>OU015745.1:28575259-28599594 GCA_907169655.1 Acomys percivali
GTGTGTGTGTGTGTGTGTGTGTGTGTGTGTGTGTGTGTGTGTGTGTGCGCGCGCGTGCGTGCAAGGCTAGCAGGATCACCGAGGCCAGGGCAGTTCCCAGACATCTCGGGACGGGCATCCATGGCTGTCACAGCACTGCATGGCTAGCTGATGGTGGCGGGGCACAGCGCTAAGATCCACTTTTGAAGAGTGGGGTCTGAAGGGAGGCTTTGTGCTTCCCCATGGCTATAGCCTAAGATATCCACACAGGAGCTGCTCTCTCACAGTCATACTCCCCAGCCTGAGGGCAAGCCACCTGGAGACCTGTGTGGTCCCCACTCTTGCTTTGTAAGTGCATTTCCACCTGCTTTGGGGTGAGCAACTCAGGAGTCTGAGAGGCAGAGACTTCATGGGAAGTCTTCGAGCCGACCAGAGAACCACTCAGATGGCACCAGCAGGGCCTTCTAGACAGCCCAGGAGAAGCCTGGGCTAGAGGGAGTGGAAGGCTGGGTGCTCGATGAGGGTTCTTAGGGGATAGGCTGGCCTAACTCCCGAAGGATGGAGAGTTCTAGCAGAAATGCTCACAGGGCCTCTGGGGAGGCCTTCTGAGCAAGACATCCAAGAAATTGGACCTTTCAGGAAGGTTTCTTGGAGGAGGGTTCTACAAAGAGACAGCCGCAGGGGCTTCTAGCAGAGATGACAGCAAGGGAACTGAAGGCTGGCTAGGGAGATGCCTGCAGGAAAGCCAACAGGGCAGCTCGGGTGCAGGCTGTCTGGGCTGAGCCATGAAAGGGAAGCAGAACTGTTCTTCCTTCCCCATATGAGAAAACAGTGACTATGGCCAGATGGCCACCAGGCCTGGGCAGATAACAGTTTCCCATGTCGTCTCTAGGACACCTGATTTTGAGAGATAGACGACAGTGGATGGGGCTGGGTCACTCAGGACTCTGTGTTCTGTTCTGCTAATATGGAATATGTGGTGTCCCTTCAGTACTGCAAATAGGAAGCCACTGTGTGTGGTCCCTGCCCAGTGGCACGTACCCACCCAGCATCAAGGACAGGCATTCAGGAAGGGCTGATGGTGGCCAAGCTGCTGTGGTTCGGGGCGCTGTCTTTACACCCCGGCACACAGGGCCGGCAGTGAGCAGCAGAAGCAAGGACAGACACATGGCCACAGCTCCAAGGGCAACAGTGTTCTGAAGTGACATGTGTGTGTGTTTGTGTGTTTACCTTGGCTGTCTCATGTGTATGTCTAAATAGAGAGATGTCTCAGGACAGGCATGTATGGCCCTCAAGCCCTGCACTACCCAGCGGCAGGTGGGGGATGGCGGGACACAGTGCTAACACACTCATAGCTTTTCACCAAAGTTGCTTCACTCACATATCTTGGTCTACTTCAGACTGGTGCATCCTTGGCAGCAGATGCCAGGACCGAGGGGCGCGACTATGCTAGCCTGTTTGGGACACAAGGCTGGCCGGGCTCTGCTGGGCAGTAGTTTTCCAGCCATTTGGACGTGTTCAGGTTGGGCATCCTCTGAGGGGCCTTGGCCATGGCAGCCTGTGTGGCAGTGTCTCCCTGGTACACGAGGCAGACCAGGTTCTGTTGGGCAGTACTTTTCCAGCCACAGGGTCTGTGGATCCTGACTTTGCCTTCATGACAGCACATCCCCCGGGGTGGGAAACGCGCCTCAAGCTGAGTTCCAAGATTTGAAACTGGCTATAACATGAAAGCCTTTCTGTTTTCAAGAGCAAAAATGAAAGGGCAGTTGTTTCCCTTAATAAACACTCTTTTAACCCATTTTACAAACAAGCTGGCTTTCTGCTTCCAGTTTCTTTCCTGTTCCTCTTTTTCTTCGTTAATTTGATAAGCAGCAGGCGCCAAGCTGCGGCGACGCTTTGGTTATGGGACTGAGAAAGAAAAACTGTGGCTTTGAGAAATGGCCTGTGTGTGGAACCAGCCCCACTGTCCTCTCCCATCCCCCCACCTTCCCAGACATCACGCCGAAGCTTAATGGCAGAGACCGGAGGGGCTTAGGCCGTAAGGGCACACTCAGTCAGCCACAGGGCTCATGTTTGGTTCCCAGCACCCCTGGCAGGTGGCTCCCGGCTCCTGGGATCTGTGACTCCAGGAGATCTTATCTGGTGCCTCAGGTTTCCATGGGCACACATGTGCAAAAACATACACATAATTTAAAAAAATCTTCAAGAAAAGAGAATAGAGCCTTCTGCTTTAGTAAGTTTACAGAACAGAGGTTTTTGCCCTGAGAACAGGAATTCCAACAAGAGGGGGCAAGCTCCCGGACAAGCCATGGAGGAAAGCCCACCGGAAATTCACTTCCCTCCCTCCTAAGCTCCTGCAAGCTGGACTGGGAAATAAGCCCCTGTGCAAGAGGTTTCTGCACAGACTGGAGAATCCATCCCTTGTTTTTTATTGCCTCAGGTTGCAAATGAAAACAAGTGGGGGGGGGTGAACTGCTCTGACACCCCAAAAAAGCTCCTACCTAAACCGTCTCCTGAACCCTGGAGCAGCTTGCAAAGCAGAGCCAGGGTGAAGGTACTGCCACCGTCTGCTCTGTCTTGGGCCTTGTCCTCAGTCCTCCCCCCTCAAACTGGCACTTCTCCTCCTCCCCACTGTCTGTGAAGCCTGCCATGTTAGCATGCAGAGTAGGTTGGGTCACCACAAGCCTTGGTGTTGGGGTATTTAGCACAAAGATGACCGACAAGCTCCGCTCCAACCCTAACGAGCAGGTTTCCATAAACACACTGGCGAAATCTCCCTGGTGCTCTTAACCTCTGGCCCCTCCATCCCATGAGTCCACCTGTCCACTCTGCCCTCCTCTCTTTGGGCCCCAGTGGCACACACACTGGTTTCTCCAGGAGGCTCCTTCACAATGCTCAGCAGCACATGAGTGCACACACTGTGCTGAATCGGTGGATGGAGGAAGATGCGGGGTCTCACTTAGTGCAGACCCCACCAAGCCTTCTTCCCGCCATTTCCAACTTCAAGCACACACTGGGTCCTCAGCACCTTGGCATCCTTCATAGCACCATGAGGGCCTGGCTAGCTGGCTGGCATAAAGGCAACCCTGTAGTTTCTGGGCGTTTAACCCTGTAGTTAAATTGGGCACATTCTCAGGGTAGTTCGGGGAAAAATTCCTTAAAACGAGCCCAACGAAGTTGAGAACAGTGCTGGCACGCTGCAGCATTCTGTGAATGTCAGCTGCTGTGGCTTCCATGCTATGATGGCAAGACAGATTTTAGTAAATAAGAATACACAGCTCATGGACCAGGTGACTATACTCTGACCTTGCAGCTGAGTCCCATCATCCTGGCCAGTAACAAACAGGCACAGAGGAAAAAGGGGGGTCTGAGTTACGGGTTTGGTCTGCCTAGGGTGAACAGCTAGGTCATCCCAATGCATTCACCAAAAGGCCCGAGGGCCAGCCTGAAGGGAGAGGTTGGTCTCTCCCAATCCAGCGTGCTCCACTCTCAGGCCCGTCTCCCCATGCCCACGCCCCTCACCCTTTTGCTCTGCAGCCCTGCCTGGACTGGGTACTCGGCATCTAGTCCAGCCCCCTAGAGCAGCAGGCCTGGGGCAGGATAGTCAGGCTGGGGGTTAGCTGGCTCTGTAACCATGAGCTGCGGTCCCGCAGTGCCCTGCTACCTACAGGTCCTGGGGACACACTCAGCAGGACCAGACATGGAAACCAGTTTCCCTCTCTTTCCGTTTTTCCCAATGTCTGGGATAAATCTAGGGCTTGTTTGCTAGAGAGGTGCTCTTCCACAGAGTGACACCCCCACTCTATCACGGCAGTGGTCACTCCCTCCCTCCCCCAGAGAGGGTTTCCCTGGTTAGCCTGGACTGTCCCGGAACTCACTCTGTAGACCAGGCTGGCCTCCAAACTCAGGGATCTGCCTGCCTCTGCCTCCTGAGTGCTGGGATTAAAGGGGTGAATATTTTTAAGGAGTAAATAATTCTGGTGAAGGGCCTGATGTATGCAAAGATATGCCCAAAGATGGGGAAACATTGTAGCATGTGGTACTGTGGGGTGCAAGTTAGGATTTGGGATTTTCTTACATGTCTTTGTTCTGCTAATGCAGACCAGGCCTTTCGAATTGAGTGCTAAAGTTTCTCAGAAGCAGAGGAAAAAGGATCTTTCTGGCTTCTGTTGAGATGCATCTCAGGGTCCTTAGGGCTCCCTACATGCAAAGGCCACACTTCCTGGAATTTCCCTCAGGCTGCCCCTCCCCACCCCCAGCAGCAGGGTGACAGACACACGAAGCTCAGCTGGGGCTCTTGTGGCCTGGGCCAGACAAGAGCAAGAGCGCGCAGCTGCCTGCAGGGCCTTGCTCCTGCTGCGAATGCCTCTGACAAACGCATTGATTCTTCAAAGCAGACGAAGTTTGCTCAGTCGTGCCTGCTGAGGTGGGCAAGGGCATTATAACACACCTGCACCCATTCCTTCAGTATGGTCACCCAGAGGCCTACACACAGAGCCCGAAAGCGTAGGGTACACCTGTTCCAGTGCACACACCCTCTGAGCACCTGTCTGGACCACACTGGGGCAGGATTGAAGGGCAAGAGGACCATTAGGGAAGGCAGTCAGATACGGATGGTTGAGCAGATAGCTGATGGTTACAGACCAAGCTCTGCCTCCCTGGGGTGGAAACTATAGTTGTTACCTCTTCTGCTCTGTCCCCTCAGTCACCAAAATAGTGTGTGCGACCTGTGTCATTCAGTCTGTCATGGCTGAATCTCAGGATATCGTCATTAGGAAAGGTCCCAGACAAGAAAAAAACAAAAAACAAAAAACAAAGGCAGTGGAGTAGTGGTGCCAGATGGTAGTGGGGACAGACCCCACCCAGCTTTATGCAGATTATAGTGGGGGCAGGCCCTGCCCAGTTTCATGCTGGCCTTAACCAGGTCCTATCTGAGAGATTTGGGGACTCTCCCCTGCTTACATCTGACTATCTAACCAGTAAGGCAGGCAGGGCATGTTTTGTGTCCTGGCTGATCAAGATGGGAAAGGATTCTCTATGGTCTGGAAGCCTAGGCCTCAGGCTGGAGAGCTGGCTCGGGGCAGAGCCCTTGTCTGGTATGTGAGAGCCCAGGGCTGAACACACTCTGCTGCTCCTGTGTGTGCTGGGCAGACAGGCAGACAGGCAGACAGGCAGACAGGCAGACAGGCAGACAGGCAGCATTCGGCTGCTTCTCTTTGCTGCTGTCCCTAAATTTAATTGTACTGACTTGTTTTCTCCTAACCAACGGCTCTGACTTTTAATGATCAAAGAGTGTTTTTGTTTGTTTTGTTTCAGGTGCTTGGTATTGAGTCCAGGACCTTGTGTTTGCTAGGCCACGGCACTACTATGGTACTGAATACCCAGTCTAAATCCACAGCTTGATTATTATTATTATTGTTGTTGTTGTTTGAGATAGGGTCTCTCTGTGTAGCAGCCCTGGCTGTCCTGGAACTTGCTCTATAGCCTAGGCTAGGCTTGAACTCAGAGGTCTACCTGCCTCTGTCTCTGCGCCGGGATTAAAGGCGTGCATTGCCACCATTGCCCGGTTTAAGGCTGGAGAGATGGCTTAGCCATTAAAGGCTAGGTGCACAACCAAAAACATAAGAATTCTTAAGCAAGACAGGGAACAGTGCTCACCAGGTGGGCTTTTGAGTTGCCCCAGAGTGTGACCCCAAATACTGAATTCCTGCTTCTTCTCTCTTTGCACTAGGTGCCCTCTCATCATCCATTTGAGAGCGCACACTGTCACCTGAATGCACAGTCCCTGTTCCCCACTACACCTCTGAGGCAGCTTTTTTCTGGGCTGAACTGCCCCCCAGGCCCGTTTTGCATTCCTTGTGTAGAAAGCTCTCCACACCTCTTTTCCCCATAGGCAGGTTGGTTGGATGCAGACTAGTAAACTCAATATTCTATGTATAAATTCTCTTCTGCTCAGCCCTTGAATTGTGTTTTATTCTTTTGGGGGAGGGAGAAAATCTAACTATAGCCCTAGCTGTCCTGAAACTCACTATGTAGACCAATATGGCTTATAGCTCACAGAGATCTACCTTCCTCTGCCTCTTGAGTGTTGGGATTAAAGCCCTGTGCCACCTTGTGGTTTAATTCTTATGTGGCTAATTTTTCAGATGCATTTTAACTTTTTTGCTGTACTGGTAATGGGACGCAGGTCTTGCACATGCTAAGTAAGAGTTCTACCACTGAGCTATGCACCTAGCCCTTGTAAGCAGGCTTCCTCAACTCAGCAAAACCTCAATTAATGGTAAAAGACTCAGTTCAGTCAGGACAAAGCACAGAATCTGCTGTGGCTGAGGTCAGTGTCATTGGGACAATGCAATAAGACAAGAAAACAAGCTTCACAGAGGGCTGCAGAGTCAGCTCGGCGGGTAAGGGCACTGACTGCTCTGCCAGAAGACCAGGGTTCACTTTCCAACTCACAATTGTTTGTAACTTCAGTTCCAAGGGATCCAACACTTTGTTCTGGCCTTGAGGGTACTTCGTGTGAGTTGTGCACAGATATACATGCAGGCAAAACGCCCATACACATAAAATTAAATTAAATTAAAAATTAAAAAATCCCAGTGAATGAGGTGCCTCGGATCTCTCCCAAGCGAAGTTAATTACTCAGGTTCAAGAAAAGGGGTGTTTCTGCATTAGCTCCCCAGGAAATAACTAAGGTATGATGTGACACAGTGGGCAGAAGGTAGGACATAGAAGTTCCTGCTGCACTGGCTCAAACATCTGTTCATGGATAAAAACCACTAGATGACAGGACCATGATGGGTCTACTACACCTGGACTGCCTGGGATTTATTAAGTACATTGAAAACAAACTGTCCTTGCTAGGACTTGTCTGCTTTTCTGAGAAATGTGTACTTCTGTATTTCTGTAATATGCCACACTCCAAGGGAAATGCTACTGCTTTCCCAGGGCCTCCTTGCTGGTGGTCAGAAGACAATGTCCCCCCCTTCACCTGCTGTGCTTCCTATGCCTTTCTGCAAGGCTCAGCTAGCTGGGGGAGCCACCAGGCAGCCAGCCAGAGGAAGCCGAGCACGGAAGAGTGGGAAGACTGAGGAGGAGAGGGTTTATCTTCTGAGAGAGACAGACATGAGATGGAAATAAAGTCTGTTTAAAGCTGCTTTTGAACATAAAGTCTTGAAAATGGCCCTGTCTGTTTTGGCCTAGGGCTGCACACTTAAAATGATAAACACTATCCTCTGCTCAGCTTGAAACCGCAGCCAGTGTGAGCATGCAGGGTGCATGGTTCTGGAGAAGAGAGGGCTGGGCAACCCAGAGGCTGCTGCTGGTCAGTGAGGAAACTAAAGACTGGTCCTGCCAGGCTCTCTCCAGTCCCTTGCTGCGCGCCCGGCTTCATAGCTCCTCTTTCCTTCCTCCACAGCCTTCCTATGTTAGCTGTGTTTCACTACTGCTGTTTTGGCTGTAAGCAAGGATAGAGTGGGGTATAATTATTCTAACAGCATGAAGGGCAATTTTGCTTCCAGAGCAACACTTTAAAACCTTTGTTGCCTGCTGCGTGCCAGCGCCACCAGAGTATTTCCTTCGGAGTGGGAGCAGAGAGGCGCTATAAATCAGGTGTGGGAAAGCCAGTCTCCGAGAGGCAAATCCACGCTCAGGGCTCCTTGAGGAATGGCAGCCTGGATGTGCTGAGACGCTGAATCAAGCAATTCAGCATTTCATCTCTGCTGGAGAAGGTCACAATGCCCTGGTCCTCTCTCTAGGCCTAGGGATGGGCTAGAGAGACAAAGTTTGTGCCTGCTGTGTTGTGGAGCATGGAGATACAGAGAGAACTCCGGAAGGTTCAATTTTATGGGGATCATTTTATGAAAACTGAACATTTTGCTGGGTGTGGTGGTGCATGCCTTTAATCACAGCAGAGCAGGTGGATCTCTGTGAGTTCGAGGCCAGCCTGGTCTACAAAGTGAGTCCAGGACAGCTAGGGCTACATAGAGAAACCCTGTCTCAAAAAAGAAAAGAAAAGAAACCCACAAACTGAACATTCTCCCCCCCCCCCCCCAAGACAGAAGAAGATAGAGAAGTGCTGATTTTAGTGCATGGCCCATCATTTACAAATCATGGCTTCTGAGTGACCCCTACAATCCGGGGTGGGGGGGATGAGAAGTGACTGGGGTTGGACCCATTACAAGTTCTGAGGCCCACATTAAGATGATCTCATCATCACGTGGGAAGTACTTGACAGAACTTCATGCAGCATCTTCCTAGCCTGCTAGAGTCCTCTGCGGAACCACTGTGTCCATTTCACAGAGGAATAGACATCTGAGAGCAGAAGACGCAGCTTGAGGCCTCAGCTGGATGGCTGGCAGAGAGCAGGCTGGAACTCCACACCAGAACTCAAGCTGGGCAAGGGCGGGTGGGTGGGGTAGGGTGTGGATCATCTGCTAAGGGGCTTCCTACTGTGAGATGCCAACAATTTTTATTGTGCCTGCAGCATGGGCTCCTGCAGCCCAGGTCTAGAATGGGGTAGCCAGTCTACCCCATTATTCAGTCATATTTTTTTTTAACTTGGCTGTGGCCCTTGGATATAATGAACATTAGAAGGTAAGCCTAAAGTCCGTGAATAATGATGTCTACAGCCGTGGAGCAGGCCTCCTGCTCCAAGCCCATCCCAGCTCAGTACAGCTTCTCCCAGGAGTTAAATCTCAGTGATCTTTCCCAACCCTGTGGAGAGCTCTGCTACCCTGAGTAACATGCACCCCAGAAGGCTCCTCCCTGGAAGTCATGATTCATGGGCTTCCTCAGGAATCCCCCAAGCACCTCCATCACCCTGCAGATTACTTTAGTTAGAAGGAAGGCAAGAACACAAGAGATGGTAGTCAGTGCCTTCTCCATCCCAGTCCCCAGAGCTCTGGCTTTAGGATGTCACCTATTCTGAGACTCTCTGACAAGGACATGCATGGTCTCTTCTGCAGTGGCTTTTGCCCTGCAACAGAAGGTTCCAGATAGAAAAAGAGGTGAAAGCAGATGGACAGGGTGGAAGATATCAAAACTTCTTCCTCCCAAGAGTAGCCCCAAGCTATTGGGCCAGGTACTTTAGCCCCAAGGGGTTGGGCACTGATGAGTCACCCTCTGTGACATTTTGCCACCCTTTCCCATTCTGTCCCAGCCACATCCTGCTTTCCTCTGGTCTCTGGCACCATCTAGCATGTCCAGCCTGTGTACGCAGCATTCTTCCAGTGGAGGAAGGTGCAGGCAGCGAGGGCGGTTGATTGCTGCTTCCCACTCCACACAGCTCACGTGAGTCACACCCGAAGACAGCAGGCGCTGTGGTCTATAAAGACTGTCCTCCAGCAAGCATGCCAGACATGCATGTTGACCATCATCCCCATGTTACAAAAACAGAAGCTCATACCTCAGCAGCCTCCAGTGTCCACTCTGCTATCCCTCTCCAGTTCTGTGTGTAGCTTGCAGTTATCAGCCAGCACCGCTATGAAACGCAGCTACCTCCAATTCTGGCATGTGCCAATTTGCTTCCAGAACACAGACCCAAGGGAAGAACTCACAGCCACCTATGTCTGTTACAGAGATACATGCTAGGAGCATGAAGATGGAAAAGAGGATAGGCCCTGCCAAACACCAATTTTAAAAATTAATGCTAAGTACTGATGTTTTCAACAGAGAAAAGCATCACTTCCTGAATGCATGGTGCATCCTTTACAAGGCCAAGCCGCTATCTGGCTATCTGCAGTGCCATCCCTAGCTAGGTTTTCTGGGAAGGGGCTGAGTGAGGGGAAGGGCAGCTCAGTGCAGAGTGTGGCCAGAATGAGTCTTCCCCGCCCCCTGTCACCACCATACGCTGTCTGGACGGCAAAGCCATGCTTCCGTGTTGTAAGCCGAAAAGCTCTGTACAGATAGAACGCTTTACCCCTCAAAACATCCCTCTGGAGGAAGTAGACAGGTTATCGACACTGTTTACTGAATGAATAAACAAAGGGACAGGGGCACTTCCCATACCCTGCCTCTTTATTACAACATGGCTACAGAAAGCAGTCTAGTCAGGGCTACCTGTCTGATCCTGGCAAGGTTATACGCTGAGTGAAAGGTGGGGTGGCACTGACTGATCTGGCCTCCCATCTTGGCTCAGACATGTTTTGTCATGTGACTCTAGGGAAGTTTACTAAGTTTCCTTAAGCCTGAGCCTTTCTGTTGCAAGATCTCATGAACGTTACAGGAACGCAAGGGCAGAGGTCTCAGGTGCCTCGCTGGCTTCTCTGGCTACTGGGGGACCTGCTCATCGGGGCTAGCTCTCCCCTGGAATGGTGTGTCGTAAGAGGCCCTGTTACCTGCAAGTGGGAAAGGGAAAGAGAAAGTGAAGACAAGTTGTATTGAAACAGAAAGTGGGTAAGGGAGCATGAGGATGCCTCGCTCAGACACTTCAATGAAGACAAGTACTGCTGACAGGGTGGTGAGCCAATATGTCAGGCAGCTGGGACCCATCCTGTCCCTCAGCTGCCATGGCTCAAGGCCACTCTAAGAATAGCACCAGAGTCAATCTAGAGTCAGGTTCAAGCTCCAGAAATTTTCCACCCAGGAAGGACACATGCGTCTGAAAGCATCCCCTTCCTTCATCCATCTCCCTCCTCAGCACTAAGATGGGGATATTAGTTCCTGTGTTTCTTATACTACACACAAGCTGGGAGATAGAGAGATGTTCTTAGTATCAGGAAACTCAAAGCCATTGTGGTGGTTTGAATGGGAATGGCTGCCATTTATTTGAACGTTTGGTCCACAGTTGGTGGAACGGTTTGGAAAGGATGAGGAGGCATGGCTTTGTGGGAGGAGGTATGTCACTGGGGATGGGCTTTGAGGGTTCAAAAGCCCAGACACCCCTAGTTAGCTCTCGGCCTTGTGTTTGTGGATCAAGAGGTCACCTTTCAGCTATTGTTCCAGTGTCAGGTCTGCTGCTGCCATGTTCCCTGCCATGATGGTCGTGGACCCTAACCATCTGAAACTATGAGCCCCCCAATAAACTTTTTTCTTCTGTAAGTTTCCTTGGTCATGGTGTCTTATCACAGCATAGAAAAGGAAGGCAGGCAGTAGTAAACAGGGAACTCCATTGCCTTAGGTTTAAAAAATAAAGTCAGAGCTTTACAGACCCCAGTAATTTTCAAACCTACCAACTAACCAACCAACCAACCAGCCAGCCAGCCAGCCAGCCAGCCAGCCACCCACCCACCAACCCACCCACCTGACTAGCCAACCAAGCCAGCGAGTCTGCACCAGGAAAGCTGGTGAGCTAGTTTTAGAATTCTACTTCATGCTGAAGCTCGGTAACCTTCATGCTGCTTGTTCTTATCCACATAGGTGGGGTTCTCTGGGATTCCAGCTTGGTGAAAAGTTTGACAAGCTGAGTGCTCAGAGCAGCAAGGAAACCTGGGGGTGAGCAAACCTTTCTTTATTTGCCAGGTGGGAAACTCAGGTTGTATCACAAGCCTGACATTTGGGAAGAGGAGCCTCAGAGAAACTGCCTCCCTCAGATGGACTGTATGCAAGTCTGAGGGGGCATTTTCTTAGTTGATGACTGATGTGCGCAGTGCCACCTTAGGCAGGTGGTCCTGGGTGGTATAGAATCACAGGCTGAGCAAGCCATGGGGAACAAGCCAGAAAGCTGCACTCTTCCATGGCCCTGCTCCAGTTTCTGCATCCAGGTTCCTGCCCTGAGTTCCTGCCCTACTTTCCTCAGTGATGGACTGTGACCTGGAAGTATAAGCCAAGTAAATCCTTTATCCCTCAATTTGCTTTGGGTGATAGTGCTTTATTCTAGCAATAGAAACACTAATTAAGAGTTAAGAGCAGAGGACGGGAGAGATGGCTCAGCAGTTAAGGGCACTGACTGCTCTTCCAGAGAACCCAGGTTCAATCCCCAGCACCCACATGGCAACTCACAACTGTCTGTAACTCCAAGATTTGACACTCTCACATAGGCATATGTGCAGGCAAAACACCAATGTATATAAAATAAAGGCAAATCAAATAAAAAAAGATAAGAGTTAAGAGCAGTCAGACATGGTGATGCACGCCTATAATCCCAGCACTCGGAGAGGCAGAGGCAGGTGGATCTCTGTGAGTTCAAGACCAGCCCGGTCTACAAAGTGGATCTAGGACAGGCAATGCTACACAGAGAAACCCTGTCTCAGAAAAACAAAACAAAATAACAACAACAACAAAAGAGTTAAGAGAAATCAAGGCTTCTGTGGTCTGCCTTTAGCACCTCAGGTCAACACAGACAGTCAATGCTGCAGTCTGAGGTAGCTGTTCGGTATGGCAGCACACGGGCTCTGAGGGCCCTGTCCGGTTTCCCTCTATGCTCTAACATGACTGCCACTTTGGACACTGGCCACATTGGTAATGGGAAACCTGCCAAATGTTTATTCCAGAATCTAACCACCCCCAGATGTCCCTCCACAGCTCAGGTTCTGGTCAAAGTTTGAGGGACCGAAGCAAGGCGTAGTAACCGAGGGGGCTTTGCACAGCACTGCTCCTGCCTGGGTTTCTCAGCATTGAACAGCCTCACGGCACAGTGTTAGGGGCTCTCAGAGCAACAGCTCTGCCATCTCCATTTCTGAAGGCATTCTCCACCCTCACATGGGCCACAGCCCCTTCTCTCCCCTGACCCACTACCCAGTTGTCTCCACATGGCCTCAGATTGTGTCCATTTCTTCAGTCTCTTCTGACCCTCCCCCATCCAGCTGTCATGTCCAGTCCCACTGCCACACTGCCTTCTGTCTCTCCTCCATGTGAAGCCTGGCTTGCCCTGTTTCTTAAGCAGGAACCCAACTATCCATCCTGGTTATGAGGCCCGTCCTCTCATGGCTCTCCATAATGGTTGTATCCTTACAGAGCTGGCCAAGCCTTACAGGCTGTGACGTGTCTCGGCCTCACGACTGTCCCCTTCAATGCTACTTCTGGTTACAGATGGGTTTCCCCTCTCTTTCACCACTAGGTCCTGATGTCTCTCTCTTCTGAAGCTTACAAGCTTTCTCTCTTCCTGGCTCCTTCCCGTCTCTTCACAGATGCGTTTCTTCCCCCTCAAAAGCCTCCAGGCTGGTCAGTGACCTCTCTGGCTTCCTCATGGCACAGACAAAGAATCTGGACTTCCTCCACTCAGCAGGCTTTTGCTTCCGTGTCTACTCCTACAGCTGGACCAGAGACCCCTGAGGGCTGAGGGTTCCTGACAGGTTTCGATGGTGTAGAACCTGCCTGTGCTGTGCCGACCTCGTCTCCACAGCCACCTCTGGCAACACCAGGTCCCTCCTGCCTCTAGAACCAATCCTTTCCAGAGCACCATGTGGCTGTGGCTATGTAATAGGCAGCTTTTCGGGCAGGTTCTTTAACACTGTAGAACACGCCTACAGTTGCTCTTTATCTTTTCATGGCTCAAAAGCCATGCCCCCTCCCCCCCACCCCCGCCCCCGAATAATTGTCTGGTCGTACCAGGATTTACCCATTCACTCAGTGGGAGTGCTTGGCTGCTCATTCATTTCTGTCCATACACACTTGCTTATTTACTGTGGTGGGATGAAATTCAAAGCTGTGCTAAGAACAGGCTACACAGAGTTGCACCTCAGCCCCTCTCCCCGAGCTGCTTATAATTTCTGGTGGGTCAAAGAAGGCTGTGGATGCCGGGTGTGGTGGTGTGCACGCCTTTAATCCCAGCACTTGGGAGGCAGAGGCAGGTGGATCGATTTGAGTTCGAGGCCAGCCTGGTCTATAAAGCAAGTCCAGGACAGCTAAGGCTACACAGAGAAACCCTGTCTCGGAAAAAAAAAACCAAAAAACCAAAAACAAAAAACCCAACAACAACAAACAAAAAACAAAGATGGCTCTGGGTCCTATGTGGACGTAAGGTGTGTTTGTCTGTCTTAACTAATTTGCATAAGTACCAAAGAGTTGGGCCACTGGATATGTGTGGTTACATAGGTGACTGCCCAGCTGTCTTCTGAATGGCTGTGCCACTTTGAGCTCTCCCTAGCAATGGTTGTGAGGGCCTGTTCCTTCATGTCCTTTCCAGCATTTGATAGTGTCCATTTTCCACCCAGGTCTTTCTCAGCGGTGCCCAGTGGTTCCTTCCTGCTGCTTTGATTGGTTGGTCCAGGATGGCATCAGGGACTGAGCACCTTCTCTGGGGCTCCCTTGCTGAGCTGGGATGCACGGTGCTCCTCTCTGGCCCCTCTAGCACGGTGCTTCTCAGCCTTCCCAGTGCTGCGACCCTTAAATACAGTTCCTCATGCTGTGGTGACCCCGACTACAAAATTATTTTCATTGCTACTTCATAACTGAAAT
Organism: Acomys percivali; assembly: GCA_907169655.1. NCBI lineage: Eukaryota > Metazoa > Chordata > Mammalia > Rodentia > Muridae > Acomys > Acomys percivali. The sequence continues at coordinate 28,589,576 of OU015745.1, forward strand.
TTTGCTATTGTTATGAATCATAAGGTAAATATCTGATATGCAGGATATCTAATATGTGACTCCTTTGAAAAGGTTGTTTGATCTCCAGAGGGGTCAAGACCCACAGGTTGCTGCCTTCCACAGCGGCAGAATCAGTTCTCAACAAGCATTCCCCTAGGAACTCAAGCCTGTTTTAAAACAGTGAGACGGTGCCTTGTGTTTTCTATTCCTGTGCTTTTATCCTGGTCACCCCACATCCCAGCATCTCATTGCCTGTGCTACTCAGTTCAAGACAGGCTAGATCTGCCAGTTATGTCTTTAACCATGCAAGTCATGTCTTATACCTCATTACATTTTCTTTGCAGAAAAGGGCTCATGTCACATGTGGAATTTTTCTAAAATTCATGTATGGTATAGTTTTTTATTATAACAAATTATAAATAATTTATATTATATTATAATAAATCCTTCTCTCTCATGGAAGCACTCCAATGCCCAAGTTCGTCTTTCCTCCCATCCTCCATCCTGTCCAACATGTCAGAGCTGGCCATAGCGCCCAGCCATCTACTCAGCAGATTGTGGCTCTGCAAAGAGCCAAGCCTTCTATTTCCCATTTTCCTTGTGGCTAGCAGTGTGCTCTGCCAGGGGCTCCATTAACTCACTGTAAGGAGCTTCAAAAGCATAGCTCTCTCCATCTCCCTCCATTGGCTATTGACAGAAATGCCGCGGCCACTTTCTGGGCCTCAGTCATCCTAGCAGCTAGAGGTCTACCCAGCACTCACCATCAGGCTGGCACGTGGGCCCAGTGAATACCAACGGAGGGTGGCACTTCCCTGAATTCATAGCCCCTCAAGTCTCCCTCTCCCAGTGGGAAGATCCCAAATCCCTTGTGCAGAGGGGACAGGACCTGAGTGCAGGGCAGCTCTGCCTCTCTTGCAGATCCCAGCCCTGGAAGGAAAATCTGCCAGCCTGGCATATGAGGACCTTGGCTTTGAGTCACACTGGCTGGGTCCAGAGCTTGCTTGACTCCACCACTTTCCTTAGAACTGGACCAACCATCCTCTTTTGGAGCCCAACTTTCCTTCCTCATAAACAGGCTACCAAGACTTCAAGGAGCAGTCATCAGGCTTTAGTGGCCGCATGAGGCACTGACCACAGTGCTCAGCAGATGCCCCTCAAATGGCAGCTTCCGTTTTTATCCTGTGCCCTCTGCCTTTCAGAAATCATGCCTATCATCAATCCCTCATGACTGGTGGTCTGGTTTGGGGGATCTAGCCAGGCTAGCACCAGGCTTGGGGGTTCTTGAGTGTCTGCAGCCATAGGCTGGCAAAGGGTTCCTCTTACTTCTGGTGTTCTCACCAGGATGTGTGGAAAGGCATCAGCAGTCAGGCCTGACAGGCAGGGCTGGGAACCTTGGAGAGTCAAGGAAGTATAAAGTGAGGGAGTTATTACTATTACACACCCTGAGTGGGTGAAAGCACAGATGGTGGCCAATTACCTAAGGGAGCTGGGGAAGGCTGCAAATAGCATACACTGACTAACGTAAACATTTACACTTAAAGCTATCAACTCTACCCCTAAGCCTACAAGATTGCCAAGAACAGCAAGGTTGGTCTCCCTCTGCCCATGCCCCCCCCCCCCACACACAGTGAAAAAGAGCAAATCAGCCAGTGTCTCCTGGGAGAATGTGCCATTTTCATGAGGAAAAACTGGTAAGTTTGCAAAGGAAAGGTGGGACCTCTGTGTAGCCTCTGCAGTTGGATACCCAGTGCATGAGTGGCAGTGCACGAGTGGGTGAAGGAGACTTGCAGGGGATGAAGGAGACAGTCTAGGGATGGGGTGGGATGGAGTGAAGCATCCTTCACTGGGGACCAAGAGAGCAGGGAGACTTCCAGTGGGTTCTACTAGGGTCAGTGTCTGCTGAGGCCTTTGGTTCTACAGCAGTTACTCTGCTACATGAAGGTTACTATGGTGTTTATCTGTTGGGGGGTGGGGGGTGGAGTGGGGATTGTTTTGGTTTTTATGTTTTGGGGGGAGGAGAGGGAGGTGTCAAATGATGGAGCAATTTTATAAAACACACAGTTGATTCTGAATGGGGGGTTGCTTTTGTCAGCTGAGGAATATCTATTTTAGACAAGCAGCCGCCCCTGAGTTCCTGTGGCCTGTTGGGCGGGGCTGGTGACATTCTGGGCAGGATGAAAGATGATCCTGAAAGGGGGCGAAGATATACGATTTCAGGCAATTCTGTCAGGCACATGCCTTCCTTCTGGCTCCTACAGTTACCGGCTGGCTAGAGGAGGGGGAGAGAGACAGGCCAGGCACACAAATAAAGGTCCCACTCTGTGGTGAAGGAAAACAGGGGTGGCCAGAGGGAAGAAACCCTACTGGATCCAAAGAAACCAACTTAGAAAGCTTTGCCTATAAAAATAGCCATCTGCAGATCCTATTTATACCCCAGGCAGAGAGTCCTATCGGGATCCTGGGCTGAGTCACAGACCCTGGAAATCTTCACTGTGTGGGATTATTTTTGATTGATGGGAGATGTCTGAATTGCCACTGGAGCCACTGAGTCAGGGAAAATGAGAGTGCTGGCAACACGGGTGATTTCCACGTGGCTCTCGCTTTACAGAGATACATGGGTTCCTGAAAAGTTGGCTCTCAAATGAACTCAGTCAACAGAATCATATTTTCCTAGTGAATCACATTTTCAAAGTAGAGATGGGCTGGGGGAGGGGTGGCAAAATAAAATCACAAAATAGCCCAACAACTGTGACCTGGAAACTAAATAAAAATCACCCTTAATTGAGCAAATATCCAAAGGTTGCATACTTGAGAGGTCATTATTAATGCTTATGAGATTACAGAGATTATTTGTCAGTAGACATGGCTATGCCTAGGATGTGGATGGATTTTGTGTGTGGGGGGACCTGGAAGACCTTGGGGTTTGCTTCTTTGGTGTGTCCCACTCTGGTGCTTCAAAGACAAAAGACGACACTCAAGTTACATCTGAAAAAATAATAGTCTGCCTGTATTTTGCTGGCCATGTGCAAGGCCTACCTGGCCCTTTGAGAGCGATCTGAGCCTCCACAGCTCTGCTTCCCTTCTGCCAGTAGAAGCCAAGCAAGCTGGCCTGCAGTACTGCTGCTCAGACACGTCATTTGTAAGTTGCAGGCCTCGGCTGTGTGAGCGGCGTCACCACTGCTTATTTGACTAACTTGGGAAGGAAGAAATTGAAGAAGCGGACTGAGAATTTTAATCAAATAAGGAGTGTGAAGGTATTTAAAGCTCTTGGGAAAGGTAAAGGCCTTTGGGAAAGCCATCTCTTTCTCAGATGCTATGATAATAACTGCAGGCACAGGTGCAGAACTGGTGACTGTTAATTCAACAGATGCTACATGTGGCTTAGACACTGCATGCCTTAGGATCTGGGGCCACTGTGGGACTGTGCATATCTGTGAAGAATAAAACTCTTCTTTTTGCTATGTCCCTGCCTCAGACTTGAAGCTCTACACTGTCCACAGCAGGTTTTGAAAAGTACGTTTTTTGTTTTGATTCTGCAGTGATGAAATAAGCTGTGGCCCCAACTGCTCTTTATCCTATTAGCCATTTTCCTGAAAAATAGAAGAGTCCTATTTTCCACCAGCAAGGCACAGGGCTGTCTAACTAGGGGCTACATTTCCCAGATGGCTTTGTGCCTGTCCATGAATAGAATTCATTTCTCTATGAGTTTGGCTGGGAGGGAAAACAAAACAAAACAAAACCCCCAAAGCACCAACAAACCATTTTTGCTAAGCTCTATCAGAAAGTTAGCATTTCCTTCACTTATACCATAGGGAACAGGCACAGTAATATGGGCAGTATCCATGGCTCTGCTGCCAACAGAAATGACACTTGGCCTATGGCACTTACCATGAACTGCCTTTAAACATTAAAAATACTCATCACGAATTTGAAATCACAGACTCCACCTGGATGCCACTGGATCACTACTACATTATAATAAGAATGCAGAGGTTATAAGCTTTCTTTTTCTTTTTCTTTTTAATATGTTGACCATTGCGTTTTAATCTAATTTCCTTTTTTTATCTTGCACACTAAAACCATTAACCATGTGAAGTGACTGTCTAAGAACCCACAGAGCCAAACACATTATACATCTATACAACTATGGGCTGACTGCCTTCCTCAGCCAAGCTCTTCAGGTTCCTACGGCACCTCTAGACTTTCTGTTATGACTGAGGGGCCCTAGCTGTGCTATTCAATAACACTGCTGCTAGCCAAGTGGCCACAGCTCTCTAAATGCTTCCAGGACCATAGAGAAAATGACATTTTCTTTTCAACCCATCTGTTTGAATAGCAGTGGGTACTTGATGGCCACCATGCTGGAGGGTGCTACTCCAGACTGTTCTATGAGGGAGAAAAGGGAGAAACATGTTTCTAGCTTAGTAGTTGGGACTCTATCTTAGTGCACAAGCCTAGGCAGTGTTACTTATAATAAATATATGGAGAAAGCATTATCTGCAGAGAGACAAACTCATTAAAATGCTCACTGATTGGGGTAAGTGTGGTGGCCCAAGCCTGCCATCCCAGAAGTCAGGAAGTAGACGCAGGATTAGGAGCTCAAGCCAACAGTTGATTTATAGGATCCTGTTCCAAGACAAGACCCCTCCGCCCGTGATTATGAAGGTTCCCCATTTTACTCTCCAAAAGGTTAGATGACTTCTATAAAGTTACCAAAGTGGTTCAGCCAGGATTCAGCAGTCTCAAATATAGTAGAGGGGGCCAGGGTACAGAAGAGCTATGAGCAGCTCTTTGCCACACGGTTGCCTCTACAACACATATCTGGCAAGCATTTTATGCTTGACCCTAGATGTTTTGGGTCCCCCCAAAACCTACATTTCCCAATTTCAGCAAAGTTCCTGCTTTGAGGACTGGGAAAGGTGGTTACCGCTTTGCAAGTCCAAAGAAAGCACAGGAAAAGACACTATCTTTGCAAACTTGACTTAAAGTCATTTCAGTAACAGCCTGTTTTCTTCTATGAAGCCAGTTCAAAGGCTGTTATTTAGAATTACCAAGCAGTGTAAAAGGCCAAAGCTTTAAATCACAGAAGGACAGTGTCTCATTAACAACATGGAGCCCAAAGGAAGACCAGCCAGCACCTGGCTCGGAATCACACCCGCATCTCTACCTCCCTGAGTCCATGGGAGAACTCACTCTTCCCTCCACAGCCCACAGACTCCTTTAGGAGCTCCTAAAGGAGCTCAGCTCCTTTAACAGCACGGGCTGCTCATCCTTATCATCTCTCCTCCCACTGGGTCTCCTGAAGGCCTCATCTGATTAAAGCCGTGTGATCACAAGGCGTGTCTCCCGACTCCCATTCTTCATAAGACCCTGCTTCATCCTTAATCTCCCTATGTCACAACAGCATGAGACACTGTCACTTCTCGATGTCTTGGTTTTAGACATAGGATCATACTTGTTTGGGTTTGGTGGGGATTTAACTCTCCTGCATTGCTATGCAACCCCAGGATTGCAACATCTTATCTTCATATCTTCCTACTCTGCCAACTTAATAACTGCACTTCAATAAATCTCCTGTCCTGACATTATTATGACTGTCTAATTGTTGTGTCTAGGTGAGCCCTATCATACCAACAACTAACTAACTAACTATCTATCCATTCATTCAAGAGATAGAGCCCAGGTCTTTGTACAATCTGGACAACGGATCCACTACCGAGGTTTCTCCCCAAATCCCAGCCCCAAGATTATTTTTATTTCTTGTTTCTCTACAACTAATAACTTTTTTATTTGTTATCATTTTGATTTATTTCTGGGCTCTCCTCACTACTTTGATTTTTGGGATAGGGTTTCTCTGAGTAGCCCTGGTTGTCCTGGAACTCATTCTGTAGACCAGGCTGTCCTCGAACTCAGAGATCCACCTGCCTCTGCCTGCCGAATGCTGGGATTAAAGGCACCACCACCACCTGGCTTATTTCTAGGCTCTTATGGATCACTTATTTCCAAAATTCCTGCCAGCTGTCTTAGTATTCTGAAGACACATTTAGATAGATCAGGTATTCAAACTTGAACTCCCAGCTTCCTAACAAAGTCTTCTTTGAGGGCTCAGCAGTGAAGGGAACATATTATCTTAGGTTCTGAGCATCCACATCAAGTATCTTTCTACTACCTGCAACTTCAGATTCAGGTTGGTTCCCAGCACCCTCATGGAGGCTCATAGCTATTTGCACCTCCAGTCCAGGAGACCTAATGCTATCTTCTGGCCTCCTCAGGCACCAGGTACACATGTGGTTCTCATACATAAATGCAGGCAACCATTCATAGACATAAAATAAAGATAGATAAATCTTAAACAACAAAACAGAACACCAAAACAACAACTTTCTTGGAACAACGTGGCCTGCTTCAGACTCTGGTGCCTTGGAGCTTTGGGACTGTTGTCACCCCAGGCTTGTGTTTGCTGCCATACTGGTCTGTTTTCTTTTTGCCAACTTCATTACTCAGATGTGTAATTCCTACCTTGATTGACAAGTTTGCTTCTCTCCACAGTTTCCCATTTCTTTGTCCTTGGCTTTAGTATCAGAAAGACATTTTAAATTTCACTCTCTGTTACTTTATCCAGTTTTAAATATATTATATTTTTTCATTTCTGAGAGCTTTTAAAGTTATTGGAATAGGGCTGGAAAGATGGATCAAAGGTTAAGAGCGCCACTTGCTCTTCCAAAGGTCCTGAGTTCAATTCCTAGCAACCATGTGGTGGCTCACAACCATCTATAATGTGATCTGATGCCCTCTTCTGGCTTACAGGTATACATGCAGGAAGAACACTGTATATATAATAAACAATTTTTTTTTAAAGTTATTGAAATATCCCTTTTCATATCAGCTTGTTCTTGCTTCATGGATAGTTCTTTCATGCAGCTGAGAACATACAGTGAGCACAATTTTTTTTTGAATAATTCACTTTTCATGCCTATGCACCATCCATGCTTCAGTAACTCACTATGAGCTAGCTGACTGGTGTGGCGAGAGCTGAAGGTCTTTCCAGGTCCACCTTGACTCTGCTGTGGGCTCATCTGGCTGAGCCATGACATAAAAGCCCCTGATATCTGGCCTCTGGGTCTAGTCAAATTCCATGGAGAAGGACCCTCTACCTCTCTGCTGGAGGTATTTTAAGTTCAATAACCAACTGGTTGCTGTGGGGCCTGTTATGGGCAGGACTCTGAAACCTTGGCATTTGATGTGCATACACCCACTTAGTCCTGTGTTTTCAGCTCTACATCTTGCTTTCAACACTGGCTGACCTGTTATAACCCAATGAGTCCATTGCAAACTCACCAGTAAATGTAGTCACTGTCCTCCTAGGGTAGGGTGGCTCTAAGAGCTGACTGCCTCTGCCTCAGGCCTGCTAACAACCTTCCACCTTCTAATACAGGGATGCCTGGTTCCCATGTCCTATGGGATCTTAGGGCTCAACTAGCTGTTTAGTCATTAACTTTCCTCTTAGTCTTTTAATATCCCACTCTCACTGTCCTTGAAATTGTTTTTAAATGTAGCATTTTATTTTATTCTTTGAAAATTCCATACATTGTGTTTTTATAACATAATTCGTTTGAGAATTTCGGTTGTGAGCCTAGCCTTTAACGGCTGAGCCATCTCTCCCGCCCTCTATTGAGAATTTCATACATGTTTTGCCCATGCTCGTACTACACTCACCATGAAAGTCTTTTTTTTTTTAATCTTTTTTTTTTTTTTTAAGACAAGATCTTTTGCTAAGGCGTCTTAAACTCCCAATGTGGCTGGGGATGATCTTGAACTCCTCATCCTCCTGCCTCCACCTCCAGAATGCTAAGATTACAGGTGTGTACCATCACAATGTGGATTTCTAAGATGCTGGGGGTCAAACTGAAGTCCTGCTGCATCCACACCAGACCAGCACTTAACATCTAAGCTACATTCCTGGCCTTCTCAAAATGCATTGTCTTTTTGTCTGCCATTTTTATAAACATTTAGAAGGGATCAAAAGGAAAATGCATGTGCTTGGTCATTTTTTTCAAATTAGTTTGTTTTGGAATAACAGACTCACACAATTCAAGATTCAAAGGAAAGGAAATAAAGAAAAAAGAAAAGACACCACTCCTCAAAGATACCTCTCCTAGTTAGAAACCAATGCTATCATTTTCTGGTGTCTTTTCCATATTGCTAGGATATGATCAATCCATCTGTGCCATCCTGTTCGCAGTGGCCCTGTGCTCAGAGCTACTCCAGGAAATCCATTTCAAACAAGGGATCTTTACTGCTCCCTGAGTCCCATGTCTTGTCCATTGTTCCTGTGGCCTCCAACCATTGCTGCTATTAAGCTGTCACTGGGGTGTGAGTGACTGACAGCTTTGCCTTCTTATCAAACTGTCAGCCACGGCAGCTGATAAAGCTGAATATAGGATGGAGCAGGCACAAGCTCTACACAGGCAGCCTTTCAAACCAAATGAATTCAAAAGAGCTTTCTCCCAAAAGATTGAGTGGCGCCGGGCATGGTGGAGCATGCCTTTAATCCCAGCACTCAGGAGGCAGAGGCAGGCGGATCTCTGTGAGTTTAAGGCCAACCTGGTCTACAAAGAGAGTTTCAGGACAGCCAGAGCTATTACACAGAGCTATTACACAGAGATGTCTTCTTCTTTTTTTTAATTTTATGTATGTGAGTGCTCTATCTGCTTGTACCCCTGCATACCAGAAGAAGGCACCAGATCTCATTATAGATGGTTATGAGCCACCATGTGGCTGCTGGAAATTGACCTCAGGACCTCTGGAAGAGCAGACAGTGCTCTTAACCACTGAGCCATCTCTCCAGCCCGAGAAACCCTGCCTTGAAAAACAAAAACAAAAACAACCCCCCAAACAACAACAACAACAACAACAACAACAAAAGATTGAGTGGCAAAGATAAGCCATTCACTGTGTGTTATCATGTTATCAAAAGAGCTGCTGAAGAAAGGTGTGTTTTACCTAAGTGAACAGGTATCTGAGGCAACCTGCTGGGTAACACCAATGAATAAGAGACAAGCTTGAGTGACTAATCTTGAATGCTCCTTTAAAAATGAATGCCTAGTCTCATCTATGAACTTCTGGAGTGAGTGAAGGGGTTGGTCCTAGAGACCCAAAGCTGCAGAACCTCCACGGCACAGGGCAACAACAGGATATCCAAAGGAGTCCCTATGAAGATCTAGTATTGACAGTGTAGCAGGAGCCAGAGGCCTTGAACTACACCAATGACTCACTGCAACAACATTTGAGAGTAAAGAAGTGTAGACAAAAGGGTGTACTGTGGGCCACACCGCCACACTTTACAACTTCCACAGTGAGGTAGGTTTTTTTGTCCTTTGGGGGAAGAGGTTGCAAGGGCTGGTACGAAGGGACTGGGAGACCAGTGGGATTGGGGTGCATGATGTGAAATTCATGAAGAATCAGTAAAAAGTAAAAAAAAAAAAAAAAAAAAAAAAAAAAGGTAGACATCAGCAGACTTCATGTTATCGACAAGCCAAACTGGACACAAATATGGAGAACAACATGAGCAAGCTCTATAAGAAATCAGCAAAGGAACTCAAGCAAGAGCAGGGACACAGTGAGGCAGAAACCAGAGTTGAATGTGGCTATGGAGCCTGGTGCTTACAGAGAGGGAGAGAGGGAGCTGAAGGCCAAGAAGAGAATCTTGCAACCTGCATGGAAATTTCCCAGGCCTCCTCACCCAACTCCTGGGCTGTAGAAAGAACAGGGGAGACCTAAAAAACAACAACGTCCCGGGTTCTTCCAGTGGACATACGTTCAATTCCCAGTATACACTAGTGGCTCACAACCCCCAATTCCAGAGAAGCCAATGTCCTCTTTTGTCCTCTGTGAAGCCTGTGGGAGACATTAGACTGGGAATAAAGATGGAGCAAAAGAACATGCCAAAAGGTTACCATGACTCCAGAAAGACCACCACTATCCACCACGCTCCACCACTATCCACCACGCTCCACCAC
>OU015745.1:28604791-28622054 GCA_907169655.1 Acomys percivali
TGTGTGTGTGTGTGTGTGTGTGTGTGTGTGTGTGTGTGTGTGTGTGTCCTTAGGTCAGGCATCCTTAGGTGGGCACTACCAGGCCCCAGGTTTCTTTAGGACCTGACAGGCACTTGAGAACAGTACCCTAGGCCCTTCCCCTTCCTCTCCCGTCATTCTCAGGCTCATAGGAGTGGCTCAGTTTTATGGCCACAGAGAGATCAAGCTGGGACGGACTTGAAAACTTCCTCCCTGGTGACTAGCTTTCACAGTGCTAGAAGGTGCCATGCAGAACGCTGGGGAGGGAAGACATCATTGACTCCTGTGGCAAACCATGCACACTACAACTATGGAGGCACCCAGCTGCTTTTGGTTTGGCTTTGAGGCTTGTTCTACAGGAAGGAATTCAGGCCTGGTACTATAAGTCTGGTCAAAAGGCCACAGCTTGAGAGGTAACCCACTAATATCGTTTTACATAATAACAATCAGTCAGACTGCCTTCTAAATATTTAGGGCTATTCCCACCGGTGACTGCTGTTCTCAGCCTTGGTCAGAGAAGCTTCTGTTGTGGGCATCAGTTAATGCAGAGACTCATTAACTGGTCAAAGTGCTGAGAATAAGAGAGTTAGTGCTCAGGACACAGGACATCTACACCAATCCCCCAAGGCTCAGGGACACTGTGGAAGAGGGGTGGAAAGAATATAAAAATGGAAGACAAGGAGGTGTGCAGTGAAGGGCTGTGTTCAGGACATGACAATGGCTGCTGCACTCAGGAACACGCTGCAGCTATGGTGACCTGCATAAGATCAACAAGATCAGTTGGCATCCCAACATGCTGCATAATTAGATTCTGTGGGTTATGAACAACAATAGGAGAGGATATGGAGAGCGAAGATAATATACTGGGGACTGTCAGGGGAGGGGAGGTTGTGGTGCATGTAATCAAGGTGTGTATTGACATGTATGAAATTGTAGAAGAATAAATAAACGATACTCTTTTAAAAAGCGTTGACATTGGAAGGGAGCTGAGAGGTCATAGGAGACAACCTCCGCCCAGTGCAGAAGCTTCTTTTTTAGTGTCCCTAAGGATGCTCGAATGAGTTTAATCTGAAGCACTGTCATGCCAAGCGACTTGGCAGAATCAAGATGCTGTGCTTATTGAAGGACTGCATTGCCCAGGGCACCTTGGGAACAGGCAAGATGAGTATAACATCACACTTATATTCCAGAGATGTCTGGCTCTGCCCTGTGCTAAGTGCTGCAGTGAATCAGGATGCTGCAGTGGCAGGGTTCCCTAAGATTCCAAGGTCAGCAAAACACCAAGGTACCCAACAGGAACACTCAGCCATTAAATCCAGTGCTCAGCTGAAAATAGTTACTTATAAGAGAATGTTCACAGATATATATATATATATATATAACATGCAGTAGTTTTTCAAGTGTCTAACAAATGATTAGGGTACCTCCATGCACTAAGCAAATAGTTCAGTGCTAACTATTGCTAAAGGGACTAGCCAGGGCTCTGTGGAATAATCCCAGAAACTCTAGGAACACTCCTGTTCCCTATGAGGCCACAGCTGAGTGGCAGAGAGGGGTTTTGTCTTTCATCTGGGGGCAATGGGAGGGTTTGTGGACTAATGAAGAAAAATCACCACTGAAGCCAGAGTAATGCCAGGTGCATGCCGTGGGGCTGAAGAGAGAAGGTAGTGACAGGTGGATGGAAGAGTGTTAGGTGGCCTGAGAAAGCAATGCTGCACAGCAAAGGCCTGAATGGTGCAAGCTCCCCTCCATCAACAGGAGCACTACAGGAGTGCTGTGTGCAAGCTGCCCAGACAGACCCTTCAAACCAGGAATGGCATCTCTCGGCTACCGGGGGAAATCCCTGTGCTCAAATGGAGGAGCACTGCAAAGGCCTGTGGGCACTGTCTGTGTGAGACCACAGGCATGGATGCTAGCAAAGCATGTGACAGAGGTGGGGGTGGGGAGCAGGAAGGAGAAAGAACTGGATGGAGCCAGGAGAGCTAGGGTTGATTCTCAGCCAGGCCTCCAAGCTGGAGCTGGTCTAAACTTCCCTCTTAACAGGAGGGCCCCATTTCCTGAGAGGCAAAGACCAGCTCAGTCTCCAAGGAGGCTTTACACCCACCTGGGGTGTTAGGTCAAAGCTTTGTGTGCACTGATAAGTGAAGCCAAATTGTGGTTTTAATGCTTCATGCCAACATTTTCACTTATATCAACAAAGGGCTCTCTATTACAAAGCTACCATAATCTGGGCTCTGGTAAGCAATTCTTACTGAAATATCAGTGACTACCAGCGGAGTGTTACCGGAACTGCAGTCAGCCTGGTGCACCAGTGCTGCCCCTTGACAGGGGCAGCAGACAACACCCGGGCAACAACCTGCTGCTTCACCTCAGGGGTCTGAGAACACTCACATGTTGGGCTGAGGCCTAGAAAAGCAGGGACATCTACATGTCTACAGCTTGAAGTAATGATCAACACAAGAAAGTGCACAGTGGAGCTTCAGAACAGGTGATGGTAGCGAAGTTCTACAAAATGCCTTTCGGCTGACTAAGGCGGGGTCTCTGTTGCCAGGCTGGTATTGAAATATTGGGCTTAAGTGATCTTCCTGCCTCAGTTTACAAGTAGCTGGGATGACAGAGGTGCCATGTGCAATAATGTTTATTCTATCTTTATTATATTTATTTATTTTGTGTGTAGAGGAGCACGCATACCATGACATGTATAGAGGTCAGCGGACAATTTACAGTAGTCTGTGTTCTTCCACAGTGTGGGTTCTGGAGGCAGAAGTCAGATTAGGCTTGGTGGGCCACCTCTCCGGCCCCTTCAATTATTATAATTTTAATCCTATGAAGAGTTCATGATTCTTTACTCAAACTGGGCTTGAGCTTAAGTGAGACCGGATTTGGAGCTCCCTACTGTGATAGGACCATTTGCTTTGGGGTTTTATAGAGTCACACCTGCATTTTCTTGTATTTTTATATATGTTGCATTTCTTTTGTGGCTCAGGGGCTTAGCTTGGGACCCTGCACATGCTAGGCAGGTACCATCACTGAGCTTATGGGTTTGTGTCCTCTTCAATGACAGGCCCTATGGTATTCTGGGCAATACCAGTCTAGAAAGGACACAGAGCCAAGTCCTGGCCAGCCCCAGGGAAGCCTAGGGTAAATGTGACCCTGCGAGCCTCCAAGGCGGTTCTGTGTAGGACTGCTGCTCTGGCTGGGGCTGGGGGAGCTGTAGCTGGTGTACTTTGGCGGAGGAGAAGGGCATTCGTTCCATCTTTGGGAAGCTTGCAGGATCCTTTCCCCACAGTGAGCTCATGAAAACACAACCTCTACTGCCCACCCTCCCAGCAGGTCAGGTAGCTATTCAGAGAGAGGAAGTGACCCAGAGGTGGCTCCGGGAGAGGTTGACAGCACAGAGCTGCCCCTCCCTGCACAGTGGTGGAGAGAGAAGGGCACATCCTGTTTGACTTGGCCTAACCAGAGCCAAACCCTTTCTCGTGATTTTTTTTTTTTTTTTTTTTTTTTTTTTTTTAAGAGAGGAGAGCAATGCTGTCCTCCTCTGAAGAGCTTATCCTCTGTGAGGCAGGCTGCTAGGCACTCAGGAACCTGCTCCCCTGCATGAAGTTCCTGTCTGTGGGGTGAGACCTGGGGTGACTTCACCAGGGGCTGTTGTATGGGAAACACCTGGAAATGAATGCAAATGTGATGCTCTAATGGGGGGTGGGGATGACTGGGGTGAGGTGAGGTGAGGCCTTAAGGCAAAAAGACCAGTCAGCCTCCAGGGTAAGTTAACAGTGAGCGAACCTCAGATGGCCAGTCAGGTAAGAGAGAAGAAGCAGATAATGTGGAAAGTTAAAGAAAAGTGATGGAGTGTGCAGGTGGCCAGCGCTAAGCAGAGAATCCCAGAGCCATGTGTGAACAGAAGAGAAACTTGGCACTCACACCGTGGGAGCGGTGGCCACCAGCCATGATGACGTAAAGCTGCAGTTTAAGAGGGGCGTCAGGAGAAATGGGAAACCGGAAAACCGCAGACGGGGCTGGAAGATAAGCAGGCATCCTTGCTGCGTATCTTCTAAAGAGGCGCCTCACTTGCTCTTAAGGAAAACTGCCTAGGCAGCACAATTAACTAACTGTGAAGCTTGGTCTGCACTGGCCCTCTGCTGATTAGAAAGGTCAGTGAGTGGCTGGCACTGGGGTTCAGGTGTGGAGACCTCTGAAAAGATGGCCTGCTTAGGAGTACCCTCTGCAGCCCTCCCCAGTCTATGTAGATTTTGCTTCTACTATTTCCCAACGCCCATCCTGCCTGCTCCCCCAGGCATTCCCTCCTTCTTCCCTTCTTCCCTGTGCTCCCTCTGCCTGCGTCAGGCTGCCCAAGCCACCTCAGAATTCAGGACTGTCTGTTTTGATGCCATGAGCATTATGAGAACACACAGGCCACACACAGGATGAGGTGACACCTTCAGCATCTGCCCCATATCTGCCCCACAAGTATGAGTGGCCCTGCTCTGCACCCCTGCCAGAGAGCAGCCAGGGTCCCATGGCCAGGGAAGGCTGAGCATCACAAGCCGAAGTTAGAAACAGTCTAAGCAGCTACATCCAAGTTATAACTGGGCTATAATTACATTATTTGTTCATGTGATAATGGTGGGGATGCTCAGCCAGTAAAAGTCTTCCCATAACCTCGCAGACACCTGTGCACTTAGCAGTCCAGATGAGCCAATATTCACTCTGAATGTGAAATATGTTTTATAAACCAGAGCCCTCTACATCTGCTCTCTATCACAGGGCCACCTGGTCCCTTCTGCTGAGGCCACTCCCCATGCCTTCTTAACCTCATTTTGCTTGATGGGACACCTGCCTTCTTCACAGGATGGTCTCTCCTGGCTCTGAGACCTGTATACACACTTCCTCTTTGCTCTCTGCTTCCATCCAGACAATCAGCCTTCAATTTGAGAATGCTCCTAACAACATGGTCACTAAGCTTGGTTCTCAGTGTTGAGAAACCTTCAAGGATGGAGGCCAGAAGGGAAGGGTGGCAAGCCTAGCACGTTCCTTTCCTAGAGGGGCAAGCCAGCGGTGTAACCTCTGCGCCATGGTCTCACTCACACACCTGGAAACATGTAGAATCTCTTGAAATGAGTCCTGTTTCCACACCCTATACTCCAGGAAGTTAGGACTTCTCATACTGTTAGGACCAAAGTGCTGACCCACACCGTGCCTGCTGTCCTTCAGGCTGCCTAGCTCTTAACTTTTGAGATTCCTTAGGACCCTGGTCTCAGAAGTTCCTAGCTCAGTATCCAGCCTAAATTGCCTTTCCTTCCTTGTCTTTATCTATCCATCCATCCATCCATCCATCCATCCATCCATCTATCCAAGACAGGGTCTCCCTATGTAACTCTGGCTGCTGTGGACCTCCCAGGCTGGCCTGGAACTCACAGAGATTGGCCTGCCTCTGCCTCCTAAGTGCGGGGATTAAAGGCATGTGCTACTATGCCCAGCTTGTGACCCTGAATTTCCTTAAGACATGCCAATTTTGTTTTGATCTATGTCATAAGTAAAAATGTTTTTAAAAGACAGTTTGGTTTTGAAAACTTAACCTTCATGGAGCACCTCCTCCCTTGCAGGACACAGATTCTGCCTTATGCAATTTTATACATATAATAAATGCTTATGCAGAATTACTGAGTTGAGTAAAATTCTACCCTGTATCAAAGAGTGTTTGTTATATCTTTACGGTAATGGGGAAATTGTTGTGCTCATTTCTCTTGGTCACTCCCAGCTTCCTCTTTCTAGCCCTCAGAACCACAAACCTGCAAAGCCCAGGAATGACCAAGTCAATGATGTATTTCTGCAGTACTATCATAGTGTCCCTGTCCTGATGGGCTGTAAAAGACCCTCTGTGCTAGGCAGATAACATCTGTAAGTCCCTGATTTCCTGTTTGTCTCCCATGTCAACATAATGGCTCCCTTGCAGTTATCTCTACTGTCAGGTAAACAGATGGAGTACAGTGGTAAATAAAAGGATCTGAGCAGGGCTGTGCAGACCAGGGTGGGGGCGAAGGATCTCATCTCCCACCTGCAGCAGCTCAGCATGCTCCCCACGACAGGGGTATACCTGGGGTGGGGTGGGACGGGACAGTGAGATGACTCTGCAGATGGAGTCCCAATCCTGCAGAAGAACCTCTAACTTTGACAAAGGCAGGCAAGGTTGGTGTGTGCTGGGCCTCCTGGCCATGTTAGGAGTTGGAGAAGTGAGTGTACTCATGTTCCAGGTGGGGAACACTCCTCAGCTGTGAGGCTGGTGCACCTGGGAGCAGGACCAAACTGTCCAGGTGCCTGCTTCTCCTCTAGCTTCTCAGATGGAGCTGACAGAGCCGAGAGGATGGAGATGCCTCCCTCCCTTCCCATAAGCTGGTTTTAGGGGCAGGAGGATGAGAAACAGGCATTAGAGTGGGGGTGGGGGTGGGGGGGGGAAGGAGGGGAGAGTAGAGGATGGAGGAAGGACATGTCTGCAACTACTGCTGAGGTTTCTTTTTATCATGCTAGCCACTAGTTGATTTGGGGTTTGTGCTTTTTTTGTTTGGTTTTGTCATTTTGTTTTTTTTCCTCCCAGTGCCAGAATTTAAGCCCAGGGACTTACATGTATTAAGCAAGTGGTTTACCTCTGACCCATATCTCAAGTTCTAGTTTTGATTCTTAAATACCATTACCCAGATGAGGTGTGACTTTGTACTGGGTACGGAGAGGAAAGATTTTATAAGCACTTTGGACCTGGGAAAGATACAAGAGAGAATGGTGGCGACTTGGGGGTACTGACTGGAAGGAGGTTTGAGAGAGACTGGATGGGGCTTGCTCCACATCTCCCTCAGGTGCAGCTGACACAGATGTAGAGGCACAAGTCAGTAAGTACTTCAGCTTTTCATGTTCGAGTGCTCACCAATGCAAAGTCCTCCAAGAGAAGGGTTGAACAGCCCTGATGAGCAGGGGCACCAGCTCCTCCCAGGGCCGGTGGGGTGGATCTCAGTTCTCTAGTGTTTTATAAGGGACCCAAATGCTATCAGCTTAGGGACACAACACAATCTCACCAACCCAAATCCTCTCCTCAGTCTCCACCCTCAGCTCTAGCTCTTGCTGAAGCCTAGTGATGGTCTGACTGTCCCTTTAGGATGGAGGGAGGCACAAGGAAGTATGTGTGCCAGGCCCTGGATGATGGCTTCACATGGCGCTGGGGAAAAAGAAAGCTGGCTGGGGGTGGGGGGAAGACCCAGGTGTATGTTAAGTGTCTGTTTTCCTGGGCTTTAGACTAAGGGGCAAGATGTCAAAGGAGGAAGACATCTCAAGCCTTGAGAGAAGTGGCCTGGAGAAGAGGCAGTGAGGCCTTTAGGCAAACAGCAGACACACAGAGCAGGCTGTTTCCACAGCTGCCCCTGGCAGGGTGCCAGGACCTGCTCCCTGCTCCATTGCCCCAGCATCAACACGTCCTCCCCAGGAACCTCCCAGGCAGAGCCCACAACACTGAACAGAGTGAGGGGGTTATGCTGAGGAAGAAGGGGCCAGCAGCCATCCCACCATCCAGTCCTTTGTGAGGCAAGGCTCAGAGGCGAGCGAGGGCATGTGGGCTTACCACCTACGAGGACCTCAGTGTAGTGCCACAGACTGAGGCCTGACCATCTAGAAAGGTAGGGCCCTCATTTTCACAGACAAACATGCTGTGGCCTGCAAGGATGATGTGGCCCAGGTTTCTTACTGACCACCAGACTGTGGTGGTTCTCACACCTGGCACATTCCACCCACCAAAGCTCTGGCCAAGTCTGGCACTGTGGGAAGCAGGACTGGACATTCTGCTTTTCCTTATGCTGCAAAGGACCATCACTTGCAACTTAAGACCATATATAATGTTCTGATAATAGGAGAAATCTGATAACCTGCACTAGGAAACACAGGAAGCCTGGCGCTCTAGGTCCTGTGTTAGCCATGCAAGCTTCCATCTCCCTAAAAGGCATACAATGGAACCTAAGATGCACAGCAAATACAGGGCTAGAGATGGCTCAGTGGTTAAGAGCTCTGGCTGCTCTTCCAGAGGCCTCACAACTACCTCTGTAAATGCTGTCCCAGAATATTCCATGCCCTCTGGTGGCTTGTTTCAGTACTGCATGCACATGGCACACATACACACATGCAGGCAAAACACACAAAACGAAAACTTAAACAAACCTACAGCAAATACACAATGAACTTTGACTTGTAAAATAGTGGGAGGATCCTGATTTTTTTTCACTGTGGTAACGTCTACCACAGTGTGATGCATACCTGACACTTAAATTATTTTTTTGAATGTGCAGTTCAGTGGCATTAGAAAATCCACACTGCTATGCAATTGTCACACCATCCCCCTCTAGAATTTTCTTTTCCTCAGCTGAAAGTCCTCAACTTCTGATCACAAGACTCCTGTTTCCAATAGCACAGTTCTCTGTACAAAGAACTCCAAGAATTGGAAAAAAAAAAAAAACTCAGTGAAGAATACCTGATTTTGTTTTATTTTATTTTTCCAGAAACCCTTTGTTCTTTATTTCCACCAACTGCATTCTCTAAAATGCATGAAAAACTCCTGTCTGTGTCTATTTGGCTATTGCTACTTCTCTTTCAATTTGGAAAAGAGGCAATTGAAAGATGTGTGAACTAAAAGATGTCTGTTGATAAAATACTCCAAATTATATTAATCCAAATACATGCAAAGGAGCCAAATGAAACACAGTTCTAATGAAGACACATTGCCTATCTCTGTGACAAATATTTTTCTTTCTTTCTTTCTTTCTTTCTTTCTTTCTTTTTTTTGGTAATGTTGGTAAGTTTTTTTTTAATTAATTAAACATTTTCTAATTTTTACATATACATTTATATCACTACACGTATATACAATAAAATACCTATAGCAAGAAGAACCATGACACAATTAGGAATTATGTAAATGTTATACTCTTAGTGTTTTGGCTACTTGTATTTGACAGGCTTGAAGAGAAAACTTGACTTTATAATTATTCAAGAAGATGACAGCATTGCCAAAAAAAGAAAAGAAAGAAATAAAAATAAGAAAAAGAAAAAAAAGACCAACTCTCATCTAGCATAAATAAGGCAGATAAAATAAGTCCATTTTTCCCATAACTAACAGGCAGTGGCTGTGCTGCAGAGAACAAGAGTGTAATTTATGGCTTGTTTGCACTTTTGGCATCAACTCCAGTCGTCTGCTATGATCAAGGCCTCTTGCTCTCTTCAGACACATTAGCAGGTGGTAGCTGGGCCCAGAGGACACAGGGGAGGGGTGGGGTTGGGACAGACAGTGTTCATCTGCTGGCTGAGCTCTCAAGTGGATAAGGGCCTCCCCGCACTGGCCACAATCCCTCACCGTGGAAAGCTGGCCTTGACAGGTCTGTGGACATGGCAGTGGCCTTGGGACAGACATGCACTGAGGCGTCTTGGGTGAGCAAGGACTTCTCAGGTCTATCGCATGCAGCTTTAGTTTGGAGAGGAGGTATCTTTAGGAGATGTGGGGAGTGAGGCTTTTGATGGATCTCAGGGCTCATGGAAGCCTGAAAGTCTTGGGCAAGTGGCCTCCCTTTACTGTAGCATGGAAGGACACGTAGGCCTGGTGTAAAAGGTGACATGGAAGAGATCTGTCTAAGCAAAGGGAGCTAAGTTTTAAGAAACCAAGGAAAGATCCCTCTCTCTCTCTCTCTCTCTCTCTCTCTCTCTCTCTCTCTCTCTCTCATACACAAATACACATACAGTCACACTGACACACATGTGCATGTTAGCATAATGGTGACCAATGAGATGGGGCACTGGCCAGCTTCCTGTGGCCATCACTTGCCAAAGCTCTAGAGTTGGTGTCTTTAGCTTTTGATCATCAATCACTAGGGCTGAAGTTTCTCCTCCGTGTTTTGGGGGATGTGCATCACATTGGGCTGGGAAAGCATGCTGAACTACATGGCACCAGTAGGGGACGTGTCATGCTTCAAGAGTGGGGCCTGATGGCTTGCTGGGCTTTGGATGTAACATTATGGTGTTTGGATTTGCTGCTGGCACTGGGCACTCTGCAGTCATATGGTCTATGGCCTTTCCAAGAACAACTCTATAAAACAAAAATACTTTATTGCTGTGACATTTGACATCGGCCGTCGCACAGATACAGCAATCTCTTGCAACATTTAATTCTAACGCGGTTCACCTGAAGAGAATTAGTTCCACTAAACATGTCCACTTTGCTTTCTGAAAAACTTCAGTCTTAGCTGAGGCGTCGGTGTGCTCACTGGGTGCCAAACTGTTACTTCACATATGTGAAAAGAAAGTTGGCACCGGGTCCACATGAACTAAACTCCTGGCAAGGGCGACATTAGAGCTTGCCATTGAGAAGATTAGATTCCCAAGAAACTTCTCGGGCTATGGCCAACATCCACAAATGCAAAAAGAGCCTGTGTGTGTGCAAATATCCACGCATGAGAAGATGATGGCTTCTCTCTGTGTGTTCAGCTTGGAGGTCTGTTAGTCACTTGAGTTACCTGGAGCTTAAACAGCTCAGCTGTACACATTAAACACTTAGCAAATAATAAACATGCATTAATAAGAGAAATGGGAAATTGGGAATGACTGTTTTTATTCAAGTCTGAGCTTGTACATTGCAACTGTCTTCCTTATTAGCCCAGTAACTAGGGCACTTCATATCCTCCCTGTAAGCAAGACTGGTTAGATCATGTTTGGGGTGTGTGTGTGTGTGTGTGTTGTGTGTGTGTGTGCGTGCGTGTGCAAGCATATGACTTTTTCAGTTGCTGTTATGTATTTTCAAGCCTCTTGCTCTTTAAGATGGCTTTTACTGGCCTTTTTTTGCCTTTGTAGCCACAGCTTCAAAGAAAGCAGCAAAGCAACAGAGGTAGAACTTTATCCTTCAAACTCTTACAAGTGACTCAAGTGTTGAAGTGGATGAAGATAGCACTTCCCAGAATCCCAAACTCCACATGGCCTAATGGTAGCATAGCTATGGCACCAAGCCATGGCCAGAGGCATCTCTAACTCCTCTGGTTTGTCTCTTTGTGATCCTCTCCCGAGACTGCACTATAGAGGGGCTCGCAGATAAATTCAGATAAGACAAGAGCATCATTTGAAATGCACATGAGAACTTCTTTGTTTTTAAACTTGGGTCTTACAAAGTAGAATGCTTCTAAGTGAAATGCCAAAATTCACTTTGGGATACGTTTAGAGAATTTTGGGAGTTACAGATTGACATTTTTGGGTTAATTTTTACTAATAATCCTGGACTTTTCTCAGTCACTGGGATACATTTACAGGAACAAATCAGTGTTTCTAATTAACAGGCCTGTCAAACCTAGGACTTCATCTTCTTGTCTATTCCACAAAAATAACACGTAGTCCCGGCTTGACCCATCACAGGTACTGTTCCATGGACATGAGGACTGGTCAAGAGGTAGATAGACAATTGAATGGGCCAAACTGTGTCCTTTCTGTTTTTTTTTTTCTTTTCCCATTTTCTCCCTCCCTTCCTTCCTTTCTTTCTTTCTTCCTTCCTTTCTTTCTTCCTTCCTTCCTTCCTTCCTTCCTGCCTGGTTGCTTTTGGAAGTCTACGGACTGAGCCTAGCACTTCAGGTAAACCAAGCAAGTATGCAAACACACACACACACACACACATACACACACACACACACACACACACACACCAAACATGATCTAACCAGTCTTGCTTACAGGGAGGGTATGAAGTAAATAGGGCTATTTACTGGGCTAATAAGGAAGACAGTTCTGGACACTGATGAACAGAAGATGAAGACAGCTGCTCTCCACCAAGGAACCTGTGGCTGCTGACAGCTAAATGCCCTGCCACAGAGAAAAGGCTGGGTGACTCCCTTCAGAATGAAGCCCCACACATACAGGCTCAGCAGAGACCAACAGAGAACTGAGTCGAGCCCCTGGAGCCCTGGTTTCTGCTCCTCTTATAATCCATGAGCAGATCCGACACATCAAAGCTACGTAAGCAAAGGCACTTTTGCTCAGGTT
Organism: Acomys percivali; assembly: GCA_907169655.1. Taxonomy (NCBI): domain Eukaryota; kingdom Metazoa; phylum Chordata; class Mammalia; order Rodentia; family Muridae; genus Acomys; species Acomys percivali. The sequence goes on from OU015745.1 coordinate 28,616,855, forward strand.
GGTTAAAATATGTCACCACTGGAAGAGTCTGAGTTCAGCAGGGCCTCTGAATAGCAGGACCACACTGAGTACCACCGATCACTCACACCAACTATAGGGCTGGTAGCATCCCCAGAATACTCCCAAGATAAATGCTGATGCCTAGGAGGTAGATCAGTGGGCAAACCACCTGCCTCAAAAACTCGAGGACCTGCATTTGGATCCCTTCAGCCCATTTAAAACCCCAAGAGGTAGTATGGGTCTATAATCCCAGCATGCTTGCTGTGAGACGAAAGGTGGGGACAGGAGAGTCCCATAAGCTCATGGGGTCAGCTAGTCTCCGGTAAGCAGCAGCCAACAGGAGGCCCTGTCTCAAACTAGGTAGAAGGTGCGGATCAAAGCCTAAGATTGCCCACTGACTTCTACACTCATGTGTACACACAAAAAAACTTAAAATTTTCTCTTGCTTGTGTTAACAAGTATATATAAGTATAAGTATAAAAACACTTAAATGTTTCTTTTGTGTAAATATACTACTAGCCTGAGATGTGCTTACTGCTACAGGAGTTTGGAGCACAAACATTCTTGCCTATATCTTATTTTATCACCTTTGCTCATTTACCTTATGGAACAAGAAAGGCTAAGAGCCAGATTAGAGTGACATAAAAGCATCCATTCAGAGAAGGCCTGAACCTCTCGTCTATGTGTTTATATCAGCTTCCTCCTGCCTCACCAGGGCCAAAGATCTGGAAGATGCTGGCAGGTACCAGCACGCTCCCTTTGAATTACACCACTGAACTGCTTCAATAACCGATTGCCAGATAAATAATTATAATCAAGTGCTCATTGTGCTAACAATCATTTAATGACTGCCATCCGAAAACACAGTCATAAACAGAGCTTTAATGAAGAAACCTGGAGAAAGGCCAGGGTTTTATGGCGGTTTGCTTAAAGGGAAAGAGCCATAATCTGTGTTTAAGATTCAAAGAGGCCTTTAATCCACATGCTCCACGTTAAATGAGGGAGTGGAGTCATGTTTTGATCAAAAGTTACTGCATGCATAAAAGAAAGAAACATAAATGTCCCTTTAGGAAAAAGCTCTAGTAAATTACATTAAGTGAGTGTTGGTGACCATTGCTTTGGGGGAAAAAAAGAAGAAGAAGAAAAACATCTGATTTTAATTTTGGACAAGAATACTTGGCTAAAATAGAATAAATGGGAAGAGGATTTGATTTGTCTAATATCATTGAGAATAAAGTGAGTTCAGGCTCCATCCGCCTCGCAGCAGGCATCTTTCTCTGACTTGCCCTGCTTCCGTTCCTGCCCTCCATCTTTCATCTCACAGGGCTGCATCTCTGACATGAACTCTTCATTGAATGACTTAGCTGCTGCTCTCAGGTCTCGTGAGCAGTACAGTGCTTGGTGAAAGGCTGTGTGGGGGAGCAAAGCCCAGCGTGTCTACATGGGGCAGTAGGCAGCTCCAGGCCCTCTGAAGTGAGCGTGTGTGTGTGTGTGTGTGTGTGTGTGTGTGTGTGAGAGAGAGAGAGAGAGAGAGAGAGAGAGAGAGAGAGAGAGAGAGAGATGGGGGCAGGGACTGGCTGACACAAGCTCTTGGAACTGTAGTCATTTTCTGCAAGCCGATATGTAGCCTGGCCAGGGGCAAACACCACAGGCTCCAAACACTTGGCCATTCCACATTCTTTCAAGGCCAAGGAGGAGGCAAAGAAAACTCTAAGCCAGGAACTGTTCCTACAGCTGAAGCCAGATGCAGACCCCATGGTTGCCTCTGCCTTAGTATGCTGAGGCGTGGCTGACCCAAAGAGACACACTGCAGTGGAGCCTTTGAGCCTGCCAGTCCTAGGGAAGTCACAGTGGAGAATGACCCTTAGCATCTGGAAAGACTTCAACCCACTGAGGCTTTGGATTGTCACAGAGTGAACATTCAAGACTAAATAGGCTGCTCTGGCACTCCTGAAATAGGCCAGAATGTCAGGCTTCAGGACGGGTATGTATATCTGACACAAAGGGACACAAAATTGCCTGCTAAGCCTGGGGTGGGCAACATATATGGGCCAAGCCACATTTTCCAAGAACATGCTATCTTTGTACTGACCTAGGGAAGGGTAAAGGAATTAATTTCTAACACAGGGACATTTTTGTGACATTCTGTGTTGCCAAGGTGCAACCAGAACATACTGATGAATCTATAACAAGGGATTTTTCTTTGGAAATAAAGACGCTGACTGCAATCCAGACACCGGCCGAGGGTGGGGAAATCTGAGGCTTTGTCAGGACAGAGGAACCATGTGGTTAGTTAATGGCACTTCAGGTACTTTAAGGAGTTCTGACTGGCAAGTGGTGGCAATGATTAAAGCCAGTGTCCTAGGGGTGGAGCTCAGTGGGCCTGAGTCCCTAGGCTCTATTCCCAACTCCAGCCGGTGTAGGTATTATTCTTAAGGTTACAATGGTTTTATCATCAATTACTAACTACAAACAGTCATAAAAGCAGGGCCAACAGCTTCCCTGATGGGCACTTGGGGGACTCCTGGAGCAGACATCCCTGACCTGACCATTTCCTTTTTCTTTATAGCCCTGAAACTTCATTTAAATGGAATCTAGAAGGAATGAGTTTCTTTTGGACAATTACTTTGCACAATGACTATCTATCTACTCTCCTTTAGGAACTTGTCCCTTCCTATCCTGGGCTGAGAATGGAGTCTTAGTGTACTGGGCAGCACCAGTGTCTGTCTCACCAAGCTTCTCCCTAGCAATCCTGGGTGGAGAAGATGGAATATTGCAGAAGAAAGCATCCTGAGCACACCGGATACTGAGCACCAGGTGCTGAGTACACTGGTGCTAAGTCCACTGGATGCTGAACACACTGGATGACGTTCAGCCCGTCTGATTTTCAGTCCACTGGATGCTAGTTTGATTCTTGAATGTTCCAGAAGGCCCATGGTACTAATGGAAGTGGGCCTGATGAGTGCAGGTTAGGTCATTGAGTGTTCCCCTTCAAGGGTCCCTACCTCATCTCTTTCACCTTACAAGGTGAACACCTTGTTCCACACACACTACAGCCATGCTGTGCTGCCCCATCCCAGGGCAACGGAGAGAAACTTCCAAAGATGAGCTTGAAGGAAAAGCCTCTCTTTTTTTTTTCCCCCGAGATAGGGTTTCTCTGTGTAGTCTTGGCTGTCCTGGACTCACTTTGTAGACCAGGCTGGCCTCAAACTCACAGTGACCCACCTGCCTCTGCCTCCCGAGTACTGGGATGAAAAGCGTGCACCACCATGCCCCGCTAAAAGTCCCTCTTTTTATGTTAAGCATCTTAAACATTTCCCTGCAGGAGGAAGAATGCTAAAGTACTGAAAACTGTACAAAACCACAGATTACCGACACCAAGAAAGAAAACACGCTCAAAGGGCTCAAAGGGCATTATCACTCCCCATGTGAGGCAGGGCTGAAAACACCGGGATCTTATGGCTTGAGCAGAGTGAAAAGCGCCTGCAGAGAAAGTGGCACCAGGATTGCAGATCAGTGGCTCCTCACACAAGAACATTATTGGGAAGCATGGCCTGCACATAGAATCTGCTGTAAATCTAGGTAGCATGTGAGGACTCATAGGAGGTCAGCTTCAAAGCCCACTGGACGTATACACATATGTCTTCCTTGAGGTAGCAAGAGGTCAGTCATCACAGCAAAGTGCCACATGCAAATCACTTCCCTTGACACCCCCAATGCTCCATCATCAACACACAGCCATCCTGCCAGTCCCAAAGGCTGGGGTGATTTGCCAGTCAAATATCCTGGGAGTCAGCATTTATGGAAGAGGACCACATAAGCCACCTGTGTAGAGCCTGCCACTCCATTTGGCTTTAGGGAACAAGAGAAGCATTAGCCACAAAAGACACAGTCGTGTTGGGCATCAGCTGTTGTGTTTGGTTGGCTGTTACACTTCGGTGAGCACAACAATTCTGAAAAAATTTACCAACTCTTCCTGACTCTTGGGTCACGTGACATGAATGGAGCTACTGTTCCTTGCTGTTACTGCTGTTGGAACATTTCTCAGACCTAACCAATGAGCTACTCTTTCCTCACCACACTGACTGGGTTACTGGAGGACCAGTCCAGCAGGCCACTATAAACAGCTCTCTCTACCAGGCAAGTTGAGCTTGAAGAGGTGTCCCAGAGCTATGGCTGCCATGTTCTGAGGCAACAACCTGTGAAGGACAAAGCAATGCATGGGAAAGCCATGGCATAGATGAGAGGCTTGTGGTTTGAATGCATGAGGTAAGGGCTCGCTAACGAGCACATTAGCACGTTTGTTTAAACTAGTCAGTGCCTCGGGTCAACCATAGGTTGATTAGCACAATAATCTTGGAGAGCTGAGTTCTAGAGAACTTATTTTTAGGAGGAACTCATGATATAGTTGTGCTAGATTCTGTCAGCTTTACACAAACTAGAGTCACCAGGAAGAGGGCACCTTAACTGAAGAATGAAGCGTTTTCTTGATTAATGATTTTTGTTAGAGGGCCCAGCCCACTGTGGGTGTGCCACCCCAGAGGAGGGGATCCTGCGGTATATAAGAAAGCAAGCCAGGCAAGCCATGAAGAACAAGCCAGTAAGCTTTCCTCCATGGCCTCTGGTTCATGGTTCTCTCCATTGAACCTGAAAACGGAACCAAGCCCTTTCCTTGCCTGAGTTGAGTTTGTTGTATTACAGAAATAGAGACACAATCTAGGACGACACTTTCCTGAATTCTTACAAAACAAACCAAGCAAACAAACCAAAAACATTGGAGTGACACACATTACTGCACCCAGACATCTTTATTTTGATTGTAACAACTTTCCCTTGAAGCCACTGTGAACAGAAGTGGCCCCGATCTTTCATTTAGTTTCCTGCCAAGAATCAAACATGTATCCTCCCACCCACTTATCCATCTACTCATCCATGTTCCTATCTACCCATCTACCCATCTACTCATCCATGTTCCTATCTACCCATCCTCTCACCTACCCACTCAGACAACAGTGGATATTTTTTATTGAGTTCAAGGACAGCCTCAGCCTCTGAGCAATGCCTTGTCTCAAAGTAAAAAGAGTAAGAGGTTAGAGTGAACAGCTTAGTGGTAAAGTACTTGTCTAGCATGTGAAAAACTCCATGTTCAGTATCACACACACACACACACACACACACACACACACACACACACACACAC
>OU015745.1:28622064-28641311 GCA_907169655.1 Acomys percivali
CACACACACACACACACACACACACACACACACACACACACACACACACCCCACAGTGGGCTTTTACGTGGGTGCTAGGAACCTAAATATAGGTCCTCAAGCTTGTGTAGTAACACTTCACCCACTGAACTGTTACTCCAGCCCTTGCAGAACTGAAAACTTGCTGGTAGGGAGGCAGTTCTAGAACCTTCCTTATAGTAGCCTAGCTCCCCACTGCAGAGAGTAGTGATTTGAGATATTTACTGTCATCAGATCTTTCCAAACTCAATTTGGGTTTCATAAACATGACTTCTGGCATTCAATTTTCACCTAGGGGTACTTAATTACATTGTATAACAACATCAGGTACACATGGCATTCCCAGGTTTGACTGGAAACCTGAATGCCTCTCGGGAGTCATGGCCAGCTGGTGGCCACGGAAATGTGAGAAAACCATCATCCAGCTGAGAGCACCCAGCATCCTTCAGCACTAGGTCACACTTGGGCAACCATCATCCAGATCATCAGAGAGCTAGGTAATGGAGGCCAGTTAGGAAAGATTTACTGACTATACACCCAGTGCAAACATCCTCTAGTCTTTGTCATCTTGGCCCTGACACTTAAATTACATAGTCATAGCTGTACTGATGAGCTCTCTGGTGGCCACAGATCTGTCTTTGGGGATGGCCTTTTCCTTAACTTTAGCCACACTAAGTCACAGGCTCATCCTGGGATGAGGGGGTTGAGAAGATGTGGACCAGCACTCTTTGGATACTAGATGCTCTGCTGTTCCAGGCAGCCATGCTGCTGCCTCTTGAGAGAGGTCAGTCTGCAGGAAAAGAGTCTGTCCCTGTTCTCTCTCTCTCTCTTTCTTTCTGACTTTATTTTACTTTATTTAATTTTAAATAATTTATTCAGATTACACCCGGTTGTTATCCCCTCACTTGTATCTTCCCATCCCCCCCTTTTTCCCTACTCCCCTCCCATTGACCTTCTTGTTCTCTTGAGCTAAGCTTTCCTATGTGAGCATGAGGAATTTGAGCTGCATGCTGTCTGTCCGCCAGTGACAATTCAAGGTGGCTTTGCGTCACTCGAAATGAAGAATCTGGGAATAATTTAGAAATGGCACCAGAAGGGAGAGCTGAAAGCAACCTTGTATAAATGCAGAAAAAGATGAGCTAAGGTGGAGATAGGAGGCCATGACAAATCCCCCGTCCAGGGTAGAGAAATGCCAGATACTGTCATGAAGCTCTGAGCAACCAACTGCATAGGACAGAGGACAGTGTCAGATTACCATAGAGAAGCAGCTGGCATCACAGAAGGGGCAAGAGCCCTAGTGCAGGCTCATCACCTGCCCTTCACATTCTCCTGCTCAGCACCGAATCTGTCCACCTATCCTGTTCCTTTCTTCCAGCCTTCCACAAGCCAGGCCCCAGCCCTCACCCTCCCTCAAGGTCTTGCAGTTCAAAGTGCAGCAGGCTCAGAAGGATGCCCACTAATGGAGGCATTGTCTGTGCTTCAAATAGGACAGTCTCAGGAAAATGGCAATACGGTGTGCAGGGTAACTGTCAAAGCACACCTCACAGTTAAGATGGATGAGCCACCTCCCTGTGAACTGACCTGTGTGGTTCCCACAGGTAATTAGGGGCTTCCTTTTGTGTCCCAAAGTCACTTCATGAGAATGCTTATCAACTTACTTTGTAGACCCTATTTGTCAAATTTTATGTCTTTGAGATGGAAAGGGGGGTGGGAGTGGGACTTTGGTGTCTTACAAAACAGGACTTGGCAATGGCTTAGTGGGTAAAAGTATTGCCGTACAAGTTTGAGGACTTGAGCTCAACCCCCAAAACTCACGGGAAAGTCTGGGCATGGTTGTGTATACCAAGGTGGAGGGCTTGAGGGGTGACAGGAGGATCTCTAGGGTTTGCTGGCTGCCAGCCTATGTTTAGGTTCTGCGAGACAATAGAGAAGACAGTGGTAAAGTAGGGTGTGCAATGTCTTCCTCTGTCCAGTGCACACACACACATGCACACATAACCCTACCACTACATGCTAATACCACTAATGTTTCTTTTTGAGGAGTGACTGAAGGAATTCTGAGACTCACTACATTCTGCTTTCCTCTTTAACGGAATTGTCACCTGAAGAGGAAATTATCTCAGAAACCATCAGTTTAATGGAAAGCCCTGCTCTGCATAAGGCCGTGACTGGTAAAAGCAGGCCTCAGTGCTCTGTGTTTCCTGGCACACATCAATGTACAGTCTTGATGTGCATCTTATAACACAGTGTTTTGGTATCAGAAGTGCCACCTGCAAGCTGGAGAATGGGAGAAACTGACTGAACTGTGTAGCTTCCCTGAGGAAGACCAAAGACATCAGGGGACAAGGGACATATGTGTGATGATCTTCAAGCCACCACTGAGCTACCTAAAAGGATTCTCAGAGTCCCTGCTGTTGCTCCAAATTCAAGAACAAATGCTCACAACATTAGAAGAACCATCAATTCAGCAAGCACATAGCGGGTTCGCACAGGACTCAGTTACTGTGGCCGCTTACACATCATGTGATTATTGTGGTTATAAGTGAAGCACTTTGTCCTGAGGTGGCTCAAGGCTCCATGCTGTGAGATGGCAGTAAGTTAATTTCTGAATATATTTCCCACAGGTAAGAGGTAGTACGGTGCAGGGAGTTTGCTCATACTACATTCTCCAATACTGCTCCCAAGTCATGGGCCAATTGCAAGGCCTGCAAATATTAACATTTATAAGGTTGTTAGCACAGCACCTGGGACATAAGCGTCAGCTACTCCAACAGTCCCTCCTTATCTGTTCCAAGACACCCATGGACATCTGAAACCAGAGACAGTACAGAATGCGGACTTCTTCTACTGCCAACACATATGATAAAATTCACTCTGTAAGTCAGAAACAGCAAAAGGGAGGTAAGAGTAACTGAAAGTCAGTCAGACAGTCCTAGCAAAGGCATGAGATGAAACTGCAGCCTCATCAACCTGGCACGTTGGGGCTACTATGACGTAAAAACACTAGCACCCTGATACTGTGGCAGGCAACTGAGCTGGGTGTCAAGTGACTAAGGGGCGTGGAGCATATACATCATGGATGCAGGACACAGGGACCGCTGATATCCCAGGCTGGAGGAAGTAGGGCTGAGCTCCTTCATTGTGCTCTAGTGCTCACAACGTAAGAGCTTCTGCTGTCTGGAGTTTCCCGTGAACTGTCTTTGGAGCACAGTAAACCATGGGTAGCCAAAGCCACGCAATGTGATGGGGCAAGGAAGAGGACCACTCACTCCATGAGTCCTGGCTCAAATGCCCCAAATGACTAGTATAACAGCTATCACCAGTCTGGGTAGGGTGGCAGACTCACTTGAACTGGATGGTTGTCCTGATAAAAGGCTGTTAGAAGAGGCCAGCTGGGGTGACTGGATGTAACCCCGGAGCAATCACTGTCTGTTATCAGACAGAGAGCAAAGTGGCCGCTGGTTTTTGCCTTGGCTTTGCCTGAGGGAGTTACAGAGTTATAGAGCACATTGCACTTCAAAACCTCCCATAACAGAAGTTTTCTACCTTTTATGTATGGTATACATACATACGGTATGTAACCATCTATGAATACAGGGCAAGTCTCAGGCAATGACCCCAGAGAGAGCAAAAGGACTTTTAGTGTGTTAAAAGGCACCGTGTGTTGAGAAACACACACACACACACCAAACAAACAAACAAACAAATCTGTGCTCCACTTGGAAATCAAGGGTGGAATCTGAGACACAATAGGCTGGACACTGGGCAGAATCCAGGCTGCTTCTTCCTCGTCTGCCCCAGGTTTCAGAGGAGCCAAAAACTGTTTTGATTTCTTTCTGGTTTTATGGGGGAAGGTGGAGAAGGGTCTACCCAAGTGTATGAGTGGCGAGCAGGCTGTTGCTGAAACCCAGCTCTGCAGTCTTGGACCAGAAGCCACTTTAATACAAAGTACAAAATCAGGACACTAGTTTTGAGTAGCCAAATTAACTTTGAAACTCTTGAAGTGTGTGTGTGTGTGTGTGTGTGTGTGTGTGCATGAGTGTACAAATGTGTGCGTGTGTGTGTGTTTTCAAAATAAAGAACTGTTACAAAAACGAGGCCCCAGTTCTACAGAAGTCCACGTTCTCCAGGACGCGTTTCTGCCACAGAGGTACATTCTATTAAGATGTACTGGGTCACTCAGAGTCACAGGCTTATTCCAGAGCAGAGCATCCACTCAGTCTGGGGCACATGTCACATGTAACCTTCAAGGGGCCAAAGGTCTAAGAAGGACATCAACACTGACAAAGTTAACTCATATGACCATCTTCTTAGTTTATCAGTTTCAAAAATCCGCCCCAAAGCAAGCCACTGAGCAGCCAGGAGGAATTAACTGGCATGTTGAGAAGCTGACTGGCCCGCCTCTCTGGACTGGCAGTCACCTAGTGCTTCATATGTCCTGTGCAATGGAACTCTATTTTTTGTTTGCTTTGAGATGGAGTCTTACTCTATGGCCCAGGTTGGGCACAAACCTCTAGACTTACATGGTTCTCCTGCTTCAGCATCCTCAGTAGCTGAAACCAGAGAAGTATACTGTTGTACCTGGCTGAAGTTCTTATTGATGTTCTCAAATGGTTTCTCCCACTAAGAAGGGAAGAATGTATATTCTTTGATATTGTTCAAGGTAACTCAACTCCCTATGTTCTTACCCCCACCCCCACCCCCACGCACTGCCCTTTGAGTGGCCATGGCTCTCTCTATCTGGGATCTGTCACCACTCTCAACTGCCATCTGTTGCCGGAGAATCAAAAGCTGGAGTCACCGCTCACTTCAAAGCAGCTTCCTGCCACATCCTGTGCTTCATTATCTGAGAAAGAGCCATTTACCATCAATGCTGGCTAAGATGGTCCTTTCTGTTGGGAAGATTTTGAAATGTAACACTCTGGCCTGGCATCTGGGTCGATCCCAAGACAGCTGCCAACCTCCACTTTACCAGGCTGCCATCCGCTCTGCATTCATGAAGCTGGCTTATTAGGGTCTCACTGAGGGAGGAAAAAGCCAGGCTGGCCCCACTTCCTTCCAATGGTTTTATTGCTTCTTTAACTATTGGCTACAGAAGCACCGACCCCATGGCCCTGCTCACAAACCATGCTTCCCTGCAGCAGCCATCCTTTGGTGACAGTACCACATAGTGTGCACTGGAAGGAGACTGTGGAAGAAGCTGCCCCTTCCTTCTGGTCTAACATGTACCCCTATTCCTCCCCCTCCCCGCACCCACCATGCTACAGTGCAGACCAGCAGGTGCTGGACACTAGTCACAGCATTCGTGTTGGCATGTCCAGTTCACATTGCTAGGGACATTCAGTTGAACCCCCGGGAGGCCCAACGCCTTTATGAAGAACACAGATGAACAGAAGATGCTATGAGTGGCATGCACCTGTCAGCACAGTGTTAAGTGGAAGCAGGAGGACCCTGAGGGGCTTGCTGACCAAACAAAGCAGCTCCAAGATCAGTGAGAGAGCCTGTCTAAAAAGAAGAGCCACCGTCCTGATTTCAACATATGCCATGTCCACAGACACACAGAGATTATTACTAAAGCAAGTCACCATGTAGCCTAGCAATCCCCACTTCCAGGCAGTCACCCAAACAACTTACAGTAGCATTAGTTCCATGATCCGAAAGGGCAACAACTCACACGCCCACCAGTGGCTGAAAAAGGAAATACATGCTGTTCTGAGACATGCGCCATAAGGATGGGCCTTGGAAGCCTTATGCCAAAAGAGAGAAGCCAGAAAAGACCACATACAGTAGGATACTGGTGTCTATGAAGTGCCAGAATGGGGGGGATCTATAGAGAGACTGAAAGTGCAATGAGAAAGGCTCTACTAGATTGGAAACAAGGAACTGGACAGTAAAGCTCAATGAAAATGCTCTAAATAAATAGTGGTGGTGAGCACACAACTTAGTGATTCTATTTTAGATTATCAGATTAAATCATTTTACTTGTTGAGATGAACTCATCTATCCCAGAGAGAAAATGAATGTGAACTCATGATTCTCCTGCTTCCATCTCCTGAGTGCTAGGATTTTGGTGTGCACCACCCACCATGCTTGATTGTATGAAGTCAATCCAGAATGTCATGCAGACCAGGCAAACACTCTACCAACTGAGCTGCATACCCAGGCCCCAAGGATGTACAGTTTTAAAGGGCAATTCATAAGGTGTATGTCTTCTATTTCCCTACTTCCCCCTTCCCAAAATGAAAATTAGAAGCTCAATGATAGTAAAATATTTTGGCTTGAAAAATATTCCTAAGATATGCTAGGTACCTGAAGGTAGGTGTGTGCGTGCTTGTGTGTGTGTGCATGAGTGCATGTGTGTGTGTGTGCACGCGCGCGCGCATGTGTTTTAGACACATTTGTCCAACTCAGTGCGAATGATCTCTGTCAACGTACATGGAACTTCTTCATGCCAGGTGCTGTGCTACAGGGGGGGGCAGGAGTGAATGATGGCCCCAGAAAGAGTCACAATTTATAGTTACAAGAGTCAGAAAAGCCTTTCTGTGGTCTTACAAGCTCAGAAGACCCGGCAGGAAGATCAGGAGTACAGGTTGATCCTCTCACTCTCACCCCAGCCAGAGCTCACTTTCATCCTGTGTGGGCTCCACACTCAGTCAGCACAAGGTTGCCCTGGCCCAGGCGTCTTAGTTCTGGCTCCTAGAGCTGAATACATAGCCCAGTGGTAAGTGCTTGCCTAGCCTGGCTGACACCCTAAGTCTAATTGCTAGCCAGCGCTGTGGTCCTCACGCGATGTGTTTTATATCTTGGGCTTCAATGCCAGGTTCCAAACTTTCCTCAGTGAAGGGTGAGACAATCCTACCAGAAAAATCACAGGAGAGGGGAATGAAGTTGTGGGTAAGGTGGACTCTTGGGTAAATCTAGAATGCTTACTTGAAAAAGAGCAAACGTCTATGCAGGAAAAGCAATGGGCAGCTATTTGATTGAAGCAAAGTTGTGAGGTCTTGTTTGTTTGGGTTGTTTTTGCTTTTTTTTCACTGCTAGGACAGAACCCAGGGCCTCTGTCCTCAAGAGCTAAGTGTCTCTGCAGGGAAACCTAAATAAAATTGCTGGTCACATGAGTTAGAGTAACAGTAAAGAGGCTACTGGGGGACTGGAAAAGCTCACTTTAGTGGCAGCGAGCTGACATTTAGCCACACCAATCTTCTCTAACACAGGCTACTTTCTCCTGCCCATTTCCCATAAGACCTGGGTAGAGAGGTTACATTTGTGAAACCTAGAAGCCTTCCAGATGGAGGGGCCAGCTGACCAGGGCCAGCTGTCGGGGGACTTCAGTGAACGAGTGAAGGGCATGCCACTCCAACAAACAGTGGCACACAGATGGTTCCTGGCAGAAGGTGTCCTAGAGCGGCAGCTACAGAGAGGGTGACCTCAGTGGCCCTTTCCATATGTATAGCAAGCCATAAAATTCCTGTGAGAAAGATGTGCTAACACAAGGAAATCAACCCTCATTATCAGAAACTGCCATCCATTCTGGTTGGGTCTGTATAAGTCAGCACCCTGAGTAACACAGATAATGCTTATCTCCCACTGGAGGCTGCCTCTTACTGTCCTAGCCTGACTGAATTCCCTCCTTCCCTAACTTATCATTTGTTCTCCCCTCTCCCCCCCCCCCCGTCTCTCTTTCCCTCCCCCTCTCTCTCTAAGACAGTGTTCCTCTGTGTAACCTTGGCTGTCCTGGAACTTGCTCTGTAGACCAGGATGGGCTTGAACTCATAGAGTCCACCTGCCTCTGCCTTCCAAGTGCTGGGATTAAAGACATGGGCTGTCACCACCACCGCTGCCACCACCTGACTCATTTGCTTTCAAAATTTATTTATTTATTTATTTATTTATTCACTTAATTTTGAGACAGGATCTCACTATGCAGCCATGATTGGTCTGGAAACTGCTATGTAGATCAGGCAAATCTCAAACTCAGAGATCCACCTGCCTTTGCTTCCTATGTGCTATGACCAAAGGTGTGCACCATCATACCCAGCAAGATTTTTATTTATGTGTCTATGAGTATGTGCACATGCAAACACATGCATACAGGTATCTGTAGGGGCCATAAAAGTCCTCCGATACCTTGGAACTAGAGTTATAGGTGATTTGTAAGCAGCCACATGCGTGCTGAGAACTGAAACCAAGTCCTCTAGAAGAGTAGCCAGTGGTCTTAACCATCTCTCTAGGCCCTAAAAGCTTCTCCCTTTTCTTTCCTTAGAAACAGGACCTTGCTGTGTGGCCCAGGCCAGCCTTGAACACTGGACACTCTTGTCACACCATCACAGTTGCTTCTACATTCTGCTTTGGGCATTTTCTTGGCTCTTTATTGTGAGGGTCCCATGCATATGCAAATCCAGAAGACCGTGCACACTTCTGTCCTGTTGAGCTGCCTCATGCAGGCCTGCTCCAGATCCAGCTCAGATCTGGATTAAGAAACAAACTGGGCAGACTCGGTCCTTGGACTCTGCTATATGCCTGTCTCCACTTCAGACTCCATCTGCCCTCCCTGGCACTCTCCTGTCACCAGAAAGTAAGCTTGGACCTTGGGAGTCCTGACATGTGGACACAGCAAGCTGATCCCAGGCCACCCTGGGGAGGCACACACACACTCCTGCCCACAGACCATCTCTCTGGAGGAACCTTCATGAAAATACACAATTCACATTGCATTGTATGAGTTGGCAGGATGACTCATGAGAGAGCTAAATGAATTCACCCCGCAAAGAAGACAAAGGGTTTGGAACATCACTGAAATGAGAAGAATTGGCCACAGCAGCTGCAGCACTTTAAGGTCTTATAAACAGACACTCCTCCTGCCTACTTCTACCCGCTGCCAACACTGCTAGCAGTATGTGCTCTCTCTCTCGCTCTCTCTCTCTCTCCCCCCCCTCCCCTCATTTCCCCCCTCTCTCTCCCTCCCCCCCTTTCATTACATGCTAACTAAGGTTCTGCTATTGTTGATAAAAAGGGAAGGCAGAGGCCAGGAACGATTCCCTTCAGGGAGTGTCTTTTATTCTTCTGAGTTTTCTGGATTTGTCTTTTTCAAAGAGGGCTCTGGATTACTCAGAATGACCCAGGAACATCTTGGCTTCTTTCTAGGTGGAAAAAGTGTTAACAAAGCTGAGGACAGGTTTTTCCACATCAGTGCTCAGGCCACAGAGGATGAAGGCCTGTGGCCCTGTCTGCCCTCTTTTTGGGCATCTAGAACACTCTTGGCCATTTTCGCATGAAGCTGACCACATCCTCTTTACATAGCTCAGGAAGGGAACCTCCTGGCTTCAGGTAGCCCCTCTAGGCATGCTTGGCAGAACTGTACGCACACATGTTTGCTAAGAAAGGGGATTATTTGTCTCTTCCACACTTTGGGAACTTTAACAAATAGAATGCCCCGTGATAACAGAGCCTGGTCCCCAGTGGATTGTCCCTGGGCTTGCTTTGGCCACTGGTATGAACTGCCTGCAGATAAACACTGGTCCTGGCTTGAGCTCACAGCAATGGTAAATGCTGACCAACTAGACATCATTGTTGGTAGAATGTAGATGCTGCTCTGCACTAAGGCACACTAAAGAGGACAGTCTAAACATCCAAACCCTGGCTCCTCCCCAGGAAAAATGCTGGTCTACTTGCATCTGTAAGCTGGAGTTGGTCTTTACTGAAGCTTTGAGGATGGCCTATGTAAATAAGCTATGTTAACTGGTTCCCCATCTGGACAGGGATTGTGGGGGGTGGGGGAAGATGACACAGGACATGAGACTCTGCAAGTTTAGGTCAGCAGGGGAAATCTGTTTTGCAGATTAACCCTACCGTGGCTAGGTGCTCAGTGAACTTTTCTATGGGTTTCATTGTCTCGTTTGTAACATACACAGATCATTAATCCACTCGTGTGAGGTACCCTTAGTGGGTTTAGAGTTGTGCAAGCATCACTGCCATCTAATTCAACGCCATTTTCTTTATCCCCCTACATAAGCCAGGACACACCACAGCCACGCCCCTCAGGCTCCCTGGCCTCATCTCTTTTGTGCCTTTGCCGCTCATTTTCTAACAGCAGCACCTACCATACTTTCTAGGGGCTACCATGCTTTCCAGGGTGCTGGTTCTTATGGGCTGGCAGAGGCCCATTTGTCCCAGTGGTGTCCAGGGTCACAGACAGAACAGCTTCCTTGGGTGAAATTTCTCAGCTGCTATCAGTCACCAAGATCCATCAGGCACAAGCCGACGGGGACTGCAGACCCTGATGACCATCACCTCCCTCTTCATCTACTACTGGGACTGACGGACTTTCTCCAGCAGCCCCCCCCCCCCCCCCTCCTGCACTTGGTAAATAACCAGATGTTCTAGGTGTCAGATGTTGTTTGGCTACACTGATCAAATATGCAAGGAGCGCAGGCCAAAGTGTCTGCCGCTGAAAAGAAGTTCTCAGAGAGAACTGAGACACCCAGGAGACCATGAGCTGACGACCAAGTATTTACTGAAAGATGTTGTAGAGGTAGCGGTTGCAGAGACCTGGGATTTCCAACCTCAGTCAGAGTGACAAGGGAAACTCAGTCTTAATTCAGAAAGTCAGAGCCTATGTAACTCCAGAAGGTAGGCAGAGCTTGGAGATGGGGCTCGCTGACAAAAGTGTGAGGTCTCAGGGCTGAGGTCTCAGTGATTAAGAGCACTGGCTGAAACTGTGTTGGCAGCTGCACCACACAGACATCACGGCTCATAGAAAGCAGACTACTCACAAATCCACCGTGATAAAACACCCACAAAACAACAACTGGCAACAAAAGCTGCTCACAAGGGTGTGCCCTGTACTGGAGAAACCTTGGTGCTGCAGCACTCTGTGAAGTCAGACATTATAGGAAAGCACTGAACTTCTGATTTACAAACTCCCCTTCCAGCTTCTGGTGGGAGAAACTGTTCAGGACGTCAAAACAGATCCGTGCTTCCAGAGAGTGCAGCTTCAGTGCTTTGCAGGCAAGTGAGGCCTGTCTTGTTGGCCTTTTTGAAGATACCAACCTGAGTGCTTTCCATGCCAAACATGTAACAATTATGTCAAAAGATAGCCAGCTAGCACTCAGAGAACATGCTTAGGAGTCCACAATGAGGAGAAACATCTCATTTAAAAAGTTTTCCCTCTTTTTCTTGTTATTGCTAGTTCTATATGTTAGATGTTTTTGCCAAGGGGTCAAAAGGCACCTAAATGTATGATTGCAAGTAGAAAAACAGGGGACAGAATCAGGTATTAACAGTTTTTCCATTTTTATTTGTATGTGAATTTTTAATATAAATGAAAGATGTATAAAGCATTAACACAAGTAAAAAGGTTTCAGTGCATACATGTTAACTTCATAGCAATTATAAATAAACTTGTTGAAATTTTCTGGACAATGCCAGCATTTGGGTTTTTAAAAAAATGAGTAAATTTCTTTCTTTCTTTCTTTCTTTCTTTTTTTTTTTTGTGTGTGTGTGTGTGTGTAAATTTCTTATTGATGGCAACTAAATGGGGTTTGTAGTATTTTTTAGCATAAAGTAGATCCATCCACCCATTATACTTTTCTGAATTGTCCTGCATGCAAGTCCATGTTTTTAATGTGCCTGTCTTCAGTGTGGTTCCTGTAAGTGTAATTAAAATACACTAAAAAAGGACCTGAGTTTAATTCCTAGCATACACAAATCGACTTACAATATATGTAACTCCAGTTCCAGGGGATATGATGCCATCTTTTGGCCTCTGTGGGTACCAAGCAGGCATGTAGTACATAGACATACAGGCAAGCAAAACCCTATATGAAAATAATAATTGAAAAATGGGAGGTTTCTGTTACCATTGAGAAACAAACAAGATGGTCTGACAAGACCTCCATATAAATGAAGTGAACAGCAAACCTTCCAATTATCAGCTGTCTCACTGTGTGTGTAGAGCAGTGGGAAGACCACCCTGGGGTCTAGTTCACACCTCCAGCTGTCTCACTGTGTATGTAGAGCAGTGGGAGGACCACCTTGCTGTCTAGTTCACACCCACAGCTGTCTCACTGTGTGTATAAAGCAGTGGGAGGATCACCCTGCTGTCTAGTTCACACCTCCAGCTGTTTCTAGCTGCGTAGCAATGGTCTACAAAGAGAGTCCAGGATAGGCAAGGCTACACAGAAAATCCCTGTCTCAAAAAAAAAAAAAAAAAAAACACACCACCACCACCAACAACAACCAAAAAACAAAACAAGAGGGTGGGAGGGCAATCCAAAACAGAAAGGACCATGGGCTTTACAGGCAAATTCTTTGACTCTGACATTTACCAGCTCTTCAGCTGTGGTAACTTAAGTGACTACCTTGTGCCTCAAGTTCCTTATCTGTGAAATAAATTGTGAAGACTGAGATAACTCAAACACACCCCTACTACAACGCATGGGACAGGGCAAGCTCTCAGGTTGGCCATTACAATATTGCCATCTAGATAAGGGACAGACAGTTCACTCTGGTGCACAAGTTCCCCAGAGTCACAGCCAGGCACAGCCAAAGGCAGCGTGCATGCCATCCCAGGGTGGCCCGTCATGGCTCCTGACGCAGCAAAACGGAGGCGGGATCTCTTTCCTGGAGACCACTGCACAGGGTTCTGAGGTCTGGCAGTCTCTAAGGATGGTGATGGAGGGAAGATGGGGCCCTCTGCTCCCCACAAACCGACATCTAATTGTGAAGAGGAGATGGGCAAACCACACAGCTGCTACATCGAGGCCGGCCAGCCATTCAGTGCTTCATTAGATTTTTGTTTTTAATTAGTGGGAAAACCAGAACCAAAAGAGCAGGCAGGAAACACTAACCTAGGATCATTCACTCCCTTCTGAGGTTTATGAAGATTCCCAGTGTTCTATTAAAACAGACTACATTGTACCCCACTTCCCCTCCCTCTCAGCACCTCTCGTTCCCATCCCCTTCCAGGTACAGTTCCCCACCCAACCCCCACATATCTGGCAGCCCATCCCAGGATGCTCTCACACGGCATTTCAGTGCCTGTCCTTATTTATCTCCTCTACCTCCACCTCCCTCCAATGGACAGCAGGCTGGCGCTTGTTGGTCACAGGCATAAGACAGACTCCCAAACATTTCCTGACTGTCCATGCCATAGCTGCCCTCTACACCTGGCCTCCCCGACAACTCCATTTTGAACTGTTGGGGTTCCATGGGGTCTGGTTGCTATACTTTTCTGTTTATTATGCTGATATAAAAATGCAAGGAAGAGGAGAGGGGCTCTTAGGTTTTATCATGCAGGGGCAGGGGACACCTTGAAGCTCCATCATATTGAGATTGGCTCAGGTTTACAGATTGCTCCACGGCCTCAAGAAATTCTTGCACCTTCAGGCAGGGGAACAGCGAGGTGTTTACTGAAATCTACATCTGGTAACAATTTGTTCGGCAGCAACGGCTTCTCCCGCCGCCTCCTGCACCAAATACTCCACAGGGGCCCATAACCCCACACTGCTCATTTGTGTGAGGCCTGGTTTGTCACTCATGTCATTTTTTTTTCCTTTTACACTGGTATGGAGCAGAGACTCTGTTCTTTCCCATGGCCATCTGAGTAGAGATGAGACCACATAATGACCTTTGACTCCCTCACTCTGAAGCCCACAGTGGAAAAACAGAAGGGCAGTTCGATGCCCTCTGCTACCCAAGAGGTCCTGCCCCATGATGCTGTCAGGACCAGCACAGGACTCTCAACCCAGAGTGCCTGGACTGTGGAGACAGGCAGGCACACTGTACTACAACCCCAGGGAAAGCACTTTGAGGGGTGATGAGACTGAAGTGAATTTTGAGAGACTGACTGAATAAGGGGTTTGGTTTTGGTATCTGTAGTTAGATGACAAAATGGTGGCAGTCCTGGTGACTGCACTTCATGATCTACACCAAGCTCCTCAATTTCAATGGTTCCTAGCAAAGTGAGGATAGGGGTAGATGTGGGAGTCAAATTAAGAGGATATGGGTTCATGGCAGACCTCTGGCATGTGTGCCTAGCACCCACACCTGCCCCTCCCTTGTGGGGAAGTCCCCAGTGCTCACTGCATTCATGCAGTTATGAGAGAGGTGTCAATTACAGCCGTCACACCACCTTATCCTTATAGCTCAAACTGACCATTCAGAGTAACCCTTCCTTGCCCATTGCAAGGTCCACAGGAGTCATGTGACTCAAGCCTTGCTAATGATAGCTTTTTAAGAGCTACTGACAAAGATGCTATTGCAGAAGAAAGTTGTATTTTATAACTGTCAAAGCCCACGTTTCCTGCTACCTGGACACAGAAGAACCCACTGAGAGAGATAAAGATCAACAACAAGAGAACAGCGATAAGCCATGAGGACAAAGATGCCCTTGACATGAGATGCCCTTTGTCTAAAAATCCTCCAGCTTGATTCCACAAGAAAGTAAACTACCTTTGGGGGTGGGGGTGCAAAGAGAGCAAATTTATTTGGTGGATGTTAAAAGAAACCATCATCCAGGAGAGACCAGACAGACAAGGTGCTCTGACAGGAGTCAGGGAAGCCTACAGGGCCATGCAGAAGTCTCACTGAGCATGGCATGGGTTCAGGATATGGGACTGTCCTAAGCCATTCCGGGCCATATGGAAGAACTCTCCATGGCTAATACGAGTGCTGTTGCCCTGGTGCCCTGCCACCAGCGTGTCTACTTCTCACTCTGGGAAAAGCACATGATGAATTTCAGCTCCCAGGGTGGTGCCATTCTCTTTTTTGTCAAATACCTAAAGGCCTTCACCACAATCTCATGGCTCCCAGGTCCTTGGTCTTGGCCACATTTGCAGCACCTCAATATTCATCTCCTTAGGAGTCTGCAGGACCTGGAGCCTCTGCACGGTGGTAGGATCTGGCCCGGGGCCCTCATCACGTCCCCACATTGCTGTAAGGATTTTGTCATCAGCTATTTGAAAGGCCTTTTCCTCATGAAGTCACACTTCTTGACCACTCAGCTCTGTGGGACCTTTTCCTGAAGTAATGCCTGCAATAAATTGCTCTTACAGTAAATTCAAGTTGAGCTTTTGGCTTCTGTCACTCATAACCAGGGTCTACAGGGCTAAAGAAGCTTCTTATTGAAGAAAATTGCTATGGCAACTGCACGCACAAATGCAGGAAACACACTCTGGAAAACACCAGGCATGATATAAGTGTTGGCTATTGACCACAGCTGATGTGGTTATGATTGGCAGAGGGCTCTGGAGAACTCTGAGTTGATGCAGCAATGGGTTTTAGAGCACTCTGTTATGGAGGCCTTTGCATCTATGGAACATCATGCTGTTCTCCCATAATCTCCACCCCAATAACCATCCCCACAAGGCCCCAGCCAGGATGGCCATGCTCTTTACCAACCCATCCAGCACAGGTGGTTCATCTAGACCATGACATGTTCTGAGGACAGAGCAGCTTCCTTACCAACTAGTCTCATAGAATCTTGTAAGAGGAAGTCAAGCGTTAGCTACTCATGAATGAATCTATGGCAGAGCACAAGGCCCATTCCCCTCAAGGCTCATTCATGGCTTCCTGCAAGTGCACTTGGGTAGGTATTTTGCCATTCATGCTTAGACTGATGGCACCAGTGTCCTCTATGGACTCAGTGAAGGGATTTCCTCCTTGTTCATCTTTTATCACAAGAGCAGCAGAGAGCTCCACAGAGAAGTTAATCTTGATTCAGAGTGTGGACCAGGATCACAATCAAAACTATTCAAGCTGGTGGTGAAGACTCATTGTCTCGTCATCAGAGTGTAGGACTCTGAAGGAGACAAACTCATCTCTAACCCTTCTAAAGCAAGTGGGGCAGGTGTGCTCTGAGCTTGTCAGCTTCCCCGACAACTCTGATGGGTGCACGGATGGAGAGGAGACAGGATTCTGACCAAGGCACATGGCTCATCTGGGATTAGAATGAGGTCAGCAGGCCCCATCATATTTTCAAGTGAATAACTAGGTCACGCTACTGTGCTTTCTTCTTCACACAGTAGAACATGCCAGAAACTTCAGAGTTGAAATAGCAGGATGAGCCATTAGAAAGAAGAATTCAAACAATCACAAATATAAGTGGCTAACCCCCAAGGGAAATCAGGACAGTGGAAATCAGAAGTCTAATGAGATGATGTTGTAAGTCTAACAGATAGGGGACAATTTCAAAATATGATGTGCCAAGAATTTGGCAAGGACATGGAGTTACAGAAGCTTAAACTGGCCAAATGCTGCTGGAAGGCAGCTTGTCAAGATCTGATGAAGCTGAAGATGCACATTTTCAATGACTCAAAACTTGTGATCCCAGACCAGTGGGGGTGGTGTGCGCCTTTAATCCCAGCACTTGGGAGGCAGAGACAGGTGGATCTTTGTGAGATAAAGACCAGTCTGGTCTACAAAGCGAGTCTAGGACAGCCAGGGCGGTTATACAAAGAAACCCTGTCTCAAAAAGCCTTTAAAAAAAAGTTGTGATCCCAGGTAAACAGTGTATGGTTGGTGGTGTCCTAAGCAGATGACTGAAGAGAGAAGGCTTTGCTAGCAGCAGGGTGGGACAGTCTCAGAGGACTGAGCCTTGAGCAGCCTTGAAGAAATGCTTTTATTGATTGTTATACAAAAGGCCTTTTAGCAAGTCAGTTCCTACATACCAAAACCAAATTATCTAGAGGTTATCTGAAGAAACCATTACCCAAGTGGTTCTCAGCCATTGCAAGACTCCCTGGTTTTCCAGGAAAGTCTTGTGACTGAGGTCATGCAAAGGGTCTGAAGTTTCTATAGAAAGAGCAACTTCCTAAATCTCAGATAACAATACTGATCATTTACAAAAGATTACTTTCAAGGCTAAGTGGCCATCACTCTGGAGTAAATGCCAGGTACTATGGCTCTTCCAAAATTCCACTTCTGTGTATATCTCCATGGGGGTGGCATCTACCCTCAAAGGAGTAAAACCTGGGTTTGGCAGGTAGAAAAAAAAAAAAAATCATAGACATGACCTTGGTCGGTGGCCCTACAAAAACTGATTCTACCCAACAAACACTCTTAGCAATTTAAACGCTAGAATTCTAGCATTTCATTTTCTCCCTGGGAGGGATAAGGGAAAAGCCCATGACACTCTGACACAGTGAAGTACCAAGCAGGACCTCACGAGCTGTATCCACTTCAGCCAGCATCGTGTCTCCAACCAGAAGTGCATTGGAGGAGAGAGGGGCTTCCTAACCAGGGAATGCTGCAAGGCAACAAGAGTGAGCAAGCTGCAGCCGCAAGCACAGACCAGATGTAACGCAAGTCCATTCATGAAAGTTCAAGGCAGAACCGCCGCATTGTTTAGGGATGTGTCCCCAAGCTGAAGATGAAAAAGCAGAGTGTGTGGAGGAGCGGCCACCAGGACTGCAGGCAGTGAGCAACATATGAGCTGAGAAGGCCAAGGTTTTACATCACACTTAGTTCATGAAGCCATGGAGAACCCATTGTGTTTTTCTGCATTGTTGTGGATCACTTTAAAATACTAAGACAGAAAGGACAAGCAGGAAGGAATGTCCTTGATCATTGTCATTTAAATGACCAGAAAGCTGTTTGGGCATCGAGTTTTTCCCACTCAGAGGTGTGTGGTGCTGTCTGAAGCCTGTGCACCTGGGCCCAGTGAGTTAGAACCCATTTCTCAGGGGAGGTGAAGGCTCCTGTTAGAAAGCTCTGCAGGGGTCTTAGGCAGATCTCACAATGGGGAAGTAAACAGGCTGAGACAAGATGAATGAACTGAACAAAGTTGGGACCACACAGCAACAGAGGGATGGACCTTTGAGCCTCCATCTCTTCCTGTTCCACAGCCACAGCTCAATAAAGTACAGCTGGAAAGACTTAAAACATCATCTCTGTACTGAGCATGGCCAGGATTTTGTTTTGTTTGAGACAGGGTTTCACATAGCCCAGGCTGGCCCTGAACTCTTTATGTAGCTGAGGGTGCCCTTGAACTGCTCCTCCTTTGGCTTCTACCTCCCAAGTGCTGGGAGGTGGACATGCTTTGTCGCTGTATTCGATATTGTTCTGTTTGGTAAGACTGGACTTGAAAGGGCAGTTTTGCCTCTGTCTCCTGAGTGCCTAGTTTGCAGCACATGCCAACACACTGGCCAGAGTGCTTCCTTCTGATATTCCTCAAGCGCTACAGTGTGATACGTGTCCATCACTGGTACCATAGGAGGGATGATGAGTGAGGGACTGATGATTCGAGGTCTAGGAAAGGATGTGCACAGGGTCCATGCAAATGCTCTTCTGCTGTATAGAGGGGCTGGCACGTCTGCAGATTGGTCGTGCAATCAATAGCCTTGATGCTGAAGGGAACACTTGAAGGACTCACCAGAGAAAAAGCTGCATCTAGCTAGCTATTCCTCCTATATCCTCCTATAGAGGAGCCAATAAGAATGTGCTATTAACAGCCATGAACTGACCAAGCAGTTGCTGTTGTTTCATATTAAGAAGTTTTGTTTGTTTGTTTTTAAACACACAGTTCTTTCATATACTCTGACACTGTTGCTAATCTGACACTCTAAAACTCATTTAATACAAATTACTTAGAGGGCTGGGTGTGGTGGTGCATGCCTTTAATCCTAGCTCTGGGGAGGCAGAAGCAGGTGGATCTCTGTGAGTATGAGGCCAGCCTGGTCTACAAAGAGAGTTCTAGGACAGCCAGGGCTACACAGAAAAATCCAGTCTTGAAAAACCAACAAAACAAAACCAAACAAAAACCAAACTACTTCCAGGATGGTTAATGCTTGCTTAAAGTTCAAAGGCCTGTGGCACCACTTATTAAGAATCTTTTGTTTTTTAAAAGATTTATTTATTTATTTTATATACAGTGTTCTGCCCACATGGACACTTGCACACCAGAAGAGGGCACCAGATCTCATTATAGATGGTTGTGAACCACCATGTGGTTGCCAAGAATTGAACTCAGGACCTTTGGGAGAACAGCCAGTGCTCTTAACCTCTGAACCATCTCTCTAGCCCCTTAAGGAATTTTAATATAAGAAAAAAACTGAGAAAAGGTTTCCATTTGGTTCACTTGTACTTAGATTACATTAACTAATTTTGTATCATCTAAAAATTTCATTTTTAAGTTTCAAAATTATTATTATCATTTTTATTCTCTGCCACGTTGCCCCCTACTCCGTGTGTGTGTGTGTGTGTGTGTGTGTGTGTGTGTGTGTGTGTGTGTG
>OU015745.1:28641321-28664711 GCA_907169655.1 Acomys percivali
TGTGTGTGTGTGTGTGTGTGTGTGTGTGTGTGTGTGTGTGTGTGTGTCCATCCGTCCAGAGGACATCTTTGGGGCAGTCTCTTATTTCTACCTCTTGCTGTTACTGATGGTGTACTCCAGGCTAGCTGGGCCCCACGGATTCTGGAAACTCCATGGTCTCCACCATCCATCTTGCTGTAGGAATGCCAGCACAGATGTGAGCTCTCAGATCCAAGATGAGTTTAGGGGATCACACTCACCTTGGCAGGCTTGCATGACAGCCATCTCACCGGCTCCTTATCTTCTAAAGATTTTAAAAGCTTGCCAGCATTTTGTAGCTAGGTGTCATCTCAGATCCAGGTGGACTCGGGCAACAGGCAGTGATATAAATAGTGGCAGGCCCAGGAGGGAACCCTGTCTCTACGCCTTCTCCCCGACTGGCTTATCCCAGATGCTCAGGCCTACCCTGCTAAGGCTGAATGGGCCCAGCTATCATGAAATGATATCTATTCCCACAGATTACTGACTAAACAAAGGGGAGGTAATGAAATAGGGCACAAAAAAAAGTGTGCCAACAACTATCTGGGCACAGAAACACAGGCTAGCTTGGTTCTGAACTGGTGTTCTCAAACATTAATAATTGCTCCTCACACCTGCTCTTCTCCAGGGGTTAATTCCAGCTGCGTGCCGAGGTCATTGGTGAGGAAAACCTCTCTGAGACCCTCAGATTTTTTTCAGAAGCCAGTGGAGGAGGAAGAAGGCACAGTGATGTGGCAGATGCCGCAGCTCAGAGAGACAGCCTACCAGAAAATGTGGCTGTGAGAATCAAGCAAAGCACTCTACTGCCTGTGGAAACTTCCAGGCTCAAAAAGAAAGCAGAGACTCCCCGAAGCTAGATGCGGCTCAGCACCTGCTCTCAATGTCCTCTCGGCTCCAGCTTGTGAGGTGTACTGTAAACCTTACCATGTGCATGGAGGGTTTACACGGTGATGTAGTGACGTTCAACAGCATGTAATCAGCACCTGTTTATCCCTCTGCCCAGCTACAGCTTCATCTGTAAAACCTGTACTTCTTCCTCAGAAGATGGCTGCAGGTATTCAGAAGAGGGGTATGCTGGTCGCAATAGGGTGGGCTCAGGGGCTCTCCTGCCACAAGCACACACAAAATCCCTGCTTTACTTTTCTTCTCCTGCATCTGGAGTTCCATCCTCTCAGAACCAATGGTTGCTCTTGTCTGGAGCTCCCTCTGGCATGAGAACCTCCTGATGTCAAACAGAAACAAAAGCACCATGTGTCAGACTCTGCCCCCACGGCCACAAGACCTGTCTCGCTCACATCTTCCCTCCCCCAGCGCCATGGCACTGTCCCACTGGACTGGCTGGTACCTCTTTGCTTCCACAGCACCACAAGCTGGGCAAGGCTGATAAGCACCGGTCAAGGTCGGCAATGATATTGGGTTAAAAGGCACACACCCACCTCAGGCCATGTCCCTTGCATCCCTCAGCCCCACAGGCAGCTGAGAAGGTGGTTCAGAACTGTAATCCCAGAGCTACGAATCCATTTAATTTTACGGTCTTGAAATATGGAATACCCCCAAATTCAACATGGGGCAGCTGTTTTGCTTGCAAATGAGAAGGGTCAGCTGTGAAAATACAGCCCCTAGAAAAACCAGGACAGGGCAGGCTGCAAGGACACCTCCAGGGCCCCCCACCCCCACCCCCAATGCTGAGTCAGGAAGTCCCGGTCAGCTGTGCCTGGCCTATGTGCTACCTAGCCCCAGGCATTCACTCACTTTCCACCTTCTGGCTCACAGACTCCGTCTTGAAGGCCCCTCCAACTCAAAATGCATCCTTTCAGCTTAGTGTGCTCAGGATTTAAAGATACACACAACTGCCATCAAAGCTGAGGCTGCAGTTGGGCAAACCCGGATCTCTCTGTCATGAATGAATCAGTCTAAAATATATATAATTTTTTTAGGTAAATGTAATATCTTGAAGTCTCTATAGTTTTTTTTAATTTAAAAAATTTTTTTGGCATTGAATCTCGTGGTTTAGGAGGACTTGAGGCTCACAATTTAAGGAGGATTATCTACCCATGGCTTGAGGAGGGTGAAAGCCTCTGCTCTATTGCTCAGCTCTGTCTTGTTTGCTTGGAGCATGCGATTCCCCCCTTTCTCTCTCCCATGGCCTCCAAGTAGAATCATCGTCCAGCCTCCTCTTTGAAAGGTAGGGCTCCACCTAGACTGTGCCGTCTAGTCTACCACAGACCATTTCTAATGCCCACATACAGAAACATCTCAAACCTCTGCAGATAACTCTGACAGCAAATAAAAGGGACACGCTTTACACAGGGAGTTCTCAGTGAGATGCTGCCAAGCTGGATTTCAAAAGGCAGGCTCCAGTTTCCAAGCTAAGCAGCAGCTGGCTCTGTGCCTGCAGTTTCGCCTCCCCTTCCCTCACTTGGGAGAGAGGGCCAAGGCTGATCTTGAGGGATTGCTTCATAAGGAAAAATCAGGGCAGGGCACCATCCCAGGACAGACCAGGAGAGAAGGGCTAGCCGAGGACTCTGGGAAGACAGAGCTAGGTGCACAACAGGCGTGTCAGTTCCCACAGTGAACCCCCTCTCCATCGCAAACAGGTCTGAGTGCTGACACGGGGTTTCCCACAGCTTCCCCTGGCCTCCAAAGGCCTATTTGTCATCAGAGGCTCTTAATGAAGCTGTACATAAATATCTGACTGCTGTTAAATACAAAACAAAACAAAAAACTACTCCACAGAAACCAAATCAAAACCAGCTGTGAGGGCAAGGGGCCAAAAACTCAGGGTAAGTGCAAAGGCCGGGCAGAAACACTTGTTAACAGCATGGCTGCCTGAAGTCGGAGCAGGAAGTCTCTATGCCCATGAAGTCACACCATATGACTTCTCCTGTGACTTTGCTGTGAGGACAACAGGCATCCCACCTTCTCCATTCTGTAGCCAATGAGTTAAGAGTTTGATCTCAACTCTGGATGGGTCTGTCAGCGCAGCCCTCCTTGTGGCTGCCAGCCTGTGTTAACAGTTGGTGCTCAACTTTCCTCCCCCATTATCACTAATTAACTCCACGAATCTGCGGGGAAGCATGCTGCTTCACAGAAACTTGAGGACATAAATGCGGTGAGCACAGTGCTAAGAATAGGATGATGCTGACATCACCCGAGGTGCAACAGCCAGTGTTGTCAAGAGGCCTGACTGAGGGGCAGATGGCCTCAAGTTAATCCTGGAGGCAGGAGAATGGCTAGCTTCTGCCTATGCGATCAGGGAATTTCAATCTCTCAAGGATGGACCAACATGGCTTGTTTCATCAGCCCTCTTAGGAGTCATCCTTTTTTCTTTAGTTAGACGGAGTGGGAAAATATATCTTGGCATTTCTCAAAGCCCAATGCTGAAGCCACATTTGGAATAAAATGAAAACACAGAAACTGATCTTTTGTCCCAGGATGAGAAATAACCCTGGAGGCTAACTTGAGCCAGTTTCATAAAACGAGTCTAATGCACTTGCATGTTTGAGTCAGACTGAGACTTTCCTTAAGAAATCCATCAGCTAAAGCAACCCTCAGCAGATCTGTGACCGCAACGTGGTGTGGCTCATCAGCTTGCAATGTCCATTTCCTTAGGCTGCAGAGAGGCCAGAGGAAGGACCAGAGAGTCTAGGCCAGTCTCCAAGAGCCATTCTCAGGTGAAGTGTGAAAGCATTCTCCATACATGGTCATGTTTTAAGAACACAGGAAGCCTAGTGGCACCTTCTAACACCCCATGGGCAAAATGAAAGCACCATTCGAAACCTGGATGGGATTCAAAGGAAGTGGGTACCTGTCCAAGGCCCCAAGATAAGTTATAAGCCACGGCAGATGGCCTTTCCTTGGAAGTTCTTTTAAAGTTTTTAGTGTGAAATAAAATTAACCCTCCATACGTATTCCACATTAAGAACATCTGGATTGGCACTTGAGTGGCAGAGGCAGGCAGAGCTCTGTAATGTTAGATGCATGTATACCAAGCCACCCTGGTCTACGTAGTGAGTTCCAAGCCATACAGGGCTACACAGTGAGAAACCAAACCAACAACAAGAAAACAAAAACAGTACCCCAGCCTTGCAGTCTCCCCT
The DNA here is from genome assembly GCA_907169655.1 of Acomys percivali. Classification (NCBI taxonomy): domain Eukaryota; kingdom Metazoa; phylum Chordata; class Mammalia; order Rodentia; family Muridae; genus Acomys; species Acomys percivali. The sequence continues at coordinate 28,645,440 of OU015745.1, forward strand.
CATGGTGACAAACAGGGTGACTTTCTGTTCTGTGTCATAATGGTTCACTGGTCCTGTTACTTTACCTTCAAGCTTCATTCCCCAGTGACATCCAGTCACCGTCCCTTATTGTCACAACAACACTATTCACCAAAACCAAGGCATCTTCCCAGCACTGGTCCCCAGGCTCCATTTGCACTGTGCTCCTTAACTACGCCTCCCAAATTGCCCATTGATCTCCATAGCAGAACAGGGCAACAGTGACCTTGAATGACCTCACTGCAGTCCATTAGGATGTGGGACGGTGGAAGGAGGATGGTGGGTAACAAAGCTAGGGTTGCCATGCTCCATCTCACTGAGCATAGATGGCCCTGCTTGACTGCATCTTTGTTATTGTGGCTCTTTCCGTAGGAACAAGGGACATGTGGTCTTTAGCATGTTCAGCTGGGCACCCTTCCTTCGCTAGAGAGCAGTACTGGAAGGGGACACATGTGCTAAAGACATGGCAAGCCTTCCAGAGGTCAGTGCTAGAAGGGCAGGAGCAGGGAAGCGACGAAAATGAGCAAGAGGGGGCAGTGGTAATGCCACTCAGGGCAAACTAATGTTACAGAATTACACACTTGAGAAACGGACGAGCTTTGCGGCTGTCATGCACTCTGCAGCTCAGGAAGGCCCAGGGCATTACTCTCCTCCTCCTCCTCCTCCTCAGCTTTTCCATGGCAGCTTCTCATGCTTAAAACTAAAAAGGGAATAGTGACTGTCTTCCCAAAAGGCTTTCCTGCACCCTGACTCTCTGAACCTTGGGACTTACTGCGTTACATCATTAAGCATTTTTTATGGCCCCTCAGCTCACGGCAGATACCTTTGCTTCTCACAGTGGACATGAGCCCATGAGTGTCACTGTCTCATTAACCCTGGCCCAATAACAACATGGTGCTTGGCATCAGACTTTCAGAAAATAATGCTTAGTAACTTTTCAAATCACAGACACACACACACACACACACACACACACACACACACACACGGTCCTGAGCTTCAGCAACACAAAAAAAAATTAAACTTTTTATAAACAACATAGATGATGAAATAATACATATTACTTTGATGAATCTTTTGCAAACACCAAGCTCATGAAAACAGTTCATCCAAAAGGGACGTAATTACCATCTTTACTAGGTTGCATTTAAAAAATACAAAAGTTCATATTTTCATAGTGAGCATGTATAAACTCATCAAAATAAGTAAAAATCAAAACACTGTATTTATATAGATATATTTTGTTTTGTTTTGTATTTAAGATATGGTTTCATGTAGCCTAGGTGGCCCTGAACTCACTACACAGCTGAGGGTGACCTTGAACCCCTGATCCTCCTTACCCTGAGGACATATTTATTCTCTTACTCACACATGTTCTTTTCACAGTAATGAAACCACATAGGAGAGACAATGATTTTTGCTATTATGAGGCTCTCCTGGTGAGTGCTATATTTTTGCTCTTCTTTTAACGCTTCTATTTAGAGCTTTGGCAAATCAAGGGTTACAGATCCAAACTCCCAGAAAGGCTGTCAACTTCAGAGCATAAAATAAGCCCAGAACATGACTGAAGGATGAAGAAAGAGCAGCTGTGTCTGTCTCCAGGAGAGGAAATGGGAGCCACGTGACAGGCGTGACTGTGTTTCTGTAGACTTTCCTAATGTGCTGGCATTGGACCCCAGGCCTTGCGCATCCTATGAAGTACCCCACCGCTGAGGTGCATCCTCAGCTGCACATTTTTATGCCTTCAAAGCCTGCACCCAATGCATCATTTGGCTCCACCTAGTCAAGGAGCATGTGCCTGCAGTTGTCAGATCTAAGTTTTCAAAGAAGTTGAAAATGAGGAAACTCAGACTTTTATGTAAAAGTCATGGTTTTAAAGTTCTGGCTTTCTTCAAAATTTAACACAGGGCAAGCTCCAGAACACCACAGCTGCAAGCCACATCTGGTTCATAGGCTAACAGCCTTGCTATCTCTCACCTCCAATATTGTGGGAGACTTAAGGCTTCAGAGCTAACTTAGTGAAGGAACCTTCAAAACCAAACAAAACACAGAACAACAAACCACTCAGGCTCACAGATGAAGCTCTGTCCCTCTTGCCACAAGTTATTGTCTCCAAGAACTTGCTGGGACTTCCTTTCCTCTGGGTCTTTAAGAAGGACATGACTAGCAAAGCCACTAAAGTGCAGACTAAGCAGATGTGATCAAGGGTGGAGCCCACTACCCTGCCATCCCCTCTGTCGCTACAGTGAGATATGGTGAACCCTCTGCTCTTCTAGGTGACCTGACAAAGCCCTGTCACCATCTTGTCAGTGATGGCATGGCTGCAAAGACCTGCAGGCTCCTCCTTGTGCACTACCAGGCCATGGCAGCTGCCATCAGCACAACCTGAAACCTGCCTGGGACCCCAGTCTCAGGTCTAGGGCACAGCTTTGTCTCTCTGGGTTCTCATGATGCTATTCCCTTCCTAGCCCTAAAGATAAGGGACTCTCGGGGCTCTAAGTCTCAGACATCAGTGACACCTGCTTAATATCACAGCATCCCAGCAAGTTAGAGAAATCTCGCTTTCAGCTCTAAGCAAATGCTAGAGGACTGCCTGGTTGCACCTGTGAATCTCACCCCAACTTGCTCACAAGTCCAAGCAGCGGTACTCTGGCTTTCCCAATGCTTTCTTCCACTCAGAGCTCATCCCACCCCTCCAAACAGCAGCCCTTACTCCAATAGCTGGCCAGGACTGGTCCAGGTCGGCCACTCCCTGACTACTTGGGGTCTCCTCTGGGTGTGAAGACACAATCCCCAGGGGTATTTACTAATGACCAGGACTTGTGGCTCTGCTGTCATGTCTGCAACTGAACCACATCTGCAGAACATAGGACAGCAAGGCCTTCCTTGCACAGCCGTGGACTTGCCATGAGAGCTCGGTTTACCTCATGACCTCTTGAAAGCAACTCCACAGTGAGAAGCTGTTCTCATTCTTAGTCTGTGGCTGTCCCTCATTCAGGGTGGGGACCTACACAACCCTCAGGCCAGGCAGGGACAGTGTTGGCACCTAACGTCAACAAGTTGGCCTCTGTCTTTTTGCTGACACAACCTAGAGCCCAAGGTTCCCACCGACTTGTGTTTTGACAGAGACCTTAAAGACTGCTTTCCAACAGCTGTATTCAAGCATACCTTCCAGAAATACAAGCGATACTCAAAAATCACAGCCTGTATTTGTTCTCCCTTGACTTGGTTCTTTGGGCACCTACAAAGCTTACACCTTAGCACACCAGGGTGCTCCCTGCTCTCAGAAAGAAAAAAAGAGAAGTCAAAACCAACTGCTCAATTCCCTTTCACAAAGGTGAGATTCGGGTAGGTTGTAACCCTCAATCCTCAGGACAGAAGGGCCATGGTCTTACCTCAGCAGCTTGGGTCTCTTGGTGTAGCAGCGTAAGACCAGTCAAGTCTTCTAAGAAGGAATGTGATGAGTTAAACACCTTCGCTAGGAAGGTGAATCCTTCCCGCTCATATTGATCAAGAACCTGCAAAACATTGGTACTTTTAGAAAGGGGGTTGCAGCTGTTAGATGTGCATTAAAAGGTTCTTATTTCTTTTTCTTTCTTTCTTTCTTTTTTTTTTTTTTAAGGTTCTTATTTCTAACAAGCACTTTTTTTTTTTTCCGGGACAGGGTTTCTCTGGGTAGCCTTGGCTGTCCTGGACTCACATTGTAGACCAGACTGGCCTCAAACTTACAGGGATCCACCTGCCTCTGCCTTCTGAGCCATCTCCCTGTTTTTAATAAGTGCTCAGCTGGGCGGTGGTGGTGCACGCCTTTAATCCCAGCACTGCGGAGGCAGAGGCACTTACCACCAACCCTAATGACCCAAGTTCGATGCCCAGGGCCCACAGGGTAGAAGGAAGCAATTGATGCCCACAAGTTGTCCTCTAACCTCCATATGCACTCCATGGCACGTGCATGCACTCACACATGCACATATGCACTCACACACCATATACAACTAGAAGTAAATAAATAAATGTGATAAAAATTTATAAGATATAGGGTAAAAATGCTATCTGACAGGCAAAAAATGTAAGAGGGGCAGGAGAGATGGCCCAGTGGTTAAGGGACTTGTTGGGGACAGTAGGCCATATGGCCAATGTTCAGCCATCTTGTCAGAGCCTAGGTTTCTATCTCTCCAGCAGTCTGTTATTTACCAAAAACCAGCTGACCCTGTCGTGGTTCAGCAGTTAGACTAAAAATAAGATTTAGATGGAGCCACCCTGTTGTAGTTTAGCAGTTAGATTAGATAAAGATAGCAAAATATTCGGTGTGGCTAAACGTTGTGACCTGCTTAGAATTCCTTGCATCTTGAGATAGCCTGCAGCTGGGTTGCCATAGCAATATACTTTCCTGTCCCCTGCCTTATAAAACCTTCTACCTGAAAAATAAAATTTGAGAGCTTGATCAAAGACTTGCTCTCCTTCTTTGTGTCTTGTGTTCTGTACCTATACAGGAGAATTCTCCTCCCGAATATTAGTCAAACCCCGGCAGGCCGGGTCAGGGACTGGCTGCTTTTGCAGAGGACCTGGGTTCAGCTCCCAGCACCTACCATAAGGTGGTTCAAAACTGGCTTTAGCTTTCGCTTCAGGCAATATGATGCCTCTGGCCTCCTCAGGCACCTGCACTCACATAAAGACATGACAGATGGATACACACACACACACACACACACACACACACACACACACAGTTTCTCTCTTAAAAAATCTTTAAGAGCTGTTCGTGGTGGTTCATTCCTGTAATCCCAGCACTCAGGCATGCAGAGGCAGGAGGATCTCTGTGAGTTCAAGGCCAGCCTGGTCTACAAAGGGAGTCCAGGACAGCCAGGGCTACACAGAGAAATCCTGTCTTGGAAAACCAACAAAACCTTAAGAACAGCTGTAGGAGGACTCAGTGTTTCCTCTTCCACTCTGCTTGGGAGAATCATGGCATCTTCTGGGTAGATGCAAACTTCTCCCAAAAAAGTGAGTTTCATGCAAGTTCACTCACTGAATGTTCTACAAGACCCAAGCTACTGGGCCCAGGATTCAATTGTTACAAAATAAATAACAGATGAGGAAAGATCCAAGGAAAAATGGAAAATAATCAAGGGAGTGGACAGGACAAAATGATTTGCTAGAAATCTGACATCCCAGTTAGCCAAAAAGCATTTTAAAACATAACTGTTAGAAATGGAAAAATGAATGTCAACAGGAGTATCACAAAGGAGGCCAATCAAGACAAGAAAAGGCTCAATGTAACATATGATCAGAGACCCAGTAAAGGGGTTACAAAGTCAGGACTCAGCAAGTATTGGTAAGGCTATTGGGACACTTGGGACTCCCATAAAGTATAAGGTGAGGCCATCTAGAATTTTGGTATTTATACGCCCTATGACCCAGCAATCCTTAGATACATACACAAAGGTGTGCACACATGAGCATCAGAAGACATAGCAAACTATCGTGGGCAGCACTATCCATGAAAACCAAACCAGACTCATGTAAGTAACTGTTCATAGTAGATGCCTAAGTGAGTTGAATACTATACAGCAATAACAGAAACTATAATTACACTTGTCAAACACATTATTCAGAAGGAAGAATCTGTACGCATATCACAATTACCTTTATACAAATATAGGTAAAATTAATCCAGGGTGTTAGAATCCAAGATGGAGGTGTACCTATGGAGAGACTGCCCAGAAGAGGAATGCTCAGGGTGTTCCATGGTGTTAACGATGTCTGGGTGTTGGGCCCATAAAGTACCTGCTGTGAGAGTCCATCTGAGCTGTTAAGACATGGACAGGACTCTGGTAAGCATGTCACCCTTCACACAGAAGGCCAGAAGATGAAAGCCCAGTCGCCTTGACAAGAAAACAAGAATTCTCAGGGCAAATCATGTGAGTGTCACCCTCGTGGATCATTGGTCACAGTAGCTGTCAACTGAAGGGCAGGCAGTGAGCTGCAGGGTCTCAAAGGTTACAGAGCCCAGAAGAGATAGGCAGAGGAGTAAGAAAAAGACAGCAGACATGGGGTGCATCTAGGAGTCAGTGGACTTGTGAACAGACACCCCAGAAGCAGTAACTCAAGAAATAGAATAGGAAAAGTTCTCCTTTTGGAAAAGCATAAACACTACAATTCAGCAATTACACTTGTGAGAATTTCTGTGCAGCTGTCCATAGCATGAACACAGATGTAAGATTGCTCACTGGACCACTGTAGCAAAAAACTTTGAAAACAGATATCCAATGGGGGGATTGTGTGGCCAAATTATGCTGAATTTACAGTCAGTGGCATATCCTGTAACTCATTAAAAACCCACCACAGCTCTGAACAACTGGCATAAATTGATTTCCAAGATAGCAATATATTAAACAAAGCCAATATTGGGATTGTGTGTATAGTAGTGTGTTTAAAGGATGGAGGGAAGATAGAAAAGGGGAAATGAATTCAAGCTCACACGTTCCTTCGATGGTTTTGGTGTTCTGCATCTGAAAATCTCAAAATAGGTTGATTGCTGGTATGATGTCATAGGCAAAAACACTGTCTCTTGTCACTGGCCACAGATCAAATTCAGGCGTACTACAGACACTGCACAAAGCTGCCCTAGGGCCATAAGTAAAACCTGCTTAAGAAACACAGGTGCGGCAGGTGTGGTGGTGCACGCCTTTAATCTCAGCACTTGGGAGGCAGAGGCAGGTGGATCACTGTGAGTTCGAGGCTAGCCTGGTCTACACAGGGAGTCCAGGACAGCTAAGGCTACACAGAGAAACCCTGTCTCAGGAAAAGAAAAAAAAAGGAAATAAAAGAAAAAAGAAACAGAGGTGCACTTAGTTTAGAGCCTCAGGCAATGTGGAGGTTAAGAAGGGGATGAGATGCCATGGGAATGTCAGGGTTAGGGCTGGAAAGGTGAGTGAGGCTCCGCCTGTGGGTCCCCTAGCTGAATAAACGTATGAGATACTTAGGAGCTGAGCATCAAGAAGGGGCTGAGAAAGGTGGGCATGGTGGTGCACGCCATTAATCCCAGGGGCAGCGGTAGGTGCATCTCTATGTATTTGAGGCCAGCCTGGGGTACATTGCCAGTTCCAGGCCAGCCAGGGCTACACAGTGAGCTTCTGTCTCAAAATAAAATAAAATAAAATAAAATAAAATAAAATAAAATAAGGGGCAGAGAAGAGCCCAAGCAGGGAGCGAATGGTCCGCAGGCTGGCAGGTCACCCTGGGAGACCTGGAGAGCTGAGGAGCCTTGGCTTAGCCACAGTCAAAGACTTGACAGCCCAACTCATGGATTTTAGAAATCAGTTAAGAGCTGGGCAGTAGTGGTGTGCAACCTTAATCCCAGAACTCTAGGTGGGTATTTGAGTTCGAGTCCAGTCTGTTCTACAGTATGAGTTCCAACACAGCCAGGGCTACACAGAGAAACCAAAATAAAAATAAGCCAAAATAAACAAAGTCTAAAAATAGAAAGCATTTAATGAATATGGGATTCCCTCACCCCCAGGAATGAGATTCCTCACAAGTCAGAATGGTGTCTCAGAAGAATGGGTATGCAAATTAAACAACATGCTTCCAAGTGGTGAGGAGGACCCAGTTAGTGATGGCTTACTGCAAGCGGATCTTCTGTCGGGTCTTAGTTGAACTCTCGGACTTTAAGCCCTTGTTTCTACAGATCACTGCGTAACTCTACAAATCTGAGGGACAGGAAGGACAGAACGAAGAACAGGCAGCCTGTTCTCAGGCTGGACATAAGTTTAATGCTGAGGCTTTTCAGCACTGGCTGGAAAATATGTGGAAAAACTTAATCCTCTTGGTGTGTGTGGAATCACGTATGGACCTCCAGGGCTGTGAGCTAAACTGCTGAACCCAAGCAGCTTGTGGAAGGCATTATGCATTTCTCCTCCTGGAAACAGCTTAGTCTTCTTAGGGGACGGAATGTGTCTAAAACTATAAAAACAAACAAACAAGAAGAGGAAGGAAGGGAGTGAGGGAGTGAGGAAGAGACAGCTACAGGTAAAATCCATGTAGCAGTCACCTGAACAGCCAATGCCTAAGACACCCAGGAAAGTTATGTTTCCCACAGGTTTGGGAAGACATTCCTAGGTAAAGCAGTAAGTAGTGCACCCCGACCCCTTCTGATACCTCTCCCTCGCCCCCTCCCAGCTGCCGTAAAGATCAGAGGACAGCTTGTGAGAGTCTCCTCCTTCCATCATGTGGGTTCTGGGGATTGAACTCAGGTCACCAGGCTTGGCAGCAAGCACCTTTACTCCTGAGTCAGCCTAGTGTTCACTCTTGTCTAATGACAATTGTCCTTTCCTGAAATGAGCTTTTGCTGAACCATTTTGCACAGTAAGTTTTTGTTATTTATGGCATGTATGAAGACATCTCTGGATTAAGGTGGTAGGATGTCTTTGAAGAGACGATGCCAGGAGAGTATCACATGGCCATCACCATCCAAGACTGTGCAACTCTCGTCTCTGCTCCATCAATGTGTACTCTACAGCGAAGCACTGAAGCTTCTGGGCTACTCTAGAGGAGGCTTTCACAGAGGCTCTGATCTGCTGCTGATAAAACGTATTTTTATTACATTTATTTGTTTGTTTTGTGTGTGTGTGTGCGCGCATGCATGTATGCCAAGACACAGGGAACACCCTTTTGAAAGTCAGTTTTCTCTTTCCACCATGTGAAGTAGGGTCCAGGGACTGAACTCAGGTCATCAGGCTTGGCAGCAAACACCATTTCCCAACTGAGCCATTGTGCTGGCCCAATGAGGTAGTTTTCATCTCACAAGAAGTAAAGTAGATTTCCAATTTGTCTATTTTTTCCTTTCTTCCTTCCTTCCTTTCCTTTCCTTTCATGTATGCATACCTGCATAAATTTATGTGCACCTCATGAGACAGATGTCCATGGAGGCCAGAGAGCACTGGGTCCCTTGAAACTGGAGCTACAGGGGGTTGTGAGGTTCCTCAGCATGAACACTATGCACTCTTGACCACTGAACCATCTCTCCAGCCTCTTGTCTATTATTCTTCAACAAGAGCAGCACAAAACACATACCCTAGTTTACAAAGCAGCTTATATACTTCTGACAGAAATGCCAATGTACAATTTCTGTACACTAAAAGTCACTTTTGTCTAGGCTTTATACTTCCTTGCACATGATGACTTAAAACTACACATGGGCACCTACTTCTACAAAACTTACTTAGTTGAGGTCACAAAGCAAAAAAACTGCCCCCTACACTGAAATCGCAGGCAGGCCTGACAGGACTTTAAAAAGCAGGCAGCCTGAGAGAACCGGCACCAGGTGGGGATACCTGCACAGTCACAGGCAGCAGGATCCTCAGAGAGAAGACTTCCAGGAGGATGAAGCCCAGAGCTCAACTGGGTTCTCAGAGTGAGTATCAGAGAAAACCCACTCTGCTTCCGGCAGCAGCGGAGGCTCCGCTGTGAGATACAGCAGCTACTCTCCTAACACAGGCAAGGTGGAGCGCAGAGCCTAACCTGGTCACAGTTTGTCCTGCAAAGGTGAATACCCACCTGTCCGGCCCCTGGCAGGAGGAAATGAGACACAGTCATCAGGCTCATCATCCCAGGGCTCAGGGCCTACGGGGTGTCCCCCTTCCCTGCATCCTGCCTGCCCTGTATCAGTAAAGCCCATTCACAGCAGTTTTCTTTATGAAGAATCATTTCTAGCTTTGAAACTACAAGGTTGACTCAGGGCAAAAACAGTTTGAGAAGACAGAGTGAACACCCAAACCAGACAAGGTAAGCATGCTGGGATTATCAGACCAGAAGTTGAAGCAACTAAAGTCAACATGATGAGAACACAAATGGAAAACAGTATGAGGACAGGAGGGGAATCCTAAGAAGACACAAAAAAAGGCTTAAAAAAATCATTTCAAATTATATGTATGTATCTATGTGGATATGTGCACATGAGCGAAAATCCCCAGAGCTGAACTTGAGGTGGTTGTGAGCCTCTGCCTTGGGTGCTGGGGACTGAACTCAGGTCCTCTGTTCATGTTCTTTTTTTGTTTGTTTGGTTGTTGTTGTTGTTGTTGTTTGAGACAGGGTTTCTTTGTGTAGCCTTGGCTGTCCTGAAGGCCAGGCTAGCCTCAAACTCACAGTGATCCACCTGCCTCTGCCTCCTGAGTGCTGGGATTAAAGGCGTGCACCACCAGCAGTACATGCTCTTAACTGCTGAGCTGTCTCTCCAGCTCCACATCTGGCACTGGGGGTCACAGGGGTTGAATCCAGATTGTCAGGCTTACCTGGCTAATGCTTTTACCCATTAAGTCACTGCCCTGCCCATTTTTTCTAACTCTTTATTAACTTAATAATCTGTTCAGAATAACAATGCATGTGATCATGGATGTTTATGCACGTGTTACACATATGTATACATGCTTACATCTGTTTAGGTGTAACTGAAACAGTGGCAGCAGTGACACGAGGCCAGGAAGGAGGAGTTAGGACACTGTGTTAATAGGCGCCCATCTCGCCTGACTGGTACATTGTCTTGCATTAGCTGTAAGGTATATTAAGCTCTAGGGCAGTGTAGTGGTTGGAATGAGAATCACCCCAAGAGGCTCAAGTGTTTGAATGCTTTATCTCCAGTTAGTGGAACTACTTGGGCAGAATTAGGAGGTGTGGCCTTGCTGAAGTAGGTGTGGCCTTGCTGAAGTAGGTGTGGCCTTGCTGAAGTAGGTGTGGCCTTGCTGAAGTAGGTGTGGCCTTGCTGAAGTAGGTGTGGTCTTGTTGGAGGAGGTCAGCCACTGGAGGTAGGCTTTGAGGTTTCAAAAACCCATGCTACATACAATTTTGCGCTCTCTCTCTCTCTCTGCCTGTAACTTGATTAGATGTGAGCTCTTAGCAACTTCTCCAGCCCCATGACTGTCTGCCTGCCTGGCTATTGCCATATTCCCTGCCATGGACCAACCTTTTGAAACTGTGAGCAAGCCTCCAATTAAACGCTTTTTGCTATGTGTTGCCTTGATCATGGTGTCTCCTCACAGAGACACTATAACATAATATGCTAAGGAAAAAAAGATTGATGTATAAAATGCACAGTTAAAACCACAGATGTACACAGAGAATGTGAGGCAAAACTAGGGTAAGGGACAAGGGAGAAATGAGGACCATAGACAAGCAAAGGCTGGTACCAGCTCTCATCAGCTCTGGGCATCAGTAGGTTCTCCATGTGCAGACTCAACAATCACAGATGGCAAATTTTCAAGGGACAAAAATCCCGGCTGCATCTGCACTAAACACATGGTGTGTGGGTGTGTGTGTGTATGCATGCACCCACAGGCACACGCTTGCACATGCACATATGTGTACAGATGCATATGGAGCAGGGTATGGTGGTGCACACCAAGTCCCAGCTGAAGCAGAAGGTTCAACTGAGTCTAGGCATTTTAGGGTGTAGTATACATGCCAATCTGGTGTCTCCTCTAAGTTTATCATCAATATGGTGACCTTCAGGGGGCAGAGGACAACCAGGGTTGCCTAAGGAAAGGTGTACTGGCACAGATCAGAAACAGAGCATGTTGGGTGTGCATGGAGGCTCACAGACAACACTGGCCATCTTTTCTTGATCAATCTCCACTGCTCTCTTCTCAGAGAGTCTGAAACTCACTGGCCTAGCTAGGCAGGCTAGCCAATGAGCTTTCAGGACCCTCTTGCCCCTGTCCCCAAACAAGACAGGGGTTCAGACATGTACCAGTATACCCAGCTTTTTTTTTTAAATGGAGCTTTTTTTTTTTTTTTTAAGATTTATTTATTATTATGTATACAGAGCTCTGTCTGCCTGCACATCTGTAGGCCAGAAGAGGGCATCAGATCACATTATAGATGGCTGTGAGCCACCATGTGGTCACTGAGAATTGAACTCAAGACCTCTGGAAGAACAGTCAAGTGTTCTTAACCGATGAGCCATCTCTCCAGTCCATACCCAGCTTTTTTATGCGAGCGTTGGGGGACTCAAAAATCAGGTCTTCTTTCTCATCAGCAGTCACTTTATTGACTGAATTATTTCCCCAGTCCCACCAAAATAGCAGAGTATAGGGACAACTAGGGGAAGAGCCAATAGGACAACAGATGAAGCCACTGTTAGCACCAGAAATGTCAATCATCCTCTATCAACATGGAGAAATACAGTAGTAAGAAAGCTAATGAGGACACATCTGATTTCACAATGCTAACTACCAATGGGATATGACTGGTATCTGACCAACAGCTACTCAACACATCCTTCCCAGCTACAAATACTTACTGCTTTTAGTAAGGACCCGTGCTTGTTCCCAGCATCTGCGTTGAGCTGCTCATAACTGGCTGTAATTTTAGCTTCAGGGGACCTGATGCTCTCCTTCTGGTGTTCCCAGGCAACTGCATGCACCCAACAACTGCCTCCCCCCCCATATGTAGGCTTAATTAAAAATAAAATCCTTTTCAGGAAGAAGTTACACCGTGCCTCCGTCAGAGCACAACAGAAAGCTGATAGTAATAAGAACTGCTAAACGGAAAACACATGAGGTGGATAAACATGTCTATGTAACACAAGGGTCAAGGACAAGATGCCAAGAGAAACAGAAACTATTTTGAACTAAGTGCAAAAGCAGCCAGCCTATGCGAACTGCCACAATGCAGAGAAAGCAGTGCTTAGAAAGAAACACAGAACAGAGGAAATGGCCAGTTGGCCAGTCCCCTATAACTACACACACAGGAATTTTAAAAAAGAGAAGTCTAAAGCGAGTTTACTCATGGCGGCGGCGGGGAGGGGGGGACTCTCCTTCTCTGAGGAGAAGGGGAGAAAGGATTGGGGGGGAGGGGTATGAGGTTGTGACGGGAAGGAGAAGATGGAAGGGGCTGTAATAAGGATGTAAAGGGATTTAATAAATGAATGAATGAAAAAATAAGCTTAAAACAGTGATTCTCAACCTGTGGAATGTGACTCCTTTGGAGTCACATATCAGATATCCTGCATATCAGATATATATTACAATTCATAACAGTAGCAAAGTTACAGTTTAAAAGTAGCAGTGAAATAATTTTATGTATTAAAGGGTCACAGCATTAGGAAGGTTGAGAACCACTGGCTTAAAATAAATCAACATCTTGACCTGGCTTCTTTCTATTAAAAAAAATGAGTTAATAATTAAGATCCTTCTTCCCTTGCAAAGCAGCAGGCCCAGAACTGTCATGCATTTAAAAATAAATCACCCTAACCAGGCGGTGACACGTGCCTGTAACCCCAGAACCGGGAAGGCAGAAGCAGGAGGATTATTTCAAGCTTGAAGCGAGCCTGGTCTCAGAGGAAGCTCCAGACTAGAAGGGCCACACAGTGAGACCCTGTCTCAATAAGTGAACAAGTAAAAGCAGCCAGTGCTAATGCTGGCTCAATGGCCAAGGATTTAAGGTACACGGTTACAGCAAGAAGCTAAAAAGAAAAAAGTACATGCTCACATCGATAGGTTTATAAAAAACTTTTGGCAAAATAAAAAAAAACCATTTATAACAAAAACTCTAATCAAATGAGAAACAGAAAGAATTTCTTCAATTTAATATAGACTTTCTACAAATAATCTGGCAGCATTCCTCCCCATTCCTCCTCTGACTCCCTCTGTTTCTTCCTTTTAAACAGACACTATTTGGCTACATGCCAGGCTAGCCTGGAAGTCAGGATGTCTCTCCTCAGTCTTCTCAGTTTTGGTACTGCTGGTGGGCACTACCACACCAGCATCTCAGGTCACTCTGATGAGAGAAACGGAAGAGCTAAATAGATGGAGGGTGCACTAGGCCTGCAGATGGGAGGATGAGCTGCGCCAAATGGCTGGTTCTCCCAGCACACCTACAGAACTGGTGGAGTCCTGATGAAAACCCCAGCAGGTGTCAAGGGTGAGAGTGTCAGGTCTTAACAGGGAAGCAGAAGGATCCAGAAAAGGCAGCACTGCATGAGAGGAGAAGAACTTCGTGGAGGGACTGGCATAGCCAAGGTGAAGGCCTACTATACAGCTGCAGTAATCAAGACAATAGGGCTGGCTAGGGGGTAGATGGATGGGCCAGTGGGACAGGAGGAGGGCTCAGAAACAGACCCACCAAAATGTAGTCACTTGACAAAGGACTGAAAGTGATACAGTGAAACAGTCCTTTGAACAATGACACCGGGACAGCTGGACAGCCAGGCATAAAAACATTCATGTGGACGCAGCTTGTCCATCTGGCACGCCATCAGCTCAAACGGTCATACGTCTGAGTGTAGCATACAACCTACACAGCTCACAGAGGTAATGCGGGAAAATCCAGCCTTGGTGCCAGAGGCACTCTCCGTGAGAGGAGGAACTGGAGAGCTGAATTCTGTTAAAGTTGAAATCGTCAACTCCAAGAGCTAACAGATCACCAGGAGAGTGAGAAAATGTACCACTGACTGGGAGAAAATGCCAAAGGCATATGAGAAAGGACCGCTGCTTAACAAAATAAACAAAGCTTCAAGCCCCTGTGTAAGATGACAAGTCAGGAGGTCTAGAAATGGGGCAAAGACCCCACCACACACCTAACTGAAGAAGATACATGGAAGGACGGAAGCATATGACAGATCCTTCATGCAGTCTGTGACCAAGGAATGCAAACAACAACAGTAGTGAGCCGATGTTGCACACCTATCAGGATGGCCAAAATCCAGAATACTGACAAATGCTGGTGAGGACTTGGAGTGGCAGAAACGTCACTCGCTCAATGCTGGTAGAGACCCAAGCTGCACAGCCCTTTGGAAGATACTGGTGGTTTCTTACAAAACTCAGGCTACTCTTCCAGTTGACCCGGAAGAAGCCTAGAAGACACATCCACACTAAAGCTTGCAGGCAGACATGGACACAAACTGTTTTTTTTCCATCCAAGTTGCTCTTCGGTAAATGAATGGCACAAAACAGCGGGGTAAATAAACAACAGTGCATCCAGACAGGTCATAATATAGAAGACAAGCCGTCAAGCCCTCCAGAGACACAGAAGATTACATGTGTCTGATGTGCACATCACACAGAGCAGATGAACATGCCTTTGTAAGCAAGATAAGGGGAATGTGCTGCTTCCACAGTGTGATGTTCTAGAAATGGAAGAACTATGGAGCCTCAAGATTACTGGGGCAGGGGGCTGTGAAGCGGATGTGCTCAACTACACTTACTACACACAAATACACTATAGTTATATGCAAATGTTTAAAGAAAATCTTACTAGGACACTGGTCAGGGCAGTGGAGGTGTTTGGCAGTGTACATTCATATTCATGTAAAATGTACACTAAGGGTGAACCTTGATGTAAACTATGCACTTTAAATGGTAAGTATCGATGTAGGGTTATTGACTGTGGTGCTCATACTGTGGGGAGGGGGCTGCAATAATGGTGACGCTGGATTCATGTGGGGCATACATGGAATATCGCTCGAGTCCCCTCTTAATTTTGCTATGGATCTAAAACTGCTAAAGAAAAAAAAGTCTCATAGATAATTTAGGAATAACCTGTTCAATGCCCCAGGTACGGCAATAGAAGGCTATGGTTGGACACAGCAGGACCTACCACTCCCATTCTAAGAGATCACATGAGTAAGACTTCACTCTCCTCCCTTAGGGACAGTGACCCAGCTGGTTCTGTCAGCAGACGCCTTACTCCACAGCGGGGTTTCTCAGGACTTTTATGGGCGGAGTCACCACACAGGGGAGCTCTGTGTAATGAGCTGAGCACACTGCTAGTAGGACCAGGACATCGCTCATCTACTTTCTATCTCTTGCTGTTCTGAGATTTTTCTCATAACATTAAAATTAATTTAAGATATTTAGTATTTAAAATTAATAAACTTACTGAAATAAACAACCCCTGATTTCCGTGAGTGGTGGGCACTTGACCAGCAAGAGGAAGGCTGTAGGTTCTGGCCCCAGCACCTCCTGACCAACAAAAAGCACTCCATTTCAGCAGCTGGTACAACACTCCGCCCACCACCACTCTCCCAGCACCTTCCCACGCTGAGCATCTTGGGAAAGTCCCAGGTCTTTGTCTTCTCCCAGAGTACCTGTTTTCCATCAGATCAGTTCACTTTTGTACACTGATGAACTGCATGAAGCCTGTGCTAGCTACTTCTACTCTGTGCCTCTCCCTCCCTTGGGGTTATGACCACACCCCTCAGGCCACACTGACCTTTTGGGTGGATCTTTGGCATTTCCAAGTACTGACCGGATGACCAGTAACTTTGCTTCTGTTTCCATATGAGACAGATAACAGGTGAGAAAGCAGCTGAATGGATGGGAGGAAACAGCTATCATCCCAGCCTAGTCTGTCCGCGTGTGCTGCTGAACACAGGCAGGACCTACTCATGAAGCCAGGCCTAGAAAATGCAACAGATCCAAGGTCAAGGTGCATAGAGTTGTTCTACATCAGAGCATGACCTGGGCCACTGCCAGCATGTCAAGAATGGAGCCCAGGTGATGCTCACTGTTCTCTAGCCCACATGAAAACTACAAAAGGGTCTTTCAGAGGTCATTAGAGAAGGTGCACATCAAAACATCAGCTGCCTTTAAACTGGAGATGACTGGCCCTGGATGTCCTGACATTGGTGTCTGAATGAGATCATAGTACATCATACAGCTGTACTAAAAAAAAAAAAAGAAAAATGAAAGAGCCATTTTGCTGGAACTGCACTGAAAGATAAAACTTCTATACAGGTCAATTGAGAAGGAAAGATGTTCAGTGTGGTGTAAAAAGAAAGCTGACTTCCTCTCCCAGAAGGCATTAACTGTCTACAGCTCCTTAGTTAGGAGCGGGGTTCTGGAACTCCCTCCTACTCTACCCTCTAGAAGGCCGACTAGTTGCCTGTGCAGGCAAGCAACAGTGCTGTGATCCTGTCATGTCTGGAAGACACGGTTTTACTCCAGTCTTCCTTTTTAATTTTCTTACAGTCACTTACAGGTGTGGGGTGGTATTTCGTCTGCTTCAGTTTTTGTCTTGGAGGCTAACTGCCTCTGTCTGCTAACCTAGACCTAGTCCTGGAAGCTTCTAACCTCCATACAATCTAACCTAGGCCTAGAATGTTTTCAGCCTCTGAGACTTACTGCTTAATAACCCTTTCTTGTTCTTTCTGAGCCCTGGACTGGCTGGTTCAAATCAGCTGTTCTGGCTCAAACTCCTCTCCCAGCTGACTTATCCAAACTGGCTTTTCTCTTGGCCTCTGAATTGCTCTGGTTGGCCTCAAACTAACTCCAGCATCTACCCTAATCTGGCTCCTTCTCATTCTCTGGCTCATTCGGTCTTCATCTGAGTTCTCTCTCTCTCTCTGCAACCTGTCTATTACTGTCCCCATAAAACTGCTCTCTCTCTCTCTCTCTCTCTCTCTCCCCCCTCTCCCCTCTCTCTCCTCTCTCTCCCCTCTCTCCCCTCTCTCCCCTCTCTCTCCTCTCTCTCCTCTCTCTCCTCTCTCTCCTCTCTCTCCCTCTTCTCATGAGAGTTGGACGTGTTCTATTCTGTCAAATTTTTCTCTGATTTGTCACTTTTTCTGCCACTCAATTAGACATCACTTTCAAATATGGGTGCTTCCTCCCACAAACTAACTTTACCTTCATTGTTTGGAGTTAAACCCCACCACGCTTGGACTTAAGCTTTTCTTTACCTGAAACTTCCTCTATACCAGGCTGGCCTTGAACTCAGATCTGCTTGCCTCTGTCTCCTGTATTAAAGGTGTGTTTGAATTCTGGCCAGATCACTCAGATCTAGAAGGTTTTTGGATGTGATCTCTTGCCAGAGTAGCCATGTTCTGAATTAACATTCCTCTACAGTGTGGGGAGTTGGTATGCACCTGGGAGTAACCAAAAGAGACGGGACAATACACGGAACAGTTCATACCCTAGAACTACCCCCAAGCTTGTGTTCCCAGAGAGATTTCAGGCAGATGTTGAGCAAGAATAGATTCCAGCAGAAATGCTAGCCCCCAAAACAGTACAGTACAGTGAAATCCCCAAGAGCATCATCATTCATTAGGAGAAAGGGAACGCATTTGGGGAGTATTTGTTCAAGAAAAACAGGGACCTTGCAAAGTATTTTCACTTTCCCTATGCCAATCCTTGCCCACCTCAACCCCCACAGTAGCCTTTAAAACCCATGACAACTATGTACACGGAGAAAGCTTCTAGAAGGGGCAGCAAGGGTGAGAGCTGACTTCCCAGCCCATTCTCAGACAATGGCCACCTTCAGGAACTCCTGGAAGATGCTGCTTTTATGCGGTCCTTATTTGACCTGGCTCAGAACCGACCTGCTGCGGAGGTCTCTTTTCTGGGGCCAGTGCCCACAGACTACTTTGTTTAAAGTCATCACCTCTTAAAGTGACAGGCAGGTTAGCAGTCTGAGCAAAAAGGAGCCCATCAAAAATGTTCAGAAAGATGTGGGGACTATTCCAGGTAGCTCTGAGGAGCTCAGTGTACTCTTGGCAATGCAGATGAGCACATATGGGCATGGTGCTAGGAGTGTGGCCCAAACCACCTGTGAGCTCAGCAGAGCTCTGAGAAGGCCTGGGTGCTCAGTGTGGCTGACCTGAAGGGGATAAAAGGCAGGGCAGGGTTATTAACTGCCTGCCTGCTCATGGAGGCATGTCCCAGCATGCACAGAGCCCCCTGGCAGAGCCTGGAAGGGACATTTAAGGAAATCTCCATTCACTCCTGACCACAAAGTTAACTGAGAAGAAACTCCAGTGCCAGAGAGGACAAGGTTGCAACCTAACAAAATCCAAGTCAAATAATTTTTTAAAGTCACTGAAAATAGCAATAGTGACCACTCAAAGAACAAGCTACAGGGCAGAATCTGATGGTCCAAGTGGATGCACTATTACTCAAAAGGCCCAGTTCTCCAAGGGGTGGTGGTGGTGGAGTTGAGTGTATATGACCAAAATACATCATCTATGTGCATGAAAATGTCATAGGAAATCCATTACTGCAAGACACAGGAAGCCAGGCAGCTTTTCAAGAGAAGGGGTTGTTATTTTATAATAAATATTTCCTTAAAAATAAAAATAATCCCCCCATGTTTGTGTTTGAGTTTGCCTACACAATTTGACATTGAATGGGGGTCCTCTGCAAGAGAGGAAGTGCTCTTAACTACTGAGTCACTCCTCCAGCATCTACAACAATTTTCTTTCTTTCTTTCCTTCTTTCTTTCCTTCTTTCTTTCCTTCTTTCTTTCCTTCTTTCTTTCCTTCTTTCT
>OU015745.1:28668819-28689159 GCA_907169655.1 Acomys percivali
ACACACACACACACACACACACACACACACACACACACACACACACATTTTCTCTCTCTTACACACACACACACACAGCACAAATATCAATAATGCCAACATTTGTATAACTGTTGTGGTTGTTTTATTTGTTATTACCTGGTATAGTATTCACACTACCCGTGCTCTCTTTGGAGAAAGGGGTGCCTGGAGGTTCTGTGTGGTGAGCAGCTGGATGTGCACAGGCTGTCCAGCCACCTACATTATCATCTCATTTCCATGCTAAATGACATGCCCACCAGGATCCCCATGGTTTTCACAGAATCAGTATCCTTGCATCCAGGATAGGTGGGCTGGACTCCTGCAAGCCAGCTGAACCCTCCCTTCTGGTTTTGCTGCTCTGTGTCTGTGACCCACAAACTGGGTAGAGAAGGTGTAAGGAGTTAGGCTCTGTCTCCGATCCCCCATGGGTCACTGTGTGAATTTCTGTCTTTGGTGCTCAGCCTGAGCTTCATTTTCTAGCTTTGGGGAATCAAATGGGAGAGGACCCTAGCATAAGAGTGAGTGACTTCTGAGCCAGCCCCAAGGGTGGGAGAGCTGGCCCTGACCCCTGCCGGTGGCAGCATTGGGTGAGCTAGCCTGGGCAGTGGTGGAGAGCTTGCCCTGCTGGTGTGGATGCAGGAGAACTGGCGGGATGACCAGCTCAGCTACCACTCAAGACCAGATCCAGAGCTTTGAGTTGGCCTGCCCCCAAATCTACACCATCTGTGAACTGTTGGAGCGCATGAAAGGAAGGGCCAGTCCTGCTGATGCAAAGCTGCAGGATCTCCATGGCACAGGGCAACAACAGGATAACTGGGAGAAGTCCTGGTGGGGATCCAGTATTGATGGTGTAGTAGAAGCCAGAGGCCTCAAACCAGACCAATGACTCATTGCAATGAATATTTGCAAGTGAAGATGTGTGGACAGAGAGGTGCACTGTGGGATACACGGTGACACACTACAGCTTCCATGACCTGATGTTTTCTATGCTTTGCTTTATTTTGCCTTTGGTGGTGGGTTTTGTTGTTGTTGTTTGTTTATTTTCTTTTGGGAGGAGCTTGCAAAGGTGGAGTGTGGATACAAGGGTACAGGGAGATGAGTAGGACTGGGTGCATGATGTGAAACTCAGAAAGAATCAGTAAGAAAGTTGAAATAGAAAGAGTGGGTGGGCTGAGTAATGGTGGTGCATGCTTTTAATCCCAGCACTCGGGATGCAGAAGCAGGTGGATCTCTGTTAAGTTTGAGGCAAGCCTGGTCTACAAAGACAGTTCCAGAATAGCCAGGACTGTTACATAGAGAAACCCTGTCTTGAAAAAGCAAAAACAACAACAAACAAAAAACAAAAAAGAGTGGGTGACTTTAATTCCCGACTTTCTGCAATCCACAGCTCCCCCCCCCCCCAAAACAAACAAGGATACCTAAATCACAGATCAAGTGGATTAAGTACTCCATATAAGCACTGAAGAATACATATTTTTCTCAGGAGTCCATTGAATGTTCTCTAAAATAGGTCACATACTAGGACACAAAGAAGATTGACGAATGTAGGAAAATTTAAATTTGCTGTATTCTCTTTGATTATAATGGAATAACACCATAAATCAACAGCAAAAGAAACACAGAACACAGACTTACTCACAGAGATTAAAGCACACACTATTCAAAAATGAATGCTTTCTTGAAATCAAGAAGGAAAATTCAGAAATCCTAGAATCAAATGAAAATGAAAACACACCACACCACAACCTATGGGACATAATGAATGCAGTCCTAAGAGGGGTGTTTATAGCTCTAAGGGCCTTCATCAAGAAATCAGAGAGATCTCAAATAAATAGCTTAGAGCCCTAAAAAAGCCAAACCCCAAATTAGTACACAGGAAGAAAAATTTAAAATCAAGACAGAAATTAATGAAATGGGAACAAAGAGTTGAAATCAACAAAGAGTTGATTCTTTTAAAAGATAAACAAAATTGACACGCCATTAGCCAAACAACCAAGAAGAAAAAAAGACAAAAATTAATAAAATTAGATGTGAAAAGTGAGTCATTATGGCAGATACCAATGAAATGCAGAAAATTGTTAGTTCTTACCTTAAAACCATATTCTACCACATTAGAAAATCTAGCACTAAGCTCTAGATGCATATGACCTGCCACATCAAACCAAGATGAGATGAATGATTAAACAGGCTGGGGTCAAGCAGTGAGACTGGAGCAATAACTGAAAACCTCCCAACTAAAAGAAGTCCAGGTCCAGACTGACTCACTGGTGCATTTTACCAGACACTCAAAGAAGACAACATCAATGCTTTCCAAACAACTCTCTAAAAAGAGCACTACCAGGCTTGTTTTACAGAGTTACTATAATCTAGAGAGCAAAAGCAGATAAAGACATAACAATCAGCAAAACTTATAAATTCCTTAATGAATGTAAACATAAAAACACCCAACAAAATACTGGCAAGCTAAATTTAAAAATACACCAAAAACATCATTCACCATGATCAAATTACATAGATTCAGAATATATATAAATATATAAACATATATTATATATATTTATATAAATATATATTTTATAGATGGATTCAAGAATAGACATGACATGGTCATCTTGAAAGATGAAAAAAGACTTGACAAAATTCTACATTCCTTTATGTTAAAGGTCCTGCAGAAATTTGGAATATAAGAAACATATCTCAATGTAATAAAGGCCATATATAACAAACCTGCAGTGAACATTATATTAAATGAGAAAAATACAAAGCATTTCTGCTAAAATCAAGAATGAGACAATGCTGTCCACTTCTCCACTCTTCATCAATATAGTACTGGGAACCTTCGCTCCTTAGAGAAGAAATAAAAGGGATAGAAAAGAAAGAAGTCAAAGTATCTCTATTTGCAGATGACATGATTCTGAACATTAAGACAGACACTAAAAGACTCCACCAGAAAACTATTAGAGCTGATAAAAACATTCAGCAAAGTAGCAAGATACAAAATTAACACACAAAGCAATAGCCTCAGACCATGTCCAATCCAACCCCTTCTGGTGCTTTGCAGCCTGTGTGGAAAGCGAGCCAGAGATGACCACCAGTCTGTAATTCCTGTATGTGGTCAGCAACCTCCTAGGTCATGTGGGAACAAGGCTGGAGTTGTAAAAAAAAAAAAAAGCTCAGGAAAAAACCTCCAAAGAAAGACTTTGACTTCAGATACAATAAATAGAATTATTCCAAAATGAAGGCCTTTGTGTACAATGGGTGGCGACCTTTATAAGTTCCTTCACAAATAATGTTATGTCATCATTAGTATATAGTTATTAAGTCCAAGGATAGAAATGTAACGGAACTATAATGAAATAATAATAGTAGGGCATAGAAAGCTCTAGTTAGGAGTCATCGGCTTGGGTTAACTATATAACTATATAACGTGTTTGGTGGGCTACTATGTGTTACCATGTAAATAAAGGCTTACTAAAAGAAACACATTAGTTTGAATAAAGGCTGTTACAAATTCTAGAAGAGTAAGTAAAACAAGAATAATAAGTATAATTGTGGCAGTTGATGGACTAATCTTTATTAATACTATTGGAGGAAGGTCCAACTGTGTTTTCAAACACTGATTTCAGTGCCTTGAGATGTGGTTACTGCCCTGCCATGGGCATTGTTATGAATGTTGAACTATCTCCTGTAACCATGTGATGATAAGAAATGTTCCCCAATTATCCCTAATTGGCTAAAGATGCTGAAGCCTATGACTGGGTAGAAGAGAGAAGGGTGGAGTTTTGGGTACCTGGGCTTTCAAGAGAATATAGAGGAGCAGCAGAAGACGGAACAGGAGGAAAGGAAGCCGGAGAGAGGAGTTGCCATGAGGCAAGATGGTGATGAGCATGTAGCTGTAAGGACAGACTGACTGACGAAGTAGAAGTCACCTGGGAGTCATCAGATTAGCAAGTGATTGGCTTTTATGAGGGTTTTAAAGGTACTAAGATTAGAAAAGTTTAGAATCTGCCCCAAATAGTGCTTACAGCTTAATAATAAACCACAGTCTCTCTATGTCAGTCATTGGGGAACTAACTGGTTAAAGAAAACTGCTACCATAATTATTTCCTGTATTAATTAATATAGAAAGAGCAATTCATCTTTCTACAAATACTAATGTAGCACTGCCATTTTGGTGTACTAAGAAGTGTCTTGTGGTAATATGATGACCTTGTCCATTGCCACACTGCATCAGCAGGGCATAGCACTCCTGAGCCCATTCATGAGATGACTCCAGACAACCAGAGACCCTGGCCATCACTAAGAAGGGCAAGTAAGTGGTGGAGAAATGGAAGAGAAAGAGAAGTAGAAGGATGTAGTGTACACAATGCAGAGAGGCACAACTAGAGACAACGGTAGTGAGGAACAGCCTGTGAGTAGCCAGTGATGCTGCCTAAGTCCATGGTGAGTGAGGTTCTGGCCTGTGCTGCTGCTGCTTTGTGCCATGTTTGGGGGTCCGTGGACCTGCAGCAGTAGAGTGTGTGTGTGTGTGTGTGTGTGTGTGTGTGTGTGTGTGTCCACCAAAGTTCAGGCTGATCTGGCCTCCTGTCCAGAGCCACATTGATGTCTGAGGGCTGTGGAGAACGATCTCACCCCTCGCCTGGGCATTGTGGGAGAGCTGGACCTGAAGACATAAGAGCAGGAGAGCTGGCCCCACCCTTCAACAGCTGCAGTACTCAGGAGAGTGGGCACCACACCTCTCCCAGAAAGCTCAGTAGAGCTGGTCTTGGTTTCAGGAGTTGTGGGTGAGCAACCCTGAGGGTGTGAGCATGGGAGAGCTGGTCTGCTTTGTGGTGCATGGACAAGGGAGAAATGATCTGCCTAGTCTGCCCCCCCTTCCCCCTCTCCCACACCCCCCATCCCCACTTGAGGCAAACAGAAGAGCTGTCCCTGCCCCTCACCAGCTCCAGCACTTAGGAGAGCAGCCCTCACCTAGCCTGGGCAGCACAGTAGAGTGGGGATGTGGGTGAGGAAGCCCTGAGGGTGTGAGTGTGGGAGAGCTGGCCTTGCAACTTGCCTGCTGTGCAGTGGCACAGACAAGAGAGAGATACCTTCTCCTCCTAGTCCCTCACCACCTATGGAAGGCAGGAGAGCTGGCCCTGGGGTCATGAAAGCAGGAGAGCTGTGCCAGTCACTTGCCTGCTGCAGCACTTGGGAAACTGGGCCCTGCACCTTGCCTGGGCAGCACAGCAGAGCTGGCCAAGATGGCATGGGGGAAGGTAAGCTGGGCCCAAGGGCATGAGAGTGGGAGAGCTGGTTCTGCCTCAACACGGGATGAGCTAGCTGGGGGTAGTACTGGAGAGCTCACCCTGGTGGTGTGGGTGTGGGAGCTGGTAGGCTGACCAGCTCAGATGCCTCTCAGGCCCAGATCCAGGGCTTTGAGTTGACCCACTCCAGCATCTACCCCATCAGTGAGCTGCTTGAGTGTGTAAAGGGGTCAGTCCTACAGATCCAGAGCTGCAGAGTCTCCATGGCACAGGGCAACAACAGGATATCTGAGGAGTCCCAATGAGGACCCAGCATTGACAGTATAGCAGAAGCTGGAGGCCTGAGAACCAGACCAATGACTCATAGCAATGAGCATTTGCAAACAAAGAAGTGTGGACAAAAGGGTACACTGTGGGGCACACTGTGACACACTACTGCTTCCACAATGAGATTTCCCCCCTCTGTTGGGTGGGAGGCTGCAAGGGTGGAGAGTAGGTATAAAGGGATGGAGAGATGAGTGGGATTCGGTGCATGGTGTGAAATTCACAAAGAACCAATAAAAAGGTTTTAAAAAATCAGTGGCCTTTCTCTATACCAATGACAAACATACCAAGAAAGAAAACAATTCCATTTACAATAGCCTATTTTATTTTAACCTTGGAATAAGCCTAACCAAGGACATTAAGGGCCTCTACAGGGAAACTTTGAAATGCCAAAGAAAGAAACTGAGCAAGACTAGAAGATGGAAAAAAAACCCCCAAGCTCATGGATCTGAATAATCAATAGTCTGAAAACAGCCACCAACCAAAAAGGCAGCCTACAGATTCAGTGCAACCCCAATCAAACTCCCAGCAAATTTCTTCACAAGAAATAGAAAAATAATCTTAAAATACATACAAACTCACACTCACACACATAGACACACACCAAAACCAAAAAATAACCCTCACCAAAACAAAAAATATAACTGCCAAAATAACACTGAACAAAAGGAGCAATACTGGAGGGAGTGACATGCCTAAAGCCAAGTTACATTACAGAGCCATAGTAATAAAAACAGCATGGTACTGGGCAAGAAAAGAACTCATGCTGAATGGAGCAGATTGACTATCCAGACCTAAGTCCATGCAACTAAACATACCTGATTTTTTTTTAATGTGACAAAATGTATACTGGAGAAAGGAAAGCATCTTTTTGTTTGTTCTTATTTAATTTTAATTTTAATTTTTGATTTTTTGTTTTCTCAAGACAGCCCTGGCTGTCCCTTTGTAGAGCAGGCTGGCCTCAAATTCGCAGAGATTCACCTGCCTCTGCCTCCTAAAGATATGCACCGCTGCCACCGCCACCACCACCACATGGCTAAGGACAGAATCTTTGACAAAGTGGCCATATCTCGAATAATAAAGCAAGGTCCCAATCTCTCACTCTGCACAAATGGAGCAAAGACCTCAACATAAGAGCCAGAACCTCTGAAAGCTCTAGAGTAGTCATGACAGAGGCATAGATAGGCAAGGCCTTTCTGAATAGGGTTCTACTAGCAGATAAAATAACTGACAAAAGGCATCACACGACATTAATAAGCTTCTGTACAGCAAAGGATGCCGTCAGCTGAGTGAAGAGGTAGCCCACAAAATGGGAGTTATACGTCTGACAGAGGGTTAGTATCTAGAATATAAAAAGAACTCAAGAGCTTAACCTCATGGAAACAACCCAATTTTTAAAAATGTGCTGCAGATCTGAAGAGTTTTACAAAGAATATGAATGAAAACCAAATATTTTAAATGTGTTTAACATCACTAACCATCATGTAAATGTAAATTAAAAAAAACAACCAAACAACCAAACAACAAACTCAGATTCCATTTTACCCCATTCAGAATGGCTATTATCAAGAACACAAATGAAGACACAGGCTGGTGAGGATGCAGGGGGATGTAAACTGGTGGAGGTACTATGGAAATCAGTGGGAGGGTTTCCCAAAACACTAAAAACAGAACTACTGTATGGCCCAGCTATACCACTCCTGGCACAAACCCAAACACTGCATCTCCTACTGCAGGGATGCTTGCTTCTCCATGTTCATTGCTGCTCTATTCAGTAGCCAGGAAGGGGAGTCAGCTGGATGCCCATCAGTTAACAGATGAGTGAAGAATAAGAATGTGCTCAGAGAAGCCTCTTTCTGCACTGGGCAGGTTCAGGTTACTGCACAGACTCAAGACTGGCCAAAGTGCTGAAAATAAGTGACTTGTATGCACAGCCCTAAATGGGACATCTATATATACACCTCCCCTCAAGTCTCAGGGAACATTCTGGAAGACGGGCTATGTAGCGATTTGAATGAGATGTCTCCATTAATATATCTGAACACTTGGTCCCTAGATCATGGTGCAGCATGGCAAGTTTAGGAGTGTGGTGGTTTGAATAAATATGGCCCTGTGTATGAATGCTTGGCTTAAAGGGAGTGACACTATTAGGAGGTGTGGCCTTGTTGGAGTAGGTGTGGCCTTGTTGGAGTAAGAGCATCACTGTTGGGGGCAGGCTCCGAAGTCTCCTATGCTCAAGCTTTGCCCAGTGTGACACCAGTCTACTTCTGCTGCCTTCAGATTAAGATGTAGAACTCTTTTTATTTATTAGTTGTGTGTTATTAAATAGGTAATTTCATCACACTAGACTTTACTAGTTATCTGTGATAACTTGATATCTACTTTCATTCATAAGAATATTAGACCTAGAATGTTTTACCACACACATAAAACTGCATGCAGCCAGTTACAATGCAATGGATACTCATTTCTATCACTTTCAGCTTTTCATATCTTTTTTTCTCTCATTACCAAACAATCTTTTCATACAGATTATATTGATTTAAAACAAAATTTTCTAATAATTGTCTGGAAGAAAAATACAAATGTCAAAGTTACATTCCTTTATCTTCTGCTGGAAAATTATTGTAGCTAACAAAAAATACACTGTGCCTAACACTGTGTTGGCCATTTCCCCAGTATATATAGGTATATACTGATTTTCGACGTTATTTGTGTCCCAGATGTTGAATTCCTTTGATACACACTGGTAAAATACATACCATGATACAAAGCTTAAACAGAAATGATGTAATGACCATTCTGTTACTGGTGAGACTCAGATTAATCAGCAACCATAGTATAGAATTTTCTTTGGCTAAGGGAAAATTTATAGTTTTATCCTTATATTGGGTACACTGAAAGTGATACGTGTTCACCATCCTTAGGGCCTATAACCACCTATATGAGGGAACATTGTTCTATACATTTAATTACACGTAGAACACTTATTTGTGTAAATGTTCTTGTAAATATTTTCACAGAGTAAACACATCTGTGTGGCTGGCACCTAATTAAAGAACCAATATTACCAGGAAAAAAAAAAAAGATGTAGACCTCTCAGCTCCTCCAGCACCATGTCTGCCTGTGCACTGCCCACTCTGCATGCTTCCCACCATGACAATAATGGACTAAATCTCTAAAACTGTTAGGCAGCGCCAATTAAATGTTTTACTTTGTAAGAGTTGCCGTGGTCATGGTGTCTCTTCACAGCAATAGAACACTAGGACAAGGGGGCATAGCCTTGTTGGAGGAGCTATGTAACAACAGAGGCGGGCTGGGAGACTTTAAAGCACCACACCATTTCCAGGTGCTCAGGTGCCAGGCATGAGCTCTCATCAACGCTGTTCCAGCCACCATGCCCGCCTGCTGCCACGCCTCCCCACAGTGATGGTGATAAACTCTAACCCTGTGGAACTGTAGGCCCAAATAAACCCTTTCTTCTACGAGTTTCCTGGGTTACTGTGTTTTATCATGGCAGTAGGAAGGTAGCTGATACAGGGTAGAAGGATTCTAAGAGCTGGTGGACTGGACGGAGTGCTATGAAATGCTGGACATGGCACAGCGACTGCACTCACTGCAGCTATGGTTCCCTGCACAGGATCAAGCCAATCAAAAGTCCAGCATGGATGGCAGAGGGACACATGAGGCTCCACCCTTGCCAAGAAGCTATGGCAACTGATGATGGCTGGACAGGGGAGTCATTTTTTCCTCCTTTGGGGATGCAGCTGATGGTAGTTTATCCATGTTCCAGTGGGTCCTGGCTCCACACTTAGGTGTATGCAGACTGCACTAATTGGACTCAGTGGGTCATAGGAAGATGATGATAATGATGACAAAGAATACAATGAGACAAAGCAGAAAGGAGATAAAGATGGGAATTAGGGGGTTCATAATTTTTGTCAACTTGTCACAAACCTAGACAATACAAGCATATCAATTACAGCTATTTCAGAAATGTCTGTCTTCCCATTGCCCTTCCTTCTTGTTCTTACCCTTGCTCACTCTGTTTCCTTCTCTCTCTTTCTATAGGGTCTCATGTACCTCAGGGTGGCCTTGAACTAGCTATGTAGAGCCAAGAATGACTTTGAGCTTCTGATCCCCTGGTCCCTCCTCCTGAAGGCTAATATTATAGGTGTGTGTTAGCACAACTGCTTTTGTGGTGCTAGGGATCCAACCCAAGGCTTCACGCCAGTATTCTACCAGCTGAGCCACATCCCCAACCCCAGGAATTATTCTTCTGTTGAAAATTCTATCATTCAAGATACACACACAATTTACTAGTAACACTATACAAGGACCTCTAACCTTGCATGTACCCATCGGATATAAGAATGTGGCGATCCAGGCCAGTTTAAGACTACAATGGCACTGGAAATTGGACACTCAACAGCAGAGCCCACTGACTTATCCAGCTAAAACGAGCTACTGAAATGAGACTATTCCTACACCTTATATACTGAACTTTGCATGTGAAATATTTATTTACCTGAAGACCCACAGCTGGTGCTTCTCCTAATTTGCACAGGCATAATGGATGTCTTGGCCTGCATGCCCACTTGCTGAACGTTTGTATGTGTGGCAACATTTGGTCTGAGACATGACTTCATTGTTATGGGCCTGGTAGCACAATGCCTCTAGCACTACCTGTGTCTATCAAAACAACGTGTGCTGTTTGGGAATTGGGCTTGCAGTGATGGCAGCCCAGGAGATTTCCCAAGGAAGCCTGTTGGGACACAGCCTTGTAGCAGGAGCAGCGAGAGTCTCACCAAGCCGAGGCACAAACTTGCCATTCTGGACCTTCCAGGAGAAAGGCTGTTTCTCTTTAGTGGGCTAAACCACAGGAAGCTACACAGACAGCCTTGGGGTGTGGGCTCTCCAGGCCTGGGACTCTGCCAATCATGCCTGCACTGCGTTTTGGCCCCTAGAGTGCAATGATACTCCAACTTTGTTTTCTTTTAAGAAATTCTCCCTAAATATCTTGCCCCTAGATTCGACTCAAAATGACAACATATAATCAATACTAACATTAGACCGGATGGATGAGAGGCAGCCATGCTGTTTCAAGTCAGTGTAGACCAGAAGTATCTTGTTTTCAAAGAAGCATCTTCTAGTCATAGCAACTATATGTCCCAAGCCCACCAAATGTTTGAATTAAGCTGAAAATGAGTTTGTTCTAACTCAGGGCAAAGCTTTAGACTCTCATGGGGCATCTAACAAGCTGCTTCGGCTCCTACAGTTTTCCTGTGCATGATCTGAAAAAAGCAATCCTAAGACAGCAGAATGCCTTTCAAAAGGCAGCAGTTTCCCCACTCAACCTGGCTGCTGACAGCTTCAAGTGGAATCTTTCTTGCCCTAAAACAAGTACAGTGGGTATCCTGATCCCATTACCGTGGGGGTGGAAGGCACTTAGATTGCAAGCTAGGATTCCCAGACTTCCATGTCATATCCAAGCCTAATGTCCTTGAAGTTGGACAGATGGGACAGTTTTCTTGCTAGTTATTTCATAGGCCACTGAAAAGGACATGGAGATAGCATCCATTAATGCTACTGAAGGAGCCAAGGAGGGCAAAGGCAAAACCAGGGCAACTCTCACCCTTGTGGGCACTGCCTGGCCCCACCAGTTTACAGCCACAGTAGGAATGAGCAAGGGCTCCCAGACTACCAAGAAGTTGTGGAACAGGGACAGCACAGTCATGCAGCTGCTGTGCTGTCTCCTGTCCCTGATTCACAGAGACCAGAGATTCAGCAGTCAGATCACAAGTAAGGAGCTCCCCCAGGGTTTCTGGCAGCTCTGAAATCCCAGCACCTGAGCAGATGCTTTGGCCTCAGGACAGCAGAGACATCATCCTCCCCACCATCACTTTCTCAGGAGTACCAAATTGCAGCTGAATGGAGGTTAATAACCAAGCCCCTAGGTACAGACTCTGCAAAATGAAAAGAAATAGGCTCTAATGCCCCAGGTGTTGGCATCTGCTCTCTCCTAAGCTCCATTGCTTTGGCTCACCTTTTTGACTCTGTCCCCTTTTGAGGACTTCTAAAGATGGGAAATTTTTTTACATTGTAAATGACAAAATGAGAATATTTATTTTAAAAAAGAGAGAGAGAAGAAAAAGTTACCCAATTTCTGTTCAAAGAAGCCATAAAGACACTTACCCAGCCCCACTGCGTGATGCCAGGCACACGGGCTATCACTTTATTGTCACGGTAATTGAACAGGTATTTTAATTCTTTTATTCCAGAAGAAGAAAATCTCAGGAAGTTTGAGCCATGCCTCCAAGGTCACACAATATGGGTGTGAGGGGTAGAGTTCATTTCACTGCCCAAGCTATAGTCATCTGGTGGCATTTAATGGTATATTATGTGATACCCAAATCTAGCTCCAAGGGATCTGGTATAAGTCCCTTATCTAAGACGGTGTCTATGTATCATCTGTGCACACGCTTCTGCTGCCTGGAGTCAGCTCTAGGTTACTTAGGATACTGACAAGATGCAAATGCTAGGTACAGGGTACTTGTAAGAAAAGCCGTGTACCTTCAGTACAGACTAATTATTTTCCAAATAGTTCTAATCTGTGATCAGTTGGCTTCATGGAATAAAACACACAGACAAAAGAGACAGTCAAAGACAAAGGAAACTGTGAGGTCCCTTTAACTGATGGCCACTTATTCACACATATCTACTGCTTTAGGTTTTGCCATCCCCTTTAAATGTAAATTTCTGGACAATTGTTCCTTCTGTTTATTCACGATATGCAGTCTCAAACTATTTGCAGAGGTAGGACGGATGGCCTTGAGATTGAGGCAATCCTGGGTAGCAAGATTGTCTTATAGCAAACTTTTTTAGGAGCTGGAGACCTGAGTCAGTGGTTACAAGCACTCACTGCTCTTTCCAGGGACCCAGACTCAGTTCTAGCATCCATATGGTGGCTAACAGCTGCTTGTAACTCCATTTCCAAGGGACCCAACACCCTCTTTTGGCCTCCACAGGCAATAGGCACATGCCTAGCATTTGCATCTTGCCTCACTGACCTGAGTTCAACCCTGGGAACTGTACGGTGAGTGGAGCATCTACTCTAGCAGTTGATCTCTGACTTCCACTCCTGTGCCGCCTACACATATGCAAACAAAGCAAACAAATGAAAGGAGGCAGAGCATTCCTTTAAAGAGAAAGAACTAGCAAGCAGCACTGGACAGTAAGAGAGCATTTCAGAACCCTGCAGGGCAGCAAGAAAAGCCTTCTGAGACATTACTGCTGGAATGCCCTTGAATTCAACATTAAGCCAACTCTGGTAACTCCCAAAGGCAGCTTGTTTTGGCAAATTCTGGACATGATCTTCCAAGAGGGGAACAGGTCATCAAAGGCGTCACTAAAGCAGATGGAAAGGTAAAAGCTGAGGGGACTCTGCTGGACAAACAGAACACTGCAAGGCCATGTCCCTACCTGGACCCAACCAGCAAAGGGCACTGCACTGTGGTGCTGGGTGGTCACCATTCCACCAGAGACCCCAAGAGCAGTGGCCTGACTTCCTATATTCCCACGTTGTGCTGCTCATAAGTCTATCCATGAGCTATGGCTTGCTCTTTTCTCTCACACTTGACGTGTGCTAGGACCTAGCTATCCCCTGCAGCCTATGCTGAAAATGATTAAAGGGTCTCATACATAGGAAGGTGCCACTATGTAGTTTACTGTCATACCCAGAAGGACATCAACGGAAACTCACCATGCTATCATCCAAAAAACCTCCATGAATTAGCCTGGCATGGTGGTGCACGCCTGTAATACAAGCACTTGGGAGGCAGAGGCAGGCGGATCTCTGTAAGTTCGAGGCCAGCCTGGTCTACAAAGTGAGAACCAGGAGAACCAGAGCTACACAAAGAAACCCTATCTCAAAACACAAAAACAAAACAGCCAGAAAATTCTATAATTACTAGATGATGATTTATTTATAGTGTTTTAAAACAAGGCCTCCCTCTGTAGCCCACTTGGGCTTCATAAAATTACTTAACTGAACTGCCTTAATAGTCAGTAAAATAAGCTCATATAAATATGTCTTTGGATATTACAAATACTCCATTTAAATAGTTATATTGGGGCTGGAGATATCACTGACTAAGGATGCTTATGTTCCTGCAGGGGCTTATGTTCTCTTTCCCAGCACCTCGAAGGTAACCTCACAACCACCTCTAATCTCAGCTCCCGGGGACCTATTGCCCCCCTTCTGGCTTCTGCTGCCTCCTGTGTACACAAGGTACACTCATATACACATGAACATAATAAATAAGAGGTTGGACGGAAGGTTCAGCAGTTTTGCAGAGGAATGGGGTTCAATTCATAGCACCCACATGGAGGCTCACAACTGCCTGTAACTTTAGTTCTGAAGGAACTGATCCCCTACTCTGGCCTCCAAGAGCTCCCCCATGCACGTTGTGCATATAAACTCACATATACACATAAAATAACTAAATTGTTATGTGCCTATATACCTGTATTAGAAAAGCTACTTAGGTATAAACATACATGTACTTAAAAGCTTCCTAGTTCATTTGGCTGTCTCGCTTATTTGTGATTGCAGCTGCCACCTGGCCCTTCCGTCCTTCTTCCGTATCATACAAATAACAAAGGGAATATGGAACATGAAATGAGATGGCCAGGGCTCTGTGCTCTCAGGGGGAGGAACTGACCCAAAGAACTCTGAGCAGGGTTACTGCCTTCTCCTGGCACCCAGTTGGCTGCAGCTGAGTATAAGACACACTCAGTGACAGACAAGTCCGTCATCATTTCTTGTGGTTAAAGAAAATGAGTCACCAGAGAGATCTGGTACCTTTCCAAAGTCTTCAGTGTCATGTGGAACTAGGCCCTAGTCACTTTTCCAGGAGAACCTGGGCATGCTACCATAACAAGCCTCAGAGGGCCGGGGGTCCCATCAGGATGACAGCAGAAAGCCACTGAAACACTCGGCAAAGCTACAGTGACTGTACATTTTCCAAAGGTCAGCTGCTTTCAGCAACGTGAACATTGGTCTGAGACCCAAAAGACTACAGAATCTAGGGATAGATAGATCTGGGATGGAGGCTAAAAGTGAATTGATTATTTCTAATAAAAAAAAAAAGTCTATTTCAGTGTCGTTTAGATGAGCTGGCCTGGCAATCAGTAGAACCAGGGGAAAAGATCACAGCCTTGTATCTTGTGGTCTGCATAAGAGATGGGAGGAAGCCTGAAGGGAACCACGTGCTCAGGTCACCCTGGGTGTGAGGAAAGCAGCGTGGCCTCTGCTGATGACCAGAGGTGCCAGAGGACCAGGAGTCAGTGGGGAGGGCTAGGCTGAGCCCCTCTGTGATCCTAAGGAGGGTTTTCCAAGAGGGCAGTCAGGGGACATGGGAGCAAGTTTTCTGCCATTTTTAAAAACCATGGCAACCTTGAGCCTTGACTTCCAGATCCTGGACTCTGTCCTTGCGCCTGTCTGTGGAGAGATGGTGCAGCTTAAGGAGACACCACACACACAGGGAAACTTCAGGCCAGCACAGTGGTCTTTGTTTTCTTCCTGTTTCTGGTGTCAACACCAGTCCCAGGAGTGGGCAAAGGCCCTGGTGCCTGGCCCGAGAAACTGGATATGCGTCAGCCATTGCAATTTCCCTGAGAAACACAAAATATTTTCCCTGCTCTATGGATGAGGAAATTGAAGCAAAGGGAGAAAACATCCGAGATTTTCCAGAAAGGAGGAAGAGCCAAGAGCTCTGAGGTTAGGGCTTACAGCTGAGCACGGCTGCCTGGCTCTGAAGGGGCATCCCTGCTCCTTCTGGGAGCCCAGCAGCTCTGGAGATGGGAGAAACACGAGTTGCTAAAGAGGAGAGGTGGGATACAATTTACACTATACGGCCACACATATGGATCCCATCACCTGCTTAAACAGAAAGCCCAAGGCTTTGCTGGGTGAGATAGGAAAAGAGGACCAGGGTGTGTGTGGGAGTGGGTGGGGGTGGGGGTTACTCATCATTTTCCCAACCAGAGATTTATGTCCCTTTTGGAAAGTGGAAGAAAACCCTGGCTGCAGCTCTGTTTTGAGTAATACTTGCCACTGAGAAGCTCTATGCAGAAACTCCTGGCATAAGCCCTTAGGAGCTCTTCCGATTAGGTGCTGGCTAGTCCTTGTAAAGAGCTGAGAAGCAGGGAGGATGCTTGACGCAGAGCTCTAATCTCCCTACCTGAAGCTCATTTCAAACTAATAGCAGGAACTGAAAGGACCAGCTACACATCACTATGTGCATATACTTTTTCTGACAAATCCTGGGCACTACGCACAGATCACAATGGCAGGTTAACAGCCACTGACCCTTCTCCTTAAATATATTTTTGTACTTTTCTGTAGTTAAAATGGAGTGCTGGCTGGGGAACGGTTTGGTGATGAACCATGCCAGAGGCTCTAGCTTCCACCCCCCAAGCATGGGACACAAAATAAAATTGCCTGTGAAACAAAGACGGAAAGAACCGTAATACGAAGTGCAGAAGCGAGTAACCTGAAGAATGAGTGAGGCGAGAGCCAGCACTATCTCATCTAGCTGACTCACTGGCCCAAGGAAGAGACAGAGTGGCAGACACAGCAGAAGCACCTAGCTTGGGGTCACTCAGCAGGCGAGGGAGTGAACAGAGCCAGGACCCTGGGAATCCCCTACTGTGGCTGCTGAGTGCCATGACTGGGAAAGCCCCTAAGCTCCAGGCGGAGGCGAGAGAGTTTTATATGGAACTGTAAGATTCAAAACAGAAGAACACATTCCATCTTGGGAAATGTTGGCCGTGGAGACAAGTGGCCATACTTGTTAAGGTTATACAAGTGGGTACCCAACAACTTCTTGAGCATGCGGTATTTTCTCTGGCCATTATGTAAACCCACACTTCTTGCCTGGAATTGCGCTTATTTTCTCTCCCATCTGTCTTTTCACCTCAACTCAGAAGTGACTTTCAACAAATCCTCCTCCGGTAGCCTCATTTATAAAAACAATTGGGTTGTAAAGACATGGGGAGGGGGTGTGAACCCTAATGCAGAGCAGGACACAGGTGGCAGCATCTTTGTCTGACAGGCTGTCTCACTCTGTGCATCTCCTTTCTTTCTCTTTTATTTAGATTTATTTTAATTATGGGTATGTGTGTAGGTATGTGCACATGAGTGTAGGTGCCTACTGAAGCCAGAAGAGAGTGCTGGGCCCCCTGGAGCTGGGGTTACAGGTAGGTGGGTGCTGGAAACCAAACTCAAGGACAGCAAGTCCTTTTAACTGCTAAGCATCTCTCCAGCCCTAGCAATTCACATTTCTTGAGGATAATGCTCTTTTATTTTTTTATTATTTTATTTTTTTATTTTTAAGACAGGATGCCTCTACGTAGCCCTGGCTGCCCTAGAACTCACTATGTAAACCAATTTGGCCTTGACCTCACAGAGAGCTTCCTGCTTCTACCTCTAGAGTGTTGGAATTAAAAGCATAGCACAGTGTTTCTTTTGACCATTGTGCTAGTCAGCTTCCAGGTACTGTAACAAAATACTTGAGACAATCAGTTTTAAAAGGAGAAGATTTGTTGTGACAGGTAGTTTTAGAAGCTTCAATTCATGGTCAGTTGGCCCATTGTTTCTGGGGGTGAGGTCAGGGGTTGCATTAGGGTAGGAGTCAATGGCAGAAAGACCCTTACCTCATTGTCAAAAGCAAAAAAGGAGAGCTAGAGGAGGGATCCAGCATCCCCTCCAAGGCTCCACCACCTCCCGATGGCACCAATCCTTCTATTCACATGCGTCTTGCGGAAGCTCTCGGAAGTAAGTAGTAGCAATGTGCTCTGGCACAGAGCTGTGGGTCTCTGGGACACACCAGTGGGTGAGTGCCTGCTGCTGAGCACGGAGACGTTGACCCTTCCCTTTAACTCTAAGGTTAGCCCTTTTGTCTTCTAAGGTTATGTGTGCAGAACACTCAGGTAATAGGTTGCTGTGGTCAGGGCTCCTTCTAAAAGAAAGTTTATATGGAGCAGTTTAGTTCTGGTATTTCGTGCTTCTTTTAAAAATCTTTTGTGTGTG
Organism: Acomys percivali; assembly: GCA_907169655.1. Classification (NCBI taxonomy): domain Eukaryota; kingdom Metazoa; phylum Chordata; class Mammalia; order Rodentia; family Muridae; genus Acomys; species Acomys percivali. The sequence continues at coordinate 28,686,505 of OU015745.1, forward strand.
TGTATATGATATGTGAGTATACAGGATCATGTGAATGTGGGCCCATACATGCCATGACATCTCAGTGCCAGCCTCACCTTCCACCATGCTTGGCACAGGGTCTCATGTTGTCTGTCCCTGTGTATGCCAGGTTTCCTGTGAGCTTTTAGAGGTTCTCTTGTTCTGCTTTCCATTGTCCCAGAGGTGATGGCATTACACACGTGCACTAACCATGCTGCTTTGTGTGGGTTCTGGGAGTTTGAACTCAGGTCCTTGCCCTTGCACAGCAATTCATTTTCCAACTGAGCTACTCCCAGCCCTTATGCTTCTTCCATCACAGGTAACTGTACAACAGAAGAAAGGCGGGGTTGTATTATACCCCAGGATCAATGAGCCAGGTTGCAGTGAGAAAGGCAGAAGCAAACCGTTTGCCATCTGATGACACCAGCTGGTGGCTATTACACTAATCCTCCTTTTCCCTCCCACTCCCCAGGATGCTCATCCCAACAACTCAGAAGTTGTCTTACAAGCCATCAACAGAAGCCTCTCCACATGGTCATCACCGTATGAGAATATTATTAGTCTTGATCATCACTAATTAAAACCTCAAGGTCAGGTTTCTGGGCACATCTTGCTACGTCTGTGTAGGACACGGGTCCCAGATGGTACACAAGCCAGGCTTGATGCCTGCTTCTTCCCAAGAGGTGTCTCTGTCATGTCACAGATGCTGTGGGTGACGGAACTGTGCAGCAAGAACAAGCTTACTGCACACTGCTACTCGGGTGAGCATGCTCAGGAATTCTGGCCCCTCAGGAACAGCCCCACAACTCACTCTGCAGCTATTGAAGAAGCTTCTGGTCAACTTCTGGGCTCCAGAAACAAAGCTGCTGCTATAGAAACACTAGATGTGTCTGGACTCCTTAAAGAAAAATAACATTCCCCTTATGAGATAACCTACCCTCCCGTAGAAGATACTAGAAAGTTCTAGTGATGAACACCAGCTCACAGGCTGCTATCATTAGCTGGCAGCCATTTTCTTCTTGCCTTTCTTACTGCAGCCTTCTAGTCAATGTTACAAATGGCTTTAGGGGGCTGGAGAGATGGCTCAGTGGTTAAGAGCGCTGCCTGCTCTTCCAAAGTTCCTGAGTTCAATTCCCAGCAACCACATGGTGGCTCATAACCATCTGTAATGTGATATGGCGCCCTCTTCTGGCTTGCAGGAGTACATGCAAGCAGAGTACTGTATACATAATAAATAAATAAATAAATAAATAAATAAATCTTTAAAAAAAAAAAAAAACAAATGGCTTTAGGGGGAAAACATCCCACTCTATTTAGCCAACAGGGAAAAGAGAACTACAACAAAGATTAAACTCTGCCACTATGCTCATTTTCTTTTGGAGTGTTGTATATAATATGTTGGAGGATGTTTTTGTCTTCTGTGTATTCAAATGATGCTTTCTGTATTCAGAGATCTGGTTGCAGTTGAGACTTTAGCATTGTCGTTATTACAGAGCACCTCCTGTCTTGGTATGTTATAAACATTGTTCTCCATCACTTTCTGATTGGTTAAATAAAGAGCTAAACAGCCAATGGCTGGGCAGGAGAGGGTAAGGCAGAACTTCTGATCCCAGGGAGAGCGTCTCTGGTGGGGACCAGTGGGAGTGGAGTAGAGGTGGATGGATGGAGAAGGAGCAGCCAGGGAAAGACTAAGATGGCATTTGATGGACCATGTGGCTGGGAAGTTGGCCAGGCCAGTATTATCAGGTTAGAATACCAGAGTATCTGCCCAGCTATTGTGCCTGAAGCTTTTAATAAATACAAAGGTCTCTGTGGCCTTATTCAAAACAAGGGCAGGCACAGTAAAAACCTTGCATTTTACAATAATTTGTGTGTTTGTGTCTGTATGAATATGTGTGTGTATGTGTGTACATATGGGCCCGTGGGTACCTGTACATGAATGTGTGTATGTATGTGGTGGCTAGAGGTTAACACTGGGTTGTTTTCCTCCATCATGCTCCACCTTGGTTTTGTGGCAGGGTCCTCCATTGAATCTGAAGCTGTCCCTGCTCTAATCACTTTAATGACTAAGCCATCTCTCCAGCACTGTTTTCTGAATTAGCAGGGACTGGCAGTTTTGAACTTCTACAAACTCTAGATGAGAGCAGGCACATCCATCTCTTCAGGATGAGGGACCAGGTTTCTCCCTGTTGGAGAAGGGAACTACCCACAGAAAGAGGGAATTAACATCACCAGTGGTGACAAACATGTCACATGCCTCCAGGTACCACGGCACATTAGACAGCTCCTAACCAAGGGAGAGTCTACAAACAACAGGCAAGGCCTCAAAAGGGCATAGCCAAGAGAAAGGAGAAGAAAGAGACCTCTTACAGTCGGAGGGATGTAATGCAAATACCACAGCACACATGGGCCTGCTCTGAGGAGGAGGAAAGGGAAAGCCCATTGAGAACTCTCCAGGACAGAGGCAATGTCTGAAATGCAGCCTTAGGTCAGGTATAGTGGATGTTAACACTCAGCAGACTCCCTTCCTGTATCCTGTGGTGGTGAGAGTGGGCCTATGTGCTGTAGTGGTGAGAGTGGGCCTGTGTGCTGTGGTGGTGAGAGTGGGCCTGTGTGCTGTGGTGGTGAGAGTGGGCCTGTGTGTGTGCTGTGTTG
>OU015745.1:28696888-28730920 GCA_907169655.1 Acomys percivali
AGAGAGAGAGAGAGAGAGAGAGAGAGAGAGAGAGAGAGAGAGAGAGAGAGAGAGAGAGAGAGCACGAAGGCCAGCAGCAATATAGGCCACAGGCTCCCCACCAGGAGTCAAGCCATCTCACCAGCCCCATGGCTAATCTTTATTCATGCTATGAAATAAAGGTCTAAAAAAATTTTTTTTTGCATGTACAAATTCATGCCACCAATGTTAGTTTATTTTGAGACAGGGATTCACTCTGTAGCCCAGGCTGGCCTTTGGGATGACAGGGATGAGCTGCCCGATGAAAAACACTTTCTCCACCACATGTCACACAGTTGGCTGTGTGTAAGAGTTCAAAGTTATGGACAAGCTCTGCAGTATTCACATACAGCGTGTGAGGTGAGACGCAGGGCTATGGCGGGAGTGGGGGATGGGGGTGGGGGGTGGGAAGGGAGTGGGGAGGGTTGGCAGCCCTATGGCTGTCTCAGCACTCTGCATGTGCAGTGAGGTCACACTTCATTAGACATATGAGGGCCTGCAGGAAACGCACCAAGCAAAAACAAATGTCATAGTTTAGTTCACGGGGTGGGCCTGGCTTTCTGCCACCTGAGGAGTGTGACCATCCTCGGAAGGAGTGCCACCACAAAGCCGCTTTTCCTAGCTCAGGGTGTTGCAACACCAATGACCATGTCCCTGGAGGTTTCCGGTGGTGGCTCTTGGCTGTGCTAGAGGAAGGTATACTCTGGGAGGGATCAGAGGTGTCTGATGGCAGAGCAAGGATGGATCCCTGGATTGGGTTGTCATTTTAGCTGAAAAATGACTCCAGTTTTATGCCAGAGCTCTTCATATTTAGTCTGCCCTTCATGTGGTGGCAGGCTTACCCTTGTCATGCCGGGTGAGGGTGTAGGGCATTCCCGTGATCAGGCACCTGTCAGGTCTACATGCTTAGTCTTTTTGCCAGTCCCGTGGCAGCTCATTTTGGTGTCACTGCCATCTGGCTGCCTTCCAGCACTTTCCAGATAAGATAACCAAGACTCAGAGATGGCGCGGCCTCACAAGCACCAAAGAGAAAAGCCAAGACTCTGTTCTGGTTTATTTTGGCTCTAGAGCCTGGTGGAAAAGCTACAATGCACAGAGGAGGAGGGGAGGGAGAAAAGGAGAGAGGGAGGGAGGGAGGGGAGAGAGGGAGGAAGGGAGGAACTCAAACACGCTGTAAAAAAAAAAAAAAAAACACAGATGGCGTAACACCTTTCAGGTGAATTCAATTATTTTCAGTGGAATTTGCCCAGTTGGATACAAAATAAATAGATTACGAAAGGAGGGGGGCTTTCTCTCTGACCACTGTCCTGGCCGTGTTTCCACCTGTGCTCAGTAAAACTAACTTTGGTGCCAAGATCAGATCACCTAAAGGGGAAGCTAAGATCCACTACACCAAAGGTGTCCTGCAGCCCCCCTCCGGAGCCCCACTGCTTGGCTGTTGCAGCTCCCTACAGGTTTGGCAAGGTTGCTAGAGCTTGGAGTCTGTATGCATAAAAACGTGTTCCCAACTCCAGATCAATCCTGGATGCTGAAAAGAATCTTAATCACAGTCTGTGCCAAGATGGAGTTTAGCAACAGTGAGCCCCAGGCACACTACAGAGGTCTTTGTTTCAGATAACAGCTTCCGTTCCCATCACTGGCTGCCTCTCATTATTGAACTGGAGCCACAGAGGGACCAAAGAGCTAAGCTGGAAGGCAGCCAGCATCATCCTCAGAAAAGTATTGCAGGATGCAGCTAACTCTCGAGACGTAGCGAGCATTGTTTCCTGAGTTTGATGATTCTTTCTAATTTCCTGTTTAGAGGGTAAACAAACTTCCATTTTAATAAAAAGTGGAAAGAGAAAGAAAGCCAGCACGGGCAAGTGTCTCCTGTACCCAGAACTCAGCTAGTGCCTAATAAAGACAATCTATATGTGATTTTCGGGGCCTGTTATTAGGCTATCCTCATTTATAGCCAGAAAGCATCAGGTTCAGAGGAGATGAGACACTTGCCCAAGGGGAAGGCAGACAGCATGAGGGTGTGGTTAGACCCTCCTAGCTTTCAGGTCCTCCCTGTGGATGGAGGTCTTACCACGACCTCATGGCCTGTCTTGTGCCTGCTACCTTAGGCCACAGCAAGAGCAAGCACTTCCTTGCTGGCTCTGATCCCAGTGTGCTCTGCACAGTTTGTGTTCCAGAAGCACCTGCTTGGCTGGTTGGATGAAGAAGATGGACAGCGTGACCATGTCACAAACAACAGCAGCAGACACAATTTTCCTGTCACCACCTAGCTGAGGGCCATAGAACCTGAGTGGAGGGAGATGAAGGAAGCTTTTTCCTAGGCTACACCTCAGGTAATGCCTTCTTGCTCAACCTCCTCTAAGTGGCAGTTCATCTCCCAGGGCATAAGGGTTGAACATCCTTGAACCCTCCCCCCCCCAAAAAAAGAGACCTTATTAGAAACTAGAAGGCCTGGGGGCAGAAAGATGGCTCAGTGGTTAAGAGCACATACTGCTCTTCATGAGGACAGAAGTTCGGTTCACAGCACTCACAGCAAGCTGCTTACAACTGCCTGTAACCCCAGCTCCAGGGGCATCTCACACTTTGACCTCTGTGGGAACTTGCATTCATGGGCATATATCACCCACTACATACAAATACACATAGATAAAGTAATAAAAATAAACCTTAAAAAAAAATAGGAGGCTGAAGACTGAGAGAGGGGCACTAAAAGCCTGAGCAGATGGGCAAGACCAGTGGCTGAAGCTCTGGGCTCCCTCTCTCCCTTACCTCACTCAGAGGACTCCCAAGGCCAGCCTTTGCTAGTTCCCTGCTCTAGTTTTGATTTTCTGCAAAGAGGAAAAAGGAAGAACTCAAGAACCCCAGAGAACCATGAACTTCCAAATGCAGACCTGGAGGAAGGGCACAACACACACCTAGGCACATGTGCTCAGGGGCTTCTGCTCCCCTGTACTTCAGAGTTCGGAGTATACTCCTCAAAGACAGAAACACTAGCTGCTTAGTCCACAAGATGAAACACGGTCTGGATGTTTGGGGTCCTTTTGCTGCAGGATCTTTCTGAGGCATTCGGGCAAAGGTTGTCAGATTACAGGCTTCTAAGTTCTGTCAGTCAGGCTCTTTCAGGGACCTACAGGTCAACTTTCTTGTGTGTCAGGAGAGTCCTATACATTTTATAAAGCCTGAATGGGCCTCTGTCAAAGCCTTGTAGAGCTCAGCCATCACTCAGGAGCCAGGAAAAGACAACTACCAAGGCCAACTGTCATGGTCAATGTGGCTGGACTTGGAGTCACCTAGGAGACACACCTCTGGGCATGTCATGAGGGAGTTTCTAGAGTAGTTTAACTGAAGAGGGAAGACCCATTTTGAATGAGGGCAGCACCCTCCCAAGGAGTCCTGGACAAAAGAAAAAAGAAAAAGAGGGGGTTAACTGAACACCAGCATTCACCTCTTGTAAGAGACACGGCTTAGAGAAAGCACGGGAGGAACCAGAATTATTCAACTCACTGGTTTTGTTTGTTTCTTCAAGGGAAGGATATGATACCTTTTCACCTAGAAGGCTGGAGTGCTCTAACAACCTGGTTGTTCTGTGGAGCCAGGCTTCACCTGAATCCCCCCAAGTCCTGAACACTGTTTAGGCCCTAATCCTGAGCTTTGTCTCTCAGTGACTAGAACCCATCTTGCTTATTACAAACCCTTCCTCCTAGACCCTTACTGAGCTCTGATCTTCTCAGTCAATAAAACTCGCTCTTATAGTAAAGGTCACAGGCACTTTGCTATAGATTCATACTTCACAAGGGAGTTTCGATGCAGCCATCCCTGAAGCTTTGCTGCAGTAACTGTCACATGGAGACTTTTCCCCAAAGTTATTGTGTTTAAGTGAGCAAGAACAATAAACTACAAGGTCAGACTCTGGAAGCTTTTAACTCAATGCCTGTTAAAACGGTGCTAAACTGAGTTTCATTCCTCACCTTAAGTGGATGTTTCCTTGCTGGGTGTGAGGCCTGGCCTGCAGGGAACCCCACAGTCTCTCTCTGCTTCCTAACTGTGGACACAAGGTGGCATGTGACCTCATGCTCCTGTGGCCACACCCTCTTCACTGTATTGGACTGTGATCTAAAACAAAGCCTTCTCTTAACTTGCTTCTGGCAGATATTTGGTCATCAAGATGGAAGAGTAACGAACACAGCTAAACTTCCATTCTTACCTCTTATTTTTTCTGAGTGTGTGATGCACATGTGTGCAGGTGTACATACATGTATGTACAAGACTCTGAGTGGGAACAGACGTTGACATTCAGTGTCTTCCTTAATCACTGTACTAAGAATATGAAGTCTGGCCCTTGGGCTTATGCGACAAGTGTTTTATTCACTGAGCCACCCCTCCCACTTACTATGTGCCCCACGAACCTTGAACAACTCACCTGCCCCACCCCCAATCGCTGGGATTGTAAATGGTGCCATCATGCCTGGCTATCATTCTCTTAATAAAAGATGCAGATTGGTAGGAGGTGGAGGGGATGGAAAAGTTGTCTGCCAAAAAAATACTGACCAAAAAGCACACGCTATACCAATCTGTTTCCAGAAAGTTCAAAGTATGACAAAAGCCTCCTGTGAGTCAGGAGCAGGTCTCTCTGTTGGCAAGGGTATCAGGAGAGATGCTTATACACACATTGGTATGTGTGTGTGTGTGTGTGTGTGTGTGTGTGTGTGTGTATGTTCATTTTGTGAGTGCTTTGGGTCATTATCTGGATGTGCTTTCTACACTAATACAATTCATTTTTTAAGGAAGAAAAAAAATCACTCTCTTCAAAGACAAAGCAGCTTTACTTGCCGCCTGCTTGTGGTATCTGCCCCGGTGTATTGGGCCAGAGACTAAAAAAACTAAACGTTAAAAAAAAAAAAAAAAAAAGCCACCCAAAGAGCCTGCCTCTCACATCAAGTGGTTTTTCACGGTTCTCAAGTCCTGCGCCAAGTTTCTTCAGCTATCACGTTAAGCTGATTTCAGTAGGGGACTAATCATGTTGCTCAGTGTCCCTCGAAAATATCTGAATGGGGCCAATTTGTTTGTGGACCCACAGGGAGGGACAGAGCAAGCCAGTGGCCTCTCAGGTCCAATTCAGGACAGCAGAGAAGTCAAGGAATGTTCTCCACCATTACCCAACGATGCTTGGGAGGGGCTTTCCAGGCATCTCACGCCACAGGGTCACATTAATAAGTACTCTCCTTGGGGCACTGAGAAAATGAGCCAGAACCTCACAGGTCATTCTTTACAAGCAAGATACACAAAGGGACTCAGCCAGCTCTCCTCCAACAGGAAACCATTTGTCTCTAGAGGAGGGAGGAGGAGGGAGGAGGAGGGAGAGGAGAGGAAGAGTAGGAGGGGGGAGGAGAAGAGGAGGGGAAGAGGGAAGGAAGGGTAAGAGGGGGAGGAGAAGGAGGAAGGATGCGGAGTCTGCTACCAGGCCCAGTTCCCTAATCAAAACACAGTTGCACAAATAGAGTCCTCTCCACTTGAGAAAAAGAAAATTTTTTTTGTTTAAATGGAAACTGAACAACTCTGATTAATTTTAAAGTTCTTCCTCTGCTTTCCTTTTTAGAATGTAGCTAAAAATAAAGACTTAAAACTTGAAATAAGAAAGCAACATACACACACACACACACACACACACACAGAGCTTTTACCATATACGGTGGCATTATTCTTCAGCCTTTGAAAGGCCAAGTGAAGAGATGGCCAACAACTAAAATAACCCTTCAGACAACTGCAAGGGAGGGAAAGCTGGAAGGCTTGGTGAATGGCAGGCAATTGCCAGGCTCGCTCCTTGGGGATGAATGCCCACCGAGCGATGAGTTGCCATAGCTCTGGGAAACATGGGCACATGCATTCAACACAGGCAGCCCTCTAGGGAGGGTTTTTGCCCCCTGGCCTCAGCACTGAGAAAGCAACAGAGGCTGCAATTTAACTTAAAGGAAGAAACCAGTGCAAGGACATGACTGAAAATTTAACTAAGCTTCTTCTCAGCATGAAATTTGAAAGAGAGATGAGGACCCAGCTCCAGGGCAGGAAAAGAGGCAGGCAGGATGACCTGGAGAAGATGTAGATGAGGGCAGCCCAGGGCAGCCCAAAGGTCAGCAACCTTGTGTGTGGTGGGGGAGGGGTGAGTACTGTGTTGCTTGTCTGCTGGGAGTGCGTCTACGGAAAAAGCCTGCCATGTTCAGGTCATACAAATGCCACACTTGGGGGCGGGGGTTGAGAGGAAGCCACCTTTCCTGGGGTTCCATGGTTTCCAAAGCTGATACAGGTATTCTTGGGTCGTTGCTAAAGCACCTACTTTCCTGACACAAACAGGCACAGGGGCTGGGTGACTATTGGTGGCTGGGCGCTTGCTTGGTGTGCACGATGCCCTGGTTTCATCCCAGGTCCAAAGAAATAAATCTGTCAGGCAGGATCTGCACTGAAGGGACACCTCCCAGTTATGTGTTGGGATGCACGGGACTGTGGAGAAGAGCGCCTCAAATGTGACACTAAAACTGCCCTCATTTCCCTGAAAGACAGCTTACAGACTGAGACCAGGGCCTGCCAGGCTCATCCCACAGGCTCAGGCATGGATCCTGTAAGCTGTGTTGTGAAAAGGCCCTGCTTCTGGGTGACGTGGCTAGCAGTCTACCCGTGCTTGCCCAGAAAGGCTTCCTGCCAGGCACTGGGCACTGAAGGCTAGCCAGCTAATCCACACTCTGGCCTGCTGGGCTGGCATCTACCAGCCTGGTCTCCATGCCTACCAGGGAGCTCAGTGTGATTTGTCGACAGGAAAACAAGGACCTGAGAAGTTCTGACACTGGGCCACGGAAAGCTGCACAAAGCAGGGCTGAGACTGAACCTGGCTGGACAACCCCTGGCTGTCCCAAGGCCCACCGCTTCTTTTTCCACTGCATGGGAGAGCCTGGTGAGCAGCCTCAGCACACGAAGGCGAGGGAGTCCCATGGCTCCATTTCCTCCCACAGTGTTCCCAGAACCCAACATTCTCCAGGTCGTAAGGGCCCTCTGAGGCCCCAGTTGCAGGAGTTGTGCTGGTGGAAGGGTAAGGGGCTCCACCCTCCCCTCCACTAGAGCACTGGCGCAGGACCACAACTTTATTTCCGACTCACTCACCTGGTGAGGCACAAGCCCTAGGGAGGTGGGTGGTTCATTCATGCGGTCGTCACTGCTGCTGGCGATGGCGTAGCCCCTGCAAGAGGGAAGCAGAAAGGCTCTCAGCTCCCGGGTGTTCATTGAGGAGCACATGAGAGAACATCTGGGGGTACTGGAAAGAGTTAGGAGAGCCAAATGCCCTTTTCTGGGCTTCGTTAGCTAGGGGGAAACTCATTTCCATGGGAGGGAGAGAAAGGCAGTCATTAAAAAGAAAGTGGGCGCCCCAGAGTAGGAACAATGAAAGCAAGCTTGTGAAGAGTGCCAAGTGGCTGACTTCTCCTCTGTGCTTTGGGTCCATCAGCTCTGAACAGGAGGAGAACGGCTACATGATACATCAGGGGCCTGCAAAGATAAACTGCTAAGTGCAAGGCTTGTCTCTCTCCCCTCCCTCCTTCTCTCCCTCCCTTTCCCACTCCATCCTTTCACAAGCTCTCACTACACTACACAGCCATTCAGGGCTGTGAATGGCAACCAGCCTTAACTCCTGGCTTGGGCTGTCCTCCAGCTCAGCCTTCTGGCAGCTGGGAGTGGGGTGTGTGTCCCCACATCTTTCTCTAACCTGCCATAAACATGGAGGAAGGAGGAATAAAAGGAATCAACTGGGCTGGAGAAGCAATGGCTCCTCCTGAGGAGGGAGATGCTCATTTATGACCCAGCAGAACCTGTTACCAGGACAAAGCGGGCAAGGGGTTGGGATCAAGAAGGTATAGAGTCTCTCATGAATTTTACTTCCTACCAAGTAAGAAACTTGGATGGCAGAGGAGGTGAAGGCAGGGGACAGACATAGCTGCTCCTTCCCCTTCACGCCTTGTCTGCTAGCCACTGCAGCCCTCTGAGTCACGACAAACACAATACTGTTGGGGCCTTCTGCATCGCCTTTCTTGGAATTCAACTTGGATCAGGAATAAATATTTTCTAAATTCGAGTCTCCCCTGCACCACAAATGGCACAGATAACACAGCACTCCAAACAGCAACACCGGGGCAGTGAAGCCTGGCTGCTGCTCACTAGCCCTGTGAGTCCTAGACACCAAGCCCAGATCCCCTCTGGCCCCACCCCCAGAAATGGGATTAATGAGCCAGGTGAGATGGCATGAACTTGTGATGCTGGCACTGGGCAGACTGAGGATCACAGTGAATATGAGGCCAACCTGGGCTACATGAGTTCAAAGGAAGCCTGGGATATACAGGGAGACTGTCGAAAAATAACAACAACAAAATCATGAGTACTAGTTTTTCCCAAATAACTCTGATAGGGGATTAGACAAGTCAACAATTATAAAGTGCTTAGAGCAGGGTCTTGCACAAACTTTTGAGAAATGATTCATAGTGTCTATAGTCCAGTCAGGTATGGGTACCTGTTTGTCCTCAGGCCCAAATCACAACTTCAGTGGAGAATAAGAGCTGTGTGAAATAAGATTGTATGGGAAGTCTGGACCTGAAGTGTAACCATGACACTGAAATCCTTGATGGGTTTAACCTTGGCCAGGCAAAGAATCAGCACACAGGAGGATGAGCCAATGGCAAATAATGAGCTGAAGTGAGGGAAGACAGACAGAACCTGGAGGCTACAGGGGACCCACCGGAGGGATGCAGGGAGACCAGACGGGGTGCAGCTGGGGGACAAGAGAGTGGGACAGAGTTGGGCTGGAGAGATGGCTCAGCAGTTAAGAGCACTGATTACTCTTCCAGAGGTCATGAGTTCAATTCCCAGCAACCACATGGTGGCTCACAACCATTTATATCGTGATCTGATGCATACTGTTTACATAATAAATAAATCTTTAAAGAGGGGGGGTCAGACAGAGTGGCTCTAGGAGACAGGGCAGGGCAAGTGCACTGCGGATGGAACGTCCAGGCCAGAGACTCCAGAAGCTGTGGAAGGCTGAGTCAGAATGAACTAGAGCAGGAAGTCTGCCCTCAGGGCAAAGAGGTGGGGACAGGGAGAAGATGGGGGGGAGGGGGAGAGAGAGAGAGAGAGAGAGAGAGAGAGAGAGAGAGAATGTGACAGTCGAGAATTCCATCAAACAGGAAAAACCTCCTTAGACACAAAGGCTTTTTCAGACAACCAAACCTGAAATGCTTAAGGGAATTCTGCAGGCAGAAGAAAATGCCTTAGGGGCACAGATTTAGAGACACAGGAAAAAGTGCAGAATGTTAGCAAAACCAAATGAATACTAACTATGTAGCAATGTCTTCTGGGGTTTAAATATGTGAAGAGTTTTCAAAAATAAATGTGAGGACACTATTGGTTATCTAGCCAATGTTTAGTCTCCTCTTTGACCTCTCACAAATTTATCCACTGCTGCTCACTACCCCTGTGAGTCCTAGACACCAAGTCCAGCTCCCCTTTGGCCCCACCCCCCCGAAATGGGATTAATGAGCCAGATGGCATGAACTTGTAATGCCCACTGAGCGATGAGTTGCCATAGCTCTGGGAAACACGGGCACATGCACTCAGCACAGGCATGTTTAGTCTCCTCTTTGACCTCTCACAAATTTATCCAGAGAAGCAACAGGCCCAGCTAAAAGAGCTAGGTTCCTTAGTATTCCTTGCTAGGTAAATCACAGGATGCATTTTCTGGAAAGGGACAGTTCACACTTCTGCAGAACCATGGCAGCTGTTGGCAAAAAGGGGCCCATGTAGAGAGTGGCTGACCCATTTTCCAAGGTTGCTGTGATAAGAAAGCATGGCTGCACTCCATGTGAGAAGCACAGGAAACTGGTCTTGGGATTCTGCAACCGAAACAACACAGAGTGGCCTAGAGGGCTGTGTGCTGGATGTGAGCCTGCTGGGTCTGCAGAATGGGGAAGCTGCACTTAGAAAGCACAAGCTATTAACTGCAAGGGCGTGCTAAAGTCAAGACAGCCCGCAGACCTGTGCTTTGCCTGCTATGCGTTGCCATGACTGAGAACTGCAACAAGCAGGTAAGATCTATGCTCAGGACCAAGAGGGAAGGCCCTAGGCCTGCATGGCAACGTTGGAAGTCATGCTCCGAGAGGTACGGTGACCTAAGAGAAGAGGTTACTTGGTGCATTCCAGACAATACTGGGAAGTCAGGAAAGGCTGGCAGATGCACTCATCCTCTCCAGGGTATCACTAGGAAACGACCATCCTGGAGAAGCCAGGCTAGAACTAGGGATAGTCATGGGCTTTGTGGTGAGGGCTGCAGTTCTGCAGAAGCAGCTGGTGACAAGACAGGCGCTAAGGTTGAACAGGGGGATGAACATGGCCACCAATCAAGAATCTACTTAAAGTTAGATTTCAATAGTGACAACTGTGTTATTTATGACACTTGCCCCTGGACATTCCTTTTCAATCTGGCAACCGGTGAGGGACACTGATGACCTTCTGTATGGATTTGGTCCATTCTATAGTTAAAAGGTGTGGTTTTGTTTTAGGCTATAGTCATGTGGAAGAAACCGATGATCTTCTGTTTGGATTTTGTTCCTTCTATAGTTAAAAGGTACAGTTTTGTTTTACATTATAGTCATGTGGAAATGCTCCCTAGAGAAAAGTAACAAAGGGGCCTTCCCACTAACTGCTGAGCTAGCACCAACTGATGGGTTCTGGGAGGGGAAGGCCCAGTACATGGTTGTGAACTACTGCTGAGCCCAGCAGGCTCCAGTGCATAGCCCAAAACCCATGGTGACACAGCTGGCCCCGGTTAAACTCTCTGGGTCACAAAACAAGGCAAAAGTGTTTGTGTGAGAGGGATATTTGTAGGGTAGAAGCAGGAGACAGGAGTGGTGGCAGGGAGAGTAATCATCGTTATAACCATGTAATATACACATATGAAATCATCCAGAAACAAATATACTGAAAAAAAGAAGGAAAGAAAGAAATTGATGGAGATTGTCTCAATCCCCAGTGGCGTTTAGGTTGTTACTAAAATGAGTGTTTATTTGCCCATGAGTAGGCACTGTCACACAGGTGTGATACTGAAGAGCAGCGTCTTGTGCCCACAGGTGAGGGAGGCTGAGTGGCATATGCTGAGCCTCTGGACCAGCCTTGGACTGTGGGCTTTGAACTTTATTTGGACAGTTTCCTGGATTCAGACCTCAGCCACAGGCAGCTGATATAGTTCCTAATGCCAGTGACACATTCCACAGTGTATATGTTATATACACAGAATATACAGTATACACAGTCTCAACGTCTAGGGCTAAGAAAACCACAACAGGCTAACAGAAGTGATGTGTGAAAGACCAAACGCCCCTGCCAAAGTCTTCCTTCTCCCTTATCTTATCAGCTACCCAAATCCTCACAAGAATCCCAGAGGGCACGGGGCATACCCAGGGATCATGTGATGAGTCCTTTTGGGCCAAAGAATTGGACTAGGTTTTTGTTTGTTTGTTTGTTTGTTTATTTGTCAGAAAGGTGGAGAAGAGGCCGAGGGAGGCCAAGGGAGCCTGAGGGAGACAGTGCCCATCCTCCATTACCAACAAGTGCTCAGTTTATACATTCATCTGTAGGCTCCAAACTCACCCCTCCGGATGCTGCAGGACAGAGACCATCAGCTCCACAGCCAGGGCACCTGCAATCACGGCCAGGCCTGGGCGGCTCACTGTGCACTGCTGGTCTAGAGTCCGGTCTCTGGTTGACTAAAGAGAAACAACCATGGACATGTATAGAATATTCTAGTCCAGGCAGCCCTAGGTGAACCTCAAACTCCCCATGATAAAACTTTAAAGTACCCGACAAAGGCCAGCCAGCCTCACCCTACCTTGTCTTGGGAGGGTTAACATAAACAAAACAGTATGTAATTAAATGAGGGGCTATGCTGGACAGGATGCTCACTGGAAAGAGACAGAGATGGGGACATTAGCCAGCAGCGGCATGACATCGTGGTGGCTCTGCACCCAGTGCTTCTCTAGGGGAATCCGTCACCTTTCTTGTTCACGGCAGATGAGGTGGACTCACAAGAACAATTGTGAGCACTCGGTGATCCTTTCCTGTCATTTTCCCTGAAGTAAGGGCTCAGAGTGACCCTGACTAAGGCAAAGTCACAGTCTCTACCCTGCTGTCCTCTGCTCTGTGCACTGCCTCGACACCCTGACTGTGGTCCGAGGACTTAACTGCAAAACGGCAAGCATTTGTTAGCACCTGGCTCCACACATACAAACTGTTACGGGGTCAATCCCACAAATTCTATCCTTCCAAATGGGGGCAAATCCTGGGTTATGGGATGCTATAAAAATTCCAGGTAATGAAAAGACATGGCTGGCTGTCCTGCTTGGGGGCTCAGCCCTGCTTGATGGCAACCACTGACCAATAGGACAAGCTGCATGTTCTAGCACTTGATGAAGATCATTAAGCCTCCTTCCTCACACAAGAAGGAATGGGAGCTTTTCTGTGGTGGGGGAAGGTAAAGCCAGTTGCCCAGAGAGCACATTGGGTTTTAGAATAGCAGAAGGGGAAAAGCGCAGTTCAGAGCAGACATCTGCCTCTGACCGCTGAGCAATGCCTGTTCCTGCAGGCTCACTAGGCTGGAGGCGCTCCTGGCTGCCTCCCATTCCACCTGCTCAACACTGAGCATGCTCAGGAGGGCAGGTGAGCTTCCTCTTTTAGATTATCAGATAAAATACATGAGGCACAGTTGAGTTCAATTTCAGACAAATGACAATTTTTTTTTATTCTAAGCAGCTTTTGAATACCATAAAAGGCATACTTATAGACTTAAAACCAAATGAATACTTGCTGTCTTCCTAGAATTCAGTTTCCAGATGGTGTGACAGGCCTGTGCCCTGCCCTGTTCTGCAAAGTCACAGAGAACATGAGGCCTTCTGGTTTATGGAGGAGCCAGCATAAGGCCTGGACCAGAACCTGGGGCTTTAGTCTCCTCAGATCTGGGACTCTTTCTAGCGTTGAGTGTAAGGCAACAAGAGATCAGCCTTTGCAGAAGCTTCCCCACTCAGTTTGGGTCACACAGCCATGGCCACATTTGTGCAGTGACTGTAGCTCAGCCAACCAAAGCTCATGGTAGGACAATGCCACCCCACCCCGAACTACAGAACGCTCTTTACTAGACAATCTTTAACCACCACTGGGAGGGCAGGAAAAGGGAACTCGACTTACGTCTCCAGGAGCCACCACGTCATTGCAGAAGTAGCAGCCAAGCTTGTACCCAGGGATGTTGGCAAAAAGCGAGGAGCCCAGGTCAGCAGGTGGCACAAGGTGGCTTGGGCACAGGTCCCCAGCTCCCTGCTGCTTGGGTTTCTTCAGGCCGTGTCTCATGACAACAAAGGTGTCAAACCCCAAGGCAGCATTGATGACCAGCTGTTAGAATTGAAGGAATAAAAGGGAGTCAGGACAAACACACCTCAGGCCAAGGCTAAGCTCATATGTGGCTACCTTTACATTGCTTTCTTTTTTCATGTGAGTGTAACTAGACTTTAATAGCCAATTGAAACCTGCAAGAGACTTGATCAGCTGGTCACATAACCATCTCATTTAAAGCCCCTTACAAACATTGCCTGTCTATAGACGAGGATACCAAAGGTCAGAGTTCCACCTCTGTCTCAGGGCCAAGCAGCTGATAGGAGGGAGGTGTGGACAGCAGTTGGTGGCTGCCTAGACCACTCTGCCCTTTTAGTTCCTTAGAAAGTTTTACTGAGACATATATTGTAAACCATGATTTGCCCACCCTATAGGTTTTGTTTTGGTTAGGTTTTTGTTTGTTTGGAGACAGGGTTTCTCTGTATAGCCTTGGCCGTCCTGGAACTCACTCTGTAGACCAGGCTGGCCTCGAACTGAGAGATCCACCAGCCTCTGCTTCTCGAGTGCCGGGATTAAAGGTGTGTGCCACCACCATGTGGTACCCACATGGATTTTTAAGAGGGGAGTTCTTTTGTACTGTAAGAACCCCCTTGGTTATGATTTAAGTTGTTCTCTTAAAGCTTTGGTCACATACAAAGTTTGAAAGAGTAAAAAAAAAAAAAAAAAAAAAAAAGCACACTGGAAAAGAAAAAAACAAAAATTACTTCTGCCACAGCTCTGGGGATTCCAGAAACTCTAGGGCACTGCCTCTAGTAGCTCCTCTCCCCTTCCTTTCTTGTCCTTTGCTTCATACACAATAAAAAGATGATAGATGACAGATGATGGGTAGATGGTGGTAGAGGCAGACATGCATGTTTTTATATATAGATGTAACATATAAGACTCATAAAAAAATTATCATTCTTTGGAAACCTCCATGAGCATGGCTGCATACTTAGTTAAGTATCCTATATCACAGGCCCTTGAGTTTCACATAGACTAACAGTAGCATCTGCAAGGACTGCTAGGAAAATGGTAAGCACACACATGCTAGGTGACAGTATGAGGGGAAAAAAAGGCTACAAGGCCACACAGGTCACCCTCCTTCCTGGGGGAAGGTGGGCTTTCTCGGGTGGCTCACTAAGCTCTACACAGAGGTAACAGGAGGCATACTCCACCTTCCGCTTGCTGGCTGCAATGACAGCAGGAAGCCACCGGCTCTCCCTGGTGTCCATTAGCAGGAAGATGACATCATGGCTCTCAATGAGCTCCTCCAGCTGCTCCACGTCTCTATGGGCCTGCTCCAGCGTGAAGTTAGAGAAGTTCACAGGGTGTCCTGGCATGGGGATGCTCATGTTGAACCCTCTGGCGTTCTAGGGAAGCAATGGCCATACTCACATCACTTACAACCAGGAATTTCTCTGTGCACAGTGCTATTGCTTTCCTTCAAATACCTGAGCCCTGCTCTCCAGCTTCTCCACTTTCTTGAGCCATTGTGTGTGTGTGTGTGCGTGTATTAGTCTATCTTTGTATGTGTGTGTACATGTGTCTCTGTGTGTATATATGTGTCTGTGTGCATTTGTGTATACATATGTCTGTGTACGTGTACCTGTGTCTCTGTGTGTGTCTGTTTGTGTGTGTCTATGTGTGTATCTGTGATGGTGTGTGTGTGTGTGTGTCTGTGTGCATGTGTGTGTGTGTGTGTGTGTGTGTGTGTGTGTGTGTGTTGCTGAGGATGAAGCTCAGAGCCATCCACAGGTGCAACACAACCAGGTATGCTCACTTTCCACAGAATGCAAAGAATCACAAGCTGCACCTCAATCCTCCACATGCCACTGGCCATAGGCAAGTGTGAAAACATTGGCTTTCCCAGAGTTGTCAATACAACAACAAGAAAGACAGCTGGGGGTGCGGTGCAACTCAGGAACTAAGTGGCAGACCTCAGATTCAAAGCAACACCTGCACAAGCCTAGGGAGGTTCACAGTCCTCTCCAGTGACAGACTGGACTGTTCTCCCAGCTGTGCAAGCCTATCTACCCTAGGGTAGAATGACAGATCTGTGCCTTCTTCCACAGGACTTTCAGGCCTTCTACTAGGAAGACAGAGTACACTGACCAATGCCACTGAGCCTGTGCTTGGCACTTACCTAAGGTAGGGCTGTGGGTACCCAACACATAGCTGGGTGCACAGTGGATCCTCAGTCAGTGCTATGGAATTCCACTCAATAAATGATGCTCCTGAGGGATGCTTGTGAAATAAAACCATCAACAATAGGAGGTTTTGGTAACAGATAATTTAATATTGAAAGACTAAAGGAGGAAACTTCTGGAAGGCAGGCTTTTCCATGGCTAGGGCTGAGGGTGCTGCTCCTAGCATTGTTAGAGCAAGTAGAAACCTCAAAGATCACCAACGTGATTCCTGTTAGATAAAATGATCATGTATTCAGTGGGCAGACTCTCTTGCTGAATATCTTTTTAAAAAAATCTCAAAACTTTATTTTTATTCAAGAGAGTTGAGTGTGCTAGTTAGTTTTTGTCAATTTGACACAAACTCAAGTCACCTGGGAAGAAGGACACACACTGAGGAGCTACCTCCATCAGACTGGCCCATGGGCATGTTTCAGGCCATTTTCTTGGTTGATGGTTGATGTGGGAGGGCCCATCCTGCTGTGGGTGCCCAAGGAAGCGGGCTGAGCAAGCCATGAAGAGCATCCCTCCATGACTCCTGCCTCTGCTCCTGCTTGAGTTCCTGACTTCGCTCAGGGATGGACAGTGATCAAGCTGTGTGAGCCACATAAGTCCTTTCCTGCCAGTGGTTCTGGTCAAGGTTTCATCACAGGTTAAAAAAGAAAAGAAAAAAAAAAAAAAAGCAAAGTAGGGTGGCGAGTGACTTGTCTCTCATCTGCTATTTTTAAAGTATTATAAGTGTGCCTCAAAAATAGCAGGAGATACAGCCAAGGATTCACCTTTCAACCGGTTTTTCTCCTACCTAGACTTGCTGTTAGTACAATTTCACAAGTGGTACTAAATAGCCAGTGGGTAGTGCGGTGACAGATGAAAACTAATACCTACATCTGCCCCATTAGAAATCCCTTGATAGCCAGGCAGGGTGAAAACATAGAGCTCCAAAAGACACTACTTCTTCACTTGATCTCTACTGGGGTGGATGAGAGGCGCTTGCTGTGCAGGCCTGGGGATGGCAGCCAGGGCTTTAAGCACACCAGGCAAACACTTGCCCACCTGGCTACAGCCCAGCTCTAGCTGCGTTTCCGTTTTCTTTGTTGTGTTTTGTATACATGTGTATGTGTGTTGACAGGTGTGTGGGACTGCCATGTATATGTGTGATGCATGTGTGTGCAGATGCACATGCACCATGGTGTATATGTAAGTCAGAGGACAGCCTCAGATGGTGGTCCTTGCCTTCCGCCTTGTCTGAGCAGGGTCTTTTGGTTGTGGTTGTTTACTGCTGCACAGGCCAGATTAGCCGGCTGGCCGGCTTCTGAGGACTCTCCCATCTCTGCTTCCTTTCTCACCGGGGAGCACCCTGATCACACACATAAACTTCCATGCCAGGCTTCATGTTCACATAGCAAGTGCTGTAGCCAATGACCCCACCCCCAACATCTTTGCAGTGTTTTAAAAAAGGCTCACGGAGGTGAGGCAGCAGGCTTGGTCTTATGACTATCTGGTGGGAAGTAACACATGTCTGATTGTCAGTCACCAAAGCTACAGAGCCTTGATCCCCTGAACCCCTAGGACTTAAACACGGATGTTCCCCCCACCCCCCAATCCATCAACTTACCACTCCGGGAAATATTTTCTGGAGCCGCTCTGCTGCAGCCAGGGCCTTGGGCTTGCCGCCCACCAGGCAATCCTCAAACTCATACAGAGGTTGCCTCACGGGGTTGGAGTAGGAGATCTTGGCATTGTCCACAAATGTGATGTGTCTGACGCCCCAGCCCTACATGGAAATGGGAGACCATGGCATGCTCCTGACAAGCACATGTTCCTAAAAGTCTCTAGGAAGGGGTTTGCTTCCGAGCAGTGGAGGAATACAACATAAAATTAAAATATAGGAAACTGCAGAAAGTGCAGACTCAGTTTCTGATCACTAAAATGTCAACTTCTTTTTTAAAAGCGAAATAAGAAGCCTAGATCCTCACAATTATTAGAGTAGGAAATATCAGAATAACTCACTCACAAGGTGTTATTTTTGATAGTGCCACAAGAGGGAGAATGCAAGTGGATGCTAGAAGAATTCTGCTGTGTTGGTTCAAGATTGGCAAGGACTCCCTTAGGCTTTTGGTTTCTCTTAATGAATAATAAATATCAACTCCTCTGGAAACACATTTTTTTAAAAGAATTTTTATTCTAATTAATTATGTATTTATTTTTATTTTTGGTTTTTCAAGACAGGGTTTCTCTGTGTAGCCCTGACAGACCTCTCTGTAGACCAGGCTGGCCTTAAACTCACAGAGATTCACCTGCTTCTGCCTCCCGAGTGCTGGGATTAAAGTCATGTGCCACTACCGTCTAGCTGGAAACTCATTTTGAATCTCAATTAAGTCTTCAGAAAAATTTCTTGCTTGCCATCCCCATGTGAAACTATGCAGAACACTCTTAGAGAATTTCTCCACACTGGAGGAACCCTACTTAGAACTGGGCACTGTAAGATGAGTCTGTGATTCCATGCAAGTTGTCATGATGTCACAGACATTTGCATAGACAAGAACATTCGGAAAAGCTCTGCATTTAAAGATTTGTTTTATGCATAGTGTTTTGCCTCTATGTGTTTAAGTACATACATGTAATGCTGAGGGGGGCCAGAAGGGGGGGTCAGATCCCCTGGATGTGAGCTGCCAGGTGGTGCAGGGAACTGAACCCAGGTTCCCCCCAAGAGCAGCCAGCAGTCTTAAGCTCTGAGCCATATCTCCAGCCCCTATATTTCCTCACAGCTTATAGGGCCACATAGCTTTAACGTTGGACAAATAAGTGACAAAGGAAACTTTTTATAAATAGCAGGCTCGGAACTAGTTTTTGTAAATATAAATGACCTGGTAAGTGACCAGGCCTGTTGAAAGGCCTCTGTTTCCTTCAGCCAGGACAACTGCTGGCATCGATGATGACATCCTCATGGATGAAACCTGACTACTTGTGGGAAGGGAACTGGAGCTGTGGCGGGAGAGGCATTCCCTGCTTCTGTCTCACCATGGCTACAGAATGTTCTTACAACTACAAAGATGCTGAGGAGAGCAAAAAGGAATGGGAGGGAGGCACCAGGGAATCTGGGAGAGGGGAGGCAGTCATGTGCTAGAAAACAAGAGGCAGATCTTGACAGGGGCCACGAAGCCCCCAAACTCACCATCAATGTCCTAGCCACATTACACCCCAAGGTACCAGCTCCCAGCAGCAGGCATTTGACGGACATGACCTTTTCCAAGTCCAAGGTGGGGACCAATCGCCAACACATCAGCTTGAGATTCAGATCCACGGATGACTCAGCCAGCCTGGAACCCAAGATGGGTGTGCTGGTGAGCCACTCACTCGAGCTCATGCCTAACAGAGACACGGTTCACGGGAGGAACAGGATGGGAGGAACTGGGCCATCAGCATCACAGTAAGAATAATGCAAAGCTTGTAGGCAACAGGGAGGAGAGAGGTTACCACACAGAAAGCATGCCACTGTCCTCCCTGACCCTGGGCTGGGGAGAAATTCCTAGCCGGTGCTCCCAACAGAAGGGTGAAAGGAAAGTCAGGGCCATCACGAGCTACAGTGTGGGCCTAAAAGAACGGCTCTTCCAAGTACCAGAAACTGTCCCAGACTTTAATAAAAGGTGGGTGGGTTCTCATAGCTGAATATAAAATAGCTCCTCCATAAGTGCAATGTTTCTTATGCCTCAGTGACAGCAAGTAGAACAAAGGTCTACAAGTGTGAGTGACGAACTAGAAAAGGAGGCAGAGGCAGGCGGGTCTCCGCGACTCTCCTGCCAGCCAGGGCTGCGTAGTAAGACTTTGTGTAAAGAACGTTAACACAACAATAACCATAGAAATCAGAGGAGGCACTGGTGAGGTCCAGGTTGCTGAGAGTCTCAGCTAGAAACAAGAATAGAGAGGCCGTGCATGCCTCAGGACACTGTCACACTAACCCTCAAGACAACTTGGGCAAGCAGTGGCTGGTTCACTACTGGCACCTCTGACCTGCACCACATAGCACTGGCCAGCACACCCACCGGAGACAAGGAGGCCCCGGTCATGTCTACCTTTTGGGGTCCATGCATCCGCTGAGGTTCACCATTCTCGGTCCCATGCCTCCTTTCTGGTTCTTCTCCCAGCCAACTGCTTTAGGACAATCTTAATCGCAAAGAAAACATAAAGTTTACTAAAGTGGAAACTAAAGCAAACCTGAACTCATGTCTTCACGTTTGTGTGGCAAGCACTTTACAGACTGAACCCTCTCCTTCCCCCAACTTGGCCTTTTGTCCTCTCCTTTTCACTGTGACTGCCTTTTTTTTTTTTTTTTTTTTTTAATTTAATAAGTATGAGTATTTTGCCTGCATGTGAGTACACCACATGCATGCAGTGCCCTCAGAGTCCAGAAGAGGGCATCAGATCCTCTAGAAATGGAGTTACAGACAGTTTGGAGGCACCATGTAGATGCTGGGACTTGGCCCCAGGGCCTCCATAAGAGCAGCCAGCACTCTTAAATAGTGAGCCATCTCTCCAGTCCGCCTTTACGTTCTGCTATAGGAGGCCCTGGAACCCCAGTCGCAGAGCTTTTCAGAGTGCTATTCTGTGCTACAAAGACTGAGATGGGATTTTTATACTTGCAGATCTGTTACTCTTGCTACGTCCTGGAGTTAACAGAAGCCCCTCAGGGCCACAAGACCCCTCACAATTCCTTCTGTTGTTGTGGGATCTCTGTCTACTCCTTTCTCAAAGACTTCCTTCTATTCGGAATAAAGCTTCAACTGAGCAGAGAGCTCAACCTCAGGTTACAGATCAGTATCATTTCCAATGGCTACCTTAAGTAAAGGCTCTAAGGCTGGGGCTGGGGCTGGGGCTGGGGCTGGGGCTGGGGCTGGGGCTGGGCTGGGGCTCGGGCTGGGGCTGGGGCTGGGGCTGGGCTGGGGCTGGGGCTGGGGCTGGGGCTGGGGCTGGGGCTGGGCTGGGGCGGGGCTGGGCTGGGGCTGGGGCTGGGGCTGGGCTGGGGCTGGGGCTGGGGCTGGAGCTGGGGCTGGGGCTACAGCTTAGTAGTAAAGCAATATTCTGTGTGTGAAAGTTGTGATGAGAGAATTGGGTTTCATCCTCAGTAACACAAACACTTGCACACTTACACATGCACACACCACATACATGCCAAAACACATACACAGGCTTTAACACAAAGACATACACACAGGATACACATACACACACATGTACACTCATACTCAACTCCCACACACTCACTCACTTACACTAAGACCCAACACACAAATACACACAGACAAAACTCACTCTGACAGTGTCACACTTACATATGTGTACACATGGATATACCTGCTCTCTTACATATACATTCACTCACACACTCAGATACCCCAAACTCACAAATACACTGACAAATAGGCATGTACATTTACACTCACTTACACACAGTTTCAAAGATGAACCAACTCATATATGCAATACTCAACATGCAGTCTTAAACATGCCCATCCATACTCACATTGACACATGTATACATACCACAGAGAAATGTGCACTCACATTCACATATGCACCCAAGTTTTCATACCCAGTCTTAAGCATACAATCTCTCACACTAAGATAGACTCCATATGCCCATGCCAACTCATATAGATAGATAGATAGATAGATAGATAGATAGATGAGTGTGTGTGTGTGTATGTGTAATATATGCTCACAAATGCATACTCACATATAGTTATAGTCACATGTATTCACATACAGGTATACATTCACACACACATAAACATATATACACATTTACGCAAATATACTTTAGGCCCTCACATTTGTACATACACACACACATAAATTTTCATACACATATTCATATATACTTGTCTATACATGCTCACATACATGTACAGACTCATACGAACACACATATACACTCATGTGTGCATACTCATAAACACTAACACTCCAAACCACATGTATAACATACTCTCTTGCACAGACACATATGATAATTGAGACAACTAGATGTTTCAAACTAAAACATCTACATACATAAGCCTCCCGTCCCCTTGTTTGTTTGTTTATTGGCAGGAACTCATGCAGCTCAGTCTGTCCTTGAACTCATGACCTCTGGCCTCATCTACATACACATGCCTCCCCTTTCCTTTCTCCATTGATTGATTTCAGGAACTTATATAGCCCAGGCTGGCCTTGAACTTTTGCCTCCTGTCTCCACTTCCCAAGTGCTAGGATTATAGGCATGTGATACCAGGCCTGGTTGGCTACAGCCATTACTAAGAAAATTAGTCATTATGAGCTTATTAATAAGGAAAAATATTACATGTGAAAATTAGCAATCTATACATCTGCTTCTACATAAGCCATCCTTGTAGATGAAGAAGCATGTTGTGAATGAGATGTGCCCACTCACAGCTGGGAACCAGGCAGAGCACAGGGGTAGGAGGGAGAAGCCGGGATTACAGTCCACCCTAGCAGTGGCCACAGCTGCATCAGCCAGTGTCCAGAACAGCTTTCTGCCAGCTATGAGGGCTTTAACACTTCTCACATCACTGCCATTCTAATTATGGGATGCCTTGGATGGAGAGCCATGGCTGCTTGCTTAATCATGGGATAAGTTCTGAGAAATGACAGACTGCTAACTGTCCTGATCTGAGAACACCAGAGTGTACTTACACAAATTAAGTGGCCACAAGATCCCTAGGCAACAGACTCTTAAGGGACCATTGTGCTATGTAGTGTGCTGTTGTTATGCCGCACATGGCCTCATTGAGGAGTGTGACTATGGAAACGCCCTGGACTCGTATCATGATGTTACGTATGTCTTCATGATGTTTTGTATAGAGCTTTAATGACAGCCAAGTGGAAATACTAATTATATGTAAAACAGAAGGAAATGTCCCTTCTAAGATGAGTGACCACTCTTCAACATGGAGTATAAAGAAGACGGAGAGGTAGAAACCTTCATTTGTTGGGATCGAACAGGACTTACTGACTGGCAGGGCATGAAGCATGAGCCTCACTGGGCCGGGTACAGAGCAGGTCAGTGAAGGCATGGGAGGCACTGGGTCTCCCGCTGGGTAAAAGTAGGAGCATGGGCATCCTCTTGACTTCACCTTTTAGTGGCGCTACACATACTCTTTGAGTTGCCATGGGAGCTATTTCAGGATGCACCAGAAGAGGGCGCCAAGCCAAACGTTAATCAGAAAGCCTCTGGAGTGGAGTTCTTCCTGGACTACACAGAAGACTCTGTTCACCTCTCCTACTGTATTTAAAATCTACAAGCTGGAGCACAGAGTCAACAACAAACGAGGTAATCTTGAGTCCCTCTGACTTTAGCACTTTTAAAGAGCTAAGGCGTATCTACCACCTGATGCACACACTAATGCATACCCCACGCACTGAAGAAAACTGCCTTATCGAGAGGACTATACAGTCTACATGGAGGTGTTCTGCAGATGTATATCACATGGCTGTAGGGGATTCAGTGAGCTTAAAAGAGCCCTGGATGAACAGGGCTGAATAGTGCTAAGCCTTCTCACAGAACATACACTTTATATACAGTACTTCATGATGTGGGCATTTTCCTCATTCACTTAAAACTTGGACATATGCATTGCGTGTCCATACATATGCGTTGAATATACATATTTGCATACAGACACATCTAGCACTGTCTGTAAAATGCCTCCCAGACTGTTTCCTAACCTAGAAAACATGGATAAAAGCTAACACCTGCCACGCAACTGTAAGGAAATATTTTAGAAGTGGAAGAAAGCATGCCCTTTGCTCACTGATACTCTCTGGAGAACAGGATCACACACACTTTCAAGTACTCAATAAACAAACACGTTAATTGATCAACAACTTCACCCTTCCTAGAGGAAGAGGCATGAATAAAGATTCCACTAAACAATTAAAAATAAGGCTGGAGAAACACCCCCTGGACTGGAAAAGCCCCTGCTGGAGAAGCTGCCAGACGCCAGCCTGTATTCCAGGTAGCTGCTCACATTGCCATGGAGGCGGGAGCTGGGCCTTCCTTCTCTCCTGCCATTTGGAGGCTGTATGCAGGAACCTGGGTCTCTGGTCACCCATCATTACAAACATTAGCAAAGCCTTGCCAATTACCTGGGCTAAAGGCCATTTCTGGAAGTTTCACTTCAAAGATGATGCTGTGTGCCACGTCTCTCGCCCCCTGCATGGTGCGGTCCCGAAAGCAGAGGACTTCAACGGACTGGAAACTGCCACTCCTGTTGTCACACCCGATTTGTGTTTATTTCATTTGATTAAGAAAGGAGAAGAAAAAGAGCTATCATAAGTGCTTTCCGGGCAGGCTACTGAGAATTCAAGGCATGCTATCACCACTGTCTGACCCTCTCAGCTGCGGAGCGATTTTGAGCATGTCCGTCTGTGCAGCCTCCCTCTATCCGTGCACTTAGAGCCTGGCTGCCAAGTTAGCTGGAATCTTTTCCCCCCCAAGTGAGTTTTTTGTAGCAATCACATAGCAGACAGATAATTCTGGAAAAAAAATCTAGGTGTGGGATGCTCCCAAGATCTTAACAAGGGACCCCTAAGGTCTTTTACCAGAAGACAGAAGACACGCTTGCAACAACTGAGCTGGGACTGGCTGAGTGTCCATATAACCAATCTCTCTATGGATCATCAATATTTGTCTATCTTCTTATTTTGAAGTAAACATTTTTACTTAAGTAAAGCAAATACACACACATCACACAATCCCTTTGAGCTTGATCATCTAAGCCATCCCTTTGCTAGGTCCTCACAGTGGGCTTTGCCTGTTTTGAACTACATAAATGGAATCATGACATGTATACTTTCAGGCTGGCTTAGTTTACTCAACATTGTGTTTGAAAACCCATCCATTAGCTGGTTGTCGTGGTGCCAACCTTTAATTCCAGCATTCGGAAGGCAGAGTCCCAAGGCAACCAGAGCGACACAGTAAGACTCTGTCTTAGAAAAAAAAAAGGCAAAAATGTGGTGCACATGCATACATGGAGGCAAAACACTCATGAAATAAAAATAAACCTAAAAAAAAAAAAAAAGGAAAGAAAGAAAGAAAGCCATGTGTGGAGAGATGCTCAGCTAGGACACCTGCTGTGAGGCGTCCCTATGGCTCTGTCATCCATGTAGAACATGAAGCTGTGAGGCGTCCCTACGGCTCTGTCATCCATGTAGAACATGAAGCTGGGCTGGTAACACAGTACTGCTACACTTACTGTGTGTGTTCAGGTGTGTGTGTGTGTGTTGCTTGTATACAGCCTGCACCCCTGAGAACAACAAGCTCAGAATCCCACTACAGAGCCATGGAGTGTTTTTAACTCAGGCAGATCCTGCCACAGCATTGTAGCATCTTGTGAATTCTGCTGCCTTCCCTTTCAGCTATCCTGGGCATGGTCACTTGCCGTATGTGGTTTTGGTGGAGATGGGGCTGTTAACCTCTTACGGTTTTAATGTTGTTTCCTTGACACCCATTGATGCTGAGTATCTTAGCAAGTCTAAGTTGCCCTTCCCAATACCTCTTATTATTATTTTAGGATTGAGAAAAATGTTAAAGGTGGGGGTGGTAACAATAGGAAATTCCTGTCTAAAGTCAGGAAGGGAGGGCTGGAGAATGCCAGTGTCATGACCTCTGGCTATGACATCACACAGTCTAAGTAACGTCAGCACAGTACAAGCTGTGGCCAGGGCTTCCTAGCAGACCTAATGAAGAGTACCAGACGTAGAAATGGACCACAACTAATTGAATTGACTTCTTTTCCATTTTCCATGACAGGAATGAAATCTATGCACTTAAGGAAAGATGCTGATATAAGTAGACCCATTGTGGGAAACATACAGACAAGACACAGAGACATGGACACACATGTAAATACCATCTGTGGGCTGCCAGGACCAAAAAATTCCTCAAAGGCCATCCAGGGTACTGGGGTAGGTTACAGGGGTCGTACACACCAACTGTTATCTGTGAACAGAAAACATGTGCTGAGAGCCACACACCTGGTCAACTTGACATAACACACATGGCTAACACTTTACGGAAATTAGACACTTGGCAGAAGGCTGAAGGGAAAACAAGGAAGCCCCGGTAGCTTACCCTGGAAAAAGGAGAGGACTCCTTGAGAGGCAAGACCAGGAACACTGTCCCCTGGCCAGGCCTGGAGCACAGAAAAAGCAGGAACTACAGAGTTCAGAAAGGGCAGAGGGAGGAGGTAGGAAAGAGGGCGGAGGACAGCCGACCTTCAGGACTTACAGAGGAGAGCCCCCCCTAGAGAATTGCAAGCTGTAAGAATGGCTCATCTGTGTGTGATGAGAAAGAGAAGATCAGAACAAGGCCCGTGCCCTAAATCTATGGTTGGTTCATGTTACAGCTAGATGCCTGGATACTGAGAACACACACTCCCCTCTCCCCCACTCTCTCCCCAATGCTCCCCTAACCCTCACTTCCATCTGGAAAATTCTATTCAACTTCAAACTACAGTCCTTTAGCGAGGGCTTTATTTAGGGAGGCCACATGCTGCCCTCCTCCCACAAGCCTTCAGACACTGTAGGTGAGATGTTTTATCTTTTCCATTTCCTCTCTGCAAAAAGGCACTGGGCACCTGGCACCCAGATATTAATTTCTAACACTATTCTCCAATAAAAGAAGTCAGGGAATCTTGCACACACTGCTGACTTTAGGGCTTGGACAGAAAAAACACAAGATGCGCCCGGACCATCTCATAGTACCAGAAAATAGGTGCTCAAGGAAAACAACAACAAAACAAAAGAATGAGGTCACGTAGGGGAGAGAGCAGCTCATGAGTGTCCAAAAGGGTGACCCAGAGGGACAGGACCTAAACGGTACTAAGTGTCTCCAGTCCCGTGGCAGAGCGCTGCTTGCCTAATATGTGCCAGACTCAGAATTCCATCATTTGCTCTGCCAAAGAAATCGATAACCCCACATCCATCAATATTGGAATTAACCAGTTAATAAGGGTTCAAACACTGAATGGAGGTTGCCCTCTTTTGGTCAAAAACTTAGCTCTCCCCATCTCTGGGGGAGACTGGACTAAGGGATTTGTTTCCAAATCAACAAGGGAAGAAGGGTGGGGGAACTTGATTATGAGGACTCTTTTCTATTTTTTTTTTTTTTTTTTTTTTTTTTTTTGGTTTTTCGAGACAGGGTCTCTCTGTGTAGCCTTGGCTGTCCTGGACTCTCTTTGTAGACCAGGTTGGCCTCGAACTCACAGCGATCCACCTGCCTCTGCCTCCCAAGTGCTGGGATTAAAGGCGTACGCCACCACGCCCGGCAAGGGGACTCTTTTCTAAAAACCTATAACCACAATCTTTTTTTTAAAATTAATTACCTTTATTTATTTATTCATACAATATTTTGATCATATTATTCCCCTTCCCCCAGCTTCCCTCCACCTCCCATGCCCATACAACTTTATGTTCTCTCCCCCCTACAACAAAACAAATATCAACACAAATAAGCAAACTATATAAAAAAATCACTAAGACAAAAATACCAAAATGAAACTACATCAGTCACAGGGCTGGGGGAACACTTACTACTGTTATTGTGTAGGTGAACACAACAATAAAATTACTCCTAATGGCATATTGCTACAGCAGGTCAGAGCAATGCTCAACCCTCAACAGAGAAGCTGCTTCTTCTTTTTACAATTTATTTGCTTAAAATAATTCACTTTTTATCCTGATTGTAGCCCCCTCCCTCGGCTCCTCCTGGCCCCACCCTTTCTCTCTTTCCCCTAACCCCCTTCTCCTAGTTCTCAGAAATGGGGAACCCTCCTCCCCTACCATCTGACCCCAGCCTATCAAGTCTCATCAGGACTGCCTATATCCTCTTCCTCTGTGGCCTGGCAAGGCTGCCCCACCAAGGGGAAGTGATCAATGTGTGGGGACCAGAGTCCCCAGAGTCAGAGACAGCCCTTGCTCCTCATATTAGAGGACCCACATGGAGACCGAGCTGCCTATCGACCACATCTGAGCAGGGGGTCAGGTCCTCTCCTTGGTCCTTGGTCCTTGATTAGTATATCAGTCTCTGCAGGCTCCCCTGGGCCCAAATTTGTTGTCTCTCTTGGTCTCCTTATGGAGCTTCTGTCCCCTCTGGGTCCTCCCATCCCCCAACTCTTCCATAAGACTCCCTGAACTCTGCCCATAGTTTGGCTGTGAGTCTCAGCATCTGGAGATGCTTCTTCTTACAATGGATGGGAATTAACACAGAGACCCACCACTGGACAATGAGCAGAGTGAGAGACTTTGGAGCACTCGGTCCTAAATGGGAGGTCTTCATCAAACCCTCACCTCAGTGCTCAGGAACTGATGCAGAAGAGAAAGATTGTAGGAGATAGAGGTGGTGGGCAACTCCAAGGAAACAGACACAACAGGATGGATACATGTATGAACTCACAGAGACTATGGCAGGCAGCACACACAGGGCCTTCACTGGTTCAAACCAATCATATCTACAATTAATACCTGCTGTCGTTGGGGATATCAGCCATACTGCAGGCCAGCCCCAGGACCAAGAATAGCTGGCCAGTGCAAAAGAGACTCCATATTTTGTTGGTGTCCTCTTTGGCTTGGTTTGTTATTTTTTGTCTTAATGGTTTGTATTTGTTTGTTTGCTTTTTAGTTTGGTTCTCTCTCTCTCTCTCTCTCTCTCTCTCTCTCTCTCTCTCTCTCACTCTCTCTCTCACTCTCTCTCTCTCTTTCTTTCTCTGTGAGTGTGTGTGGTGGTGGTGGTGGTGGTGGTGGTGGTGGTGTGTGTGTGTGTGTGTGTGTGTGTGTATGTGTGTGTGCGTGTCTCCACAAGCACATTTCAGTAAGAAAACAGACATTTGGAAACATTGCTGAATAGTCAAACTGTTCAGGTCATCAAAATAAGACAGTTTGGAGAACCTAAGAGACTAAGGAGACAACAGGAAGCCTGCAGTGTAGCACTCTGGGTAAGGAGGAGCTACTGGGGAAAAGGCGAGTACCTCAACAGCCCTGGCTTCCAAGTTCTGAAGGGGAGCAGTGATGGAAGGTAGCGAGGTTACTGAAGCCCGAAACTGCATGAGGACAGACAGGAACTCTGTACCAGTCTTTATAATTATCTTCTTTTTGATATTTTCCCAGTTATCTTTAAACATTTATTTTGTTTTTTTATGTGTGTGAATGTTCTCCTTGCATGTATGTAGCTGTACAACCTGAGTGCCTTGTGCTCATGGAGGTCAGAAGAGGACATTGGGTCCCTTGGAACTAGAATACATGGTTTTAAGTTGGTACAGAGATGCTGGGAATCAGATCTGGGTCCTCTGGAAGAGCAGCAATGAACTTCACTGAGCATGCTCTGCAGCGCTCCCATCTCTGTTTTAAAACTTTATTTTCTGTGTACGGGTGTTGGGCTTGGATGCATGTCTGTGAGCTGCATGTGAAGATACCAGAAGAGGGCATCAGATTCCTGGAAACTGATTTGCAGTGTTTGTGAGCCACCATGTGGTCACTGGGAACTGAACCCTGACTCTCTGGAAAAGCAGTCAGTGCTCTTAACCACTGAGCCATCTCTCCAGTTCTTGCAGCTATGTTCTGTAAATCAAAAGTCATTGCGAAATCAAAGCTTAAGTTTTAATGATAAGAGGATGCTGAGTGTCTAGACAGCATGGAGAATCCTTTTCATCCTTTCATGGTCTTAGACATAGAGTAGCTGTCTAGTAAATGTTTATTGAATGATGGAAAGATGATGAATGAACGAA
Organism: Acomys percivali; assembly: GCA_907169655.1. NCBI lineage: Eukaryota > Metazoa > Chordata > Mammalia > Rodentia > Muridae > Acomys > Acomys percivali. Next base: position 28,726,320 of record OU015745.1, read on the forward strand.
GGCTAGGATGGACCTTTGCACTTGTCCAGCATGTGCAGGTCCAGTAGATTCCCAACATTGGCAGGAAGCAAAACAAAACAAAAACTATGGGCCAAAGGCTGGACATCAATGGGTGGGAGGGAAGGAGGCAGGATATAGGGGGCAGAGAGCCGTGAAGCCGTAGGTTCCCTTTATAAGCATAATGTAGGTCAAATAAAAACATGGGTGATATGTGCTCGTGTACACAAATGTAATTTCTGTGTGTGTTGGGCAGGGGAAGAGGAAGAGAGAGATAGAGATTAAAAAAGATATTGGGGATAATTGAATGGGTATGTGCCACCGTGCACATGTGGAAGTCAGAGGACAACTGTATGGAAGCAGGTCTCTTCTTCCATCTTTCATGGGTTCTGGAGATTGAACTCGGGTCACCAGGCTTGCACGGTAAGCCCTTCTCCCACCAAACCATGTCACCACCACCCCTCCTTTTTGAGACAGGGTCTCACTATGCAGCCTGTGGCTGTCCCCTGGAACTCAGTGTGTAGACCAGGCTGGCCTGAAACTCACAGAGATCTGCCTCCCAAGAGCTGGGACTAAAGGTGTTCTCCAGTATACCCAGTTCTGTCCTACTTTTAGTTCAAATTAGTCAGGAATCTTTATGCATTTATTTCATACAAAGCTCAGTGTAGTGAAAGCCAAAAGCAGAAGCTGAAGCAACACTTAGATTGGGAAAAAAACACAAAAAAACAAAACCTACAACCATACCATATTATCAATGGTTCAAGAAACCTCTGTCTGCATCTTCATCCATAACTACTATTCTGATTGGCTTTTCCCTCCCTTGTCAACTTGACACAAGCTAGAGTTAACTGGGAAGAACAATTAAAACCATCCATCAGTTTGCCCGTGGGCAAGCCTGTAGTACATTTTCTTGATTAATGATTGATGTGGGTGGGCTTGGGTGGGACCAGCCCAATGCTGGCAGTCCTACCCCTGGGCAGGCAGTTCTGGGATATGTAAGAAAGCAAACTGAGCCAAGGAAAGCAAGCCAGAAAGCAGCATTCCTTCATGGCCACTGCTTAAGTTCCTGCCTCCAGGTTCCTGCCTTGATGTCCCTTCATGTTAAATTACAATTGTAAGATGTAATATACTGGAGGATCGTCTGATGTATTTTGATGCTAATTAATAAAAGGCCGCCGTGCACCTGGGCAGGGCAAATGAGGCAGGTGTGGCTAAGGTTCCTGGGCTTGAGACAGAGAGGATCTTGGGAAGAAGAAAGAAGAGGAAAAGAAGAGAGGCCCAAGGAGAGAGGAGAGGAGAGGAGAAGGCCATCATGGGTGAGGTGGAAGAAAAGGCCATGGCTGGCGTGGATGGAAGATTCAGCCCAGATGAAGACCATTACCAAGTATTTGGGATTATGGATGGGAGGTAGCTTGATAGAAATTATTAGAAACAGATGGATGGCATGGGATTGGGACAGGTATCGGATACCTGACCCACTATGGAAAGCAGTTTAGAGGATTAATGTCTACCCTGCCCCAGGTTAACTAAGGCTATTTTAAAATATAATAGGTGTCTGTGTCTTGATTGATTGTTGGCAGGCAATACTGACATAATAATAATTATAGGCCAAATAATAAACATTACTAGGCCAGTATTGAATAATTAATAACAACAAGTGGTGCCCAACGTGGTAGGCCTAATAATATTGATACTTAAAAAACAACAGAAATAAGCCCATTCTTTCCCAAAATGTTTTGACTATGGTCTTTACCACAGCAATAGAAACCCTAGCTAACTACTCCTAACTTTATTCTTCATATAAATACAGTTGTATTATGTCTTCTAAACAGAAATGGGATCATGCTATAGATGCAGATTGTGCCTCTCTTCTGACCTGTGAATGCTCTGCGGCCATTGCTACTAGTGGCTGAGTGGTGTTCTGTGGCAGAGATGCATAAAGCTTGTCCTACCAGAGGGCAGGTCGAGCTGAGACTTCACTTATCCACTCTCAGAAAATAAAATCTATCTAACTAGCACATTAGTTCACAGATATCCTTTATACTCATTTGCTACTTCCTCCTCCTCCTCCTCCTTCCTCTTCTTCTTCATCTTCCTCCTCCTCCTCTTCTTCTTCATCTTCCTCCTCCTCCTCTTCTCCTTTTTTGTTTTTTTTTGAGACAGGGTTTCTCTGTGTAGCCTTGGCTGTCCTGGACTAGCTTTGTAGACAAGGCTGGCCTCAAACTCACAGCGATCCACCTGCCTCTGCCTCCCCAAGCTCTGGGATTAAAGGTGTGCGCCACCATGCCTGGATGCTACCTTCTTGATTGTGTAAAAACATCTTAATCCTAAAATTGAAGACTTTTCTAGAAGTAAGTTCGTGTCTTCAGGTCAAAGAACCAAATGTGTGCTTACTTAGAAATAGGTTCTCTTCAGGGAGACACAATATTGTCGGCGGACAGAGAACTCTTATGAAAGGAGCTATCAAAGGCATGCTGAGCCCCACCTCACTACATGAGCAGCCAAGGCCAGGCATTCAATCCTGTGGGCTTTGGTGGCCCTGCATGCAGTGTGAGGAAAATCATGAAACTCATCTAATTGGGCTGCTGTGGAGATTTAATGAGAGGACCCTGAGCACACAGAGCCTGGCATGTGCCTGGTGCTACTAACAGCAGCTGGAGTCCCTCACAGCCTCCAAGAGGTACCCAGCGACCCACATCAAGCTTCCCAGTAATTCTGATGCGGCTGCTCCAGTCCATGAACTGGAGTTTGGAAAGCACTAGAAAGGGTAGGCTTGGCACCAAGAGGAAACAAAACAAAACACCCCTGGGGCTTTTTCTCGTGTTCTCAAAACCCCTGGTCTGGCTCTGCGGCTTCCCATGCCCTGCACGATGGTGTACAAGCTAAAGGCATCAGTGTCCCCTGGGGAACCACAGCCTCTCCTCAGCCTGCTAGCTCAGACAAACCTGGGTGGGTGGTCTCCCAGCACCTACCCAGGTTCCAACTGCTGTGCTCCCCTCACCCCACCATGGTTTTGCTTAGTTGCCCCATGGTGGGGGGAGGGGGGAGCGGGAGCTTTAAGAACTATTGCTATCTGGGCTCCAAGTCCAGAGGTTCTGATTAACCAGCTTGGGATCTGGCTTTAGCAATGTGTTTTGGTGGGAGAGCTAGAAGCCAGGGTCTCACATGTGCTAGGACAGCACTGTAGCACTGGGCCTATCCTCAGCCCCATCCCTGACTCTCCAAGTGGTTCTAACAACAGCCAAAGACCACTACCCAACAGTATGTAGCAGTTTCTAGAAAGGATGGACGCATACCACCCACATTACAGCTGCCTGGAAGCTGGCTGTGCTCGGGCACACAACCCATCTGACTCCCACCTCTCTGAGAGAGAGTACCCATGTGCTCAGCAGACACTAGAACATTCTTGTGCACATCCAGCTCTAATGCTTTAGAGTCTAAGTAAGAACCCTTGCTTAAAGTGTGGTCCACTGCAGTTTTTTTTCCTTACTGTAACTGATTATTTCTTGGACTGCTGTGTATTCTTAACTCAAGGACCACATGTGATAAAGGACTATCAGACTGTGCAGAAAAAAAAAAGGGGGGGTGGACGACCACACCCAATATACACAATGACTATAAGACATTCCTGATTTTAGAAAATTTGACAATATGAAGAAATGTGCACTTGAAACCGGAAACATTCTTGTACCTCTGGCTGGCCTAGAAGCTCTAAGGGCAGAAGCAGTGTGCTGAACTCCTTTTCCACTGTGGTACCCAGCACAGCGCCTGCTGCTCAGCATCTAGTAGCTGCACAGACCGAACTAGTCAGAGTCTCTAGGCCCACTACACCACCCTCCTTATTCTCGGTCTCTGGGCACGGCGCCTGGGGCAGCTAGACAGTGGAGGCTGTCTGAGTGACTGAGCCTGGAAGCTCACATACAGAACCACAGTGCAGTGTCCTCAGGTTCCACTTCCTTCTCTGTCCATTCTCAGCACTCATTCAGTGTCAGTCTTAACACTGGAATTCTCCAGGCTGAGGATGAGAGAGGGGCCTAGCGAGCAAGAGGGCTCTGAGGTCTCAATTACAGGCATGTCCTTGAGCTCTTGTGCTCTGGCCGCCTGCTACACTGCCACCTGCCACTCTTCGGCTGGCCTCCTTTTAATGTCTCCCTTTATGCAGCAAGGAACAGGGAGAGGGGAGAACATCCCTTCCCTCCATCTGTGATGCCAGGACAGCTTACACGAAGGCAGTGGGCTTATACAAGCAGGAAGGGCACTGGCCACTGGCCACTGGCAGGAGATGTTTGCTAACTCTGCAGCTGATTTCAAGACCCAAAGGAAATTCCTCCCTTGCCTGCAAAATGAAAGAGTTGAGGGGCTGGGGACATAGTGTCTGGCATACAAGAAGCCTTTGGTCCAATCCACAGCATCACATAAAGCAGAGCAGTGGTGCACACTCCTAGCACTCAGAGGCGGAGGCCGGAGGATCAGAAGTTCAACGTCATTCTTTGCTATGGAGGGAATTTGAAGCCAGCTCGAACTGTGAGGCTCTATCTCCATCTCTAGCACCAAAATGGAAGGAAGGAAGGAAGGAAGGAAGGAAGGAAGGAAGGAAGGAAGGA
>OU015745.1:28734543-28773238 GCA_907169655.1 Acomys percivali
CTCTCTCTCTCTCTCTCTCTCTCTCTCTCTCTCTCTCTCTCTCTCTCTCTCTCACACACACACACACACACACACATATTTTGGGAAACATTTTTGGGATACATACACTCAAGAACACATGCGTATTGAGTAACAATGTCACAGGTAATTTTCACTCTGAGTAAATCCAGCAAGTGTGTATTGAACAGCCTCATGTCACCCAGGAAGTGAGAGACAGGTAACCCCAGGTACACTGGCCAAAAGTGCCCACACAGGGCCCCTGCCACTAAGCTAGCAAGCCTGGCTAGATGTGTGTGGCTGAAGGTGACCTGGGAACAGCTTCTCTGGTAGACAGGGCTCTTCTCATTTATTCAGATTTTTTTGAAAACCAAAAAGGCTTTGTTTGGGCAAACCTTGAGGACTCCAAATGTTCTATCATGAAATAACCAAAGAGTGAGGCTAACACACAAAAAAATGTTTTCATAGAAAACATAATCTGACCAATGTATTCAATGAAGAGCTATAGGAATAGTGGTCATGCATGAGGAAAACCTACGGAAGTGTGTCTCACTAGTCACTTCCCAGTTCTTACAGACACCCATGAGGGAAGGTATTGCCACCATATACCTGTCCCTCAGAGGTGACGCTGGCTCATTAATTGCAGTGGAAACCAGAATGTGGCTTTCACTTGGCCGGAGTCACAGAGAAAAAGGAGAACTGCTGCCTTTCCCATTCAGCACACGCTCAGCTCAGACAAGACTTCCGCCCTAACCACTGTCCATTCCCCTCACCTGTGCCACAGGGCCGCACTGCTCACTTTCCTGAGTGCAGAGAGAACCAATGGTTAATACCATGACTGGCTCTATTCTGGGCATGAGGTCAGAACCCAGACAAGAGAGGCTTGGGCTGCAGTGTGGCCTCTTTGGGGGGTGCAGATGCCATTTCCTTGTAGCCAGCAATGCTCCACATGCTCAGCCACAGCCTACGTGCATGATAGCCCTTCCCATCTGCCTTCAGCAAGCCACAGGCACACTGCTTTCCTACCTCTACCTGCAAGCCAGAGACTTAAAGAGCATCCACAGATGGGTCCAAACTTCCATGGCATTAGCTGTGAGCTAGGGGTGTAGCTCAGTGGTAAAGTTCACACCAAATATATACAAGGTCCTGGATTCAGCCCGCAGCCCGCATGCCTAAATGCAGACCTGTGTTTGGTTATCATTTTTCTACAGAGAGGACCTGTGGCTTCTCGCAAATTCTTGAAGAGTTAGTGCTCTGTACAAGAAACCCTCACCGAGAGCTTCTGGCTACTTCTTGGAGGCCTCCTGTGTACCAAGCCCTGACTAGTCTTCCCCCATGAGACCTCTAGTCCCCCTCCCACACACACACACACAAGGCACTCATGCCGGGTTCATTCTCCCATTCTGCTTTACAAGTTAGGCATGTTCTCTACTACTTAGATGTTTCAGTGGGCGAGCACTGACAAGGGGCAGTCCCAGGAGAGCATAACATTAACAGGAGCCCAAGGCTGGCGAGACAGCTCAGCAGGCAAAGGTGCTTGTGTAAGTCTCATGACCCACAAAAAGCCAGATGCTCCAGACTGCATTTGTGGTTCACTATTCCTACAGCAAGATCAGAGGCTCAGACAAGAGAATCACCTGGAGTTCACAGACCAGCTAGTCTAGCATACTTAGAGGACAGAAACAACACAAGAGATCCCCCTTCAATAGTGCAGGAGGAGAAAGTTGTCCTCTGACTTCCACATGCATGTCTTGGCATGCACACCTCTGTTCACACATATACATAGCATGCATGCATTCATCATAAAAGTTTTAGCTGGGTGCACATCTTTAATCCCAGCACTCTGGAAGGAGGGGTAGGAGGATCTCTGTGAGTTCAGGGCCAACCTGTTCTACTGAGTGAATTTCAGGACAGCCAGGGGTATGTAGTGGAACCCTAAGATAAACAAACAAAAGTTTTGAAAGACAGGAGGCTGGGTGTGGTGGTACACTCCTACAATTCCAGGATGCAGAAGAATTCAAGGCCAGCTTGGACTACAAAGTAAGATCTTGTCTCATAAGATCATAAATCTTTTTTTAAAGATTTATTTATTTATTATGTATACAGTGTTCTGCCTCATGTATACCTGCCTGCCAGAAGACGGCAGTAGATCACATTATAGAGAGTTGTGAGGCATCATATGGTTGCTGGGAATTGAACTCAGGACCTCTGGAAGAGCAGTCAGTGCTCTTAACCTCTGAGCCATCTCTCCATCCCCAAAAGATCATAAATCTTAAACGAACAAATCAATAAATCCAGAGCAAGGATTAAAATCAAAGATCACCAAGAAAATAAAGAACGACAGCTCAAATAAAAACAACAGAGACAGATGGGCGATGTTAGCTTCCAGAACAGGAGGAATTAGTATGGAAGAGAGGAAAATGTCCAGAGGAAACAGGGAGTGTTCAGATCCACAGAGCAAGCACTCAGCAGAGCGAAGGGGGTGTGTGTGGTGAGGGTGGGGAGAAGAGAAGGGTACCACAGGCCAGAAGCCTGTGGGAGAGAATGTGGGCTAAACTGCAGCTGGATTCCTTCCACAGTCACCATCGGAGGTCAGCTGTGTCAGAAGAGAATTCAGCTGCTAAGGTCAGGGTGAAGACACTCAGGTGTTTCATTTGGGAAGCACCACAAAAGGTCACTTCAGACTATGTGAGGGATGGATCAGAAGTCGCTGTAGACCTACCAAGTCTAGAAGTCACTCAGTAGGCAGAGAGGAAAGGCAATCCCTAGCTTGGGGTGATGACAGAAGGTACAGGTAGCAGACTGAGATGTCGAGAACCCGAAAGCCACAGGAAGTGACGGTGTGATGAGGGACAGGGAGGTAGCCAGCAAGAGGATGGAAGCAGGGCCATTTTGAGGTGGTGATGCCTGGAAGAGGAGCAACAGCCTCCGAGTTCAGAGTGGGCAAGCCGTCAGCTGTAGAGTGGTGAGAGGGCCATAGGGAGTTCAGGCTTGAGGCAGGCAAGTGTGTCATGTGGGAGAAAGTGGTTACTGGAGTCACAGGCATAAGGATGTCACCCAGGACAGCCATCTGGAGGATCTCAACACTTCTGCATTTTTCCCACGAAGGAAGGAGGCTCACTGAGAAGAGCAATTTCTGGATTAAATGCGGCTGGGAAGGGGAGGCGGAGTTGGAGTATAGCTCAGCCAGAGAGAAAGCTTGCCTACAATGGGTGAATTGTCCTAGGTTCCATTCCCAGCACCGCAAATGGGAGACAGACAGACAGAAACAGAGACAGAGACACAGACAGAAGTCAAAGAGGGGGAAAAGAAGCTGCAGGCAGCTGTGATGTGGCAATAGGAAAAAGAGAAAAACACCGTCTGAAGGGAGAACACAGCTCAGGAGCTCACACTGAAATAATGAATGCCTGTTCTCAGAAGAGGGCGAATCACTCATGAGAACACTCAAGAGACATTGGAATTACCTAAAGAGCTAAGGCTAAGGCGGTGAAGTGGGAGTGCCTGATCTCACCTAGACTCTTCAGAAACATTTATTGGGCGAGGGGGCTCTCCCACAGCCCCAGTTTCTTGGGACACCATGGTGGCCTTTCCTTTTCTTCCACTTTTACCTGTGGGTGCCTCTAGAGCACCCAGATGGCAGTAAATGTGGAGTCCACAGAAGGAGCGCAGCACGGCCGCTGGGCTGAGGTGTTCGTGGGCAGCCTGGGACCTGGGCCAGAAGATGAGCAGCCTGTTAGAACTCAAGGGGTAGGGGGGCGGTTGCAGCTGGACCCCAGAAGAGGACAGGAAACAGCACACTGAGTCAGCTGTCACTTTTGGAGAGATGAATCAGGTGAGGAAGGCATCTGCCAAGGACAGGAGGGAGGCAAAGGGAAGGATCCAGCAGAGGACAGAATGCAAGCATGTGCTGTTTAGAGGGCAGGCTTTAGTCAGAGCGCAGGCTTCACCTTGAGGAGCAGTGGGAGATGAGGCAGGGCTAGGCTAGACATTTCAACTTTATGCTGAAGCCAGTGGGTCTAGAAGGGCTGCAGGATGAGGAAGGACGTGGCCACAGGCTGGAGAATGCATTTGGAGGATGGATGGGAGCATTGAAGACCACAGGCTGGAAGGCTGGGAAGCTCCAGTGAGATCACCAGTGTACATGGCTGCTATGACATTTTCTAGAATATGAACTAGCACAGGTAACCAACCAGTGCATCAGTGTCTCATTTCTTTGGGCCTTTTCTTTTATTTCTCCACGTTCCATTAACTTTTTATGTTGGTGCCTCTTCTGCCCTATAAGACTCTGGGTTCTGTGAGAACAGCTATTGCAGCACCTCTCAGGTTCTAGTCCACAAGGAGGCAGTCGGACATGTGCTGAGTGATTCGGGCTTTCCCGAGCCCCGACCTTAACCAATGGTATAGTTCTAATGAATGAGGGGCAACGGTCCTGGCTGCACAGGTCCTTGGTCTAATGAACCCCTGCAGAGGAGTTCATAGGAGACTCGAGATCTGTGCAGTCTCTTAAAATATGCTGGGGAGTGGAGAGAGCAGAGGGTGGGGGTCAGGAGACCAGAAGGCTCGGAGAGAGAGCAGAAAACAAGTCCGAGGGCACCTCTGAGACAAGCTAGAGACTGTGACATGGTAGGGCTCCTGGGAGGATATGGGAGTGACTCTAGCTAAGACCGAAGAGGCCACCTTCTAGCCAGAGAGGACTTCTAGTGGAGGGAGGGGAACACCAAACCACTCACAAAAACTGACCCAAAATTTAATTTACCTTACCTACAAGATGTGCAAGGATAAATATAGAGCAGAGATTGAGGGAATGTCCAACCAATGCCTGGCCCAACCTGAGACCCACCTCGTGGAGAGAGCCCCAGCACTATTAATGATACTCTGGTATGCTTGCAGACAGAAGCCTAGCATAGCTAAGCTTTGAGAGGCCCCACCCAGCAGTGGATTAAAACAGATTCTGAGACTCACAGTCAAACATTAGGTGCAACACAGGGAGCCTTGTGGAAGAGTGGGGGGTAGGGGAGGAAAGAAAGACCTGGAAGGGACAAGAACTCCATAAGAAGACCAACAGAGTCAACTAACCTGGGCCCATGGGGGCTTATGGAGACGGAAGCACCAGCCAAGGACTGGACCTAGGCCCCCTACACATGTGTAGCTGATGGGCAGCTTAGTCTTCATGTGAGTTCCCTAGAAAGGGGAGCAGGGCTGTCTTTGACATGGACCCTGTGGCCTGATTTTCGATCATGACCCCCTGGCGGGGCTGCCTTGCCCGGCCTCGGTGCAAGATGATATGCTCAGTCCTGATGCAACTTGATGTGCTGGAATGGGTTTGTGGAGGGGGCTCCCCTTTTCTGAGGAGTAGGGAAGGGGGGAGGAAGGAAGAGGGAGTGACGGTGGGACTGGGAAGAAAGGAGAGATGGCGGCTATGATGGGGATATAAAGTGAATAAGTAAAATAAAAACAAATTTTAAAATATTCTAAGGAGGAAGAGAAGTGGAATATACATACTGAGTGCCTGCCACATACTGAGGGACAACTGTACATGAAGAATGCCCACTATGTGCTCATCTTTTTTTTTTTCCCCTGAGACCAGATCTCTTACACAGCCCTGGCTGTCCTGGAACTCACTATGTAGACCAAGCTGGCCTCAAACTCTACCTGCCTCCCAAGTTCTAAAATTTCAGGCATGTACCACTGCATCCAGCTTTTCTGCTGAACATTTTATTCATATTAGCACATTTAGTTTTCACCAAATCGTGGAAAGAGCAGTCCTAGGGTATTTGACGGAAAGGCCAAGTCAAGAGAAAGTCACTCTGCTTCCCCAGGGCCACAGAGCTGGCTGGTGCCGGCACCGAGCAGCAGATCCAGGTCTATTTAGAAGTGCAGGGTGTTAAGAGTAGATTGTATCCCTTCGGCCTACAAAGCAAATAACTGACTCAGGGAGATTGAAACATACTTTAAAGCTGCCAGCACTTCGCCGGGCAGAGTCTGAACTGATTCTAATCTACTCGTAAATTAAGCAAACTACTCTAAACCTTATAACATACATATATTCCAAGCACTTGCCACTATGACCCCTAGGCCAGTCCTCATCAAGTCCCCACCGTCCTCCTCCAAACGTCCAACTTTTTTCTCCCCCCTCCAGGAAGTCCCACCTTCCACTTCCTGTCCTTCTGCCCAGCTAATCAGCTAAACAGCACTTAATTGACGGTTGATACATTCACTCAGCATTCTTCCACAGCAGAGTCAAGCAGAGATGGCTTGACCAGAGCAATGTAGTGGTGAGAAGGCAGAGAGTGTGGGGTTCTAGGAAGCTGGCCTTCAGCCAAGGTGACGGGCAGTATCATTTTTTTCCCAAATAGGACATGCAGACACCATGACATCTATTTGATAGGTTTATCATGAGACTTTGAGTTTGCGAAAGCCCCTGTGGAAGGTTGATGGAGTGACACTGGGGAAGAGCATCTATTTACTGCACTCAGGCTGACCTCCATAGCTCTCAGACAGCCCTGCCTGCTGTCACAGGTGGGACATGCAATAGGCAAGTTACTAAAGACTGGCCTGGAGGCAACTACCACCCTATTATCACCTGGATGAAAGAATTTTAAAGACTTTTAAAAGTTAAATCTTCAAAGCCAGGTGTGGTGGCGCGCGCCTTTAATCCCAGCACTCAGGAGGCAGAGGCAAAGGCAGGCAGATCACTGTGAGTTCGAGGCCAGCCTGGTCTACAAAATGCATCAGACAGCCAGGGCTACACAGAGAAACCCTGTCTCAAAAAGAAAAAAGTTAAATCTTCATTCTTTGAGGACTTTTCCTCTGAAAAAGGAAATATGAATGTAGTTGAATTTACAACAAATACATCCCAGCTGTGGGTGGAGTTTGGCTTAACATTCACAAGGCCCTCCTGGGTTCTAGTTCAAATACCATTAGTTAAAGGCCTCTTTTTTCTCAACTCTTACACATTTTACTTCCTCCACCTGATTACACAACTTCCTGAAACATGTGGATCATTTCCGTTCACAACCCAATGTCTGGCTCAAATTGCATACTACATATCTGGTTACTTTAAAAAAACAAAACAAAACAAAACAAAAAACCCATTTGCAATACTCTCATCCATTCAAAAGAGTTTGATTGAAACCAAAGACAAGGGCTACACACTCCACAGACACCAACCAATCAACATGGGCCCTGCTTAACAATTTAACACGGTATTGTGTGGAGGGAAGCCAGACAGGGAAGGACCACCCACGCCCTGCCTGTAAGGATGCTCTGGGGTGAGAGAAGCATTACTAAGCACAGAGTGTTGTAAGTGCTGACAGGAAGATGGCAGTGCAAGTGAAAATAGACAGAAAGAGATGTAGGTATGTTTGATTGGGTGATGGGGGTGTTTTGAATCTGGAGGAAAGTAGGCAAGCTTAGTTAGGGCAATGGTTTACTGAGAGAACAGTAGAGGATGAGCAGAAAGGTCGTGGGACCAGAAGGAGGGCCCCACTGGGTTCTGTTCAATGGACGACCAAGTGACATAGGCAGTCTGAGGATGACTGTTCCCTAACAGTATTATGCAAGATAGAAGCAAGAAGATTGCCCAGGAGTAAGGCAGGCTTCAGTGGTGGTGCTGGGAAGCTGAACACAGATGTATGACATCATCTGGAAGGAAAACAGATCTCTTCATCACTAATAGATGTGAGGAGTCCAGACTGCGGAGCTGTGAGAGAGCTAGGGGGAGCTGAGGAGGAGGAGGAGGAGCTGAACTGGGGACAATGGAAGTGAAAGAGGACAGAGAAGGAAACATTCTAGAGCGTCCTGTGGAGGGCTAAGAAAATGTGACTTTCAAACTTCAAAAAAAAAAAGTGATCTACTATAACACACACTTCAAAATTTTTAACTGCCTAGCAAAATGATACCCATAGACTCTGACCTTTGTCCTTTGACCTTGGAAGAAATCACTGTAGTGTTTGAGCAAGGAGACCAGCACAGTGTTGTCATCGTACTTGATTAAGAAGTATGGCAGGGCCGTGACACCTTCAGTTTGACACAGATCATCATAGGCACGCTCCAGGGCCTGGATCTGAAAACAATGAAAGTGAAGGCACCCTCTAGGAAATACAGCTCTGAGCGAAAGACCAAAATTGGTCAAAGGAACCACCAAAGCAGCTGACCCGGAAGAACTGACTCACCAAGTGCCCAATGATACCATCTACTAACTTTTCTGACATTTTCCCTGTGCTATGCCTTCACAGGACACAAGGGGTCAGAATGGTGGCTGCCTAAGCTGTCAATCACAGAGGTTCACAGAGGTAACCAAACACTCTTCTGTAATAATCCATCATGGTCCATCCAGTGAGAAAATTCATCATCATCTTTTTCAGTTTTGTTATGACATGATCCACATGAGATACAACTCACTCATTTAGAAGGCAAAATCTATAATGTCTTGAAAGTTTTTCATTATTTGATTTTATTTTATGTGTATGAGCATTTTGCCTTTAGGTCTGTATGTGCACCAGGTGCCTGCAGTGCCTGTGGAGGCCTGAAGAGGGCACCAGATCCTCTTATATGGAATTAAGGACTGTTATGTGCCATCAAGTGGCTGCTAGGAACCAAACCTGGGTCCTTAGCAAGAAAAGTGCTCTTAACCACTTAGCCATCTCTCCATTCCAGAACCATTTTTTTCTTTTGATAGTATGTTGAAAGGGTTGGACAATAGTTCCTGAAATGATCTTAGATTTTTTTTTTTCCTCCTTAAACATGAATATTCAATCTCCAACTAGACTGTGTTACCTCAAGCTAGGTTTCTTCTTAGAAAATCAGTTGCAGAAAACTACAACCATGTATTTGTTCTCACGTTACCTAAATTTTGAATCTTTTTTTAAAAGGTTTATTTCTTTTTATTTTATGTGTATGAGTATTTTTGTGCATGTGTGTCTGTATACTATATGCATATAGTGTACCAGGCTATCAGAAGAGGGTACTGAACCTTCTGGAGCTGTAGATACAGATGGTTAGCTGCCATGTGGATGCTGGGATCAGTCCCTGGGTCCCTGGCCAGAGTAGTAAGCACTCTTAATTGCCAAATCCTTTCCCTACACCCACCCTGCCCTTAAATTTTTGTGTCGGCTTCAGATTCTGCGTCTCACCGACTGACAGGCTTCTGGAACTCAAGTCATCTTGACCCTCAGTCAAGGTCTTAAAAACAACCAGAATTCTCCAGCTAGGTCTGCATTCCGCTGGCCCAGTTATAATTGTTCATAATCTCTAATGGACTTCTTGAAGGAAGGAACTAGACCTGCATGCCTGTCCCAGAAAGGATGTTCTGCCATTTGGTACAGGGGTGGGGGGTGGGGGAGAACGACACATGGGGAGTGTTTGTTTCACAGACTCTCCTTAAAGGCTGTGTGTCTTCCCCAGACTGAAAATAAAAAACACGCTTTGGTAAATCTCAGTCTTTCAGATGTCCTTGTAATTCCTCCCAGTGGGCTTAGCATTTTCCCCAATTCCACGGGCCACCTGGAGGACCGCAGCTCCCTCTCTGCACAATGACCTTATCAGCACTTAGTAAACACTGCTCCCGTGCCATCTGGAGCACTCTGCAGGTGCCTTTCCTCTATCCAGAGACTGCTGGCTCATCTTCAGCTTGAGCCACACACCTGCTCTCACAGCTAAGCCCCACTTTACCTGCATTTGTTTTGCTTGCTGATACCTGTTTTGGTGAAAGCCTTTGATCCAAGCCCACAGGGCCCTGAATTAGAGGGATGCTCTCAGGGAGACAGAGGGCAGGGCAGCAAAACCAGTAGTAGAAGTGGTACTTTTTCAAGTCCTAGGGTAAAAACATCAAAACAAAATTGTATGTAACATTGGTCCTATGAGTTAAAGCAACACACATCCATTAATGTAATATATTAAACCAGGAACAGTGATGCACGCCTGTAACCCCAGCACCTCAGAGGAAAAAGCAGGACATCTTTAACAATATAGCAAGTTAGAGACCAGCCTGGGTTACATAAGACCCAACTTCAAAAACCACAAGAAAAGCAAATGCATTAAAAAGCTGATACATGCCGGGCATGGTGACGCACGCCTTTAACACCAGCACTCAGGAGGGAGAGGCAAGTGGATCGCTGTGAGTTCAGGGCCAGCCTAATCAACAAAGCGAGTCCAGAGCAGCCAGGATTACAGAGAAACAAGTATGCCTGATTGTCTCCATCAGCCTCGGGGAGAGAACGCAGAACTTCTGCCTAAATCTCAGGCCTCCTGGCCCACATCATCTCATAAAAGACTTTCTCACTCAGAGGCAGAAGTTGAACCCTTGACTCCTGTGTGCTTTGGAAGAAACTACCCTAGGAGGTAGGGTATCATCCCATTTTAAGGTAAAAATACCCAGCAGGCTTCCCATGAAGACCCCACCAAAACACAGCAGCACTCCTCAGTCCTGGGGAGGACGCTATCCGGCCTCCTCTGCACACCAGAGGGAACCCTTCCCCAGAGGCTTGATAGTCCATGTGGCTCAGATTTTGCAACTTTTTAAGATTTCAGACTGTTTGCATATGTACCCTGAAATAACCTTGTGAATGGGACCTAAGCGTAAAAAGGGAAATTCATTTGTGTGCTATGTACATCTCATCTCCATGACTTGCATGACATTTTCCACAGTATTTTTAGTGCAGCAGCGTTTTAAGTGGGGGATTTTCCATTGTGTTACCATGTCCTGATCTGGGAAGACTTCGGGCTTTCAGATTAAGGATGTTGCCCTGTTTGATGCTGCTTTCCAAAATGTCTTCTAGTCAAGTGTAAGTCAGCAACTATTAAATGCCTACTGTGTATGTGGCAAACACAACACTCAGACAATGACTAAGCCTTGGTCCTAGCTACCAGTGGCTGGCCTTCTCCGTGGAGCAGGGACAGTGAGTCCTTGATTGACAGTCTGAGATAGAGGAGTCTCCAAGTACTGAGGTACAAGGGCATCATGCAAGGAACAGCTGGCCATTGCCACATGCAGGGGGAGTTTCTGAGCTATTCTGAACTCATACTTTGAGGCCAAAGTGTGGCAGTAGGGCGTGACTATCTCATGGGGAAGGACCCCAGAGCTCTGTGGCTCCTGGACTCATCTGCAGCCAGGGCTCTGATGCAGTTCTCCAGCTAAGGCACCACTTCTATTGAGCCTTGCTAATAATGAGAACTGCAGAGCTGTCCCATGACTTTGATTTAGATTGTTTAGTTTTTGCATATGAGTGTGCTATATATGCATATGCGTGTGTGTTCTCATGTCTGTGGGCGTGTGTGTGTGTGTGTGTGTGTGTGTGTGTGTGTGTGTGTGTGTGTACACAAGGGTGTAACATGTACACATATGTGGAACAAGGGTCTCTAGCTGAGCCCAAAGCTCACTTGAGGAGGCCATCTGACTAGCCAGTGTCTTTGTGCTCCACATCTGGCGGCTGCCACACCCACTTGCCTTTTATGTGGTTCTCAGAATCTGAACTCAGGTCCCCATGCCTGCACATGCTAGCGCTTTACTCACCAAGCCATTTCCAGCCCCTAGAGGCCTCTTACATCAAAACATAATTCATAACCCATAATTTTGTGGGGCTTGTTGTCATTTGACATGGCTGAACCGCTAATAATTCTTGAACATTTTTATTATTTCAAGAAGAAACCATGTCCCTAGGAGCAGAAGGGACCCACTCCCATGCCTCCCTGGCCTTGAACACACCAATCCGTTCTCTGGATATCCCTCCTCCTAAGTTTTCAAAGAAATGGAATCATTGGATGACTCTGAAATAGAAGTATGTATGTAATGCAGTTCCAGGTGTGAGCCTAATAATCACAGGCTCCACAGCCCCCAACTAGGCCACCAAGAAGAAGAAAAGAATCTCCTTTCACAACTGCCAACTGAAGTTAAATAAAAGGCTTAGCCCTCTGAGGCCTGAGAACTGCAGAAAGGAGAGCAGACGGCCTGGGAGTGTGCGCTCCCCTGTGTTTAAGTGATTTGTCACAGCTGATCTTCAGCAAAAGGTTAAGCAATTCAAGATGGGGGCAGCTCCCGCCGGCTTATCAGGGCATCTCGAGAAGCTGGAGCTTTGATTTCTTGGAGTTGTGCTTTTTTCTTTTTTCTTTTCTTTTCATGATACAAACGATCTTAGACAAATTAAACATAAAACCTTTTGTGTCTAGACTTTAAAGGACATATTTATTTTTATTTTTTTTGTACAGCCTGCCTAAGAACACTTTGCAAAAAAAAAGAACAGCAAGGCAGATACCCACTGACTGCAGGAAACTGCTTAAAAGTATAATGAGAGCTGATGTTATTTTCTCAGTAAGCTGAAATTATCAATTAGGATCCATGGTATAAAAATGGATTAATGTTTAATTAACAAGAATTCTTAGTATAAAAAGGTACTCGTATTCAAGTAAAAAACTCTGAAACCTTTAGCAATATTTAAATCTATCCTACCAATGAACTCATAAGCAGACAAATGACTGACATCCAAGCGACAGAGCCTCAGAGATCCTTTTCTTCTGCCATACTCACGGAAAGGGCCCCCATAGGTAACCTATGGGGTATTGTGACCCTCGGGTTGCCTGAGGTGTGTACCCTGCCAGCCTCTCCTGTGCCGGGTAGGGAATGACAGAGAAGGGGAGCATTTGGAGAACCAAGGCTCAGTTAAAACAAACCAACGTGGTTGCTTTCTTCCAATGTGTAGGGTTAAGTCCATCTGAAAACACTTTCATAATATACCCAGCTTTACTAAGTAAATAAACATTTCAAATGTGTGGAAGGGGAATGATTGCTAAGGCAACAAGACTGTGGCAAAGTGACACACTTAACACACAGGAACCTTAATGTGCCTAGAGGCACATGCGCAGGCAGTGCCAATGTCAGCGCAAATGTCAGTATGGCCACTGTGGGTCATGGAAGCGCTGCTCCCACTGGGAGAAAGGAATCTATCTGATGCTGAATATAAGCCAAAGTCTACGGGACATCCACTTGACAGACACAGCAGTGTTTTACAGACACTCACATATGCAGATGCCTTCCTCATCTCTGGGGCTATGTGTGAGCATACAGGGAAAGCAGGTCTTGGGTTCTTAACTTCTTGGCAGGTGTGATTTCTTCCCCCGTCCAGGCTGCACTTAACATTTGTATAAGTCTTTTGTACTGAAAAGCTTTCTTTCTCTCTTGGTAAGCAATTGTGTGTATCTAAAGCCAGGTGGTATAATGGCCTCCAAACAGAAGCCCTTTTCCTCTCTGCAATGGCTGCTGCTGAGAGTTTGGACCTGGAGTGGCTTCAGAGGTATGCATGTTAACATCTTGGTCCCCAGGCTGTAGCTGAGAGCCAGTTGGACTGTTAGGAGGTGAGGGTTAGGAGAGTGGAGGTTAACAGTAGGAAATTAGCCCACTGAGGGCATGCCTTTAAAGGGAGGGACACTGGGCACCCAGCCTCTTCCTGGTTCTCTTTGCTTCCCAGACACATGAGGTGAGCAGCTCCTCCTTCATGCTCTCATGGTGATATTCTCTGAAACCACAGGACCAAGCATAATAGAGCCAGGGACCACAGACCAACACCTCTAAAACCATGAGCCACTTTTACATAAAGAGTTTTGTGGTAGTTACAGCAAGCTCGAGGACATGGAAGCCTTGGGTACTTATTTGGTTTTTGTCTGCTTGTTTTTGAGACAAAATGTTGTTACATAGCTAGCCTGAAATTCACAATGTGTACCAGGCTGGCCTCAAACTTGTGAGTATTCTTCTGTCTCTACCTCCTGAGTCACAGGCATGTGTCACCACCCCTGGCTGCAGGATGCTATTTAACACAGACATTCAACAACAATGAAGCCTGTGTTCCCTGAGTCTGCTCTGCCCTGTGCTGAATGTCGGGAACTGTCGGGTCACCATGTTTGAGAAGTTATGCAGTGACTATAAAGTGATCAAGAGGCACAGATCGGTCCTCACTGCTCACAGGTCCCAGCATTATCTCCACCACTCAGCAAGCTTTTCTTTAGCACACACAATCCCAGGGACCAGCTTAGAGCAGAGGCTCCTGTTGGCCTGTGGGGCTGAGCCAGGGTGGTACAGTTGGCTTACCGCGAAGGTCAAGAGAAGAAACTTGTTGAGGAGCACGGGCTTTTCAAGAGCAGCACCAGACTTTATGGCTTCCCAGATCTGCCAGAAGAATGGAAGGCGTTAGGTCAGGCTGCTGGTTACTCTGTCCAGCCGCTGAGAGTCTCAGCACAGCTCTTCCTCCTGTCTAGCCTGCCGCTGCTCTCAGACACTGAAGTGGCTGATTACCTCCTCTCTGCTTATTTCACACTGCCTCTCCACTAGCCTTGCGCCATCATTATCACCTGGTGAGAGCATCTGGCACCTTCCCTCAGGGGCCCTCAGCACAGAGGAGACAAGCAGACACTCACACCTTTGAGATGCCCATCCGCAGGCAAGACACCAATACACATAAAATAAAATTAAACAAATTATTATTTTTGTAAATGCAGGTATGGGAGGAAAATAAGCAACATCACTACCCTGGTGGTGCTGAACCATAGAAGAGTGGACCCCACTTTCCGATGAACTGGCTGAGGGTGGGGTGAGGACTCCAGGAGAAGTCTGAGCCTGGTCAAGGTTAGGATTTTTTTTTTCCTTCATGAAATGAGATCTGATGCAGCTCTTCAGAGCTGCACCCACCATGAGGGAAGTGACCACTGGGACCCACACAGAGAAGACTCATCTCTCATGTTTCATGTTTTTATGCCATGATGGTGTGCTCACTGTTAGTGTGGCTTCTATAGACGCTTCTTTACTAAACTGACTCAGAGAACACACACAATGGGTGAATTTTCCCTCTATTAAAAAAAAACCCTCAAACTCCCCAGGGCCCCTATGTATCTCTTATATGCTATGTCTGTGACAGACCCGTGTGCCTGAGTAGACACAGTGCGCATGCCTGGACCTTAGGAGATACAACAAGACAGCATGGCTGTGCAGCTAACCTCGTTTGCTGACTGCTCAAGAAGGAGCTTCTTGTCTGCCGTCTTAAAAGCCTCGAGCGTGTTGGTGTTGTGCAGGGTTCCCATGGCTGGGCAGCAGCGCGCAGGCGTGGGGGCGCTCCTAGACATGAAAGAAACACAGTTAGCCAGCATGGCTGGGACCCTGAACAAATCGCCCGGCAACAAGTACACCTGACACCACTGATTGGGTGGGAAGTAGACCAGCGGTTCACTGGCCCCTGCTCAAGCACAAGCAAGCAGGCACTGTCTGGAGACCCTCTGTCCCCCCAGCCCTCAGCTGTCAACCTCCTATTCTTCTCAAAGAAAGTTCACATTTATTCTTTCCCATAATCAAATTGAGGAGGAACTGGCTGAATCAGGAACTGCAAAGGCCCTGAGCTCTAACTAGCAGCTCTTTCCCCACTTAAGCCTTATGAAAACTGATGGTTAGTTCACATCAACTTGAAACAAGCTAGTCATCCAGGAAAAAAAAGGAACCTCGTTTGAAGATTTGTCTCCATCAGATTGGCCTGTAGGGATGTCTATATGGCATTTTCTCTTTGTTGATTGACGTGGGAGGGCTAAGCCTGCTGGGGATGGTGCCATCCTTGGGCATGTGGTCCAAGAAAGCAGGCTGAGCAACCATGGAGAGCAAGCCAGTGACCAGCATTCCTCCATGCCTCTGCTTCTGTTCCTGCCTCCAGGTTCCTGCCCTGACTTCCCTGCACGATAGCACTACAACTATAAGATGAAACAAAGCCTTTCTTCCCCATGCTGCCTTTAGCCATGCTGTTCATCACAGGGAGAGAAAGCACACGTGGACACCTGGGGTCACACAAGCGCAGCGGAGCAGAATGTGCAGCTCAGGCTACAACCCCTGTGCTGGCTGTGCTCCTCCTGCCTCAGACAGCAGCTCCTGTGCTCCTGGCTACTGCCGAGTATGTCAGCACATTTTCAAGAATGGCCGCACATACCCTGGAAAACAGACAGCTTCTCAGGAGCCAGGACTAAGTCCCATCAGACCCGCACTGCACAGCTCTGCACACAGCTGCTGTGTCATTTGGACCATGGATAAAATGCAGGATCCCCAGATGACTGTTAATCTAGGGCACCAGTCACATGGTTCCACAAAGGCACTGCAGGAAGTGGAGGGATAAAAGTGGAAGAAGATTGAATGTGGACACATCTGCCGGCTATAAGTGATCAGCCTGGATTTTGGATAGTACTGATGTTAAATGAAACTATTCCAGGTGCTGGAGAGATGTCTTAGTGGTTAGAAACACTGGCTGCCCTTGGAGAGGACCCAGATTCAGTTCCCAGTACCCACATATTGGCTCTCAACCTCTAACTCCAGTTGCAGGGGATCCATGGCCTCTTCTGACGTCTGTGGGCACCAGGCATACACGGCGCACACATACATATATTCATTCAGGCAAAGCACTCATCCACATAAAACAAATAAATCTAAACATTTTTAGAAAGAGCTATTCCTGCAGTTGATGGCTTACTGTTGCTGTCACGTGGGAGGTACACAGAAACTCATCAGCCTGAGGAGAGTAGATATGCCAGAGACCCAGTGTCTTTTGATATCTTTTCATGTGTGGGAACAAAGGAGCTGCAGGGGCCCTGGTGGAAAGAGATCTCAATCTAGGGCAGGTGAGGAGGGGCCCATGAGTGATGATGGCTCTGCTAAATGCCACAAGCAATCCTTAAATGTCACATCCTGGTGGGGATGGGGAGGGAGCCTTCCCTTGAGAGATGAGTCATCGTAGGCTGCCCGTCATCACACTTCTCCACTAAAAAGACATTCCTCGTCTTGGCAAGATGAAAGCATTGAAGGCAGTCTTAGAACAGAGAAACCACACAGGGCAAATTTTAGCCTGGAGAGGAGATAGGGGCAGAGCCTTCGCTCAGCAGGCCACCCACATCAGACAGTTCTACAGAATTAATGCTAAGGCAGCAGGAAGAAGGCTGGCACAAAGCACAGTGCAAGAAGGAACTTTATCCAACATGTCCCAATATCCCAGGGGTACACAGGTTATCACAGAGCCCTGCTCTGAGGGACAGAGCTACTTCCAAGATCACAGACACTGCCAGGATGGCTCCTGGTACCACCAGACACAGACAAGCTACTCAGCACATCTGGCCAGGCTCCCACTGGGAATTACTAGGATTTAGTTTGCTTTGACAAGTTTTTAGTAGGTAGTTATGATGGGGAAAGGAAGCTGTGAAAAGAGAGGCTGGAGAGATGACTTGGCAAGTAAGAACACCTGCTGCTCTAACAGAGGACCCGGCTTTGAGTCCCAGCACCCACAGAGTGGCTGCTCACAAGCACCTGTCGCTCCAGTTCCAGGGGATCTGATATCCTCTTCTGGCCTCATGAACACTGCATGCATGTGGTATACATACGTACAAGCAGACAGCCACACAGATACATTTTTTTTTTTTTAAAGAAAAGAAGGCTCTGAAGGAGAAAAGGAACACCTATAAAGATATAAACACTAACATTGTTCTGCATTTATGTTATGTTTTTAAGATCTGAAATCTGATGAGGACAAAGTACATTAATATTTTGAAAGATTTTATAAAAGTAGAGGAGGCCAGGGAGATGGTTCAGAGGATAAAGGTACTTGCTGCCAGCACTAATCACCTATGTTCAATCCACATGACTAACATGGTATAAGTAGAGAGAACAGTCTCCTGCAAGTTGTCTTCCTATGTCTACACATGTGCCATGGCACATGCATACTCACATGCATGTACATGCACTCACAATAATAAACAAAATGTAATTTGAAGTATTTTTTAAAGGGCTAGAATGATGGCTCAACAGTTAAAGAGCACTGGCTGCTCTTGTAGAGGACTCAGGTTTGATTCCCAGCACCCATGCCGCAGCTTACACCCATCTACAACTTCAGTTCCAGAGACCCAATGCCCTCTTCTGTCATTCATGGGCACTGCACACACATGGTTCACAGACATACATACAGGCAAACATTCATACAAACATACATGCATATATAAGTACATACATGTATACATACATACATGCATGCATACATACATGAAATAAATCTTTAAAACAAAGAGGTACAAATATATAATGATAAAATATTCTATAATGATGACCTGGAGGGCTTTTATCTGAGCACCAATCAATCTAGATAGAACCAGACATGTGACAGGCCTTTAAAAAGACTAATTTTTTTCCCTAATAAACAATTGTAGCAGACAGTCCTCATTTACAGCATTTAATGGGAGGCACTGCTTCTGTACCCGGAGCTTCCTTGGCTACTCAAAGGCCCACCTGCAGGGAATGCTCACTCCTCGCCCAAAGTAGGCAGGGTTCTTTGGACCCAGCACAAATCAATACTCACATGTCAAAAGCGCTGAACTCCAACGTCAAGCGGGTGGGCAGGCCGGCAGAGTCACCTGTGTGGAAGCAGTATCTCATCTCAGTGAAAGCCAGAGTGCAAAAACATCTACTCATATCCTTTTATTTGAAAGTTGAGCCCACGGTGCCCTATCCCAGTTGGCTAACCCATGACATGCAGATACAGGGTCTTGAGAGAGTGACACGGAGGGACTTGTAACTAATATAAAAAGAGTGCCCTGGAAACACACACACACACACACACACACACACACACACACACACACACTGTGGAAGCTAGCTGAGCAGTGCTTGTTATAATGTCTTGAGTTTTGGGCCTGGAGAGATGGTTCAGAGATTAAGAGCACTGTCTGTTCTTCCAGAGGTCCTGAGTTCAATTCTCAGCAACCACATGGTGGCTAACAACCATCTATAATGAGACCTAGTGCCCTCTACTGACATGCTGGCATACATGCAAGCAAAAAACACTATACATAATAAATAAATAAAGAGTTTCACCACTCCTCTTTTTTCCTCAAAGAGGGGAATCTTTTTAAGTGATTTGGGGCCAAAGTCAAGAACGATCCAAGAAGCTAAAAAGCTGTGGATGTAAACGACAAGCATGCCTCTTTCCAGAGGAGGCTTGTCTAGTGTTCATGAGGCTCTGGGCTCCACCCTCACTGCACCAAAGTAATAGTAACAAGTGCATAATAAGGGATGCTATGCCCACAGAGGACAGACAGGAGCATATGGACAGGGCGAGGAGCTGGGAACGGCTTACCATTGTAGTAATAGCCCTTGATGTCCTGGGCAGCCTCGTCCAGGCGGTACTCATTCAACTTCTTCTGAGTCAGCTCGTGCCAGAAGCCAACATCCAGGGCACTATTAAAAGGGGCGAACTGCAGCTTGGACAGTCCAGGGTCCCCCATGGCCACTGTTCTTATTGGCCTACCAAAACAAACAAACAAACAAAAAATAGCGCTTAATTCAAGGAAAACATTGGGGTTGGAGAAATGGCTCAGTAGCTAAGAACACTTGTTACTCTTGCAGAGGACTTGGGTTTGGGTTCCAGAACTCACACGGTGGCTTACACCTCCTGGACTAGGAGACTCAGTGCTGTCTGTCTTCTAGCCAGCTCCCATGGCATGTAATAAATAAATATATCTTCCCTCTAAACAAGTAGCCAATGGAAACTCCAGCATATAGACTCTCTTAAGACACCGCCAATCTTTAAGACTGCAGTTGCACCCTGCTGTCTGTTGGTGCACCCAGCCTGGAAGTATAGTTCAATCACAGACCTCTGGGGCTGTTCCAACTCCTGGCAATGGAGCTCTGCACCATTTACTCACTCACTTACTTACTTATTATTACTTCTTTGAGACAGGGTCTCTCTACATAGTCCTGGCTGCCCTGAACTTACTATGTAGATCAGGATGGCCTTGAAGATCCGCCTGTCTCTGCCTCCCAAGTGCTGGAATTAAAGGCATGCATAGCCATGCCCTTTCAGCATGCTTAAAGAGCAGCTTCCTGGCTCTCTCCTAGCCCCCACCACCACCCCAGCACCATCCACTGTCACAATGAGACTAACACCACAGATCCTTTGGAGAAGAGGAAACATGTGTAACTTACACTTTAGTGATTAGCTTACTTCACTTAAGGTACAACTCTGAAAAACATCCTAAAGAATTTGTCAAGTTCAGTCTCTTTGTAGGAGTAATCTGCATAAACAACCTTTCTGAAATTAACTTCTTTTGTCTTGCCTTGGCGCTGGCTTGCAACCAGGCTCTCTCCTTGAGATAGGCAAGTACTGGAGCCCTGAACTGCAGCCTCAGCTCCACCTTTGACTCCCTGTCTCATCAGAGTCAGCAGAGGACCCACTCCTTGGAGATTGTCAGTCTTCTTACACATCCAAAGCCCAAAGTGCCATCAGTCAGGATGTGCCAGTTGAGCCAGATGGGATTGTGCACTCTGTCATCCCAACACTAGGAAGATGAAGGCAGGAGGAGCAAGAGCTCAAGATCATCTATGGATGTCTAGTGAATCCAAGGCCAATCTGGACCACATAAGACCCTGTTAGAAGGAAGGGAAGGAAGGAAAAGGAAAACAAAAAGAAAAGAGAGGCAGGCTGGAGAGATGGCTCAGTGGTTAAGAGCACTGTCTGCTCTTCCAGAGGTCCTGAGTTCAATTTCCAGCAACCACATGGTGGCTTACACCTATCTCACACTGGGATCTGATGCCTTCTTCTGGCATGCAGATGTACATGAAGAGATAGCACTCATATACATAAAATAAATAAATAAAATAAATAAAAAAAGAAGAGAGAGGCAAGAAGGGAGGGACAGAGGACAAGAAAAGCCATCTAGAAGACCATGTGGAACTCTGCCTATCTGAGGTCAGTACTGAGCACTCCAGCTGAGGAGGCTGAAGCCCACTGCCCATGGTGCCTGAATTCCTTTAAGATTTCAACTTCCACTTCTTCTTTTCCCCCTCCTCATAGGGTCTGTGCTGGTGTGGGGACGGTTGCATCTCTTAAGTACACGAAAAATTTGCATTCTACAGCACATTATGTATTTTAATGCTTTTATTTCTCCACTCAAGTCATCAAGTCATCTGCATAGGTAGCAGAACTCTGACATACCCATGTGCACACCTATGAACTATATACGTGAACAAGGCTGTGAAAACCCATTTGTACCATGCTTGTGAACCACGCATGTAGACCCTGCATATGCACCACATCAATGAACCACCCATGTGCACCATATACGTGCACCTCAGTTTTAGACACTCACATCTGGATAGGGAACATAGCCTGGCAGGAAAGCGGCATGTCAGTCTCAGCACTGAGCGCTTGGGAATTTTCCAAAGGCTTGTGTGCACAGCTTCTGGTTGCCATCACACATTTAAAATCCTAACACTGTCTGCACCAAAGGGAAAATGAAAATCAACTTTAGCAACAATCTTGTTTGCCAAAGAACTGTTTGTGCTTGTGCCTGGCTGTGTGCCTATTTAAAGAACCACTTGGGTTCAGATTCAGCTACCTTCACTTGCTGGATTATGACCACCAACATGGGCTATCTTACCAATATGGGTCAGGATCATTTGAGTTGACTTGGTTATCTCCTGCTTACGTGCCACACTAGGCAGTACATTTTCACTGTTTTGTGGCTTCTGGCCAAAAGCACACTCCTTTCCTCGTATTTACTCTTAGCTATACAGGCATGCATTCATATTGGTTTTTACACTCCAGAGCTGACAGTTCTACTTTTAGACAGTGTCTGTGTTTTCTAGAAATAGAAAGAAATGCTATGGATTTCTAGAAATTAATTTTAATTTCTAGAATAAAAGCTATTCTATTCTTAAAACTAGAAAATTAATTTTATGACAAGAGCTAAATCTAAAGTGTTTTATTTAAAATCTGTTATGAATTAGCTGTCTTCTAAAGGTTGGGTTTTTTGATGGTTTGTTTTGTTTTGAGACAAGGTCTCACCATGTAGCCTTGGCTGGCCTAGAACTCACTCTGTAGACCAGGATGATTTCAAACTCTTAGAGATCCACCTGCCTCTGCCTCCCAGATGCTGGGATTAAAGTCTTGTGCTACCACACCCCTGTTGAGGTTGACTGTCTTACATGGACATTTAAATAGGAAAACTTCCCCATGCAAGATGCTTGTAGTCCCAGCACTGGGGATGCTGAGGTAGGAGCACTGTGGATTAGAAATGAGCCTGTAGCCCAGGGAGTTCCAGGGTGCTGGAGAAGCCCCTGAGGCCCCACCACTTTCGAAGAAGCTTTTGGTAGCCACCAAGGATTCTTAAACCTCTTCTGCTTGCAACCACGGTGCATTTGAGAGAATTTTACACAGCCAGACACAGATAAATAGTTAAAACTGCCTATCAGGATGGACTGCACACTCAAACTGTGAGCCAAACAGATCTTTTCCTATGAAGGTCGCTTTAGTTGTATTTTGTTGCAGTGACAAGGAAGGTACTAATGCAGAATATTGGTCCCCGAAGTGGGGCCTTTCTATGATAAGCCTGATTGCATGGATCCTGGGCCTTTGGAATAGGGCTGGG
The DNA here is from genome assembly GCA_907169655.1 of Acomys percivali. Lineage (NCBI taxonomy): Eukaryota > Metazoa > Chordata > Mammalia > Rodentia > Muridae > Acomys > Acomys percivali. The sequence goes on from OU015745.1 coordinate 28,756,963, forward strand.
GAATAAATGTGGAAGGTTTGGAACTTTGGGCTTGAAAAGCCCAAGACAGCTGTAAACAGAGCTTAGTGGATGTTTTGGTGGGAGTTTGGAAGACCAGAATGCCAAGAGATGCAGGAGTTTGGGAAACCAGTGTGACAAGAGATGCATGTGCAGTGGAGGCCAAGCTCATATGGTTTCAAGAGGAAAAGAATGCTAGCTGAGAAGCGCTCTATAGCTCATTCGTGTAGCACTCCGGCAAAGAATCTGGCTTCACTCTGCCTGTGCCCTGAGAACTTGAGTAAAGCTGCACTGAAAAGCAATGCACTAATGACATGCTAGCACTCAGGCCATGCTACGGTCACCACTCAGTGCTCTTATCCAAATCTACAGGGGCAGGGCAAGGAAAGTATTGTTTTAGCGCATGCTATGTGGTAGAGAAAGGAGGGAGGTTAAATTTGCCCACAAAGAGGGTACAAAGAGTCAGTTGTAACCGTTAAAGGTATTAGCACCATTAAACAGAAACCCTGTGTTCTGAACCAGGACAATAGAAAAGACACCTGAGGACACACACACTCCTGAGAGCTCCAACTTGTGAAGATACAAACTCACTTGAGAGGCTAAGGCACTCCCTGTTCTTAGTGGGGCCCTGGGAAATGTTTCCTGGGGACACAGCACAGAGGGGTGGCTGTGACTGTGGTCATGGTGGCCAGGCCAGCAGCTTGAAGAACTTGAAAGTTGGTTTTACAAGCATGAAAAATGCAATAGTTAGGGGGTTCCCAGAGGCTTGTGTCAAGGTTCTCGAAGGTCTCCGAAGCCAAGCACGTAAAGGTGAGGCAGTGAAGGTGAGTCCTAATTTACAGTGGGGACAGCAGGGTGTTGGCGATGCTCACTGCGGGCATACAAAGGATGAGAGCCAATCCACAAAGGCAAAAAAGCCCTAAGCCTTTCGGGGCCCAGATGACTCCATTATGAGCTCCAGAGAGCAGACATGGAGCTGCAGAAGTTCAGCTTCAAGCATGCGGGGCTTCAATCTCGTTTCTGTCTGATCTTTCGCACTGTGCCTCCATGCCTCCCTTCTGGACTAGAGATACTGACTGTGCCATCAGGTATTGGCGATATGCAACTTTAATAAAAATAAAAATTTTAAAAATTAAAAAGATCCTCACAGTTAAGAGCCTGGCTTGAGACTCAGAAGAGATTTTGGACTTTGAACTTTTGAACAGGCTTAGGCTATTGAAAGCCATAGGAACCTCTCAAGTTGGATGGAATGCAGGATGATGGCCATGGGTCTATGATGACAAAAATAGAAGGTTACAGCTTAAAAGTGATATGTGTGGGTCTCAGGCTGACAAGAGGTAGGTTTGTGATGGCTAATACTGACTGTCAGCTAACGGGACCAAGAGTACATTAGGAGACCAGCCTCTGTGCACACATGTGAGCTTCCAGGCTGGGCTTATGGAGATGAGGACCTCCACTCTAAGCATCGGTGGCCCCAGCCCATGGGTTGGAATCCTGGACTCGACAAGTGGGGAACTGAACTCAGCACCAGCACTTATTCTCTCTCCGCTCTCTGACTGTGGAGACCATGTAACCAGCAGCCTCATGCCTCGTGCCAGGGTTTCCCTGCCATGATCACATCCTGGAACCATGTCCTGGAACAATGAGTCGGGACACACCCTTCCTTTCCTCCTTCAGTTGTTCTATGATATTCTGTCACAGCAATGGGAAAAGTACAACAGATATGTAAGAGGTATAGAAACCTTTTGGAATACATGTATTTTTACCATTTATTAGATGAGAACTAACTAGAATACTAAGATTTATCTTTAATTATGCGTATGTGTCTATGTGGGAGAATACACACTTGAGTACAGGTACCCATGGAGGCTACAGGAGGGTGTTGGAACTGGAGTCACAGGTGGCTGCTGGGAAACTAACTCAGGTCCTCGGCAAGACCAACACGTGTTCTTAACCCTTGAGCCATCTCTATAGCCCTTAAGGCAATTTTTGTTTGTTTGTTTGTTTTTTATGATGCACCAGGCTGAATCTGTCAGGCACAAATAAAAGCAATACCCATGAAGCCTTTCTAGCTATGTGTTAGAGCTGCCTGCATTTAAACAGAATCCTGAAGAGATTTATTTTTAGCACAGAATGAAAAGTAGGCTTTCTTGGTCTTCAAGGTAAGTAAAGACTCATCTTTTGACCTATTAAGAACGTTTTCAATGATAACCGAGAGACAAATATAAAATAGGTTTTATTGCACTGCAACGTTAGCCTGTGTCCAACATTTCATACAAGATGTAAAATGTAGCATTTGGTATTCTCTATGCAATTCATAATGAAGACTCCTGTTTGAGAGGGTAAGAATGTGCCTTGACTGCAAGATGAGGTATAATTTATAGGAATTATCCAATATGAGACATTTTAGATAACAAGGAGGCATTCACTTCAGTAATTTCTACAGTCAAAGGGCATTTACACTGTGAGGAAAGATGCTGTTCAGTAAACTCAGGAAACTGAGGTTGTTAGTAGAGATGAGTCTGGGTATGAAATAAAAAGGCCTAGTGTCCATGCTCCTAGTAACTCTCAGGCTCTGTGACCACAATGAATAAGTCAAATAATTTTATTTACTATTTAAAGATTCAAGGGTTGGGTAGATGGCTTAGAGTTCCAATTCTAGCACCCCTGTAATTAATTGGTTTACAACTGCAGTTTGGGGGACCCAATACCCTTTTCTGGCCTCCACAGTCACCTGTATTTATATGGCACAGAAACAGACAGATGGCACAAATATAAATAAATAATACAACATTTAAGAAGACAGCTTTCCTATCACCCAGAGGTGCTTTGCACAATTTTACTGCCAAGGCTTCTGAGACACTTAGTTTCCCTACTTTTTTGGGGTTCTAGAAGCAGAAGTAAGGAGTGCTGACAAGGGCCTGTACAACAGAACACACCTGTGTCTGCTTATCAAGGACTAAGACTGCAGGGAAAGGACCCGAGTGTCAGGCTGGGCCACAGGAAAGCCTGATGGAAGAGCAGGGTGCCAGGGAGCTCGGAAAGGCTGAGTGCAGATGATGATAGGGAAAGAGTCCAAGGAAAAGGGACAGAGGATTGGCTTCTGTAGGAGTGCGAGGAGACCAGCCATGCCAGTGTGGAGTGCGGGGTAAGTGCAGCAGGCACAAAGCTGACTGGTTCCTAGTACCAGCCCACAAAAGGTGTGGAATAGGCTGAAGAGTCCTGGATAGAGCTAGCAGCAGATACACACAGAGTACTGCACACCTGCAGCAGCAAAGGACTACAAATGAGGAAGTCAGTTCAGAGGCTGGATGTGGACAGAGCTCAGTCAGTAGGAGGAGACTTCGTTATCTAGCATGCATGTGGCCCTGGGCCCATCCCCACTGCAAACAAACAAACAAACAAGGGCTCTGAACTGATGAAGAACTGAATAGGGCAGAAGATAAGAGAACAGAAAAGAGGAGTTTTCCCTGGGGACACTTAGGAAAGGTGACCAAACTTGGTTCACTTGTTGACTTCAAGGACTGGCAGGGCCGAGGTTGTGGTGCAGTGAACAGAATACATACTTTGAAGTGTGAGACCTGTATCCAATCCCTGGCACCGCCAACAAAACAGAAAGAGCAGGGATAGAAAGCCCTGTGGGTACCAGGTAAGCTGAGCTAAACAGGACTGGGATACAAACACAGGGCAGGTGTTTCAACAGAGGACAATGACTGACAAGGAAACCAAAAGGAAGGTGACCCAGAGAGATGAGAAGTATGGGCCACCAGACTCATGGGGGCACAGCGACCTCTGTCAGACCTTGGAGGTGTTTTCCTCCAAGTACTATAAAAAATTTGGGGCTTTGATCTGAGTTGAATTATTTTTAAAGATTTATAATTTTATGTGTATGTGTGTGTACATCTACATACCATGTCTGTACAGTGCCCTTGGAGGCCAGAGAAGGGTGCTAGATTGTCTGGAACAGGACTTACAGACAGTTGTGAGCCACAATTTGGACGCTTGGAATTGAACCCTAAATGCTCAGTGTTCTTAAATACTGAGCCATCATCTTCCTGGGTTCATGTTTGTACAGAATTAGACAAACTCTACATGTACTTCAGTCTTCTACATGCCAATGCCCAGTTCTCCCAGTGCCATTTATGAGAGAGACTGTCTTTTCCCCAATATATGAACTTGGTGCCTTTTTCTGGAATCAACTGGCTACAGCTGCATGCATTCGTTTCTAGGTTCCTATATTTTATTCCATTGGTCTACATGACTGTTTTTGCACTAACACATCATGCTGTTTTTGCTACTACAACTATGTACTACAGCATGAGTATGTGTAAAACATATTAGAAAGGGTCTCATTGTATAGCCCTGGCTGGACTTGAACTTTCTACGGAGATCAGGCTAGCCTTGTACTCACAGTTTTCTGCCTCCTGAATGCTGGAATTAAAGGTGTGCACTACCATGCCCAGCTTCTATAGTATATTTTGAAATTAGGTACTGTGGTGATCCCAGCATTTTTTAAAATATACTTATTTATTATTGTATATACAGCAGTGTTTCACCTGAATGTCAGAAGAGGGCATCAGATCACATTATAGGTGGTTATGATCCACCATGTGGTTGCTGGGAACTCAACTCAGGACCTCTGGAAGAGCAGACAGTGCCCTTAATCGCTGAGGCATCTCTCCAGCCATGCTTTTTAACTCAGGATTGTTCTGACTTTATGGGGTCTTTTGTTTCCACATAAAGTTGTTTTACAGCACATGGACCATACCCAGCTTCCTTCATATGTGTTTTAGGATTTTTCTCTAGTTTCATGGAGAATATAATCTGTATTTTATTAGCAACTGTACCCAATGTAAACACTGCTCCAGTAGTGTGGCCATTTAAAAACAGTATTAATTATCCTGACTTGTGGACATGAGAAGTCTTTTCATCATCGAGTGTCAATTTCTTTAGTGTTCTAGTTTTCACTGTAGAAGTCTTTCACCTCTTCAGCTGGGTTTATTCCAGGTTTTATTTTGTTTTGAGCAGTGACCGTGGTTGTTTTCTTTCATTTCTGTATTGGTGAGTTCATTACTGGCACATAGAAAAGCTAATGATTTTTCAACATTGATTTTGTACCCAGCTCTCTTGCTGGATTTGTTTATGGGCTCTAAGAGTCTTGGCGGAGTCATGAGGGTTTCTAAGAACAGACTCCTGCCATCTGCAATCAGGGATAATTGGACTTCTCCTTTCCTGTATACACCTCTTTCTTTCTCTCCATGGCTGTTCTGTCTAAAATTCAAAGTACCAAATGAGCTATGAGTTAAGACACCTTCATCTTTTCTGTCCTCTGAGGCTGCCAGCCTCTGCTCCCTCAGCCTGACAGTGGTCCTGGGCTGTCCGATCCCACCTTCACCATTTTGAGGTGCACTAGCTCTGTGTCCACTCTCCTGGGCTTTCAGTTGGGAGGATATACTGAGTTGTATATGCCATTTTCTGCATTGATTGAGATGATGATTCAGAGTTTATCCTTGGGAGCCAACATACGGGGGCCACATCAACTTAAAGAGCATCCTCATGGAAAGAGGGGCCTACAGAACAGGAGAACTTGGACGCCATGCATCTGACAGAGGCTTCATTGTGCAGAATGCATGACAATGTCAGTAAAACCAACAAGAAAAGAACAAGTTATCCAACCACTGAATGGGCAAACAAGCTAAACAGACCATTCTCCACAAAGTATGACAGCCATATATATATAAGCATATGTTCAATATCTTTGGCCATAAGGGAAATGCAAATTTAAAAAACACATTGAGATTCTATCTCACTTATGTCAGAATAGCTGACGATCAAAAATTAATAATCACCATAGCAGCAACACATGCTGGTGAGGACTTTGGGAGAAGGAACCCTGTACGTTGTTGGTATAAATAAAAAATATTTTAGCCATTATGGAAAACAGTACAGGGTCCTTCAAAAAACTAAAATGTTAACTAGCAAGTAACTGAGTATTGTAGGCTATTGGTCCCATTGTGATCCCTGAGATTGTGAACTGTAAAAAACCTGTCTTTTGTTTGGCATGGTTAAGCTCTAACACACACCTTTAGTCCAAGAACATTCTGTTTCGTGTAAACAGGTGAATAAGGTGTCATTGAGCCAGCCCCACACACACCTTTAATCCAAGAGCTTTCTGCACACAGGATTTAATAAAGTTAGCCCTAGGTCAAGAGGTGGAGCAAGAAACCGGCTGACAAGGAGTAAAGAGTAGGGGGACTTTGAGTTGAAGGGTATTTAAGACAGTGTGTGGAAGTAGGAGTTCTTGGGCCTTTAGCTTTTAGCTCTTTAGCTATTTAGCTTCTTGGAATTTGGCTTTTGGGCCTTTTCCATCAGACGTGAGCTGAGTAGGAAGGTCAGCTGGATGCTTTCTCTGCCTCTCTGAGCTACAGGTTTTCACCCCAGCATCTGGCTCCTGAGTCTTTATTAGTAAAATAGAATATTTGGGATTTTTAATTAAAGCAACAACTGAGCTATACTGTTCTTGGGGCATACACCAAAGGGCTCTAAAGCCTTATATGCAGGAGATGTTAGCATGTCCATACTTATCACAACATTACACATCCGTCAGTGTCTGGAATCTGCCTAGGGACACGTCAGCAGATGAACAGATAAAGAAAAATGGTATATATATATACAATGGAGTGTTAGTGGGCTGTAGAGTAGAGGAGAATGAAATTAGGTCATTTGCAAACTGGGTGCGGTGTTGCCCACCTTTAATCCCAGCACTCGGGAAGCAGAGGCAGGCAGATCACTGTGAATTCAAGGGCAGCCTGGTCTACAAAGTGATTCCAGGACAGCCAAGGCTACATGTTTTGAAAAACCAAAAACCAAAACCAAAAACAAAAAAGAAGTAGGCCGTTTGCATACAAATGAATGGAACCAAAAGGAGACAGAGACAAATTGTGTTTCCTGTTATCAGCAGAAGCTAGAACTAAAACAAAGGGGAAAAATGGAAGGACAGAGGGGGTGGGATGAGAAAGGGGAGGGTGAGCGCGCATCAGTGGGTATCAAAGTACAACATCCTGATGGCCCATAAAAGCCTGTAAACATGCACAATAAATATCCACTAATAACTACAACTTGAAAAAGGCGTCTTTAATCTCAGCACATGAGGCAGAGGAAGGTGGAGCTCTGTTAGTTCCAGGCCCTTAGAAGTGTAAGGACAAAGGACACCATAAGATGACCTTCTGTACATTGGATTTTAATGCCTAAAACTCTCTAAAATGCAATTTAACAGAAAACTGCTAGACTGAGAACAGGCTGTGTACTCAGAGTCACCGCAGGAGAGGAGCTGCCTGTGTCTCCATGGCTGGGGCTAGGTCACTTTGCTGCTGGATGCTTCAGGGGCAGCCTCTTTCCACAGGCTCAATATGCTCTGCCCACTTAAAAAGTATGCGTGGGCACTGGAGCTCCCTTGTGAATGGATGGAAAGCGCTCAACGGGCGTAGGAAACAGAGAAAATCTATCCGAAGACAGCAGGTGCAGATGAAAAGAATTAATCCTTTCCTATAGGACTGGTGAGCCTCATTGATCACAAAGGGCAGCATCAGGCATCAGGCAATGCCTCAGCCAGGGACTCACTTATATCCTGGGTTGTCCACACACTTTTGATCCTTTTGCCTCTGCTTCAAGAATGCTGGGATTATAGGGGTAGACCATTATACCTGGTTCTCTACAAACCTCAGAAAAATGAGGTATGTGGGCTGTGAGGATGGCTCAGTGGTTAAGAGCATGTATTACTCTTCCAAAGACCGGAGTTTAGTTCCCAGCACCCACAGAGCAGCTCACAACTGTCTGTAACTCCATTTCCCCAAGATCTGATTTCCTCTTCTGGCCCCCAAGCGCACTGTACAAACCAACACACAGACACATGCAGATGAAAATAATAAAAACAAATCTTTCTTTAAAACTGAGTTGCCTGGGTCCCATGTATTCTTCCTATGTAGAGGACAAAGAACAGGTTGGGAAGTGGCAAGTCTGACCAACAGCCAAGGTGATAGAGGTGGACACCTGGTGCTACCTTGGAGCTGCTGGCCATGGCTGCTCTTCCTGGCCCTAGGCCTTTGCTATATAGGAAATCTTTCCCCTCTTTGCTAGGAAAACCCCTTCTCATCTCTTAGATATCTTTATATGGCTCTCATTAATACCCACACCTATTAGGAGGCAGGGGCTCCTTATCCTATGGTGATAGCTTCTATTACAACATGGTATGCCTTTTTAAAATATGTGTGGGTAGCAGGGCGTGCCACCGTGATCCCTGCACTTGGAGAGGCAGAGGCAGGTGGATCTCCGAGTTAGAGGCCAGCCTGGTCTACAGAGTGAGTTCAGAACAGCCAAGGCTACACAGAGAAACCTTGTCTTGAAACAAACAAACAAAAATGTGTGGGCATGTGTGTGCAGGTGTTTGTACATGTGAACATGGACGGACTTCCCAGTGGCCATCTTCAGGAACAACATCCACCTCATTGCCCTGGAGCTCATTGGCTAGAATGGCTGATCTGTGAGCCCTAGGGACCATCCTTCTGCCACCCAGAACTGCCATGACAAATGCCTGCCACTGTGCCAAGCATTTGTTTTTACAGTATTTTTTTAATTAGGGGAGATGGGTGTGCAAGTGTGCCATGCCATACACAAGGAAGTCAGAGGGCAATTTGTAGGAACTGGTTCTTTCCTTCAACTTTGTAGGTTCTGGAATTGAACCAAGGTTCTTGGGCTTGGTAGTAAGCACTTTCACACTGCTGAGCCACCTTTCTTGCCCACGCCCAGTATTTTCACATGGGCTCTGGGTTCTCATGACCTTTGCTGACCAAGTTATCTCCCAGCTCCCTTTAGAAAAACTCATAATGGCCAGTGGAATGTGGCAGCAGCACCAACACTGGTAACAGTGTTTTAAATAGCCTGCAACACATGGCTGATGGCCATGTTAACTTTGGAATCAAGAGGGTGGAGCCATAGCATCACCACCATCCTGACTAAGGGCAGTCATATGACTGGTAGCCATCTTTGCTGTGGGAGATGCCATCTTAACTAAGCTACCAAATAGCATTCAGTACCTTGCTGACTGCCAAATATAACTTCTGTCTTTTAAGCTTTGGCTGTGTGGATACACTGGGACATACAGAAAACTACAATAGTCTGTCATGATGCATATGATAAGATCAACAGAGTTGCCAGTTTCTTTATGAATTGTATCTGTGATTGAGTTTTGCCTTCATAATAGTATGATCAAATCCTTTAATATGTTCATATATTTAAAGTAATGCTAAGTACACCTACTTTATGTTTACAGCTTAGAGCAGATAACTAAAAACACACAAGGATTGCTGAACTCAGAATGCTTGATAGGTGTCAAGAGTCCTGTTGAATATGGCACTTAAATATTTAATGAAAAAGCGTACTATGACAGAGACCCCAGCTTCTAGCTAGCCTCCAAGAAAATATGAGCACAACAGCAGATGACTCTACCTGAATTAAACTTCACTAACCACTGGGAAAGACTGCCCCCATGCCTTGCCAGCTGCTACGGCCTGGCCTGAACAGTGGACAAACAGGATACCCAGAGAGTTGACTGCCCCATTTTGCCTAGACACAATAAAGTCAGTCATTTTCCACAAAAGGCCTCCCAGATTTGCAGAGCCTGGCTGGGATGTTGGGTTTCAGACCATACCAAAGTGGACCTGGCCTCGCAGGTTCTCCCAGCATCCCTTGGTCCCTACCTGCTGCGGGGCATAGCTGGCATACCTGACCCTGTGACCCTGAGCTTTCCAATTCAGGGGCAGGGGCTTCCCTTCACTATATAATGCAGACATTTTGGTTCCTCCTTTCTCTCCTCTCACTCTCCTCTCTCTTTCTGTATCTCTCCTCCTCCTCTTCCTCTCCCTCTCTTCTTTGTCTGTGCGTGCCTCCTGCCCCCAACCCCTCCCCATGCATGGCAGCCAGAGCTGCTTCCAATAAACCTGCATTACATACTATAACTTCATCTTGCAATTAGCTCATTCCACCATCTCTATCAGTTTCTAGTGAAAGAAGACAGGCTTTGATGAGGGCTTAACATACAACAGACAAGAATCTCAGCAGCCACAACACAGTCAAGACAAAAGGGAAATGGCAGGGATGGTTGGGCAACACAAACCTCCAGGGCTTCACATGCCACTGAGATCTGGTGCTAGTTGTAAACTTTTATCAATGGAGCCATACCCAGTGACTTACATGTGGGAGCTCAGATGTCACACGAAAGTTTATGACCAAACTGAACAAAAGGAAGAAGCTGGGGAGGGGGGTGGGGTAGGAGAGGGAAGGGAAGGGTAAGAAGCAGGAAGTGGGTGGGAAGAGGGACCAGGAAGAAGGAGCAGTAGGTGGAGGACAAGAGGTGAGGGGTCAGGAGTCAAGAGGAAAGAGGCAGGAAGCAGGGGTGGTGGTCAGGGGTAAGAGGTGAGGGCCTGAGCAGGAGAAGAGCAGTGGGCAGGAAGCAGAAAGATAGGGAGGAAGTAGAGGGTGGGGGTTGGTGGCAGGGGTGGTGAGCAGAAAGCAGAGAGCAGGAGGCTGGGGAATAGGAGGCAGGAAGAAAGCAGGAGGCAGCGGTCAGGAGGTAGGCTACCAACAGAGTCGCTGTATGGTCTGTCAGTCTAACCTGGTGCTGTGTGTCTGGAACAGCAATACAGAAATAAGGAAAATAAGAGCAGCTTTCTCCAAACAGAATGGCCACACAGACAGCCTTGATGATGCTTTGACTCATGGACTGGGTAGGCTTTGCCCGTGTCAGAAGTTACCCAGCGCTGTCATCAATGGCACCCCAGCTGACTACACCAGCGCTCCCTGAGTTCCCACCGATATGAGGAGAAAACAAAGATTTTGGCAACTGTGTCAGATACAAGGAGAATTCTGTGTATTTTTTTAAAAGATGGAGATAGCCTGCCATGGCTGTTCTTGGTTGGCAGTTTGACTACACCTGGGATTCATTGAAACCTAAGTGGCTGGGTACACCTGTGAGGGACTTTTCTTAATTAAATCAATTGAAGTGGGAAGGTCCACCTTTAATCTGGGTCACACCTTCCACTGGCAGCCTATATAAAGGACATGGAAGAAGGAAGCTTGCTCTCTACCTGCCTGCCCTCGCTCTCACTGGCCAGGCCATTCCTTCACTGGCATTGGAGCATGCTTCCTCAGGATTCCAGAGTGTGCCAAGGAAGGATATACCAGCCGAACCACATCCAGCCCCATGGACTGAACAACTATTGAATTCTTAAGACTTTCTGTTGGCAGACTGTAAAGCAATTTTAATTCAGAACATGGCTGCTTTAGCAATAGATCACATCCAAAGACCTAGGTCTGTGTGATCTGGCTGGAATACAATTAAGCCTTCAATCCAGGAGACAGAAGGAGGAAGATTTGAGTTCAAGGCCAGCCTGTTATAGAACAAGTATCAGGTAAAGAGAAGCTTAGGTCCATGCATTGTGGTACATGCCTTTAATCCCAAACAATGAAGGTAAAGTTAGGTTGTAGAAGGAAGCACCCATGTTTGAAAGTGACATCTAATTGAGTGGCAGAAAAAGAAAGTGACATATCAGAGAGGATTTGACAGAATAGGATACGCCCAACTCTCAAGAGAGGAAAGGGAAGCTTAAGGAGCAATGCAGAGAGGGAGAGAGGAAGAGAGATATGAGAGAGAGAGAGAGATCCTCATGTTATAGTGACCCCTAACTATAAAATTATTTTATTATTATTTATTATTATTGTTTTTGTTGTTACTTCATAACTGTAATTTTGCTACTGGTATGAATTGTAATGTAAATACTTTTGGAGACAGAGGTTTGCCAAAGAGGTCAAGAGCCACAGGTTGAGGACCACTGTTCTAGAGATATTCCCCGCCCCATAAAGGATGTTGTAAAAACCTAAAACAAACAAACAAAAACAGATTTTAAAGACTATTGATTTTAATGACTGAAAATTACTTAAAGCTGTGTCTGTTTTTTGTTTTTACTTATACACATGTGAGTCTGGGTGTTTGTCAAGAGTGTACAGGTATCCAGGGAGGCCAGAAGAAGACATCCCTGGAACTGGAGTTATAGACAGTTGTGAGCCACCATGTGGGTCTTGGGCACCAAACCCGGGTCCTCTGCAAAAGCAGCCAGAGCTTGTAACCTCTGAACCATCTCTGCAGTCCTAAAAATGGAATCTTTTACCTGCCATATTTTAATTTTTTAATGTTAGGAGAATAAATCTAATCAAGACTTTTTAACATTAAAAAAAGAAGATGAAGGGAAGGTGCTTGACAAACGCTCACATGAAATACACACTCTGGTCTTCACTCAAGGCTAGTGTGCGATGGATGACACACAGTAAGACAAATGCCATCAGAACCCCAAAATGACTAATGCTGCCTGTGCTGTCCAGACAGGAAATGGGCTGCCATGCCTCCCACTAGTAGAAGCATCAAAGCATTGCTTTGATGGTCATTTGTCAAGTGATGCTGTGTCCACCAGCGGCTTGCAAGCTTTTCCTGAAAGCGGCTAGAAAGAAAGTATTTTAGAAACTGCAAGCTACAAATAGTTTCTGTCATATATTAGTCTCCCATTTTATAACTCTTGTAAAAATGTCAGCCCTGTCTCAGAAATGAAAGAAGAGGAAAGAGGAGGAGGAGGAAGAGGAGGAGGAGAAGGAGAAAAATAAAAGAAAAAACTCAAGACCAGGGCTAGAGAGATGGCTCAGTGCTGTTAAGAACACTGACTGCTCTTCTGGAGGACCGGGGTTCAATTCCAAGCACCCACATGGCAGCTTACAACAGTTCCAGGAAATCCATTCCCCTCACAGACATTCATGCAGGCTGGGGAAAGAGTTCAGTGGGTGGGAACACTTGCTGAGTTGTATCCCCAGATCCTACCTAAAAACCATAGGGGGTCACATGCAAATCTAACCCCAGGACTGGGTGGCAGACAGGTGGACACTAGAAGCTGACTGGCAGCTGGTGAACTCCAGGTCCAATGGAGACCCCCATCTCAAGGAGAGAAGGTAGAGTGACAGAGCAGGATACCAAAACAATGTCCTTCTCTGGCCAAAACAACAACAACAAAACCCTATATTATTATGTTGATGATGATGCTGATGATGCTTTTATGCTTTAGAGACTGAAATTTCTGTCAGAATATTTTACAGCGCATCATAAATTATTGAGGGCTACTGAAGGCCAAGCAGTGTCCAAGGTAGAAATCAAAGGCCACAATCGGTCAGCCTAGGATGTGACCTTGTAATATTGTACATACTAGATCGGGGAACATGGCAGGGTCCCATACATAGCCAAGGCTGCCTGTGAACTTTCTATGAAGATCAAGCTGTCCCCTCAACTCACAACCCCTGCTTAAATCTTCTGAGTGCTGGGAGTATAGGCATGTGCCACCGTGTCCAACTCCCTGTAAACATGTTTTTATGATCAGGTAAATACAGTGCATGAAGAACACTCACCCAGCTCTCAACATTAGATGAAGCACATTTAAAACTTATTTTGACTTGGTAACACCTTAAGACTGACTCAGCAGGACTCTAGATCCTCAGAAGCACAGTACCACACCTCATCGCCACACTTCCACATCCTGGGGAATTCCTTCCCACTTTGTCTTGGTTCCTGCCACAGCTTTTCAACTCCTCCACTCTCAGCTGTGACCCTGCCTCCCTGCATCTCTGACTTGATGCTCTTCTTGAGGCAAAAGGCAAGCGGCCTATTACTCCCTAATGCCTAGTGCACTGAAGCTCTCCCTGTCAGAGGACTGCTCATTCTTCTCCCCACACCCCCCTATTGAGGCAAGCAAGCACAGGGGACTCCTCTTGGTATAAGCTATACGGACCCTCCGTGTCCAAGAATGCACTGGGAGCCTGAGACACTTACCTGCCTGTACTACGCACACATACACATGCCTCTCTGAACAATGCAGCTGGTAACACGTTAGCAAGCTAGGACCCCCAACTGCATTAGCCTACACATTCGCACTCCTCTTCTCCCAACAATTGAATGCGTTTCTCCTTCCTTTGACAGATTCCAGTAATCTGGCTCTCTTTGTGCCCAGGAACAAAAAATGCAAAACTGCATCCTCAAGGGAATTTTAGGGACAGTCTTCTATCTACCATCTTACACGTGTGTAGAAGTGGAAGCGCATATAACTAAAATCAGATGCAGGGAAATGACATATATAGCAGAAATAGCATAGCCTGACCTAATCCGTCAATACAGAGAACTACCCAAAATAGCCCCTCCTTCTTTAGACCCCATAGAGACCCCAGGCAGTAATCTAGGGCCCTTGAGTATCTTCACTCATGTGGCTCACTGCTTGCTGCTCCCTTGCAGTGTATTCTGACCTGTTCTATCACTTTGATTTGAATGATTCTTCACTACCTTACCATCTGTATGGGCCAAGAGGCCAAGAACCTGAAAACACTGAGCCCATAGTGTCACAGGTGACACTATATGACTGTGTAGCATTCTGAAGCCAGCTCAGAGCTTTTCTGTGCTTGAAGACCTTCCCAGAATTCCTCACACTGCCCTCCTCAGCTCCTCTCTCCTGGGCAACTTGCCAACACTGCGGTCTCTGGGCCACCTCTGCATCTGCTGCCATGTTCACCTCTTTGCTTACCCATCTGCCTTCATCCACTCAGTTGTAAAGTCTTGAAGTACAGAGCATGGTTCATGCTACCTGCTCTTCCCCCCCCCCCAATTATTGCTAGTCCCTTGTAGAATGGCTCAGTGTGACAAGACACTTGCCAGCAAACGTTGATAGCCTAAGCTGGGTCCCTAGGATGCACATGGTGGGACAGAAGCAACTTTTGCAACTGTTCTCTCGCCTCCACATGAGTGTCATGGCCTAAGGAACATACAGGAACCTGCTAACTCAGTAGGTCTCTGACCCACTGTCCTTCCTTGAGCACTAAGATCTCAGAGTTTAGAAAGAAGCGCACAAGCCAACTTAACTTGCTCCTTAATACACACACACACACACACACACACACACACACACACACACACACAGGCAAGAGGAAGCCCTTGTGAAAGTGCTTCTGTTCAGAGTCTCCCTGCAGCTCTCAAAAAAACAAAAAACAAAAACAAAAACAAAAAAAACCAGCCAATAAGAGGAAGAAAGTGACCACAGGGACAAAACCTGGTCATTATGACACCACCTTGAGCTGGGGTATAGCCCAGCAGTATGACCTGCACTTGGCACACTCAAACCTCTGGGTTCCAGTTCCAACACAGGGAAAAAAGTACTATTAATGATGTTAAAGTTAATGCTTGCAGACATTCTGAGCTCTCAGGTCAAATGCATGAGAATAACATGGCTGCCCTGGGCAAGTGTAAACACCAAATAAACTCAAACTGGAAAACATTCTGCAAAATGAATGACCAGGACTGTCTGTTGGCATAATGCTCTTCTGGACTGTGTACAGTTTACCCTTGTTCATTCAAATACTGACTTCTCTACCCCACTATCTGGTTTCAATCGAGACATTGCATTATGATGTTTATTCTAAGTATCTCCTGTCTCAAGTTTGTGTAAACATGTCACCATTTGTTCTCTGCATTGCAAAAAAAGAAAAAAGAAAAAGAAAAGAAAAGAAAAAAGCCAACGAGTCAATGCTGAGCAATAACAGAGAATAGGGTGGGACATCTTGGTCCAGTGAGAGGAGGGGAAAGAAGAGGAAGAAGAGGGCGGATGCATATGGAGAGGACCAGGAAACACCAGGAGAAATGAGCTGGATCTAGGATGTGGGTAAAAATCAAGTATAGAGTGGGAAATCTGAATGGGAGGAAGCTATACTAGCTTGGAGGTTTAGGATGGAGGAATTATTGCTCAGCATTGTGCTCTAGGCTAACTAAGTAGACCATAGTCTCTCTGTGTGGTTACTTGGGTATAAAGCTGGTTAAGGAGTAACTGTTGATTTAATACAGTAATAAATCAATATTAAGTATTATAATCATTCAATACTGTCCAAGGTATCACAGTGTCAGAAGCCCAACTGAGCCTCTGCTGGAGACTGAGGGACTAAGAAGACACAAATTGGCAGGGTGGAAACCAGGGTTCAGCCTCACTAAGAAATATTCCTGGATAAAACCAGAATGGAAAGCTAAGTGTACTAAAATGCTAGTTCTGCTTGGGAGACTGAGGAGAAGGACTGCCATGAGTTTGAGGACAGCTTGAGCTACACAGTGACTTCAGGGCGACACAATGTGAGCATGTCTCAGAAAACCAAACGCGGG
>OU015745.1:28775791-28791532 GCA_907169655.1 Acomys percivali
GATAGGAAGTAGAGACAGGAGAATTCCCAGATGCTCCCCCACCAGCTAGCTTGGTGCACATAGGGGAAAACCAGCAAAGAGCCCTGTCTCTAACAAGGTGGAAGGCGAGGGCTGACATTTGAGGTTGTCACCTGACCTCCACACCTGTACCCTTATTCACACACAAAGTGCATACAAATCTCTTCTAAAGTTTCAGAGCTGCCACAAACTGTGATCTACAGTGGTGTACTGCCTGCAAGATATGCTAGGGCAATGGTGGCACAAAGTCTGTGGAAGTAACCAATGTTATACTTCTGCTTCAGTCCACCTATCCGTGATGTCATTGCTTACCTGCTTACCTGCCACAGAGGTGTGGCCCTGCCCAGGGTCGTATAAAAGAATAGACCCTCCACATGGCGCTCTCTCTCTCTCTCTCTCTCTCTCTCTCTCTCTCTCTCTCTCTCTCTCTCTCTCCCTCCCCCCCCCCTCCCCTCTGACCCCCCCCCCCCCCTTTCTCCCCCCCCCCCCCAATGCTCACTTAATAAACTCCTCTACAACATAATATCTGCTGCCTGTACCTTATTACCTTATATCCTACTGCCTTAATCTTTAATTATAACAACCAACCAATAATTACTTGACTTAAGGCTGTCTCCATGAGATGGAACCCTTACCTGATACTGTGTGGGTGACCAAGAACCAGAGACTAGATACCCAAGGGACCTAGGGTAAAACCAAATAATCCTGGTCTAAAAAAGGAAAAACAAGCAAACAAAAAGGACTGAAGCCTGCAGACAAGAACACAGTGTAGTCTGGCACACTGTAGGATGGATGAGAGGGCGGGCACAGTTTCACAAGCCAAAGACTAGGGTTTGAGTCCACCCCTGCCTCTGCCCACCTGTCTTTCAACTTCCGAGACTCTTCTGCATCTGCACACGAGATGCTGCTGACTGCAGAAGTATTGGGAGGATCCAATCAGAAAATGCATAGTCACTGTGTAAGAGGCATACAAGCGGATAGCAAAGGGGCTGGGGACTTAATGTGGTCATGGAGCCCTAGCTTAGCAAGCACAGGGCCCTGGGTTCAGTCCCCAACATAACAACGATAAACTAACACCATCAAAACATGTACGGGTTTCCTATCCTTCAGCAAACATTTACCTGATCTCCTACCCAACCCACCCTGCATGCAGCATTTCAGGGTTTGGTAGCAGATGGCAATAGGCCCACTGTCAGAGCTAACTGTGTTAGGCAATGCGTGCTGGGAACAGCAGCACAACTTGAAAGTGAAGCAAGCACAGTACGCAAAGGGTGGCAAAGGTCTGCACAGGTGTGGCAAGAGGAAAGAGGAAGATGTCTAAATTGCAATGACTAGGCTAGATTGTTTCCCATAGATACCCATCAGCCAAGGCTTTAAAAACCAGAAGAGGACTCTCAACAGGGGCCTAGGGCAGGCTGGGTGGAATACTCTTTTCTTTTGAGCCTCACACTACCAAATGTTGAACTTTGCTGGTTCCCTCTCAATTAAAAGGAAAAAAGAAAAGTGATACAAAGCAAAGCAAAATAAAATAGCCCAACACATTCCTCTTCTAAATGCTGAGAAATGGGGGCAGATGGCAGCAGCAACGCCAATGAGTACTGGATCAGGAAGCCACATTGGGACTGAGGGGGGTAGCTCAGTGACTAACAGAACTTAGTGAGCAAGCGTGAGGATCTGAGTTCAAATCCCCACCTCCTATGTCAAAAACAAAGCATCCTGTAACCTGAATACTGTGGAGGCACTGGAGCTTGTTGGCCACAAACCTAGCTCCAAGTTCAGTGAGAGATCCTGTTGCCTCCATACTTGCACCTGCACACATGTGTGTACCGGTGTAAAACACACACACACTGCAGTAGGCCAAAGGGAGAAGGGTTGGCGGCAGACTACAGCACAAATCTGCAATCCCAGCCCTGGGGACAGTGAAGCAAGAGGATCATAAGTTTGAGGCCAGCCTATATTAGAATAAGACCCTATTTCCAAATTAAAAAAGAAAAAAGAGAGGAAGCTGTTTCACTTCCACATCAATTCCAGAATCCTCCGATGGCTTCTGCACAGCATGGAACATTCTTGTCCTACACACTCACCCAGTTATTTCTTTGTCCTGTGTACGTCTCAGCCCTGCCATCTTTTATACAGTAGGCCTTCACCTGGAGTAAAATCTTTGACACTGCACCTTCCAAAACTACTCTGTGCCTCATCTTCACCACACAGTCAATAATTTATTAATATTATTAAGAAGGCCTCCTCCATTTTGATTCAGGCCACCATGCTGAGCCTTAGCTTTCAGTTTCCCAGAAAGGCTCCTTAGACTTCTCGAAAAAGCCTCCAAAAAAGGGCAACCAATCAGCAAGTGCCCAGATATCTGGCCTGGGACTAAACTAGCTATGAGGTGACCATTCCCTCCCCAGGATCAGAACCATCAGGGGCAAACAAGTACCCCTCAGAATGAACCCAACCAATCCTAACAAAGACTGGATGATCATGGCTGGAAATCCCCTAACTGGCTTTACAAGGAGCCTGTGAGCTCCTCTTGGGGTCGCCATTTTATATGAGTGGTGACCCCTGCATACTGGCTGTTTCTGCAGAATAAACGCTTTTTGTTTTTGCAAAGCTTGGGGTCTTCCTTCAGCGATTCTTGGACCCTTAAATTTTTTGAGGGGACAGAGTCTCCCTATGTAGTTCAGACAGACTTCAGATGCCTCCTGCCTTGGCCTTGTGAGCACTGGAGTTCCCGAGGAAGGCCAGCATAGCTCCATGCTCATTATGTTACACACTGTGAACGTCTGTCTTTGCTGGAAGGAAAGTTCAAACAGAACCATGCTGGTGTCCATGTTCCCCCCACTGCTTTCCCAGCATCTGCCTCCACCTCCAGCCGCTCACATGTACCTAACAAGGACATGCTAAAGACAAGGTCTAGGAATGAATGCACAGAAGGGCATTTCCAGGCAAACAGGAATGAGAAAAAGTGTGAGGACAGAGCAACTGAAAACCGACTAGTCACCAGAGTAGGCAAAGCCATACCTGAAGGGCCTGATAGGAAAAGAATTTCCATTCCAGCAGAGCTCAGCATTCCAGGAAGAGATTGCGCAGCAGCAAGGGGAGAAGCTAAGGCCGGCCAAGCAGCAAGAGGCAGGGTGGGAATTTAGGCAAGGCAAGGGGGCCTTAAAAAGGCAGCGAGGAGGACAGCAGATACAGTGGTGTCAAGGATTAACTCAGGAAGGAGATCTGATAGTTGCCGGGCCTAGAAGAAGAGATCCTGTAAGGGAGGAAATACCCAAGAAGAAAGACTTTGAGATTCTGCCTCGAGGACTGAGGAAGAAGAGGATGCTGAAAGAACAGCAGGTTTAGAGGAACAGTAACAAGTTTTCGTTTGGCAGGTCCCCAGGCAGACCTGCCCTGGGTAGTCATGACAGTCGCGGACTCAATGACTTGGAGATGACAGCACATGCTCTGCTTGTTTGCAATTCTTCAGTGCCCCGTTTCCCACTCCAGCACTGTTACAATAGAAGCCCATGGCCCAGCAGGTAAAGGTGGTTGCCTACAAGCCTGACCACTGTTGTTTGATTCCCCAGGACTCATGTGGTGGACGGACAGTACTGACTCCTCTAAGTTGTCTCCTGACCACCGTACGTGTTGTACCCCACCCTACAATGACATTTTAAAAGTCTGCAGACTTCCTAGCCAGAAGTGCAGACATTACTAAGTGGGCAAAATTCGGCTCACTCACATCTTCTCCCATCTCATCCCTCTGTCACACTGGGGCTGGAGTGTGGTATATTTAGGTCTACCACTAAGCTACATTCTTGGCCCTAATCTTAAAACATACATAACTATCTAATAGTTTCCTGTTTAGTAAATCGCTTGATTCTAATTAGCTCACAACTAAAACTATCACACTGATAGTTTAAAGCTGCTGCTACTCAAGCAGGTGGCCAGTTCCAAACTCTATGCATCTCAGTGAGCTTCTATATAGTTGGAGTGGCAGCTCTGAAGCTCTGGAGCTTCTATTAGGGTTTTACACGTTTACTATCAATTACACACATACACACACACACACACACTACAGAAGAAAGAACTATGACAGAAACTAGAAAAAAAATAACATTCTCCCTTAACTTGCTTTCTGAGGCAAGGTCTTATTATGTGGCCTAGGTTGGTCTGGAATGTGCAATCCTCATGCCTCAGCCTTCTAAAGAGAGGTATACACCAACAGGCCCAAGTGGGACATTTCAACATTTTGGTAATAACTTAATTTTCTGTAAATTATTTTTTACTATATTTTAATTTCTTAGGTAGAAGCTAGCATGCTACGGTATGCATGTGGGGATCAAAGGACAGCATGCTCTTGACTTTCACTTTGTAGGTTCTGCGGGTTAAACTGAGGTCAGCAGACTTGGTAGCAAGCATCTTTCTCCACTGAGCCTTCTTGCTGACACAGTGCACTTTTTTTTTTTTTAATTAATTTACCCTTACCTGCTATAAAGATGGAACTCAGGGTCTGGTGCAAGTGATGCAACACACACCAGTCCTCGCCTCCTTTTTTTTTTTTTTTTTTTTTTCCTTTCTTTCTCTCCTTTTTTATAGAGGGCCCTGAAGCCCAGGAAGTAACTTATAGAAGTGGGGCAGAAGCATTGTGGCCTGCTGTCTTTGCCCTTAGCACGACACTGGCCACAAGGCCACGCATGATATGGCCCCTGCTTCCCAGATGCCTTTCAGCCTGCAACTTGCATGGCTTTGTTTCCCTTCAGGCTATGCTGTGTCACCCACAGTGCCTGGTTCTTATCACCTGCAAACCCTCTTCACCTGGAGTACCCTGTGCGTCGTTAGAGGTGTGGCCAACCTTTTGACGCTACAACTGCATACCGTCACACATAAAGTCCATGCTGCTAAAATGTGTAATCTAAATCTAATTTTAAATAAATTTGCGATTTTTGTGTTGGGCTGTATTTATATATAGCTGTCTGAGCCACATGCAACTCCAAGGCCGTATGTTGGAGATGCCTGCTAGGCCCAGGATAAAGTGCCAGTGTGGCTGTGGACCCCTCAGCCTTAATTGCCAGTGACCAAATTCCCTCTCCCTCAGACCTCTGCAAGTGCTTCTCGACAGACTGTCACAAGTCAGCTCCTGGAGGACAAGGACACGCACTCCTCATTTTTGTACTCCCAGATTAAGGGGCCATAGAAGGCACCAAGAAGATGCTAAAGAACGGTCCATGCTTATTTTCTGTAATGAGACACTGGCTAAGGACAGAAAAGGACATACCACCGACCCCAGCAAGGATTTTTCTGTGTAACACTGACTGCCCTGGAACTCTCTCTTTAAACCAGACTGGCCTTGAACTCAGGAATGCTGGGACTAAAGGCGTGTGCCACTGTATTGGGCTTCAGAAAATGAATCTTGATCCTGTGGTTGAGTAAGAAAGCCCTATCCTTAACTCTTTAAAGGGCTTCAGAAATCATGTCACATGAGGTCACACAGGACTTGACCACAACAAAGACAGATGTTCCAGGCAAATGAGAGCAGAGCTCTATGCAAGACACAGCTTTAAGTAGTGTAAGAAAACTGGGGGACAAAGCTGGGGTGGAGATAGGTTTCATTATTTGGGTGTAGCTCAAATACCATCTCCTCAGATAATTCATTCTTGCTTCCCAGCTTCCCAGACAGCACCCTCAAATACAAATGGAAACATGCCTCCTGGTGTCCATGTAGCTCTCCAGCCTGTTACCTGGGTTTCTGTAGAGCCACTCAGGACTTGAAACACTTTCCACTCCTTAGAAGTATTCTATTAACCTCATTCATTGTTTTTGGAGACAGGGCTTCACGTAGCCCAAGCTGGCCTTGACCAAGGTATGCAGCTGAAGATGACCTCTCTTTCTTTTCCATTTGCCTGTTCATATTGTCCATGTATGTTTATGCATAGCTGCATTATGTGAGGGCACATGTACCTGGGGTGCACATATGTGTACATCCATGTGGAGGCCCCAG
Organism: Acomys percivali; assembly: GCA_907169655.1. Classification (NCBI taxonomy): domain Eukaryota; kingdom Metazoa; phylum Chordata; class Mammalia; order Rodentia; family Muridae; genus Acomys; species Acomys percivali. The sequence goes on from OU015745.1 coordinate 28,781,796, forward strand.
GTTGAAGTTAGGAATCATCTCCCACCACATTCCACCTTGTTTCATTGAAGCAGTCTCGCAATCAAACTCAGAGCTCATCAATATGGCTGGTCTAGCTAACTCTCTTGCTCTGCAGAGCCAGCCTCCACCTTCCAAGGCTGGAATTACAGGCAGGCCATCAAGGCTGGAATTATAGGCAGGCCATCAAGCCTGTCTGTCATTTATGAAGACTTGGGGGGGCGGGGGGACCCGGACTCTGATTCTCATGTCTGCATGGCATCAGTTAGCCAGTGAAACATCTCTCCATCCCCAACTATGAACTTTGTTCTTTTAGACAAAGCCCCACTATGTAGACCAGGATAGTCTCAAGCTCAGAGATCCATCTGCCTCTAGGGCTGGGATTAACGGATTGAACTATCACACCTGTCAAAAACTTTGAACTCTTGTTTGTTTTTTAAGGCAGGGTTTCTCTGACTAGCCCTGCCTTGAAAACACTCTCTCCCTCTCTCCCTCCCCCATTTCCCTCTCAGCAGATGGGCCTTCGACTCAGAGATCCACCTGTCTCTGCCTCCCAGGGTTCAGATTAAAGGTATGCCCCACCACAACTATCACCTTGAACTTTTGATCCTTCTCTGCCTTCTCTACCTCAGCCTCCCAAGCGCTGAGATTAAGGCAAGCACTACCATCTCATTTAAAGTGGGCCATTTATTGGCAATCAGCACCATCATCACCACCAAGTGGGGCTAGGGGATCCATTTCATCTTTAGAGCTTACAAGTAAAGCCTGGTACATAATGGGCATTCGAATATGTCTTTTATTTGGTATATCTATGCATATGTCAAGCATATATAATATGCCAGACACTGTTCTGTTTGCTGAGATTACTAATAATGCAAAAACTCTGCATCACAATAGAGCTCATTACGGGTAAAGAACTCAATGCATTTAGCTACAGATGGAAAAGGAAGGCAACCTAGAAGTGTTCAAAGACATGTGGGGCAACTAAGCGCAAGTGTGACTCTGACAGGGATATGAGCTGTGACTGCTAGCCACAGCCCTCAGCCCCTCCCATGACCTTTTTGAGTACTAACTGGCTGGAGGCAAGCTGGAAGCAACAGAAAGTCATGAGCTGTCACAAATGGAGGCCAGTGGCTGAGGTATCCTAAGACCAAAACAAAACAAAAACAACAGCAAAAATACAAACAAACAAAAAAACACAAAGTAAACAGTCTACGGGAAAGGAAAAGCCTGAAATAGAATTTCTCAAGTCTACACCACAGACCTGTTTATCAGTTAGATGAGGAGGGAAAAAAAAAAAAAAGCTAAAAAGTCAAAGTCAAAACAAAACAAACCCCACCAAATAAGCACATTTGGGAGGGAAAATGCATTTGTGACCAGGGTTTAAGAATAGGGTGATTAAGCTGGGCGGTGGTGATGCACTCGGGAGGCAGAGGCTGGAGGATTGCTGTGAATCCAAGGCCAGCCTGGTCTACAAAGAGAGTCCAGGACAGCCAAGACTACAGAGAACCCCTGTCTTGAAAAACAAAAACAAAAACAAAAAATTATACGGTAATTGGGATGGGTGTGAAGTTGAATTGATAAGAGTATTGCCCAGCATTGCAAAAAGCCCCAGGTTCAATACTCCAGCAGCAGAAAAACCAGGCATGGTGGTAGATACCTTTAATCCCAGAGCCCAAGGAGGTGGAAATAGAAGTATAAAATTTCAAAAGCCAGCTTCTGCAACACTGAATGTTCAAAGCCAGCATGGGCTACATGGCATTCAGTCTTTATTTTTTAAAAAAATTAATTTGTACTGGAAAGCTGACTCAACTCAGCAGTTATGAGTTGTGTACTCTCTTGCAGGACCTGGATCGGGTTTCCAGTATAACCCAGGCTGGTTCTAAATAGCAATTCTCTTGACTCAGCCTCCCTGCGGCTCGGTTCACCTCTCTACGCGACCATGCCGGGCTCAGAAACTTTCTAACGAGTGCCTCACTGGGATGATTCCTATAAAGTATTAATTAATAACCTCTGAGTCTTTTCAAGGGATGCAGAGCCTCTCCTAGAAAAGCATTAAAAGAAGAACTGTGTCCTCTTCATGAGACAAATCACAAGATCAAAGCCTTACACAGACCAGAGGCACTGGCTCACTCGTCAGCCCGTCCACACACACCGCAAAGGCAGCACTTGACAGAATGAGCGACCAGAGGTGCCTCCGGACACCGGGAACAGAACACTCCCTTGCCAAGGTACGAGGGGACCGTGTACAGACAGGTGAAGAATATTCCAGGACAGCCCAAGACTAGCTTCAGCTATCCTAAGTAAAGCTCGCCAGACCCCGCACCTGCTCCACAACCACGACTTACTTACCGCCGCTCAACTTCCGGCAACCAAAGCCCCAGCCGCGCCGCGCGGTCCAATGACGTCATAGCTCAGCCCACACAAACGCGGAAGCCCGGTGCGCATGCGTACATGAATAGCCAAAAAGAGAGTCCCTAGCACCGTGAGAGCGGGGGCGTAACGCCTGAAGGCTACAACCTGTAGGTCTTGAGCTTTTAAAGATTACACTTTCCTGCTAGTGACTCTAGAGGACGACGAAATGACTGTCATTATTATCAAATTTCCAGGAGACTTATATAGTGCAGGTGTTCTTTGCATTTTAATTTGATTTTTAAAAAGATCAAGCTACATAGCCATGGCTGTCCTGGAGCTGTATACATACATCAGTCTAGTATCATCCAACAATCAGAGATTACCTGCTTCTTCTTTTCCCCAGTGTTGGGAATAAAAGCTTGCACAACCATACCTCACAAAAGGAGCTGACTTGCATGGGAAAAGCCTATGACGGTGGAAAACCAAATAACATCGAAATAACCCTCCAACCTACTGCAGCTTCAGCAACTATTAAATCACTTCTTAAGAACCCATTACAGCCTTTAATCCCAGCACTCGGGAGGCAGAGGCAGGCGGATTACTGTGAGTTCGAGGCCAGCCTGGTCTACAAAGCGAGTCTAGGACAGCCAAGGCTACACAGAGAAACCTTGTCTCAAAAAACAAAACAAAACAACAAAAAAGAACCCATTACAAACCAGGCAGTGTGGCATAGGTCTTTAATCCCAGCATTTAGAAGGCAGAGGCAGGTGGGTCTCTGAGTTCCTGGTCTACAAAGCAACTTCCAGGACAGCCAGGGTTACAAAAAGAAACCCTGCCTCAAAACAAAATAAAACAAACATACTGTAGGGTAAAACATAGGAAAACATTTTTTGTTTTGTTTTGTTTTTTTGTTTTGTTTTATTTTGTTGTTGTTGTTTGAGACAGGGTTTCTCTGTGTAGCCTTGGCTGTCCTGGACTCGCTTTGTAGACCAGGCTGGCCTCGAACTCACAGCGATCCGCCTGCCTCTGCCTCCCGAGTGCTGGGATTAAAGGCGTGCGCCACCACGCCCCGCTTGGAACACATTTTTGATGGGACGATGAACATAACGAAATGCTCTAGCCTGAGGAATCTTGCATATGAGAGGGGACTTCCTTAGAGACAGGATTCAGTTCTATAGTCCAAGATGACCAGTGCTCAAGGCAAATATGCTGATACCACATCTCCACTGCTGAGACCACATTCCATGGACACCTTTCCTGGCACACAGTGACTTTGGAGTGCCTCTAGGGACTCATCATAATAAGATAAAGGACTATTCATTGATTCCACAATTCAAGGTTTCCTATTTCTACTGGTTAAATTACAAGAAGTCAGCATTTTATGTGCCTTCTATAAAAAGGGGAAAACAGTAGTAGTAAAGCAATGTAAAGTGATTCCTGGAAGGAAAGGAGCTTTGGAGTCAGGCTGACATTGAATAATCTTAGACTATGACAAAGGACAACAATACAGCTTTAGGGAGGAGGCACGAGGCTAGGCAAACAGTAGGAAATGACTGGAATTGGAGATGACACTGAACTACAGATAGGCAAATGTGTGGGGACTACGGCTGGCTGCAAATCACAGCTGATCAACAATTTCTGCTCCCAAGTCATCATCCTGCCTCAGACATCGAAGAGAATGAGATGACAGATGTGTGTTTCTGTTTCTGATAACAGTTTTCTCTGCTCAAGAAAGGACACACAAGAGCCGGGCGTGGTGGCGTATGCCTGTAATCCCAGCACTCGGGAGGCAGAGGCAGGCGGATCGCTGTGAGTTCGAGGCCAGCCTGGTCTACAAAGCGGGTCCAGGACAAGCCAAGGCTAACACAGAGAAACCCTGTCTCGAAAAACCAAAAAAAAGAAAGAAAAAAAAAGAAAGGACACACAAGAACAGGAAAATAAAAGGAAAAGCAAAAGGGAGCTAGCACAATGAAAGAGGGCTGGGTCCAATGCTCTACTGTTTCCTCTCCCTGCAGCCTGCTCCCTGGGGGCTTCTTTGATGTAAGAAGCTAAGCTTGGGACAAATGAAAGGACAATGGGGCCATGGAGAGGCATGAGCATAATTCAGGTGGCTGACTTTTTCCCTAATGTTCATGCATACACTTGGGACATTTCATCTTTTAGGAAAAACAGGAACTGTGGAGGACTGGCCATGGCCTTATCTCAGGAGGAACAGGAAAGGCATGAAAACATCAATTTTATTTTAGCCACGCTCTGAAAGAACACAACTTCTCTTGACCAATGAGCCATCTCACCACCCCACAAAAACATCTTGATATAACTGCTTTCCCAAAGTACAGGCTCCAGGTAACCTTCAGTTTCAACATCTTCTGAGGACATCAGGTAACGCACATGCCAAGACAATCTGATGGCCACCCTAGCTCACACTAAACTAATTCTGCATTTCTTAATACACTTCCTGAGATATGGAAGCCATCCATAACCACAAAGTAGAAAATACACAAACTCTCAGGCAAAAATATCATGAAAAGAAACAATGTTGTGAGAGTCCACAATATTGAAGCTCTGTAGTGACAGAAGATTGATCAAAAAGTACAAAAGACACAGGAGAGTGAGGGGACACTGACTGAAAGGGGAATGGGTTCTGAAGAGGTGCTGGTAATATTTGAGGATGTCACTGAGAAAAGTCTGCCATGGAAATAAAAATTGATAAGAAGATTTAACACGCCAGGCTGGTAGGCCACACCTAGAGTCTAAGTACTTGAGATGTATGCAGAAACAATTCGGCATAGACATTCACCCAAAACAGCATATAGTACTTAGAGATAGTCTGTGCTACATGAGACACTGTAAAAAAAAAAATAAGAAGAAGAAAAGAAAAGAAAAAAAGAAAGAAAAAGACATTTGTGGAGGAATTTTAATTCAGCAACATGGCTACTCTGGCTGGAATATAGACAAGCCTTTAGTACACAACTTTAATCTCAAATAATATAGGTAATGTTAGTTTATAGAAGGAAGCAGGAATGTATTGAAGTGACTTCTAATTGAGGGAAAGACAAAGTGATGAACAAAGATTTGTCAAAATGAGTCACAGATAGGATAGGTAAAATTCTCGAGAGAAGAGAGGAAAGAGAGGTCCTAAGGGAGATTTTGAGAGAGAGAGAGAGAGAGAGAGAGAGAGAGAGAGAGAGAGAGAGAGAGAGAGAGAGAGGGTGGCCGGGGAGAGAGAGCAGCTTTTACCAATATAGTTTTATGGACATGTGGGAGAGAGAACAAGCTAGAGACAGGTGAAGACACTGAACCAGAGAATGAGAAACAGGCAGCTTAGAAGAGACTGATAGGTAATTTGAGTCCAAGATAAGCAATTCAATCAGAAGTGAGAGAAGCCAGATTGAATCAGAAAGCTTGGAGAGGAATTTGAGCCAGAGGAGCTAAGTTGAACAGCCCAGCCAGGGAAAATTAAGAAAGAGCTAGAAAAGGAAGAGCTTATTCAACAGTAAGACTCTAAGAGAAAATTTTAAATCAGTCAAATAAGAGGGACATTTTACATATTTTAGAAATGAGAGTGAGTAAGTAAGAAAGTGACAATAAGTGTCTACATGGTCAATAAATTTAAAAAAAGAGGAACTCCACATATTAATTGGTAATTTGAGTCTCATAAACTTCATTTTTAAAAAAAGATGAGAGAAAAATCAGTGTAGAACTACGAAAAGAAAACTCCTTGGTTGAGAGTCAATCCCTGCAAATATGAGTACCAGATGTCAGACCTGAGCATCCATGTTGAATTCTGGGAATGCTGACATTAAGTAAGCCAGCACTGTGGGAGGCCAAGACTAGACAAACAAAGGGGATTTCTACTGCCCATGAAGAAAGGTTAGGACTTCAAATGATCAGACAGGAAGCCTTGGAGCAGGACACACACCATATTATTCTATCACTTCCAGATCCTTAAGTGGCAGGAACCTACACATCTTCTCTAACTTAAAAGACACACACACACACACACACACACACACACACACACACACCACATACACACCTCTGCTAACAGCAAAAGACAAATGGCCATGGGGAGCAGCTCCTGCCAATAAAATCAGCAGTCAGAATTGCAAAGCACTCAGCTTATCCAGCAGAAAACAAGGACTGTATTAAGATGAAGGGCTTTCTGTGGTTTGTGCGATTGGTTGAGGCTACGCACACAGGCCTACAACTGACTAGGCAGGACTAAATTCTATACAAGGAAGACTGACCCTTTCTGCCCGGGTTTGGGTGATGCCTACAGGCAAGGAGCAAGGCCCTATGCCAAGCTGGAAGCAGGTTCTTTCATTTTCAAACAAGGGTTTGCCCCTGCGCATGCACAGTGGCAATTGGGAAAAATGAGTCCCTAGCACCTGAGAGGGCTTTAACTCCACCCTGCTACAACTGCTGGCTCAGGCTTCTCAAGAAGGCGCTGACATCCTACTAGAGGCTCCAGAAGGCCCCAGGGTGACACTGCAGTGTCAACCAGTGTGGGAGGACTCTCAGGTATCCTGTCCAGGTTTAGGAGCCTCTGTGTTCTTTCATCCTGTGTTCTTTCATCTCCATTTGATGAGTGTTGTTTCTGTGGCTGTAGTTAGTGGTCTCCTTGTTGTTCAGACAAGGTCCTAGGAGGAAGGCAAGGCTGTCCTAGACCTCCATCCATATTTTATGCTCACAGTCCTGGGACTCATGGACATCTACTTGCCTCTGCCTCCCCTGGCCTGAACACAACATGGAAGGACAAAACTCCCAGCCTGCTCCCTGCAAAGACTAGGGGATTCAAGACCAGACAGTGTCCACAATGCACTTTTCTATGCAGACATGGCCACTGCCCTCCGGCTGTGGTCAGTAACAAATCAAAGGCTGAGGACTAAGTGAGTGGATTAGTCCAGGCACAGAGGATGGATATGCAGAATTGCTCTATAGTGGGAGGCCACCTCTGCAGAGGGCATACTCTGGGCTCAGGAGGGCACCTGCCAGCATTTAATTCTCTAGTCCTGGCTGGCATGGAACTGCAGGCAAGGTTCCTGCTGCCAGCTTCTCCCTGTTCAGTTCCCATGCCCCTTCCACCTTGCTTGGTCACAGTGCCTTTGCAAGGGCTCAAGGAATTGTCCCAAGAAAAGAGGACTATTTATTGATGCAGCTTCTCTAGGCATGTGGTATCTCAAGTCTGACCAAGGGACCTGAGAGGGCAGCCATTGAGGAGAATAGATGCAGAGCAGGGCAGTGTCCAGGAGGTTAAAAAGGAAAAGTGCCAGGCTGGAAGAGAATGGGTTTTAGAGTCAGGATGGCAATGAAACTCCTCCTATTATGAACAGACAACCAATCCTGATTCAGAATAGACTTACTAGAGGTGAGACCCAGCTGCAATGGAAAACATCCTGAGACACAGATAGGTTAAGGTCTCAGGATACATGCTGCCTCCTTATGCCTAAAACTTGTGAACCATTTCTGTACCCAGTACATAACTCCCCCTCCAAAGTCCCAGAGAAGGACACTGTGGTGTGTGTGTGTGTGTGTGTGTGTGTGTGTGTGTGTGTGTGTGTGTGTTGTCAGTTTGTGTGTGATCAAGTTCCAGCTCTAAGTTTCATTTCAGAAAGAGGAAGTGCAAGACCTTTAGGGAAGCAGAGAAGGAACAGCACAATGAGAGGAAGAAGCATCCAGAGAGTTCGGATATGTCTCTCTCTGGCCTGTCTGCTCACTTGGGACTTCTGAAATGACAAAAATTGACCTGGGGATGAACGAAAGGATTCTGGATCAAACAAGAGCATTAAGCCGACTACAGCCAGGTGACTGTTCCCCTCATGTTAATGCAGACACTTGGAACATTTGCCCTTCATAAAATGAAGGAGCTTAATGGTGCAAGATTAGCCATGGTCCCATTGTACACATGGGAGGCAGGAAAGGGAACAAAGAGGTCCCCATGGCACCAATATTATTTCACGTATACTCTGCAAGCAAGACATCACATCTCTGAGTGGTGTCCTGCCCGCCTCCCCATCACACTCATAAAGGGTCATCCTATAAGCACTATCCAAAAGGGCAGGTCTGCCTGGCGGTGGTGGCACACGCCTTTAATCTCAAAACTTGGGAGGCAGAAGAAGGGGGATCGCTGTGAATTCGAGGTCAGCCTACTCTACATAGTGAGTCCAGGACAATCAAGGCTACACAGAAAAACCATGTTTGGAAAAAAAATCCAAAACGGCTGGTCTCTGCCTCAAAACCCTCACATCCCTATTCCCTGTCCATCCAGGAGGCCTACCCAAAAAGAGTCAGCCAATAACCACTTTCCAAAGAGGCACATCTCAGGCAAACCCAGGATTCATACTAGGTTTTAGGTTCTTTACACTTCAAGAGCATGGCAATTCTTTTTTTTTTTTTTTGGTTTTTCAAGACAGGGTTTCTCTGTGTAGCCTTGGCTGTCCTGGACCCGCTTCGTAGACCAGGCTGGCCTCGAACTCACAGCGATCCACCTGCCTCTGCCTCCCGAGTGCTGGGATTATAGGCGTGGGCCACCACGCCCGCCCGGCTGAGCATGGCAATTCTTACCTTGCTCTACACACACTATTTCTGCAGTGCTCACCACACTTTCTGAGCTTTGTAGACCCTCTCTCTCTCTGGAAGACAGGTCTGAAAAGTCATCATGAGGGGGAGAGAGGAAAGCCTTCTGTGACTCCAAGACATCAGGTTCATTAGGACACTAGATATATCAAGACATGTCCCCAACACAAGCAGCAATTTCATGGTCTGAAAATGGGCACAAGCAGTTGGCCATGGATGCCGGTGATGTCCCACAATTTCACTGGAGAAAGAGCTAATGTGGTTGTGTACAAGGGTGAGAAAACTGAGCACCCCAAAGTGGTCACAGGATCCTGGACTCTCAGTACTTGAGATTTCGGAGCCTGGGACATAGGAGTCAACACACATCAAGGAAAAAGAGTGTTTCAGACCAGCCTGCATACAGAAGACTTTGTCATACAACCACAGAAGAAGACAGAAGGACAAAGAGAAGATGTTTGGGGGTTGGGAGGCAATGCATGCAAAACTTAGGGTTGCTGCAGAGTACATGTGGAGTCATATTTGATGGTCCTGCTTACACAGAATAAGGAGGATGTCTCTGGCTTTGGACCCAGCAAGGTCTAGAAATAAAGTGCCAAGCAATTTGGAATTGCATGGACAGACCAAATCCATAAGGCACAGGAAAATGACCTTGACAGGCCCCTATAAGGCATGAATGTCAGGAGATGTACTGAGAAACAAAGGGAATGAATAAAATCAGGGTGGGATGATACAGATGGACTCATCCAAAGCAAGCATGAGTAGGAGAGGTGAGACCTGAGCATCCCTGCTGAATGCTGGGCATGCTG
>OU015745.1:28859658-28891793 GCA_907169655.1 Acomys percivali
GAAAAATAAAAAAGTTGGTCCCCATTTGGTGGCACCACTTGGAAGGTTTGGGAAGCGTGGCCTCGCTGGAGGAAGTAAGCCACTAGGATGAACTTTGACCACCACCGTGTTCCCCTTCCCGAACTCTCGCTCCTTCCTGCTGTGGTTCAGCTTCCTGTTCCTGCTGCCATGCTATGCCCCCCACCAGGGCAGACTCTTACCCTCTGCATCCATAAGCCTAAACAGTCCTTCCTTCTGTAAGTTGCCTTGATTATGGAGCGTGTTTTGTTACAGGAAAGCAATGTAAGGGGCAGCACGGCCCCCAGGGATTCCTGCTCTACTGGGGTGAGGTCCCTCTGAGCCCAGTGACCATCCCTCCAAACCTCGCTGCCTCAGACCCTCACTCTGGCCATTTGAATGGCGGGCTCTACAAGGTGAGGCAAAGAGTAGCTGCCAGGGCTCAGTGACACTATTTCAGACAAAATTTCTTCAAAAATCTTGCTGGATTTGGCTCAGCCCTTCCTTAGGCAAGGTCACAGATGCCTCACCAGACTCCCATGAACACCCCTTGGCATCAGCTGATTTCTGTCCCTCCAAACCTCATGTTGCAAGTTTAACTTCTGCCTGGTGGCAAATATTGTGCTGAGCTTTTATAGCCTTGGGTTCTGCATACATGCAGCACACTCAAAGACAGGTTTCTGTGATGCCAGAGAAGCCTGATTTAAGGCCTCACCAGAAGAGCATTAAGGTGCCTTTTGTTTCTCAGACATGGAGGATGGCTTTTATTCTGATTGACTTCTGGATACACGAGCTGATATATCCTGTGTATAGGGCTTCTTTTTCCTAAAATGTTGCTATTATTGTTTTAAATTTTGTGTATTTGTCAGTGAGTTTGTTGGTGCATGTGACGGTGCTGCGGAGGCTACAGTCTTCAGAGTCCCCTGGAGCTGGAGTTCCAGGTAGTTGTCAGTTGCCTGACATGTGCTAGGAAGTCAAGTCAGGTCCTTCTGCGAGAGTGTGTGCAAGCTCTTAACTTGGAAGCCCTCTCTCCAGCTCCAGCGTGGGCTTTTCCTGTGTGGCGCTTTCTTGAGTACAGTGACGTTACCCTCTCTGTCCCCAGCTGCCCTGCCTCTCCTCTTCTGTCTCCATCCCGTACTTCAGCTTCCCCTTTTTGTCTTCCCCTCCCCATTTTTGTCCCTTGGCTGTCCCTGTGATGTCCTTTATTACCACCTGAAGTCATCTCCTCTGCCTCATGATGTCCCTATCTTTCCCCCTTAGCTCCCCGTCTCTATGCAATCTCCTGTGCAGCCCAGGTGGGCCTCGAACTCAAAATTATGATCCACCTGCCTCTGCCACAAGAGAACTAAGGTGGCAGGTGTCACCTCTCCAGTGGAGTTTGTGTGACAAATACTACACAGGCCTGAGGCTAAGACCCTCGAAAAGGGGAGAGTCTCCTGGACTGGGGTTGATATTCCTGCCAGGAGAAAAACTGCAGCTTTGCTCTCACTGTGCTGGGGACCTACTCTTTCTATTTTAACTGTGCTTCACTCCCAATGTAGGACTCCTCAAGCATAACCACAGTCGCTGGGAGGCAACCCCGACTCGGGACTGCAGCCAGTGACTGTCCAGGTCCAGAGTAGTTCTGCTTCACTTCCACTTATTAAAAGAAACATGACTAGAAACTAATAATTAGTTAATAAGTTATACTATGGTCTACAAAGAAATGGAGTATTTCAAAAGACTCCAGGTAGTGGCACTCAAATATCAGAAGAGGGAACTAAAGAAAAGGAAAAAAACATTCCTGGCACACAGGTGCTGGGCACAAGTTTCGTTAGGGAGAGAGCATTGACCCTGGACAGAGGGAGCACAGGCGTATTGATGTCAAGCCAGTGACTTACAAGTGATGACGTCTCTGCTGTATGTTCTGTACCCTGCATTGTTTCATTTAAAGCTGTAATTCAAATTATGACAACCCAATAACTTTGCATTCTGTACTTGTGCCTGTATGCTTGATTGCTCACTGACGTCCATAAATCTGCTTTGTGGGAAAATGTAAACCAGAAAAGCCCCCCTGCTTTCAAAAAATGTATATCACACTAGACAGCTTGCTTGAAAAGTACACTCAGATGCAGACTTGGTCTTAAGTTTTGGGTCTGTTTGTCACCGCCTTATCTCGTGTACACCAATGCTCCAAAGACTCCTATTCCCAGAGACCCATCCCCCACTGCGCTGGTCCACGGCAGGCAGGCATTGCCTCAGCCATCTCTTATTCTAGCTTCCTTATTCCCCTCCACACTGAACCTCATCTTCACCCCACCCCTCCTTTCTCAGTCCCTTTAGCTTTCTCCTTCATGCAGCAAGCTGGCAGCAGTTTTGTTTTGTTTTGTTTTGTTTTTTAATCAGTTATAGTTCTGGAAGATGTGGCAGCAGTTTTGTTTTGTTTTTTAATCAGTTATAGTTCTGGAAGATGGCTCAGCTGTTCTTCCAGAGGATGGAGGTAAGTCCCCAGCACCCACATCAGGCAGCTCACAACTTCCTATAACTCCAGCTCTGTGGGATCAGATACCCTCTTCTGGCCTCCATGGCACTGTCTGAATATGGTGCACAGAATAAACGCAGGCAAACACCTGTCCAATAAAATATATTAAAATATCAGTTATGCAAACATCACAACAATTGTAGGAAGCTATTATTAAGAAGCTATCTGGGTCTAGTGGTGCAGGCATTGAATTCCAGACCTGAGAGGCAGAGGCAGAGGCAGGTGCATCTCTGTATGTTTGTGGCTAACCTGGGCTATATTGTGTGTTTCAGGCCAGCCAGGGCTACTTAAAGTCTCTTAAAAAGGAAATCTTTACCTTTGATTATTATAAATTGCTATGATTCAAACATGGTCTTTCTCTGAGCTAATGCAATTTAACTCCCAAAGTTTTATGTTAAAGAAATTAAGAAGGTGGAAAATGTGAAGGCTGGAGAGATGGCTCAGCGGTTAAGAACACTGTCTGTTCTTCCAGAGGTCCTGAGTTCAATTCCCAGCAACCACATGGTGGCTCATAGCCATCTATAATGAGATCTGATGCCCTCTTCTGGTGTGCATGTGCAGGTATACAGGCAAGCAGAATATTGTCTGCATAATAAATAAGTAAATAAACCTTAAAAAATTTAAATTTATTATGTATACAGTACTCTGAGTGCATATATACCTGCAGGCCAGAAGAGGGTATTAGATCACATTATAGATGGTTGTGAGCCACCACGTAGTTACTGGGAATTGAACTCAGGACCTCTAGAAGAGGAGTCAGTGCTCTTAACCTCTGAGCCATCTCTCCATTCCATAAACCTTTTTTTTTTTTTTTTTTTTAAAGAAGAAGATGAAAAATGAGTATCACTGTGACTGGAGGTAGGGCTATGGGAAAATGGTTAGGGCAGATAAGGTCATTGTTGGGGCTCAATAGCCAAATCCTGGAGGCTTATGTAAGAATAAGGAAAGCGACCAGACAGACAGGCATCGCAATGTAATGAAACATAAGAGAGTCCTCAACAGAGCCTCCAACATGCTGTTTTGACCCTGAACTTCCAGAACTATAAGCTAACACAAACCTTTGTTCCTTGTCTCATATATTTTGTTATAGTAGCAAAACCAAATTAATTCTAAGCCCTTGCACATAGTCATGCAGAAGTCAGTGCTGAGTAAATTAGTAAGTTTAGCAAGTTGGCCATCCAGAGAACTTGCCTGAAGTTAATTGGCCCATGGAGAGAATACTGGAGAGTCTGCAAGCCCTTATCTGTAGGGGGCTCCTCTCAATGGTGGGATTTAAAAAAATATGTTTGTATGTATGTATAGATGTATGTGTGTATGTATGTATGTATGTATGTATGTATGTATGTATGTATGTATGTACGTACGTATGTATGTATGCTTTTTGAGACAGGGCTTCTCTGTGTAGCTGTCCTAGACTCGCTTTGTAGACCAGGATGGCTTCAGACTCACAGAGATCTACCTGCCTCTGCCTCTTTAGTGCTGGAATTAAAGGCACGTACAACCCTCAGCTGGTTTTAATTTTTATCATGTTTCTTATTTAGGGCAAAAAGCCTGGCTTCTCCTAGAATTTGTGCAAGCCACCACCACTAATTATTTCCAAACGGCTGAAGCTGAGTCATCTCTGTCCCACGGTCCAGGGCTCTCCATAATTCGAAGATGATTCAACCCCATAGACAGGAGCAGCCACAGTAGATAGAGCAGAGAGCAAGTGCATCCCAGAGCTGCTCAGCACACTCCACGCTTCTTCACAAAGCCTGGCTGTTGGCTTGCGGTGGTGTTTGAGTGCTAGTGGCAGCGGTGTGTGTGTGTGTGTGTGTGTGTGTGTGTGTGTGTGTGTGTGTGTGTGTGTGTGACACGTACCTCTGGGTGGTGCCCGGAAGTCAATGTTGGGTTTCTTCCTGTATTCATTTCTACCTTAGTTATCAAGATGGGGCCACTTGCTGACTCTTGTCCTTGCTGATTCAGCTACGTGAGCTGCCTACTGAATGCCAAGGATTCCCGGTCTCTGTCTCCCCAGCACTAGGATTAGAGGTACATGCTGCCACACCTTGCTTTATTTTATTTTTTTAAGATTTATTTTATTTTTATATGTGTATGAGTGTTTTGACTGCCTGTATATGTGTACATTAAGTGTGTGTGTGTGTGTGTGTGTGTGTGTGTGTGTATGTGTGTGTTGCCCAGACAGGCCAACACCTGAACCACAGAAACTGGTTTGAGCTGTCATGTGTATGCTAGAAGCCAACCTGAATCTTCTGTAAGAGTAGCCAGGGTTCTTAGCTACTGAGATCTCTCCAGCCCCAACTTTACCTTTTAGATGTATTTTGCCTTCATGAATATATATATATGTGTGTGTGTGTGTGTGTGTGTGTGTGTGTGTGTGTGTGTGTGCACCAAATGTGTGCCTTATGCCTGAGGATACTAGAAGTTGGGGTTGGATCCCCTAGAATTAAAGTTATAGATACTTGTGAGTTGCCATGTGGAAGGCGGGAACTGAACCTGGGTCCTGCGTATGATTAGACAGTGCTCTTAACCACCAAGCCATCACTCCAGCCCCAATGTTTTGTTTTGAAGGCTCATGTGAAAGCTTCCTATGTAGAAAACATCACATAAGTGCTGGAAACCCTGAGCATCACCATGGGGCACCTTGTCCCTTAGCTGACAACTTGTATTCATGGATCCTTTCTTGTCTTTGTCAGGGCCCAAGTCAAAGCTCGTTTCTCTGCATAGCCCCAAGATCCCTGAAGCCGGAATGTTTAGAGCGTTCTGGGATGCAAGGCGAGGTAAGATGCTACTTAGAATGACCACTGGGGCAGCAGCTAAGAGTTGGCCATAGCCATCTTGTTCCTCTCACATTCTAGAAAGCAGAAGTCATTTGAAGGGACATTTATAAGTTTAAGCAGAAATTTCTTGTCAGGCTTTCATTTCCAGCTGTTCCCTAAGCCTGCGAGACTCAGAAAAGTAGACACAAAGCAGCCATGTAAAGTATCCTTTCAAATGTCATGTTTTAGGTAAGCAAAAATATCTCATTTGGACAGATCATGCAAACAGGAACACAGACACAAAAGACCAGCTTTTACAGGGGCTCCTACTTGCAACACGCATTGATGTTTAACATTGTATTTTAAAATATAAATCACAACCAGACTGTGGCATAAATAAAAATGGATGCTTCCTTGCCTTTGAAAGGCATGATTGACTAGAAACCATACCATCTCACAAATAAAAAAAAAGCACATTTGTCCCTTCTAAAGATCACCTCTGTGAACACAGATGTCCTCCATGCCAGCTACTTGAGTACTGGTCACTTCTCTTGGGGAACACTATGAGTACTTGACAGGATGCTTTTTTTTCCCTTTTTGATGAAAAGTGGTGACAAGGGGCTGGGACTGCACAAGCCACTCATTCTAAGTTTCTGGCATGAGTGTCAAATGATCCCAGGGACCTTATTTCCTCTGGCTATTACTCAGCTTGTCCCTCTGCAGAGGGGACCTACTCATACTTTCTGTCATGTCATCAGCCTTGAGTGAGAGCCCCCTGGTGGAGCCTTCAAGAAACAAGGTTCTCCTGCCTTTCTTTTGCTTAAGATACAACCATTCAAAAACCACTTGCTCCTCCTCTTGACTTTTGAGGGGAGTTTTGGTCACTGCGTTGTAGTTTTGCTGCTGCGGCTGCCATTTTAAGAGCCAAAAGGAACTAGGAGTTGAAAATGATGGACTCACAAGCTGCCTAATTTCCTAGCAACTCTAAGACACAGGTAAGGCAGGTTCCACAGTGGGGCAGACAGCTCTGGACAAGGCTATAAGAGAGGCTGAACTCAGAAGGGATGCACTCTGAGAAATGGTGGCTGAAGTAGACTAGCTGCCATGCCTCTCCAGAAAACCCCTGGAAAGGGACAGCATCTGTGTGCACATCTCTGCAGTCGCATAGCCTTTGTTCAGGAAGTCTCAGAGTTCAGGCTAATCCTCCAGAAGAACTCTAGCTGCACATCCCTCACTTCGGTTACTAAGGACCTCAAATCAAAGAGCATGACATCCGAAGAGCATCTGGGATTCCCACAAGTCCCTGAGGGCACACTCTGCTCATGTCGTTTTTCAAATGCTCTGCATTCTGCTTCCTAAAGTCCAATCATTCTGCCACCTGCTCTCCTTCTGACAGTGCCTGGGAATGCCTCTGAACTGCTCAGCACAAGACCTTAGATTCTACTCCCCAGTGCCCAGGGATCTAGTGACCCCCTAGCATCTAGTGATGCTTCCTTCCTCTGGTTCCCTCCAGGACATCGGATGCCATCCATCTTGACATCCTTCTGGTGTGCCCTTAGGAGCGAATGTGCAGAATTTTCTTGAATGTCTTCTTGAAGTTCTCGTTGCACAGGGGGTAGATGAGGGGGTTCAGCGTGGAGTTGACGTAGCCCAGCCAAATGGTGAACATGTGCACACGTTCACTGCAGCAGCTCGTGCAGAAGGCCACAACCATAAAGAAGATGAAATAGGGGATCCAGCAGAGGATAAAGGCCGCCATGATAAAACCCAACTGCTTGGCTGCCTTCCGCTCTCGGTTTAAATGTAGTCCAGACACATACTGTCTGGAATGTGAGCGGAGCCTCTTCCAGGTGATCTTGATGTAATCCAGGCCACTGTTGGACCCACTTCTCAGCTTGCCTTTGCCCAGCCCTGGCTCTGTGCTGTTGTCTGAGTCTGTGGTCCGGGAGAAGGACTGTCGGTCCACCAAGGTCTGGTCCTCTGATGTCTCGCTGATCCGTCGACAAGTATTCAGGCTCTGTTCATCCATTTTGGGCTGGCTCAGTGCCTGGTCATTGCCCTCTGAGCCCCTGGCAGCTCCCCCAGCCACAGACTGCGTCTGTATGACATCAAGACGAAAACAGTGGCGTGTGACCATTTCTCTATCCCCCTCTTGACTGAAGACAGTTGGAGAGATCACCTTGGGGTCTTCAGATGGTGACTTCTGATCCAGTCCTTCAATAGGGTCTTTTGATGGCCTTTTCAGAACACCCCAGGGTGACTCCTTCCCAGGTTTCTTGGCAGCCTCTTTGGTATTCTCTGACTTCATCTTGATTTCTAAGAAGGAAGGGATGGACCCGTTGGTGAGCTGGCGGTGCTTACAGTGTTGCCTCACGGCCTTGTAGATCTTCATGTAGAACCACAGCATGAGCAAAGTGGGGAGGTAGAAGTTGATGATGGCAGTCATGATCTTGAACCAAGTGACATTGTGGAAGTCTGTCTCGCACTTGTCTTCCTTAAGATCAGGGGCCAGCGACATGAAGTGATTCCAGCCAAGGATGGGTATAACCCACAAGAAGGAGAGAAACCAGGCCCCCAGGATGGTAACTGATGCTCGGGTCTTGGTTCGATATCTCAGGTACCGGAGGGGTTGTTGGACAGAGCGGTAGCGATCTATACACAGGATGAAGACGCTGAAGATGGATGCCGTGCTGGCCACGTAATCCATGGAGAGCCAAAAGAGGCAGAGGGGACGGCCCAGGGACCACTTGGCCATGATGAGATACAGGATGTTCACGGGCATGACGACTGCCCCTACGATCAGGTCTGCTACTGACAGGCTGACAATGTACAGGTTGCCCACGGTATGTAGCTTGCGCTCACTGCGCACAGCGTACAGCACCAGCAGGTTGAGGCCCACGGTGATCAGGGAGATGCTACTGAGAAACACCACCAGGGGCAGCAGCTGAGGGCTGGCCAAGGCCGTCCTGTTCCCCTCACACATCTTGTCTTCAAAAGCAGAGGAAGTGTTGGGAAGGCTCATTGGCACAAGGACAGCCTCCAGTAGCGGCTCCCTCCCTGGGAGAAAAGACAGATCAAGGTCAGAGGTCAAGTCACCTATAAGCATCATGCTGGTTAGACTGGAAGTGGAAGCTGCTGGGGGCAGTGGACACCCACCCCACCATCAGGACCCGTGTGTTCATTCATGCATTCCTTCTGTCCTCACATTCCATCAGGGGCTAGTTGTTGGATTCCTGGCATTATTCTAGATATCAGAGGTACTGCAGTGGACAAACTGATTTTGTGGAGAGTTTGGATGCCAGAGCTTAACCAGAACAGGGCGATCAGTATTTTATACAAGTCTTATTTGGAACCTGTCCTGACTGGCCTGAGCTTTGTCTCCTCATCTCTTTGCTGGTTGCTGGTCCTGAGACAAAACTGGCCAGAAAGAGGCCAGCCAGCCTCACGCATCCCTCTGTGACAAAGATGCCAAGGTATGAAAGTCACCTTTGCCCTCTATCCTTCTCCTGAAAGGAAGTGAGGAAGGGATGTTTGGGTATGATGGCAGTTTGGAGGCAGTCAGAGGAATGCCAAGAAAACCTCAGAGGATTGCATCGTCAGGCAGCTGCTGAAGCCACTATGCAATCTTGGCTAGTATGGTAGCTAACTGTTTTCTTTGCTTAAGCCACTGTCCAGGGAGAACTGTTGTTGGAAGGGGAGAGCTGTTGGGAGGGGAGCTGTTGTGGGGAAGCCATTGTGGAGAGCTCTGGGGGGACTATTAGTAGTAGCTTTTGGGATGCCTATTGAGGTGGTGCTGTTGGGAAACACTTGCGGTGAAAGCCCTGCGCTCAGCTCACATAGTGAGGCCAGAGTAATGCCTGTAGTTCCGTGGAAGTGCAAAAGTCTTAGGAAACTATGTGAGCCGGCTGTGAGCCCAGAAAAGAATGGCCACACGGGGACACAGCAAACAGCACTGGCCTGAGAAAGGCTGCTGCAATTCCAAGAAAGGAGGGGGTGCTTTAGGGATAGGCTTGAGGGATGCCGGGAACTTCCCAAGAAAAAGAGATGACTCAGGGACTCATGAGTTCTAAGCCTAGAAGCCTATGGTCACAGAGGGAGAGCTGTAGAGGGTCCATGAGGGAGAGTGTTCCTCCACCCCGTGTCAGGGCCAGCTACTTTAAAATGAAAGAAAGCAAAATACTACTACTAGTACTAATAAGTTCTAAAATAAAGTACCAATAAAATGAAAGACAACAAAAGAAAAATGTTATTTTCAATATTGGGCATCAAACCTAGATCTTCACCCTCCCCAGATAAGAGCTCTGTCACCAAGCCTTGTAGCTTTAAATAAAAATGTCCAAATGATCAGGAATTTGGTGTCATGAGATACAGAGCGTGCCAGCACCTGGGGACTCTTCTGAGTGCAAGAGCCTCTGGGCAGCTGTGGGGTTTTAGGGTCACAGTGGCTGGGAAGTATCTGCCCTCTATCTAACCCTTAGACAGGATCTAGCCATGAGATAACAAGCCAGGTGCTCCTCCCTCCTTTTGGTTCAGCACTTTGAAGAGAGTAGATTTGTAACAGTTTCTAAAAGAGGGACAGACTCTTGTGGCAAGAAGGGAAGACATGCCAACACAGGCACCCCCATCTGGCCTCACAGCCCAGAAAGACTACAGAGAAGGTTGAAGGACATGACCCCATTCAGCCTTACATCTCACAAGAGGCTGTGAAGACAGTGGGGGATACAGAGACAGGGACCCCCCCCCATCTGGCCTCATATCCCACAGGGGACTGAAGAAAAAGTGAGGGACATGCAGAGACAGGCCCATCGGGCCTCATGGCCCACAGGGAGCTGCAGAGAATGAGGAGTGGACATGGATCCCTTCAGCCTTATACACCTCCCTAGTCCCCAGGAGACTGAGAAGCCTAGAGCTCTGGCAAGGCATCCTTATATCAAAAGCAGAAAAGATGCCGTCCTCCTTCTCTCCCTCCCTCTCTCTATGCTAGGATGCCAACAGCCTTCTGAACTACAGCGGTGGATATGGACCAAAGCCAACAGCAGCAAGCTTGTTAACTAGTGACAACAAATAATAAAATCCAATCAAATTCAAATACCACAAAACAAGCCCAAGGTCAATATTCCTTCTACACTCTGGACCACAGACAGTAAGAAGCCAAGCCCTGGGCATCTCTCACACATCAGTTATATTAATCTGAGCAGCCCAAGTTCAGAGAGGCCAAGCAACTTATTCAAAGCCACACAGCTAGAGAGTTTTTTTTGCTGAGACTATAGTAGGTCTGCTTCTTTCTCACCTGAGTACCACTGGCTCTTGGGGGAACTGTCACTCTGTGATGGGAGCTATCCTGGTACCTGGTCTGTATACACATCCCCAGCATGGGACACTAGGAGCAGATACCTCCCAGTGAGATAACTGGGAATATCTGATGTCAGATATTCCATGGGGGACAGAAGAAAATGTGCCCAGAATATTGGCACATTTGTCTAGCCTAGAGCTTGTATCTTACAGTAAGGAGACTTGCTTGTGTTTTGTGTGTGTGTGTGTGTGTGTGTGTGTGTGTGTGTGCGCGTGCGCGCATGTATGTGTGTTTTGTGTACTCTCAGAGGCTAGAAGAGAGCACGGGATCCCACAGAGCTGGCAGGTAGTTGTAGAGTGGTGGCCTTGGGTGCTGGGCTCCTCTGCCTGAGTACTTCATGCCCTTGGCTGGTGCCATAGTTTGAGCGGGACCCCTGGACCCAAATCTGCCTATCATAATGTTCTTCTTGTAGGTTTCTAGGACCCTCTGGATCCTTCTACTTTGTTATTCTCCCATGCTTCTCTCATCTAGAGTCCCAATAGGATGTCCTCCCCTCTGTCCCAGTTTCCTGGTAAGTGAAGACTTTCATGGGACATGCCCCTTGGGCTAGTATGCAGATATAAGTAAGTATATACCATTTGAGTCTTTCTGCTTCTGGGTTAACTCACTCATTATGATCATTTCTAGCTCAATCCATTTGTCCACAAATTTTGGGAATTCCTTGTTTTTAATAGCTGAGTAGTATTCCATAGTGTAAATGTACCACAGTTTCTTTATCCATTCTTCTACTGAGGGACACTTAGGCTGTTTCCATGATCTGGCTATCATGAATAAGGCTGCTATGAACATGGTTGAGCAAATTTTCTTGTTGTGTGCTGGAGAATCTTCTGGGTATATTCCAAGGAGTGGAATAGCTGGGTCTTGAGGAAGTCCTATTCCCAGTTTTCTGAGATAGCACCAGATAGATTTCCAAAGTGGCTGTATTAGTTTGCATTCCCACCAGCAATGAAGGAGTGTTCCTCTCTCTCCACATCCTTGCCAGCATGTGGTGTCACTTGAATTTTTGATCTTAGCTATTCTGATGGGTGTAAGATGGAATCTCAGAGTTGTTTTGATTTGCATTTCCCTGATGACTAAGGAGGTTGAGCATTTCTTTAAGTGTTTCTCAGCCATTTGATATTCCTCTGTTGAGAATTCTCTGTTTAGTTCCAAGCCCCATTTCTCAATTGGGTTATTCAATACAGGCCGTAAACTTCAAACCCCTACCCAGATCTAGCCAATGGACAGGACATTCTCCACAGTTGAGTGGAGAGTGGGGTATGACTTTCACACGTACTCTCGTACCTCATATTTGACCATATCCCCTGGATGGGGAGACCTGGTAGCACTCAGAGGAAGGATAGCAGGCTACCAAGGAGAGACCTGATACCCTATGAGCATATAAAGGGGGAGAAAGTCCCCCTTAGTCACAGTCATAGGGCAGGGGAGTAAGGGGAAAATGGGAGGGAGGGAGGAATGGGAGGATACAAGGGATGGGATAACCATTGAGATGTAATAAGAATAAATTAATAAAATAAAAAAAAAAGAGAAAAAAAAAGAGTACTTCATGCACTTTGACACTGAGCCATATCTTCAGTTCTTGTTTGTTTTTTGACACAGGCGTTCATGTAACCCAGGCTAGCCTCCAATTCAGTCTCCGTAAATAGCTGAAGATGACCCTGAACTTCTCTTAGTTCCATCTGCTGAGTGCTGGGATAATGGGGCTGTGCCATCATGCTCAGTTTTATGTAGTCCTGGGGACAAAACCCAGGACTTCTTCCTAAATGCTGAGTGATTTCTAGAATGCTGCCAACTGAGCCACATCCCCTATCCCAAGATAGTCCTTCTCAAAGCCGGGAGTTACCTTGAGAAGTCTAAGATCCCCCTCCATGGGAAACACATGACAAGAGCAGGCTTCCCTCTGATCCGAAATGAAAAGCCATCTATCTTCCTCACAGTTAATGACCTAAGTAAAGCCTGAAGACAGTGGCTTCAGATGTAGCATTCAAAGCACCTAGTACTGTGCCTGGCATACGGGAAGTGTTGAATTATTAAAACAACCATATTCTCAGCAGCCATGGCTGCCTCCATCTAGCTAAAGGGACTACCTTCTCTTCTTATTGCTTTGGCTTGCATTTGTTTGTTTTTGTTTTCAAAGACAGGTCTTACTGTGTAAGACCAGGCTGGCCTCAAACTCACAAGGATCCACCAGCCTCTGTCCTCCAAGTGTTGGGATTAAAGGCATGTACCAACACAACTTGAATTTTAGATATGATTTATCTTACCAATGAATATTGTTCATGCTGTTTACACAACTTGTCTAGCCTTCCCTGGAAATATATTCCTTCGTAATCAGAAACATGAACAAAGATGTAGGCCCAAGGTGGGTATCTAAACATCTTCAAGGTAGAGACAGGATGGGGGTTAAAGGTCACCATTGGCTATCAAATGACCTCAAAAGAAAAATCCAAAGCAAAACAAACAAACAAACAAACAAACAAATCTCTGCTGTGTCAGTCTCCAAAAAGACTGGTCCATGGCTGTGTGATTTGTATGTGGATGCAGAGCTTCCTAGAAGGGTTCCTAGTTGCCAACATGGGAGGAGCCTGGTGGGGGCCTCCAGCACCCCTCCTCCCAACTCTGGAGGAACTGCTCATATTAGGAATCAAGAAAACTATCCTGGGACCTTCAAATCTTGGAAGAACAGGTTGGTTCTGTAACCTGAACCTGACTCCAGGCTCTTTCTGGATTCCTGCTTCACATGGTGTGGCCTTTGCCTTCTGAATTCGCTCCAAAGCCACCGCACTGGAACTGCCCAACCTTGTGGCTTTTTGGTCACCTGAGTTCTGAGCTGCATCCATCTTTTTTCCTTTATAGTTAGCCTGCATTGAGCATTTTGTTCCAGTAGCAGAGACTGAGGGTTACGATAGAAGACATTATCATATAGTCACTGACAAGCACTCGGACAAGGCAGGAAAACCTTAGGACAAAATCAAACCTTCAAGGTGTTGTTTATACAGGTTGCTGCCAATTCTCCTGAACAGAAGGCTCTGAGAGGGCCGACCTCTGCTTTACTCATAGCTTTCACTGGGCTGTTGGAAAAGTTATCTTTGATATTTCCCAAGGTGTCAAGGATGAGATCTGTTCTAATTTAATAGTAGGACAAATAAGAGCTTATCAACCACATTTGCTTTTAAAAACACAATAAAACAAATCTCATTTAAACATAATAAAACAATGGGTTTTATTTTGTTTGGTTTGGTTGGTTTGGTGTTTCCAGACAGGGGGTTTCTCTATGTAGCCTTGGCTGACTACATTCACTCTGTAGACCAGGCTGGCTTCAAATTCATGGAGATCCACCTGCCTCTTCCTCCCAGCTGACAATGTTTTTTTCTTTACAGGTTTATTTTCACTACAAGGAATAAAAATTCAAAAGGATTCCATTTGGGCACATTCTGAACCGCTCCCCTATTCAAGCCTGCTCTCTTCATTTGCATAGGCCACTTCTAGTTGAGTAAGTAAAAACATTAATTTCTTGGCTCCTGTTCAAAGCAAAAAGCACCGCAGGCAAGGCTGTGCCAAGGACAACACAGCCCCATCAAGTTTGGGAGAGCACAATTTCCATGAAGCTCCAAGCTTGGCAGTGCCACTTCCTGTGTACACAGAGCAAGAGATCATTTGAGTTCTGCTGCAGGGCTCAGCCCCAGTGGAAGAGGCAGTTAGCAAGTGACCCTGGGCTTGGGCAGAGGCCCTCGGGATCTTCAGAGGGTGCAGGTGTACATGCTGGTGTCTGGGGGCTGGAGAAATGGCTCCATGGCTAAGAGTGTTTAATGCTCCGTCAGAAGACTTTGGTTCAGTTCTCAGCACCCACGGGGCGATTCAAAACCATCTGTAACTCCAGTTCCAGAGGATTCAATGGCCCCTTTTCTACCTCTGACAGCTCTGGACTCACACATGATGCACATGCATACGTGAAGGCAAAACAACTGCACACATAAAGTTAAAATAAATACATCTTAAAACAAAACACAACATTTCTTAGCTATGGCACTCAGGGCTCAAGCCTGAAGAGAGAAATTGGTAAGCCAGACTTAGAGCCCAACACAGACGCCAGCATTGGTGTGGGGTATAATTTAGCACTCCCAAGGCTGAGGCAGGAGGATCAACCTGAGTTCAGGGTCAGCCTGGGCTACACAATGAGTGCCAGGGCAGCCCTGGAAACATGAGGAGATCTTGTCTCAAACAGTCATGGGAAAGTTGTGTTTCAAAAGAAAGTGGAAGAGGCCGCAGGAGGGAAGGGAGAGGACACTTTTGTCTGTCTTTGAGCTGTATGTGATGCATCTAGGATACACCCACAATACACTGCACCTGCGACTATGTTCATGCATAAGTGTGTGGGTAAGTGGTGGCAAAAGGATACACCCACAATGCACTGCACCTGCGACTATGTTCATGCATAAGTGTGTGGATAAAAGTGGTGGCAATGACCACTCTGGGTACACGTACCATGGTCATATGAACGAAACAGCCCCCTCAAGCCTTTCTAGGACCTACCTAACATCACCACGAAGGGACATATAAGTACAATAAGAACTCTTCCCCCACAACCACGAGGAGATGAGAAACAATCCTATTTAAAAACCAGGAAAGGATCTGAACAGACATTTTACCAAAAAAAAAAGGTAGTAATTGTCTTACAACCACATGAAAATATCTGCAATAATGCGAGTCTCTAGGGAAACAAATGCAAAGTTAACCCACAGCGACAGACCACTTCATGTCTACTGGGCTCAACAGTGACTAAGGAAGGACAGTAGCACATGCTGAATGTAGACACGTTAGTCCTGAGGGCATAGGTGCTGTGAGAGGCAGCTCAGCTTCCTCAGCTGACTAAATATGGTCACCGATGGAGCTGAAATCACATGCCTAGAAGCTAGGTGCACCCCACAAAACCAAGAACGTGTCCACGGGAAACACGAATGCAAACTGCGGTATTACAATGGCCCAGAGAAACCCAAGACCAGCAGCTGGTGACTATGCCCTAGCTACACAATTACTAAAAGGGTCACTGTGTGCCAGTCAGTGAGAAGGAACAAAGTACTGACCAAGCAAGATGGTGCATACCTTTAGTCCTAACACTTGTGTGGCAGAAGCAGGCAGATTTGTTTGTGAGTTTGAGGACAGCCTGATCTACACAACGAGTTCCAGAGACCTTGTTTAAAAACAAGACAAAACAGCAACAAAAAACTCAACACTGAAACACAAAGGCAGTGATTATCCAAAACCAGAAAATGAGATGGGGGCGGGGGGAACGACAGAAAGGCAGACACACAGATAGAAACACACACAGAAAAACAGATAGAGAGACAGAGAGACAGAGACAGAGAGACAGAGACAGAGAGAGTTTGTAATGCCTAGGAATGGTTCTGGAGCAAGACTGAATTTGGGGGATGATGAAATGTGTTGCAACTGACTTTGTTGATGAGTAATTGAAACTTTAGTAACTGAATTTTTATTTTTAGATTAATTTTCTGTGTATGAGTGTTTTGCCTGAGTGTATACATGTTTAGTGTGTATGAGCCTGGTGCCTAGGATGGTCAGAAAGCATGTCAGATCCTCTCCAGGTAGATTTAAGGATGTTATGAGCTATCATGTAGGTGCTAGGAACTGAGCCTGGGTCCTCTACTAGATCATCCAGCACTCTTAACCACAGGGCCAGCTTTCCAGGCCTAATATTTGAATTGTGTGACTCACTATATGAATGACTGAACTTTATAGTATATAAAATATACCTTAATAAACTTATTGAAGTAAAATTTCTTAAATTTCTCCAAAGTAGAAGGATTATAAGCTCAAGATCAACTTGGGCTATGTAGTAAGATCCTACCTCAAAATCAAAACCAAACCAGAGAAATACATTGAAATTTCAGTGCTTAAGAAAGAGGCTGCAGCTGGGAGGTGGTGGTGCATGCCTTTAATCCCAGCACTCAGGAGGCAGAAGCAGGAGAATCTGTGAGTTCGAGGTCAGCCTGGTCTACAGAGTGAGTTCCAGGACAGAGAAACCCTGTCTCAAAAAAAAAAAAAAAAAAAAAAAAAGGCTACAGAATCAGGTGCAGTGGCATGGCTCCCTGAGGCTCTGGATATCTGCATCTCTAAAAATCATCTTCTCTGTACTAATATGGGAAACAAGATGGATTCCAAGGTTCTTAGGGGGGGCATTAATTTCTCTTCTTAAAATTTTTAATTTGGATTTTGTGTGTATGTGAGTGCCTGTGACTGTGTTTTGCACCGTGAGTGTGTGGGGCCTGGGAAGGTCAGAAAAGGATGTTGGATCCCCTGGAGTTACAAACAGCTGTGAGCCACCACATGAGTGCTGAGAACCAGAACCAGATCGTCTGGAAGATCAGATAGTGTTCTAAACTTCTGAGCCATCTCTCCAGCCTCTCAGCGCCATTTAAATGACAGCAAACCAGTTGGTTAACACAGTGATAGCTTCAGCCAGGACCAAGACCTAACTTTTTCATAAGTAGTGGTAAGAGCATGTGCCTGGCATGTGTAAGACTCTGGGTTCAATCAAACAGATCACACACACACACACACACACACACACACACACACACACACACACACACACACACATCATAGTGAGCTGCCATCAGAACTTCCACAATCTCCCCATGTCAGAGTGGTTCTCAACCTTCCCAACGCTGCTATCCTTTAATACAGTTCCTCCTGCTGTGGTGACCTCCAACCATAAAACTGTTTTTGTTGCTACTCCCTAGCTGTGATTTTTGCCACTGTTATGCGTCATAATGTAAATATCCAACATGGGACCGGGAGAAAGGTTTGTTCGACCCCCAAAGGGGTCCCACAGGTTGAGAACCACTGGTTTAGGTGATCACAGCTATTTGATTGGTACACCCGCACAGTGACAGCTAAATGAGGGAGAGGGGTTCCTTAGGGATACATGACCCCACAAAAGGAATGCATAGAAAGCTCAACTCAGCTATCTCTTCCTCTGGCTTTGGACACCAGCGATGAGAAGGTATATGGACCCATGAGGCTGGAAAAGGCCTGGTCTCTCCAGCCTTACACTGCACACTAGTGGCCTCTCCTAAATCAACGATGTAGAACTGAGGGTTATAGAGCTCGATGCCAACGCTAAGAGATGCAAGGTAGGGAGACAAGGGGCCGGGGTGTGACTCAGTGACAGAGTACTTGCCGAGTATGGGGGGCCCTGGGTTCCAGTCTTGGGCTTCATACACACCAAAGTCCAGCAGCCATGAGAGTAAGTTTCACTTTAAGGGCCACACCGCAGCACACCCGTCTTCCCGGACCTTCCGGCAACCTTCACTCCCAGGCTTCCTTTCCTTTGGAGGAGAGGGAAGGACATGAATGCTTTAAATAAAAAATGTCAGGAAATGGAAAATATGAACATCTGTGCTAAGGTTAGACAGAACCACTGAATGTAAAACCCAATCCGGCTTGTGAGTGTCATTTCAGGATATGCAGAATGAGTTTTTTTTTTCTCAAATCCCTGAAGATTCAACTTTGAGAAAGACATTTTCAAAAAACCAAAGTTACCCTGGATGTTCTCTGCTTCAGAAGGAGAAAAAAAAAAAAAAAAAAAGACTTATGAAACTGGAGTGAACAGAAGAGAAATGAGGCAGGTGTGGTGCTTATGAGAGAGCCTGGAGTTGGGCACTCCCTCATGCCTGTCTTCTTCAGCCAAGAAAGCTGGGGCCCACCAGGCTGTCACCTTGCTCCCACACTCGGGAACTCGGGAATCCTCAACACGTGGGAACCAGTGTGACTGTGGATGCCATCTGATGTTCACTCACTCAGTTTTGCATTTATCCATCCATCCACTCATTCTGCCTTCATTCATTCATTCATTCATTCACAAAATCTTTATTGAAGGAAATTCTCCTTACGAAAACATAGAATGATACCCAAAAAGTGAACCTAGTTCCCGCTGTCCTGCAGAGGGAGCACTTCCCAGCAGCTCTCACCCCTGCCTCCCCAGATTGCATCACTGCATTCTGAACCTTCTACTTCCTGGTGGTGGGGTGGGCCAGTTTTCTCCTGTTCTTTACTAAACACAACTAGAACCCCTGGACATGCTTACAATGTTCCTGTAGTCCAGGATACATGAAATGCTGAGGTGTGTGTGTGTGTGTGGGGGGGTGTCACTTGAGCCTAATAGTGAGAGACCAGTTTGGGCAACAACATGAGACTCCATTTCAAAAGCAAATAAACCAATCCACAGAAATTATTTTATATTTTTATTCTTAATTATGTGCATGTGGGGGTATGCATACCTAAGTGCAGTTGCTCACAGAGGCCTGAAGGGGGCATTGGACACCTGGAGCAGGGGTTGCATGTGGTTGTGAGTTGTCTGATGTAGGTGCTAGGAACTGAACTTGGGCCCTCTGCAAGAACAGTTTCTCATTCTTAGCCA
The DNA here is from genome assembly GCA_907169655.1 of Acomys percivali. NCBI lineage: Eukaryota > Metazoa > Chordata > Mammalia > Rodentia > Muridae > Acomys > Acomys percivali. The sequence goes on from OU015745.1 coordinate 28,878,729, forward strand.
CTGAGCCACTTTTCCAGGTCCAAGGCACTGTTTTGGTTTTGGTTTTGTATTTTGTTTTCCAAGACAGGGTCTCATTGCATTGCCCTGGCTGTCCTTGAACTTGCCACGTAGTTTAGGCTATCCTTGGACTCACAAAGAGCTGCCTGCCTCTGCCTCCAGACTGCTAGGACTAAAGGTGTGCACCAGTCCACCCAGAGCTGGCATTGTTCTTCAGGCGAGCACGAGGCTGACAGGCCTTGGAGATGCAGAGGCCAGTAACTGAGACACTTGGAAGCCCAAGAATGACATGAGGATGCATTTCCTGGACTCTTGCTTGGCCACATGAATAAATGCGTGAGGTCCAGTCAGGAACCAGGAATGCAGACAGGATGAGAACTCGCAAGCAAAGCCCGCCGCGTCTAGTCAAAGGCCCTAGAAAGGGGCAGCCTGGGGGAAATGGAAACCTTTCTGTCATAAATGGCTCTACTCCAACCAAACCCCGCAGAAACCCCCAAAGCACATGCTGTTTCTTGTCAGCAAAAATACGGTCTTGCTCAGGACCCAGGAACACAACGTGGCTCTCTACTGTAGTGGTTTGAATAATAAAGGCCCCCCCACTGGCTCATATATTTGAATGCTTAGTCATCAGGGAGTGTCACTACTTGGGAGTGTTTGGGAGGTGTGGCCTTGTTGGAGGAAGGGTGTTGCTGGCAGTGGGTTTAGAAATTTCAATAGCCCAAGCCAGGCCCACAGTCTCCCCCCCTCCCTGCCCCCACCCCCTTCCTGCTGCCTGTGGATCTAGGCATAGACCACTCAGCTACTTCTCCAGCACATGTCTGCCTGCCTGCTGCCAACGACTAAACCTCAGAAACTGTAAGCCAGCCCCAATTAAGTCCTTTCCTTTAGAAGAGTTGCTGTGGTCATGGTGTCTCCTCACAGCAACAGGATACTAAGACGCCCACTGACACCACTAGAGAGCAGATCACTCATCTCCTTTACTCCCACAGTGACAGCACCTGGTGAGCCAGTCTCTTCTAGTGCCAGCAGTAGCTGAGTGGAGTGTCTTGATTTCACTCCCACCTGGAGCTAATGGTGCCACATATCTCCTCATGATGGCTCCATCTTCTGCCCTAGTAGGGTCCATATGAGACCAGGTACAACAAAAGCCTGAAATGTGACCCAAGGTCCCCTAACATAGACTGGAAACGTTCCTACATTTCCATCAGAAGTCACTGGTGCTATATAGGGGAAAGACTGTAGATAAAAATGTAAAAGACAGGGCTGGAGTTGGAGAGAGAGCTTAGGTGGTTAAGAGTACTTGCTGCTCTGGCAGAGGACCATGGTTTGCTTTCCAGGATCTATACTGAATATATTACATCAGATGCCCTGGAACTGGAATTACAGCCATTTATAATATATTCAGTGGGGTGCATGTAGTGAGAATTCTGAAATTTTGGTTTCTTTAACACACACACACACACACACACAAACACACACACACACACACACACACACACGTATTCCAAGAATATGCTTTCATTTTAATCCCATGTGTGAGGATAAGGGCCTGCTTCCCAGCAGCTGACTATGATCTGCCTCATGCTCTCGGGGAGGCGTGGTTTTGCCAGCTGCAGATAGTTTCTGTGACCTTTGGAATTCTTGGACTTTTTTCAGAGGATGTATAAAGGCTGGAGCCCTACAGGCGGAGTCAGTGTCTGTCAGTCAGCAGGGATTGGTTGTGGTTTGTTATTAGTTGTGCTCCAAGAAGAAAAAAAATTAGATTCCGAGATCGCCATCTCTCACCTTTCTATCCTCCCTTCTCTCCTATCTAGTAGTAGGGGTGAAACCAGGCAGATAAAGTGGGGAGAGGGGAGAAGAAGAACCCACAAAGTGGCAAAAGTCTGGCTACAGGTACAGGCCTGTAACTCCAGCTCTCCAGAGGAGGATCCAGGATAATAAGTTTGGATTTCAAGGTCATCCTTGGCCTATTCAAGGCCAGCCTGGAATATAAGAGACTCTGTCTCAAAAACGAACACACAGAAATGGAGGGAAGAGGGATGACTCACTGGCTAAGATGCTTGCTATACTTCCAGAGCACGTGAGTTCCTTTCCCAGCACTCAGGTGGGGCAGGTCACAATAACCTATAACTCCAGCTCCAAGGAAGCTGACACTCTCTTCCAGCTCCAAGTCTCTTTCAGGAACCTGTATTCATGTACACAAACACACACACACACACACACACAACACACACACACACACACACACCCCACACTGGCCACAAGGGAAACGCAAAGAGAAACCTTGGGCTACACCGCCGCACACCTATTGAATGGTTGAAATAAAGATCAGTGGCCGGGCGCGGTGGCGCACGCCTATAATCCCAGCAATTGGGAGGCTGGGGCAGGTGGATCGCTGTGAGTTTGAGGCCAGCCTGGTCTACAAAGTGGGTCCAGGACAGCCAAGGCTACACAGAGAAACCCTGTCTCGAAAAACCAAAAAAAAAAAAAAAAAAAAAAAAAGAAAGAAATAAAGAGTAGTGAAGCAAATGCTGAGGAGTGCGCAGCGAGAGTGCGTCCCACTCATCTCATACTCCCACAGGAACAGGAAACCACACATAGAAGAGAGTACAGCTGTGACTTACGAGTCCTAAACACGTGGCTCCTTACAGCTCAGCAGTGCACCCCTGACCGCCTGTCCCAGAGAAAAGAAAGTGGTGTTCACACAAAAACCCACTGATGGATCACCAAGCGGCTCTATTGCTGATAACCCCCAAATGTAGCACACCATAGAATACCACTCAGCAATAAAACGGGGGCGAGCCACGGGCTCTGGTGTAGCTCAGTGGTAGGTCTTGTATTTAGCCTTCTAGAAGCCCTGGCTTCCAATCCGCAGCACAAGACGACAGGCTGCCAACAGACACAGCAACGTGATTGATGCCCAGAGCATCCTGAGGAGAGAAGCCAATCTCAAAGGGCTGCTTCCTATGTGATTCTGTTTATACAGCACCCTTGACAGTATCAAAGTAGAGATATAGACAACAAATGAGTAGTCTCCAGAGGCAAGGGACCCTGGCATGCTGCACACTGATGCAGTGATGTCACCGTGTTGGCTGTGATGCTGGCCAAGAGTTTTGCAGGCTGCTCCCTTGGAAGGAAACTGAGGCAAGAGATATGGGGGTCATTCTACATGCTTTCTTTGCACTGTATTGATTGATTGATTGGTTGGTTGGTTGGTTGATTGATCTCATATAGCCCAGGCTGCCCTCAAATTCTTTATGTAGTAGAGGATGACTTTTGACCTTCTGATCCTCTTGTCTCCACCTCCTAAGTGTGGAAGGACAAGCGTGCATTGGCAGCCTGGCTTAAGCTAGCACATTAGGTAGCCTATTACACACATATACTTTCTGGGGCTCAGCCTGTCTAAGTCTGTCTAAGTCTGAGGCAGCATCTGGGTTGCTGCATTTGTGGCAGGCTCCCCACTGACACCCAAGCTGCTGGCTCACCTTGCAGCCGGAGCTTCTGCACAACGCTTGCATTTAAACTGAGATCATAAGAATTGCCAGGGGGACATCAATGGTTGGAGAGATGAAACGAGAAGATGTAATACACATAGTGAAATACTACTCTGCCCTAAAAAGAACAATACCCTGCGGTTTGTTGTAACGGGGGCGCTGGGGGATGGCACCTGAGGGAAATGACCTAGACACAAGAAAGACCAATGCATGTGCTAAAAACAGCAATCTGAATGGTGGAGGGATTACTCTGGAAGGGTGGGGGGGAGGGGGACAAGGAGGTTGCACACTGGCTCACGAAGACTGGTGCTCTCTACTTTAAGAGTCACGCCTGTAATCCCAGCACTCAGGGAGGCAGAGGCAGGTGGATCTCTGGGAGTTCAAGGTCAGCCTGGTTTACAAAGTAAGTCCAGACATCCAAGGCTACACAGAGAAACCCTGTCTCAGAAAAAAAAAAAAGTTACTACAGAGAGCAACCTGAAGGTTCTAAGTACAGCCAAAGAAAGACGGAGAAAACAGTGACGACATGTTACATACTAGTGACAAATGTCATGTTGTGCCGTGTGCTGCATGCTAACTGGAAAGGCCTAGAACTTGTTTAGGGAGATGGGAGTGCTCACTTCCCTGACTCAATTGAGACATATTATAAATGTGAATCCCTTTGTTACTCTCCATTCCATGGATATGTACAAGTGAGATGATAATAAAAATAAATAAACCCTCATTTTAAAAGATGATAATCAATAGAGAGAAAATAATTACCAGGACAACTATGAACCAAACCAAACCAACCAACCAACCAACCAAACAAAACCCACACTGGGCCCAATTCTGGGGAAGAGTCCAGAAGTGTCTAGCCTGGAGTTTAGGATTTCTAGTTTTTAATCCTTGCCCCTAATAATTATAATGGCAGGTTTGGGGCCAAGCACTCAGGTGTGCCTCTTGATCCCCAGTTCCCCTGGGAACAAGCTCCTTCTGGCCCTAGGGCAATAACTGAGCCCATGACTTTTTGTCTTCATTCCCAGTGATTTCCTTGTCTAAGCACCAGGACAGGGTACTGAGGCCAGTGTCCTCTGATGGACCTATCCATGGCTCCTGCCAGGGTCACCTCCTGGGGACCTGCTCTAGGTCTCCTGGAAATGCCTGCGTGCTGGCCACCCACCCACCCACTCCTTCTCCTGCAGGAAGGCTGATGGGTTCAGGCTCAGACTCAAATGCAAGTTCTCTCACTCAGGCCATGACAAAGATCTCCAGCACACTGGCCTGCTTCTTATCTCACATCTGCCAGCCCCACGATTTCATCAATCAAAAAGGGTCTACTTCTTGGGGCAGAAAGAGATGTCTCGGTGCTCAAGAGTGCTGGCTACTCTTGCAGAGGAGCTGAGTTCTATTTCTGGCATCTATCCACTGGACAGCTCACAACCATCTGGTGACCACAGTTCTGGGGGGGGGGGGAGATCTGCTGCCCTCTTCTGGCTTGTGTGAGCATTGCATGCACATGCTGTACAGACATACATGTAAGGGAAACACCCATACCTATAAAAAGAAATAGTAAAATAAAAAAGCAATTTCCTTAAATCTGTATCTATATATCCTTCTATTACTTCTCTCCACCCATTTTTCTTACTGGATCTGTGTGTTTCCTAACCCATAATTTACTTTATGTATTTTGTAAAGAGCCTAGTTTTTAAAGCACTTCCATTCATTTCACTAGCAGAAAGCTACAGAAATGCAAAGAGCCTATGACATCACTCCTGTGTGGCATCTGAAGACACTACCAACAGAGGCAGGGAGGAGAGAGGCGGCTCTCGGAGGCTGGGGAGGAAGGACAGGAGTGGAGGGGGCCGGCCACCAGGCGCAGCCTCTCATCAAGAGGAGATCTCTGTGCACAGTGGGTCAGCTGTGCTTAATGAGGTTCTGCGGAGTAGCCTGGACAGCTGGATGAGAAGATTCTCAGTGCTGAGAACCTCAGAAGGGTTCTGAAACTGACAAGCTGGCAAATGTGCTACTTAGAATAACCAAATGCCACTTTCTACCCTAATAAGCACATTATTAGATCTACCCTAATAAGCACATTATTAGATGCCAATTAGAAAAAATGATCATGCAAAGATTATGGCTTTTGTCTCCCGTGGAAGCCTTCCATAGGCCTGAACATGGTGACAACAGGAGAGTGTGACTGAGTTCTAACTAGCAACTGTGACGAAGGCTCTGTCTTGAGGAAGGAAAGATAAGCTTGTCTAAGATGGATGTTAGAGCCCATCCCCCCCCCACGCCATTCCAGAGCTATATTTAGATGTTCCTGGAAGTAAGGGGAGGCTAAGATACAACACAAAGCCGAGACAATATTAATCACTGCCACGTCTGTGTGTCTTGGTCACCCCAGATGCCATCGGCTGTGGGGACAGCTGAAATCTCATCATCCGGGAAGGGAGAGGTCTAAGTTCCTCTGACTACCACACAGCAGTCCAAGTGAAGCGCATCCATAACTGCAGCACTCGGGAGGCCGAGGCGGGAAGAGCTCAACGTCAAAGTGGGCCTGGACTGTGGTAAGGCAGAGTCTCAAAAAAAAAAAAAAAAAAAAAAAAAAAAAAAAAAAAGATAAAGATTCACTTTAGATTGAGCGTTTTTTTTGCCTATGTGGGTGTTTGGGCACAATGTGCATTGCAGTACCTACAGAGGCCAGAAGAGGGTATCAGATCCCTTGAAATTAGACTTCAAGTTGGCTGTGAGCAGCTTTGTGGGTACTGGGAATCGAACCCAGGTTTTTTGTAGGAGCAGCCAGTGCTCTTAACCATTGAGTTGGTAGCACTTCTGCAGTATGCACGAAGCCCTAGGTTTGAACCCCAGTACTGAAAGGAAAGGAGAGAAAGAAAGGGGGAAGGGAAGAGGGAGGAGGGGAGGGGAGGGGAGGGAGGAGGAGAGGAGGGGAGAATACTTGCTGCTGAAGTGAAAGGAACTGAGTTCAGATCCCAAACTCCCATGCTTAAAAGCCAGGTGTGACTGTGCAACCCTAGTACTGAGAGTGTGGGCAAGCTGAGACAGAAGGATTGCTGTGGCTTAATGGCCAGCTAGCCTAGCAGTGGGTCGGGGAGAGGAGTGAGCTCCAAGTTCAGTGAGAGGCTATCTTAAGAAGCCAAGGTGGAGAGTTATGAGTGAGATGCCTGGCATCCTCTTTTGGCCTCTGCACAGGTGTACATGTGTGAGCTCACTTGCACACATGAGGACACTCACGCAGGTTCACACATACCCATTTACTGCTCACAGAACAATAACAACAATAAAAACATTATTAATAATAAGGGGGTTCAGGAATAGCTCCCTAGGAGAATGCTTGCCAAGCGTGTGCAAGACCCTATTCTGCAATGCTGGAGGAATAAGATGGCAGGAAAAAAAGGAAGAGCGAGACACAGAGAAAATAGTAATGAGCTTCTATTTATCCTACAAAGCCCATCTTAAATTTTTTTTCTTCATGCATTTATTTGGTGAATGTGGTGAAACAGGACATGTGTGGTGAGAGCACATGTGTGCATAAGTTCTTTCCTTTTACCATGGGTCCTGGAGATTGAACCTAAGTTGTCAGGCCTGGTAGCAAGTGCCTTTATCTGCTTGATGGTCCCCACACAAAACCCATCATCAAAGTCCATTTCTCCTCAAGCTTTCCTGTATCCTTAATCAGGCTCTGAAGCAGGGCCAGAAGGTGACAGAAGTAAGCTATGGAAGTGAAGCATTCCTTTCTGAGGGGCCTGATAGGACTACTCTTACAACTCAAATTGGAGTCCTGAGAGCTAACCATTCTGAGATGGAGGTGCAATTCTCTATTCAGGCTTCTAACACTCTGCTCTAATAAATGAACGGATGAACGGACAGATGGATGGATGGATGGAGTCACATGAAAGTCTGTCCTCACAGGAGTCGGGGAAATGAGACATTTACATGCATCTCCAGCACCTGGCCCAGTGTCTCTTGGACTTGGCCGCTCTTGACGTCACATAGGGAGCTTTAAGAAAGACTATGGCACGGATCCCACCTGGGATACAATTCTGACTTAACTGGCCCAGGGTAGAGACTTGAAAACCCTCCAGGTGGCTCCAATGCAGTCCAAGAGTGTGATTGAACACCCTAACCAATACCCAGGCAGAGAGGCCCAACAGCGACCTCCCACTATTGACTCATCCAGCTCAGACTCAAAGCCATCCATCGAAGGGTCGCATGTTATGCTAATTCATTAATATATTCAGGAACTGTTAATTAAGCAGTATATTAAGCTTAATAGCAGGTGCTAAGCTTGCTGAGCTGCTGGAAGACGGGGCCAGAAACAAGACGCCCACCTCTCTCCCTGGTCCCTTGAGTGTTAGGGAGGGTGGGGGCCCTGTGCCACCCAGCTCGTCCAAGAACTTTCTGTCCCATTGGTTAATTGGCCAGCCTCACCAGCCATCACTTTCCTGGCTGCAAGCAGCTGACCTCGCTCACTTTGGGCTATTCGCTGTAGCAAAGGTTACATGAGGACAGATCATACTCTCTTAAGGAGACAGGAAGTTCCTGGATGCTGGACCAAGTACAGAGTGGCCTCGCCTAGATGGCTCTGCAGTGGCAGTAAGTCAGGTGAGTCAGGCGCCCTGCTGCAGCCCATGCAACCAACATACACCCCTCTCTGGGTGTGGGTTTACAAAAGAAATGTAAAGGCCCCAGCAAACGCCCAAGCTGGAGAGCACTTCTAGCAGCTGCTGTGTGGTGCTGTCAGCCTTACCTGAAAACACATAAGCTGGGTGCAGCACACACCCATGATCCCAGAATGCAGGAAGAAGGTGGAACCAGGTGCATTTCAAGTTTCAAACCAGTCTGGGCTCCATAGGGAGGCGACCTTGCCTCGAAAACCAAAACCTAACCATAAACTAGAGAACAGAGGGGGGGGCGCCCCCCCCCCCCCCCCCGATACCGAAACCTCCCCTCAGGTCCTCATCTGCTTAATTGCTGGACTGCCCACTCTTCCTCCATCCTCCACACAGAAGCCACCTAACGTCCTTACAGCCGTGGCTCCAGTCACCTCTGTCCCCTGCTCCAAGCTCTTCTGGCTTTTCCTTGCCAGGTTATAACGGAGACCTAGCTACGTGTAAACAAAGGTGAGCATATGACTTGAGATGATGGGCTGCATCCACTTCCTAGCCATGGAATTACAGTCAAGAGACGTTTAAGTCCAACATCAAGTTGTAAATACGCACACACAGAGGGACTCGTGTTTGTACTTGTATATACAGATATAGACACATATACTTGAAGTCACTAAACTCTCTGCTCTAGAGGCTAGAGAGACGCTTGGCAGTTAGGAGTATCAACCTGTGGGTCCAGCTCCAGAGGATCTAATGCCATCTTTTGCCCTTGGCAAGCACCTGCACCCACAGATGCACATCCTCCCTGTACAGACTCACACATACACATATAATTAAAACAAAAACATACATCTAAAACCTATTTTAAAAACCCTACTGGGGACTCTTAAAGAGTTAGTGTTCTGGGGCTGGAGAGATGCCTCAGTGGTTAAAAGCACTGCCTGCTCTTCCAAAGGACCCAGGTTCGATTCCCAGCACCCACATGGCAGCTCACAACTGTCCGTAACTCCAAGATCTGACATCCCCCACACCAACGTACACAAATTAAAATTAAATAAACTATTAAAAAAAAAAAAGAGTGTTCTACAGGGGACCTCTCCACAGTGCCACTCACTCTGTCATCTTCTTATCCTCAAACCTCCCTCCCTTCTCTTAAAACCTCCAGCCTGCCCCAGTGTGTTCTTTTTCTCGTCTTCCTCTTCCCTTCCACACTTCAGTCATTTTGATTCTTGGAAGGACACCAAGTAGTTGGTGAGACAAGTCATCTTGGCTTTCCCCAAGAGTCTCTTCCCAGGTTCCGTACTCCCATTAGAGACAGCAAGCCCAAAAGACAAGCACGGGCTCCGCTCTGTGCAGGGCTCAAGGGCCCAGAGAGAGGCTGCTTCCACACAAACTCCTCAGGACATCTAAGCTTCCACACCCAGTCCTGCCGAGTATACCTCGCCACTTACCTGTGTCTATGCTGTTCTCTATGCCAGGAATACCAAGGCCTTCTCTTGGCTCCTAACTCCCTGATGTCACTTCCTGTCGGGGGTATTCCTTGACTTCATAGGCCAGGTTCACCTACTTCCTTCTCTGGGGTTTTCTAAGTTCTGTACACTTCAGCTCTAAGCCTTGTCAAGCTGAGCTGTAATTGCTTAATTGCCGAGCAGACTTGCTCAGACTGTGGGTGTTGACTGGAGGGCTGAGTCATGTCTGGGTCATTGGTGTCAGCATCCCAGGAGGCTGTCCCTGGGGTATTCAGAGGCTTCAGAGGCTGCAAGGGTGTCCCTGTTATCTCTTCCCTGCTTTTCCTTCGGAGAGTCCTGTCCTGGCCCTGGTCCCCTGCAGGCCTGCTCCCTCAAGTGGTCCTGAGCAGTCTGCCACCTCCCAAGAAGAAAGGCAGGTTCCAAGCAGGAAAGATGGAAGTCAGACCATCCTCACATGGCACCTGAACCTGTCCATGACTCCAAGGAACCTGTGGGACCCTGCTACCTCTAACCAAGTGAGCACTGGGGCCCTGGCCTTGGGGTGGCCCCCACAGGCCTTGGAGACACAGCTGCGACTCTGGCATATGTTGACAGTACTTCAAGTGCTGCATCCTCCATATAGCTCCAAACATCAGCAGCCAAGGGGCCCTTTCACTCCATCCCCACCTTATCTCAATGTGTAGAGCAAACAGTCACCTCTAGGAGGCAGAGTTGGACCACCATTCTCTCTAGCTTCCTTTGGTGTTGCGGATGGATCTGGTGGTGGTGGTGGGGCCTCCTGCCTGGTAGGTTGAGTGGCCTGCCTCTGAACCTCATCCCCAGCTCTGCAATATCTCTTACTTAATTAACCCTCAGGCACATTTTCAGAGGAGGCGCCACCTCTTGTCGCTCCTCACAGTTATAGGTGGAGCCTCTGTGAAACTATAGCAGGGGCTGAAGACACCTCTAAACTATTGCCTCTGACACATCCTTAACCTATAAACTAGACCAGAAAGGCGCTGAGCCTATATTCCTGCCTGGATGAAATGCCTCCTTTCTCCCTGACCTAAACTGCAGGACAGCCAGTGATCAGGTCCCCTACCACAGAAGGTACCAATTTTTACTAGCTTAACTACACTGGCCTTGCTCAGCTAATGGGTCCCGCACTAAACAGCCTCATACTACAGAGGCTCAGAAAAGAGAAAACCAGATGGCAGAGGGGCACATCTGCTTCCTTTTGCCTCAACTTATATTTTGGGTGAGGAAAAAATAATTAAAGGTATGTGTGGGTCGGGGGTGATGGGGGGGTGCTACTTCTCAGTCGTTGATCACAGAGCCTCATGCCCTCCCCCTCCACTGCTCCCACCCTCATGGCTGCGGAGGCCTCGTCATATAATTTTATCTCCTCCTTCTAACTTCTTTGCCAAACAAGGCTACAGACGCAGCACTTGACATTGTTGTCGAACTATGTCAGAGTCAGATCTGTGCCCTCCGAGGCCTTTGGGGGCCGCCCCGAGGCCAGGACCCCATCGCTCAGTTGGTTAGAGGCAGCAGGGTCCCACAGATTCCTTGGAGTGATGGACAAGATCAGATGCGGTATGAGGATGGTCCGACTTCCGCCTTTCCTGCCTGGAAGCTGGCTTTTCTTCCTGACTGCTCAGGACCACTTGGGAAGCAGGCCTCCCCGCTCCTCCCTCCCCTTTGTCTGGTGCTACTGTTGGTCCATGTTGATACTTATCTAAAACAGATGAACTAGAACTGCCGTGCCCCGGGCGACAAGGTTCAGAGCCCTGTGTTCTGGCTGTTCCCCCACTCCCTTGCTCTCTGCTCCCTAGAGACCACTCAGAGCAGCTTAGTAACACTGACAGGGGCTTCAACAGACCTCAGCACAGAGGGCGGGTCCCCAAGAGCATCTGCACTCCAGTGGGCAGCCTGGAAATGGCAGTTCTTCTAGACATATTTGGACAACAGTGACCAAGCTTTGAAGTGTTTGAAGGGAGGCAGGCAAGGCAGCTTGCTGAGAAACGAGAGGCTGGGCCAATTCGGGATGGAGGGAGGATGTCCCCCAGTGCCTTCAGACCACACTGGGCAAGCGACCCCCTGTCCTGTCATCTCCTCCAGAGGCATCTGGCTACAGAGCACGCTGCAGTCAGTAATCTGGGTCACTATACCTTCTTGCCTGTAGCTTTTGAAACAGGCTTCCCAATATTTCTCCATTGTATTTCCCCCCGCCTTCCGCTTTCCAAAACTCAGGCAGCGGTTTGAACCATACAGTGAACTCCCTGGGAGAGAGTAATAATTACGCAGATGCTTAATAGGCCAATAGCCCATATTTGGATGTTTTAGTTAAAACTCAACAGGACAATGTTCTGTCCAACCACACAGCAACTGTTGTGCTTCTTAGGGAAGTGGAAAGTAATCATTCTTTCCACCAATGGCTCCCGGGAGAGCTTCCCAGTGGAGGGAGGTTACCACTTCAAATATCTAGCCTTTTATGACCCCTTGAGCCAGCCCTGCCCTGCTGCCCTCACACAGGCCCTGCCGCCAGCTATCTTGGAACTTTCTAGTCTCTGAACCAGGGGCGGGGCTTGGAGAAGCTGCCAGCTGCCTGCATGCAGCACCTACTTGAGATGCTTCCCAGGAGCATCTGGTTACATAAAATTAACAGGATGATTTTCTGTGGTGTGCACGGAACCCACAGCGGACAAGAGTGGTCATAGTGTGCTTCCAACATACAGGATGTGATGGTCAGCACTGACTGCCACTTTACAAGGCGCAGAAACTCTTAGGAGGCAAATATCTGGGCACACCTGGCAGGGAGCTTCTGCGTTAGGCTATTAGACGTAGGAAGCCTCACCCTAATTGTGTGTGTCACCATCCTATGGGCTGCAGCCCCAGGCTGGATAAAAAGGAGAAAGGCAGGTACCTGCATACAGGTGGTACACATCCATACAGACACACACATAAAATTTAAATTTACCAGCACTCCACTCTCTCCACTTTCTGACAGCAGATGCAATGTGGCCAGCTGCTCCACGTGCCTGTCACTGCATTGTCACTGTCATAATACACTGTATCCTCAAAGTCAACCAAAAGTTAGGCCTCCCAGCCGGGAATGGTAGCAGGTGACTTTAATCCCAGCACTCAGGGAGGCACAGAGGCAGGCAGATTGCTGTGAGTTTGAGGCCAGTCTGGTCTAGAAAGTCTAGGACAGCCAAGGCTACACAGAGAGACCCTGTCTCAAAAAACCAAACAGAAAGTAAAGCCCCTTTCCTTGAGCTGATTTTGTTGGGTGGTGGGTCACAGAAAACCTCATCCACAGTGAACTCCTATTTGGTCTTACAAGAGGAAAGCTCTTCTGCCAAATGCTGCACTGGATCACACTGTGCAGGGCCAGTCTCATAAATAGTTCAGTGGCAGAGTACATCTTCCCTACATGCAAGGTCCTGAGTATTATCCCTTGCATTTAACACACACACACACACACACACACACACACACACACACACACACACA
>OU015745.1:28903811-28919809 GCA_907169655.1 Acomys percivali
TGTGTGTGTGTGTGTGTGTGTGTGTGTGTGTGTGTGTGTGTGTGTGTGCACGCGCATTTGGATTTACAGCATAACCTCACAGGATGAGGGTAGGCAGCAATGTGGTTACTATAGTGACAAAGATTAATATATTCATCGTCTCATAGTTACATCTTATTCTGACAAGAGCAGCTAAAATCTACTTACAGAACAGAAGTCCCTAATCCATGGCACCTTTATGCCACACTACAGAGAAGGACTCTGGCCCTACTAGCCCCAGTGTGCCCACTGTTTGTGTCCTCTGCTCTCCCACCTACCACCTGTTGTAAGCAAAATCCTTCATTGCCTCTGTGCATTCCTATCCTCATCTCTATGGTGTAGCTTTTAATTTCATGTACAAGTGAGACCATGCAGTGTCTGTCTGTCTGTCTGTGCCTGGCTTGTTTCACTAAGTATAGTGATGGGATACCCTCCTTTTGGGAAAGTGAGAGAGGCATGTACATTTCTGAACAGATGCCAACAGAGTTCTCATTTCATTCATTCATTCATTCTGAATCTGTCCTTAGACTGTTCTCATGGCTTGGCTGCCACGGCGGTGCAGTGATCACAGAGGATAGGCATCTTTCTAAGATGGCCATCTTTTCCCCTTTGGTTCTCAGTCCTCAAGGAGAATTATCAACACCACAGAGTAGCTGTAATGTATGTTTTATTTTGTGACAAGGTCTCTCTAAGTCCTTGCTGTCTTGAAGTACACTTGTGTAGACCAGGCTGGTTTTGAACTCACAAAAATATACCTGCCTGTGCCTCCCCAGTGCTGGGACTAAAGGTGTACACCACCATGCCTGGCTTTATTATATTGTTTATAAGAGGTGAGGTATCCTCTGTTGCTCAGGAAGACCTTGACTCATGGGCTTAAGTGAGCCCCCTTGGCCTGTTGCCTCCAGCAGCTAGGACTACAGGTGAGTGTTCCCCTGCTTGGTTTTGTTTGAAATTGCATGTGTTTTCCATAACGGTTGTACCCATTTACTTCTTAAACCTTCCCTCACACTGTTCCCAACATCTGTGGAATTGTTGTCTCCTAACTTTTGGGTAACAGCCATTTTACTGACAGGAGGCAACATCTTTAATTCGTGCTCTCCATTGATGAGTGGCATTGAATGTTTTCCCACAAGCCTGTCAGCTGTGACACATCTCCTTTGAAGAAATTTAGGCCAAGACCCTTTGTCTATTTTTTCCCTTTCTTGAGCCAGGTCTCTCTATGCACCCCTGGGTATTCTGGACCTTGCTGTGTAGACCAGGCTAGCCCCAAACTCATAGAGATCTGCCTGCTCTGTCTCCTGAGTGCTAGGATTAAAAGTGTGCACCACTGTGCCCGGCTCTGCTACTGTGCTGTAAGCTTCTCTATATATAAACCCTTATCCAATGCGTGAATTGCTGTTACTTTTCTGCCTCTCCTGTGCTACCCTTTCTCCTGTTCACTCATTTCTATGCTACACTCTGCTTTGGTGGACGCTGGGAAGCGACTGACTGACTGACTGTAGCCTGAGGCATGGCCAAGGCCCACATTAAGGGACCCCTAGGCACACATCGGGACACTGCTAAGTGTTTCACACAATCACATTTCATCTCCATGGCTATCGTCTAGGGATGCGCTACTATTCTCCCATTAAACAGAGAAGAAAACTGAGGCCCCAAGAGGTTCATAAACTTGCCTTGTGTGAGGCTGGGATTCAGGTCTAGGTGAGTATGAAGAGGCCAGACCTAGGTGAGCCTCACCCTGGGCATGATGTGAACAGGATGTTTCTGCATTCTGTATCTTCCTCCAATGTGAAGAGTTCCTCCCTAGAGATGGGCCAGATGTGGCCTGTGTGTGGCTGTGCACTCATCTCCCAACCTCCCCATGGAGAAGAGACGCTGATGAGAGACCTGGCCTGGCCAAATTGCCTCCAAATTGCTTCCTTCATTCACATGTACGAATCTGCATCTTAATTAGGCTTAATGGAATCCAATTACCAGACCCTATACTTCCCTCTGGGATCCTAAGCAAGGATGCCGCAGAGACAGGCCAGAGGCCAAAAGAATGGGCTGGAGGAAGCTCCACTGGGCTGGCCCCAAATGCCGGCCACCTCACACCTGGAAAGGGAGGGCTGGGAGGGGCAGCAATAGGGACTGCAGCTGGTGCTGTGGCTTTGACCAGGTGCAGGAAGGAAGTCTGGTTCTGCTGTCTCTGAGCATCTCTGAGCCTCCATCTTCTTGTGTGTTAGATGGCAATTGGTATGGTAGTCACCATTGGGCAGTGATGAGGGTTGCTGAAATCATGTGTACCAGCATCCCATGAAAGATCTAGCATATACTTTATCCTCGTTCTCCATGCCTTCAATCTATGTCCTTGGTCCCACAAGGCCATGTAGAGCCAAGTCCACATCCTCCCTCAGAGATCCAATGACCTCATCTTGTCCACCCTCCCTCCCATGCTCTGGCCACATACACCCCTGAGTCCTTGAAAAGCTCTGAGTGCTTCCCAGTCCCAAGAGCTCTGCTTGGAGCCCCTGGCCCATCTCTATCAACCCATCACACCTCAGCGGCGCCACCTACAGGCAGCCTCCCAGGCCCCAGCCCAAAGACCTCACATCCTCCTCCTGAGGGCAATGTCATTAGTGGTCCTCTGCCTCCTGCACTGTAAGCTCTGGGAGCAGCGTGGGAAACAGCACTGCTATAGCACCAGCGGAGCTCCCTCCTGGCTTTGGGCTTAACAGAGCCCTGAGAACATCTGACAGGAATTATTACTCTGCCTCCAGGTACCTCATACAGAAGGACCACTTGATTTGGGGTGCATAGCAGACTCTTGATAACCTCCCCACTCTCCCTTTCCTTTTTTCATAAGGAGAGTTGGAAATGGGAGCTCAGAAAGGCAACTCTGATCTAGCTAATGCAGCTCCATGTTCAGAGCAAGAAGTCACAGTTGCCTTAGAACACCAGTTGTTCCCCAACACAATCTATAGATATAACGGAACTCCAGTCAAAATGATAACAAACCGCGGTGTGAATTTATGCAAGCTGCCCCTGAGGTGTCTATGAGGAGAGAAATCCCCAGAAGACTCAACACGGCATTGAAGCAGGGCAGAGCTCCTGCCCATGGAGTTGCTCTTCCAGTACTTTCCATCCAGTATAGACTGAAAGTTGCTGAAACTGTGAGCAAAAATAAGCCCTGGCTCCCTTAAGTAGTTTCTATGGGGTGTCCTTGTTAAAGCCATACAAAAGTGAGCACTGCAGAAAACTGCTCTCAGGAGAGGGGTTGTTGCTACAACTAAACTTCGTTACGTCGTTCTTAGGGCTCTGAACTTAACTGGTTTTCAGGAGAAATGGGGAAGAGTTTGGTGTGGGATAGAGAGGCCCCAGAATGCTGTCGGCTCTGGGATGACATCTGTGAGATCCCAGAGTGCAAACAGAAAAGCTGGATGGTAGGCAGTGTGCTCAGAAGGTTCCAGATGGGAAGAAGGACTCTATGGCAGGCCTCAAGTCTCAGGAAAGATTTTGACTTTTTTAAAGATTTGTTATTTTCATTTTGTGTATGAAGGTGTTCTGCCTACAGGTGTGTATGTAAACCTTAGGCATTCATACCCACGGAGGCCAAAAGAAGTCATTGGCTCCCCTGGAACTGGTTACAGGCAGCTGTGAGCTGCAATGTGGGTGCTGGGAGTCAAATCCAGGTCCTCTGGAAGAGCAGCAAGGGCACCACTGAGTAACCTCTCCAGGTGCCTGAATTTTAACAAATTGAACAGGGTTGAGATCTGGGGGGACTCAAGGTTGAACTGAACGAATTCAGCATGATAGGATGGCCATGAGTCTCTGGGTGTCCAGAGTGGAATGTGACAGCTTGACTCTGAAATGACACCATCAGCTCAGGTCTGGACTGCTTTCTTCCCATTATTTGGAAGTGTCACCACTTGGGGGACGCTGTGGACACTGAGAGGAAAAGGCCTTGATGGAAGGAATAGAAAAATGGCAATGGATCTTTAAAGGTTACCACTAGCCCCTGATTCCTCAGACCTCTCTGCTTCCTGGCCTGCCATGGTGCGAGGAAACTGCCATATGCTCCTGCCACTATGGACTCTGCCATGATCCCCCCCTGCCCTGCCCCCAATGGAGCCATTTTGTCTTCGATCTGATAGACCAAAATGTCCTCCACTGTGGAACAACAACAACAAATGTTCTTCTCTTTGGTTGTTTTGTTGGGTACTTTGGTCACAAAAATATAAAATATAAAACAATGCAGAGGGTAACTGAGGCACCAGGGCTGATGACCTACCCTGCTTTAGTCCTTCCCCCCTCCCTCTTCAGAGGCTGCCTGACCCTTGGCTGTCTACTTTTAGTCTGCATCTTGCCCTCAGATGACCCTCCTGCTCCTAGCCCCAGCCTCCTCTCTGCTGAGTGAACCCCACCTCACAGCATTAATGTCAAGTAATGCCATGAACAGAAGTGGTGGGGGCGGGGGGGAAGAGAGGAATACAGACACACTAGATGATGGGCCTGTGGCTCTGACCTGGGTCCTGAAGAAATGGCTCAGCAGTCAGCTCAGCAGGAGACTAGGGCGTGATGTGACTGGACGAAGAGAAATGGACATGAAGACACGACTCCTTCTCAGGGTGATGGTAGCACATGCAGGGCCTCCTGAGACCCAGGTGGGTCATAGGCCTGGAGCTCAGGGACGTTAATGCCTGAGGAAGAATATTCACCCAGCTTTGGTCAGCAGCATACTATGGCCCAGCTACCCAGTCAATGACATCAGCCCCTTGGGGACCCAATGACTTCCTGAGTATCTGACTCCCTCTCTGCTCTCAGACTATATGTCCCAGTTTCTGGTAACCTTGTGTCACAAAGTGCTCAATGGCTTTCAAGTCTTCTGCCCTAAAGAGACTTAAATGCTCTCTTAGCAAGCCCAGGAAAGGGGTTGTAACCCCTAGGCCCCCTGGATGTTCTTTGCCCTGCAGCCCGGCCATCTCTGCATGATGCAAAGGTACAGGGCCCCTCTTTCCCAGAGCTCTGTGGTACCTTGGCACAAGCACACGTCTTTGGGTTTCACTATCCACTCCCTCCAGAAGCTGCACCCATGGGGACAGGGACATAGTTGTTTAAATACCTGGTGCAGAGTAGGTGTCCCTCAGTGATGGCGGAGCCAGTGCTGAGGCCTTTAATAGGGTGGTCTCCCAGATCCTTACAAACCCATATAAGAGACCAGGACTGCTGTCTTTGAGGTGACGTATGCTGGCTCCATGTGTATTTGGTAGCCAGCTTCCTGGGAACAGTGGCTACCACACACAAGTGCACGCTCTGACTCCTGGACTCTGCTCAAGGGGTATATAGATATTAGCCTCAGTTGAGCTGCAGACCAGTACCGCCTTCCGGAAGCTCCTGTACCACTCCCACACCCCCCCCCCCCCGGCTTCTTCCCACTTGTGCCTGCATCTTTAGTGTGGGGTATTTCCCATTGACTGTAAACTTCCTGAAGGCTGGAGGCTGGGACATACTCCCCAACCCTGGAACTCCAACACCTGTCATATAAAGGCAAAGGTTTATTTTTCTCTAAAATTATCCCCCTGGAGAGGGTCAACCCTGTCTTTCATAACACATCAAGCCCACAAAACAGGAAGCATTGCTATTGGAAGTGGCATTGGCTGAGGCTGGAGAGATGGCTCAGAGGTTAAGAGCACTAGCTGCTCCTCCAGAGGTCCTGAGTTCAATTCCCAGCAACCACATGGTGGCTCACAACCATCTATAATGGAATCTGATGGCTTCTTCTGGCCTGAGGGTGTACATGCAGGCAGCGCACTGTATACATAATAATAAATAAACTTAAAAAAAAAAAAAAAGAAAGTGGCATTGGCTGTACAGAAGGGAACAGTGTGAAAAGCTTTGGAAGTAGGCTGAAGACACAGTCCAGAAGGTCAACCTTCTAGGGGCCTCTTTAGAAGTCCTCAGGGAGGGTGGTGGAGCATGGGACATGTGAGAGGGTGATGCCAAGACCAGCAGATTGGAGGCTCATTTCGTTGTGGCACTGTTAACACAGCCCCTGCCTCCTGGAACCCATGCCCCGGGGATTCCCCTTCTGTTAGTGTGAGCCAGACACATGACTATCTTCTGCTAACCGAGACATTACAAAGGTATCAGGATGTCATGCATATAATTATATCACATGTGTATCTTTCCCTTCATGGCTTTGATGATGGTAGCTATGGCAGAGAGCTCCACATGACCAGGACCTCAGGACCATCCCTGCTAATCTCCATAGAAGCCCTCCTCATTTAATAACCCACTGGGAATGATATCCTCCTAACAGCTGACCAGCCGTGCCTTTAGAAGCAAGCCCTTCATTGCTCAGGGGAGCCCAACCTAGCCACTAACTTGACCCCAGCTCTATGAGAGGCTAGTGAACAGCACCCTCCCTGGAAGCTGTGCTCAGGACTCTGTACCCACAGAAACCCACATTGCAAATGGGCATGAGCTAAGTCACCACAAACACACTTATTAATTTGTTTAATTAAATTTTACAAGTTGGGGTTGGGGGTCATCGCTCAGTAGGAGAACATCTGTCCTGCGTGTGTGGGGCCCTGGTTCCAGCTCCAGCTCCAGAAGAAACAAACATATGACCTCAGCACTGGTTTGGATGTTTACTGTGGTCACGTCATAGACACAATAAAAATAAGTAAACAGATGCAGCCCAACTTAGAAGCCTTTCTGGAGATGTGACTTCACAGCTCTTGGCTGGAGGTCACTGTAAACATGGCCTGAAGACCACCCGTAAGAGCCTTATAGTACATGTTTGTACTGAGGGTCACGAAATACATCACAGAATTGCCTTACAGAGAAGGTAGACAGCCCATCATGGGCTCCCGTGCCTGGGCGCCTTCCTGACAGCGCAGCACTCAGCTGGGAGCTTGCTGGGAAACCCACTGTTGACAGCTCTGTGGCTGGAAAGGCCCTTACTCTGGGCATGGCATTAGGCAGACATTTGGGGAGACACTGGTATGCTTGGGACAGACTCCCACAGTGGGGGCTGTGGGACATTCGGAGCCTTGTACCAGCTGGTGACTGTCATGTGTCTGTCAGCACTGCTCTCTTCTCTTCACCAGGAAACGAGGGCTCAGACCTCAGACCAGTGTCCTGGTCTCAGGACACTGCTTACTCTACCACCTAGCTGAGGTACCCAATGATCTGTGGCCCCTCTGGACCCTGTACCCTCAGCCGCTCCCCTCCTCCGCGTAGTTGTTTTTGTTTTGTTTTACCCTTGTAGTTTAGAGATCTAGAGGCCTCAGGTCAGGCTTCAGCAGAGACCCTTGACAGTGACACCTGCAGCCAGGCCACTCTCAGCCTTCACACTGCCTACACTTGCACACCTTCCACTCAGACCCACAGGCTTGCCCGATGACGCTCTCGTATGCTTTCCTTTCCTTCACACACAGCCCAGCCAGCTTCCAGTTCCAGCCCACTTACCCAGGCTCCAGACATTTTTTTCCCCCTTCACTCTCCAATTGCCATCTCCCCAAGACCCCGCTGCCAGAATTTTCCTTTACTGAAGGAACAAAAGGGGAGGAGCATGGAAATGGCCAAGAGGCCCATCTCTCATTGTGCAAATAATTACCGCTATTTTTGAGCAACTATTTGGGGGCCTTATATTGGACTTGCGTGTGGGCGGTGAGGCTGGTCTCTGAAACAGAAGAGGACAGTGAGATCTTCGAGGCACAAAAGCTGACCTAGGGACAGGAGCTGTGGTTCCGTAAGTGAGCACCTGCCTAGCATACCTGAGGCTCTGGCATCCCATCTCTAGCAACGTATCAAAGTCAAGAGTGAGCAGTTTCTGTAGGAGATGCCCCAGTCCTGAGCCCACTCTAACAATCCGGGGGCCCAAGGCAAGATGGAGCATGCATGGAGTGTGGCTTGAGTTGTGGGTTTGGGAGAGCCTATAATTGAAAGCTACAGAACACAGCAGCCAGCGAAGGGTTCAGTAGGAGGACTGGATGATCTGACGGTCATCTCGGGCTCTTCAGCAAAACAGAAAGCAACGGTGGGCTGAGCCCAGATGCAGGAGGGGCAGATGAATTGGAAAAGAATCCTAGTGTTCCCATGGGAACGCTAAAGCCATGACTAAAGCACAGAAATGAGAACAGAGAGTCAGATGGATGAAGGAGAAGCTTCCAAGACAAAGGTGGGATGGTGGCTACAGAGAACACTTGAATGGCCACCCCAGTGTTAGAAGTGTGTGCCTAAGGTGGGAGACCCATTGCCAGCACAGGTGGCCAGGAAGAGGCCAAGCCAAAGGCCACCCCAGGGTTGGGGGCAGCTGTCAGGAGGTGGTAAATACTGGCCGGGGTTGGCACACATGGGCAGAGGAGAAAGTCACTGGGACATAAAGCCTAAGCTCATTGACCAGCTAAGAAGTGACAGCAACTTGAACTAGAAAAGGTAGCAGAAGGATCTAGAAACACAAGTGAGACAGAGAAGTCAGTGCTTGCAAAGAGCAGCTCTTGGTTCCCAGGAGGAGGAGGTGCAACTTGGACAGTGATAGGGGCCTGGCCCAGCCTCTAGCCAGAGTCAGGTTTGAGCAAGGATGCAGGTGCGCGCCATTTTGCTGGGAGGCAGGCATAGAGAACAGTGGGCGGTGAGCCAGAGTCTAGATGAAGAAAGAGCAGGTCAGGGGTGAACCACGAGACCATCTCTCCTCGTAGAGCAGGTGGGCCTTGAAGTCACAGAGACCACCTGTTCCTGCCTCCACACCCCCATTTCTGCACTGTGCAGAGATGGCCAAGCTGCAAGGGAAAGAGGTGCAGGGAGGATCAGGGTATACAGCCCCTTCCCTTGGCTTGGGGGTGTGGGCTTGCTAAAGAGTATTTCAATCTCCTGGAGACAGAAGACTTGAACGCCATTTGACCACTTTGTGGCACAGGTCACTGGAAGCTGGGGCGTATGGTTTGAGAGCTCTCAAGAAGTCACTAGGGGCTGGAAGTGCAGCCAGGTAACAGCCCAGAGGGCTTGCCGAGCATGCGAGAGTTCCTGGGTTGACCTGCATCTGAAAGGTGCCTCTGGTTCCAGCCCTGCCTGGTGCTCTTCACAGCTGCCTTGGTTTCCTTGCGATGCCTCTCCATTCATGAGGAGTGTTTCAGATAAGGTGGTTTCTTATAGCTCAGAGACTCCCTGGGAACTCTTCGGTACCCTAAACTGCTGCTGTCACGATACAATAGTTCCAGAAAGGCAAGCTGCAGGAACAAGGTCAGAGCCTCTGGATACCCTGGCTCGTGACCCATCTCCACAGCAGTCACTTGGTTCTGAGAAGCCAAGCCAGAGCATGTTAGGTTGCTGTCTTTGCCTTGGGTGGGATTTCTAGCCTAAGCAGGGTGGGTGAGTGGGCAGGGGTGGTCCGGGAGAGCATACAGCAGGCAAGCCTACCCGTGGCCACTTTGATCGTCTGGTGATGCACAAGTCTCATGGAAGGGCAAGCCTTGGATTTGATCTATGAGCAGCCCAGGCAAATGGTACTCTACCCAGAGAGAAAAACTGGACAGGAGAGATGAATCAGAGCAGGCACAGTCCCTCCTCTTCAAGCCCAACCTGTACAGTGGAAGGAGAGAACTGACTCCCCAAAGCTGTCCTCTGACCTCCACACCCATGCAGTGGCACACATTCGAACACACACTAAACACACAAAACATCCCAAGAAAAGAACACGCAAACACCCCCTCCACCCACCCACCCCCAGAAGCAGCTTGTTCCTGGGAAGCCCCTGTAATAATGTTTTCCTCATTTTGAATACAGGCATGGCAAGGATTCAGAAACCAAAAGACTTCTCTTCAAAGGAAATTGCCTCAGAGAATGTCAAAGTGACCTACCGAGGTGCCGGCTAGATGTGCAGTGTTGGCGGGGGGTGGGAGGGCGTCAGGGGGGAAACCCACTGCTGATGCTTTGGGGTAACAGGGCACCCCTATGTGGGGCTGCCCATTGGGGGATGGGCACGGAGGTGACGCAAGGAATCACAGCAGTTTTTCTAATACGTTATGTTAGAGGAATATAGTGATTCAAGACTTATTACCAAGATAGAGTGAGAAAACCCCCTAACACACACATTTCACTGTGAAACCTTGTCTTTATAAAAAGCCAAAATAAGTATATCAAACTAGTAATTCCGCAGCTCCTAGTGTCCAGCATGAGCCCTAAATAAGGGAGAGTTTTGCTTGGAAGGTGTAAGTCACAGTGTGGTGAGAGTTAATTGAGACGCTGTGAAACTTGTGATTAAGTCCTATAGCTTGGACCTGGGTGTCCTGTGAAGGCTCCATGCTAAGCTCTGTGTCCCCAGCTTGGTACTGTCAGAGGATGTGGGAACAGTGGAACCTTTAAAAGGTGGGGCCTCACATGAGGTCTTCATGGGGCACGGAAGGGGATGTGGGACTCCGCTCCCTCTCTCCCTCATTTGCTTCCTTATCACAAGGTGAGCAATGTTGCTCTTGCACACGCCACCATGGTGCCCTGCTGCCCCACGGCTGTAAACAAACTGATGGACCGTGAACAAAAAGCTCCGAAGCTGTGAGCCCAAATAACCCCTTTCTCCTCCTGAGCTGGTTAGCTCAGGTCTTCAGTACCTGATGGAATACTGGCTTATACAGTAGGCAGGCATCTGGCCAAGCATAGGACAGTCAGAGCTTGATGTGATGGCTACCATTTAATGCATGCCTCTTTATCTTTAATTCTTCCAGTAAGATGGGAAGGAACTACCATTGTTGTATTAAAGCTAAAACAAATAAACGAAAGCAAAAGCAAAAGCAAAAATATACCCTCAGCACCCATGTGAGCCAGGCGCGGCTGTGTGTGCCTGTAACCAGAAAGTTGAGAGAGTGGAGACAGGTGGATTCTGGGGCTTGCCAGCCAGCCTAGTAAAACAGTGAGCATCCGTGAGTGACCCGGTCTCAAAGCAATAAGGCTGAGACTGAGAGAGGAAGACACGCAGACATATACCAATGTATATAAATGCATATACTAAACACCCATGCAGGGAGGGGGAGGGAGGCAGGCAGGGAGAGAGAAAGGGCGACAGAGACAGAGAGAGACAGAGACACAGAGAGAGACAGAAACAGAGAGACAGAGACAGAAATGGACAGATGGGCAGACAGAAGGAGGAGGGACGGGACAGGAAGAGAGATAAAGGTGAGAAAAACTTGCCCAAACGCACAGAATCAGCAGAAAGGTTAAACTGGAATTTGAACTTAGGCCTGTTTCCCTTTGGTCTTTGGATTCCCTAAGTGTACCATGTTCTCCTCAACACGAATCATCTCTCCTTCTCTAGAAAAAATGTCCTTCACCTGGCACTCTTAAAAGGACACCTCCTCTTTGGCAAAGACATTTTACCCCAGTGAGTGTACTATGTATGCACACGCGTACATGGACAGCCAATCACCAAACCAAACGTCCAAGACCAGAAGTGTACACGCTTCCTCACAAAGTGATGAGAAAGCATGTATCTGCTAAGCGGAAAGCTCACCACTGTGGCTACCTGAAGAGGCTGCCCTGAGCTTCTCCACCTTGCTCCCACCCCTCTAGAACAGCCTGAATATTTCTGCCCACTGCATTCCTATGTTTAAATCCCCCTGCAAAAGATGGGACCTTCGGTGAAGAAGGATGAAGCTCTTGGGAATAAGATTAGTGCCTGAGGTGGTGTCAAAGCCTTGTGCCATTCCTGTGAGTGAGTACACCCTGGTACTCTCACACTCCTTCCCTCCCCCTCCCTCCCTCTCCTCCCACACCCTCTGTTTCATGCTTAGGGTTTAGTATGAGCTTGTACCTAGATGCTCTAACCACCATGCCTATCCGCTGCCACACCTCCCCTGCCGTGATGGTGATGAGCTCTCAGCCCTCTGGAACCGTAAGCGCAAATAAACCTTTCCTCCTATACGGTTGCCTTGGTCTGGTGCTTCAGCACAGCAATAGAGAAGTAACTAATAATGTACCCTCGTGAAGAGGTCCAAGGAAAGCTGCCTTATCCTTTCTGCGATGTGGGGACACAGGAAGAAAGAACCCTTTGTCAACACCGAGCATACCACCACCTTGACCGTAGACTTCTCACCCTGTCTACAAGTGTGGCAAAGAAACTTCTCATTTTTAAAAGCCACGAAGCGTACAGTGTTTTGTGATACCAGCCTGAACAGATTAATAAACCTACTAAAAAGGTATAGAACTCTAGACACATTGCAGGAATCTTTGAGTAGAATATCAGTAGCTTGCAACCTGCTACCAGCAACATTGGCATGCAAAGCAGGAAGTTTAAAATTCTCTTTGCATGCTGGGTCTGGTGGCACATGCCTTTAATCCCAGCACTTTGGAGGCAGAAGCAGGCAGATCGCTGTGAGTTCGAGACCAGCCTGGTCTACATAGCAGGCCAGCCAGGGATCCATAGGAAAACACTGTCTAATAATTAAATGAATAAATAAAATGAAATATTCACCCTGGGGCAGGGGGTGGGGGATGGGGGGCAGGCGGAGAACACATTAGCTAAGATACAGGAAGCTTCTAAAAGGACTTTGTTGTGATTAGCTTGCCCTCAGGAAGGATAAGTTGTGGGTCACACAAACATTTATGTTTACATGTAGATCTTCTCAGCCCTCAATGTGTAAGTTAGGAAAAAAACATATTAGTCAGCCCAATCAAGAAATACCTTGCTCTACTTCCTCTTCATGGCAGGATACAAAGCACCACTGGTAATACCAACAACGAATAATAACAGAACCGTGGCTTCTCTGGCTGGTTTAAGAAGGAACCAAGCCAATGAAAATTTGCTCCTACCTCTCATAGCCCTTGGAGAGAAGAACATAGCCAGCAAGACCCACATGATATGTGGATGGGGACAGAGGACCAGAAGACTGTACCCTGCAGAGCAGGCTATCTCCTGGGACACCATCTTACCACTCAGTCAATGTGTGGAGACCTGAGTGGACCACTGTAATTTCTCTCCAAAAAATACACAAAAGCAAGAGCCCACTACCCAACAAAGACATGTATATACCTTCACCCAAAGATCCAGAATGTTCCGGTAGTTCCACTGACCATTGCCCCAAACTGTAGGCCACCTCTCACCTCAGAAACCGGAGCAGCACAGTTCAGTTACACTGCCATCATCAACTGCAGACAGTGACAACAGCTACACAGACAAACAGTACAAGGACGGATGGAGCTGAAAGAGGTAAACCTTACAACAGCAGACTGAGCAAAAGCATGGTGATATACAATGGCTGTGGCCACCCGGGAGAGGGACAGGAAGGGGCCCCCACTCCCCCAGAGCTAGCAGTATTCTCTTCCTCCTTCTGGATGCCAGCTAGCTATAGTGTACATCACTGGTTAAAACTCATCTAGCGGTACACTCAGCCTGCAGATGGATGCCTTTGTGTGTATCACAGTTCAATAAAGAGTGTCACTGTTGTGATTGAAGACCCATGAACAGGAAGCTCACTGCATCTAACAGAGAGGTTCGGGTGGAGACAGATAAGATGGCATGTGAAGACACATGAAGGTCTGAACACTCCATCTTTGTTCACTGACACTGCTAAGCTGGGCTCTTTTCCCTGTAGGAACAGGTTAGCACTGTACTCAATGCCTACCCTGTAGGAGGCATCTGGGGGTCATTTGTGGCTCTGTATAGCTGCGTGATGCCACCAATCCCCAGGCCCTTGGGGCTCCCTTGGGTGAAGGAGTCTCACACCCAGGCACATTTCACAAACCAGCCCCTTTTCAGACTTCCACTCCAACCCACAGGCCACGATCTGCTTCTGAGCTATTTTGGGAAGGGGCAGAGAAGCAGCCGTCAGAGGCCATGCTCTGTGTGTTGGAGACTGGTGTGGCTCGCTTGTGACACATGATGACCAAGGACCTTCTCACAGCTTCCCCCACTCCCTAGCCTTCCATGGACTTGGAGCTTAGGACATTCCCACTGAGTTAAAAATAATAATCCTAGCGAGCACATTCCACACATATCCACCTTTCTATTCCTTACAAGTCCTCTGAGCCACACAAAGCACCAGGGACAGCCCAGGGGCTAAAGTCCTTGCCACTCAAGCCAGAGGAACTGAATTAGGATCCGCCCACCCTCTTACAACCCAGGTGGTGTGTGCCAAGCATGCCAGCCCTGTTAGGTCAGGGGAGAGTTGGGTAGAGACATGAGGGTCCCTGGGGCTTGATGCCAGCTATACTAGCCCAAACAGTGAGTTTCAGGTTGGCAGAAAAAAAAATCCTTATCTCAAAAAATAAAATAAAATAAAATAAATACAATAAGGTAGAAAGTAAAGAGGAAGAGACACCGTGTTCATCCAGTTCAGTGACTCCCAACCTTCCTAATGCCGTGACCCTTTGATACAGGATGCTGCTGAGTGGCTCATGGCTGTGGATGTCAAAGGAAGGGAGCATTGAAGCAGCTTGAGGACCAGTGAAGCAGGGACAGCATCCTTTGTATACTTCCACCTGCCCAGATCCTGGCACTCCACCCACACTTCTCCCTCTTTGCCCGTTTAAAGAAAACATCCTGGGAGGCACTATGTATCTTGTATATCTGCCTCAGAGAACTTCCGATAATCCTTTGAGCCCTGGGTGTGGCAAGCAAAGGTCCAGGCAGAGGCAACGCCTGTGTCCACATGCTCCTAAGAGCTTACAGATGTGCTCTGGCCTGGCCTTTGCCACTGTGCCACATCCCAGCACCTCCTGTGGACTTTACTCAGCCTTCAACTGCTTGACAAGCATCTAGTGTCTACCTGTGTAGGGGAGTAGCCCTGAACTTGGCTCTGAGACACAGGGGAGGGCAGGGATCCCAGGTCCAGCTTGAGGGATCTGAAGTCCTCAGGGTGAGTGCTTCAGTTTCCAATGTCTCCAGATTAAGGAATTTTATATACGCAGAAGCATCCTTTGGAATGGAATCCAAGTCTAAACACAAAGCTCAGTTGTGATTCCTATGCAGTGTTTACTCACAGGCCAAGGGTAATTAATTCTGTACCTCATTCTTGGTGCATCCACAACAGGGCTGGGACTGTGACACAAGGTCAGGCATGGAGCTTTGCACTGATGGCATCATAAGGACCACGATGTTCCGGATTTGGGGGGGGGCTGGCATCTTCAGACGCTTGCTCTGCACTCTTATGCCAGCTGGCTGCATGCAGACAATGGGGACAGTGGGAACGGTCAGCTGCGGGACCATGGCAACCAGCGGGGCAGCTGCCTCCCAGCACTGCCAAGTGTGCCGAAGGATGAGCACCCACTGCTGGAAACCACTGTTCTGTGTGCGCATTTTCGAGAGTATAAGAAACAAAATCTCTGAAATTTCAGCAGCCAAGCCAAGTTCACCTATCCAATTCCTTTAAGCCATGGAGTGTCCATTTTCAATGCCTCATGAGAATCCACAATAAGGCATCAGAAGTTGATAAACAAACAAACACACACACACACACACACACACACACACACACACACACACACACACACACACAGTAGTATTTGGTCTGACAAATCTGGTTATTTGAAAATATGACCAGGCTTTTAAAACCACGAATTGCTTTACTTGAATATAAGTTTTGTTATGGAAAGGAGGGAAAAAAAGGCATAAATAAGAAAATTAAAATAGCCTTAAAATAGTAACTCTATTTCCTGAAGCAGACATCTTTGGTGCTTCCTTCTGGCATCTTCTCTATGTTTGTTATAGAAATCGCAGTTTCTGTGTGTGTAGCTATCTAAACAGCACCTGCCAGCATGGCTTTGACGCTCTGGATTTTATAACCTCTGCTTTCCATTCAAAGGCACTATGAGCTTTTCCCCACCTCAGAGCAATTTCTGCAAAATCCCACTTTTCTGCATAGCTATATCAAAATGCCATCATGTATATTTATTATAGTTTATAAAAACATTGCCTCACTATTGAGATTGTAAAGGTATTGGTAGTTGTTATTGCTGTTAGGGATTATTATTATTATTATTATTATTATTATTATTATTATTATTATTAT
>OU015745.1:28925071-28989886 GCA_907169655.1 Acomys percivali
TGCCCTCAGCACTTTGCAGAGGTGGGCTGGGCTGGGTGTGATGGCACCAGAGCTTTCTGATTGGATGGAGACAGTGTCTTGGGATGGGAACATGCAGGGTGGGGGTGGGGGTGGGCCTTCCATCTTCTTCAGTTACCAGAATTTCTAATCAAAGCAACGCTGAGCCTCTGGAGGACATGAGAGGGAAAGGCGCTTTGCTGGGATGTCCCAAGTCAGAGTGTGTCCTCAGACACAGGGGTGGCAGCAGAGAAGACAGATTGCAGGAAGGCACTGTTGATGAATCATAATGTAAATATCTGATATGGGATGCCCAAAGGGGTCATGACCCACAGGTTGAGAACCACTGCTATAATGGCTGGGTCTCAAGAAAATGATGCTGAGACCTGTATACAAAACTGAATCCGTCAACCATCCATCATGGATGGGGGTGGGGTTCAGAAGGCCCCATGCTCCCTGAGAACAGACTGGCAGCTAATGGTTGCTTGAGCTGGAGTGTCATATCCCTGGTGGTGTAGGCACAGGTAGGTTGCCCTTGCTTAAGTAAATGACCCCACTCCACCCATAGGCTCATGCAAGCAACTCTAACTAAGTGCATTGGAAACAAAAAACAGATGTGGAGTGAGGGGTAAGGGGCAGGGGGCGGGGACTGGAGGAAGAAGGGGTTCAGCAGAAGGGAGATAGTGGGGGAAATGAATAAAGTACATTGCATATTATGCATGGAACTGAGAGAAAATTTAAAAATATGGATATGAGTTAATAAAAAACAAAACAGAACGCTGGGCCAAGTGACTGAAGGCAGCAGGGCCCAAGTGACAGGAAGCACTTCATGCTGTGTGACTTTGCTCATGCAAGATGCTCAGTGCAGGCAGACCTGTCTTGATGGCGGGTACAGGTTGGCAGTGGACACACACAGGGCGGGGTGGTGCAGGAGGTAGGGGTAGCTGTAGTGGGTGGGAAGTTTCTTAGGAGATGATGAAAATGTCCTAGGTTGGACTGTGTTTCAGGTCACATATCACTGTGAACAAACTGAAAACCAGCTTCACATGGGAGAGTAGCCGGGAATGTGAACTCCACCTTAAAACAGTTGCTGAGTAGAAAGAGTTCTACAGAGCACAGACATTTCCTAAGGAAAGAGAGTGCGTTTGTAATGAAGTCTGGACTCATAGTTCCCCAGGTTAATGCCTGACCCAGTGATCCTCTAACAGAACACACATGGAAGGAGCCTCAAGAAGCTGGGGACCATTCACAAGTGACATGTCATTTAAGTTGGGTGTTGAGGGATACAGAGGAGTTTGCCAGCAAGAGCAAGGAAAGCAGCATCCAAAGTTGCTGAGCATTCTACAGTAGGACCAGGGTTACGACCCTTAATTATTGCTCAGGATGATGGGGCAGGTCCTATTTCATTGGCTCCTGTCTCATTGGCTGGCCTCTAACTCATAGCAATCCTCCTACTTGAGTCCCTTAAAGTGTTAGCATCCTGGGCATGAGCTACCATATCCAGCTAAGAGCCTTTCAAGTTAGCTGGCCCTGCAGGAATTGAGATATTACTGCAGCATGGCCTTGGGCCCAGGGGCAGGCAGACACTCAGACCTCTATTCCCTTCCCAGTCAGTCCCAAGGGAACCTGAAACAACAGTGCCTTCAGCTGGGGGTGGGGGTGGGGTGGGATGAGGGGTATGGGGTGGGGGGATGAGGGGCAGGGGGTGGCGGGGGGTGGGGGAGCACAGCCGTAGACAAGCCATCACTGCTTGCTCCTCCCTCTGCTTCTCAGAATGGGCCTCAAGGATGTGGAGTTCCACACTTTCCTTGAGGATCTGTAAATGGTCATAAGAGCTATTCTGAATTGCTGCACTTAGGGGTTACTGTACAAGAATTTCACTTCAGAACATGGCTGCTCTGGCAAGTTATCACATCCAAAGACCTTCTAGGTCTGTGTGATCCAGCTGAAATACAAACGTGCCTTTAATGTGGGAGGCAGAGGCAAGTAGATCTGAGTTCAAGGCCAGCCTCGTATAGAGCAAATAGTAGATAAAGAAAAGCTTAGGTCCAGGGGTAGTGGTACATGCCTTTAGTTCCAAACAACGTGTAGAAGGGCACACCCCTGTTTGAAAGTGATGTCTGATAGAGTGGCAGAAAAACAAAGCGACAATCAGAGAAGATTTGACAGAATAGGATACATTCAACTCTCAGAAGAGAGAGGAAAGGGAAGCTACTTAAGGGGCAATGCAGAGAGAGGAAGCAGTTTTACTGGGGGTAGTAATAGAGAGACAGGTTGGAGAGAGAGAGAGAGAGAGAGAGAGAGGGGGGGGGGGGGTCAAGTGAAGACCGAATGAGCCAGAAAATGAGAAGGAGCCAGGAGATTAGGAAATATTGATGGAGTTGGTTTGAGGCCAAGAAGAACAATTCTGGGGGCCGAGAGAGAAGCCAGATTCTGTCCAACCAGGTCTCACCCTTTAACGGGGATCGGGGGACCCTGAGAGCAGTGTTTCCAGGCTATTGAATGGGGAACCCTTTCCCATGCGTGCTCCCGCAGCAGCTATGGAAACACTGCTCCAGATCACGTCTAGAAGACTCTGAAAGCCACTCAGGGCCCTGCTTCTCTTTCTTTTTCCCCACTTGAGCAGGAACTGACCACCACCAACACAGAGGAAGGTGGAGTTGGACTCACAGCTTTGAAGTTCCAATCAGAACCGTCTGGCACTATTGCTTTGGCCCTGAGGTGCTCCTGAAGGCTGGAGCAAGTGGCAGCATAAAGACACTCACCCTTGCCTGGGAAGCAAAACAGAAAAAAGAGGGAGCTGCCAAGGTCCCTCAATCCTCTTCCAGGGATAGCTTCCAAATGGGCTACAGATCTTACTAGGCTCTACCTCTTAAAAGCTCCAGCCACTTCCCAAGGGCATCACAGCTTGCACCCCAAGTCTTCAAGACACTGGCCTTGAGGAAAGACCCTTACCTGAAGCCTAGCACTAGATGGCTCACTGAAACGTTCAGAGTGTAGTCTAGACCAGGAAGAGGAGACAGTACAACCTTAATTCTGAGCCCAACGGTGGCAGGTCCCAGCTCTCTCCAGGTTTGCTCTCCTGCATCCTCTGCCCTCAACCTTGATTCCAGCCTCATTTCTTCTGATGTCTTGGACATATGACACTACTTCCAGCCTCTCACCTTTTGCAGTACCCTGCAATTCTCCAGCAAGTATGCCCAGGTTCCTTAGGCTGAGCTACAAGCCCCCAGACTCTGTGTACCTACAGCCTTGTGTTTCTCTGGACCATAGCACAAATGTTGTCTGCGGAGAACACAGAGATGGTGCATGTCAGATTTGTCTGTCCCACCAAGCAGCAAACGCAGAAGTGTGAATCACACATGTTCCCTCTGTCCCCCCAGTGCTTAGAAAGAGGGATGTTTGACAACTTGATGCAAGGCAGGCAACATTGCCCCAGAAGCAGAGGAGGGTAGATTTATAAGATTCGTTCTACCTAACAGAGAAATGACCGATTCATAATGTCTGTGGTGGAGCTCCCCTCTCTTACTTCCATCATTGTTGAAAAAATTTGAAAGGTGAGTGTGAGAAAGGTGAGTGTGATGGTGATCTTGACTGTCAAACCGGATGGATTTAGGGTTGCCTAGGAGACACCCCTCTGAGAATGTCTGTGAGATGCTTCCAGAGAGCTTTGGCTGAGGTTGGTAACATGGGTGGCACCATCCCATGGAATGAGAGCAGCTCTGAATAAAAAGGGAGGAAAATGACGGACAGTGAAACTTTTTTTGGGGGTGACTTGCTCTCCTTGTCTGTCTCTCTGACAAATACAACTCAGTGAGGAGAGGGTTTATTTCAGTTCCCAATCCAAGGTGTTGTTCACCACATCAGGGAGTCAAGGCAGCAGCCGGAGCGGGGTGGCAGCCAGCCACATCAGATCATACTCAGAAGCAGAAAGCTTGTGAAACTGCTGCCCAGGCCTCTGGCCACTGAGCCCAGGACCTGGCCTGCAGCAATGCCACTCACAGTTCAGAAAATCCCTCAGGGCTGCTGAGATGATTCAACCAGTAAAGGTGCTTCCTGCTAAACCTGAAGACCTAAATTCAAACTCGTGAGAGCAGATCACGGAAGAGGAGAACGAACTCCCACAACTTGTCCTCAACTTCCACATGCATATCACGGTACACACCGTGGATGGGTTGGGGCTAGTTTCCTTTCTGCTAATGTGATAAAACTCTGACTAAAAGCAACTTAGGGGGGGAAAGGGTTTGTTTCTCTTCCACTTCCAGGGCATGGTTGGTCAGTGAGGGAAGTTAGGGCAGCAACCCAAGGTGGGAACTTGAAGCAGAAACTATGGGGGAGGAGGATGCTTGCTGGCTCACTCAGGCTCACTCTCAGCTAGCTCGCCTACATAGCCCAGGGACATTTCCACCCACAGTGGGCTGGGTCCTCCTGCTCCTCTAATGATCAAGATGCTCACCCATAGACCCATCCACAGGCCAATCTGACCTAGACATTTCTACAACTGAGGCTTCCCACTCAGATGACTCTAGGATGTGTAGAGCTGACAATTAAAGACATACAGACAGACAGACTGATAGAAAGACCAACAGAAAAAAAAAAACAACAACAAAAAGAGAGAGAGAAAAAAAGAGAATCTCTCACAGACATATCCATAGGCTAACTTAATCTACACAACCTCTTCCCGAGACTTCCTCTCAGACATTCCAGGTCCTGCAAAGTAGGAAATTAATATCACACTGGCTGCAGACAGCATGTGACCAACCATCCCACACTCCTGCTACTGCACCTCAACGGACTACATCCCTCTGAACAATGAGCCAGAACAACCCTACCCATCTACTTTTCTTCCTTCCTGCCTTCCTTCTTTCCTTTAATGGTATTTGCCAGGAATTTGCATCTCAATAATGAGGAAAATAACCACACACACAGCAAGTAACAATGGCACAGGGCTGCGCCTGGGAAAACCTGTTGATTCCTACCGGGCTGGTTCAAGAACCAATCAGTACAGATGAAGGTTCCCACAGCTGTCCCACAGCTCAAGGTTCCCACAGGGCCTTGGAAGACTTAGAGCCCAGGTGTCCTGCTGAGCTCCGGAGCTACAAAGCTTGAAGCTGGCTTCTTAAATGGGACAGGGGTGGGGGGTGGTAGGGTGGTGGGGGTGGTGGGGTGGTGGGGGTGGGTGATGGGGGGAGGCCAAACAATGGACACACACAGGAAGGATGCAACAAAAACTGTGTGTGATGGCTGAGTGTAGAGAAGGGGGGGAACACTTTTCCCTAGAATGAGGTGCCAGGAAAGGATAAGGTACGAAAAGTCACTTGGCTGAGGGGTCCAGGCAACATCACAGAACAGCTCCTGTCTCCACACTGTGACAAGAGCCCAGGAGAGTCAGAAACTTTGACTTGATGACATGTTGAAGGTGTCCAAGGGAAGTGACTGCACAGGCTCTTGCTGAGCACAGGAGCAATGGCAGATGGGCAAGGGTCACAAGATGAGTCACACTCTGGCACTTGTCTGCATGAGTCCTGGGGAGCCTATGACAAAGCTATGCCTGGCCTCATGGGTGGTTGCCCTGGCCCCTATACTCCCCGGTTCATGAAGCCACTTTTGTCTTCTCCATCACTCCATCTGCCTGTTCCAACTTGATTCCTCAGAGCTGTCACTTGGTATAATGAGCTGGCCACAGGGTGAGCAAGGGAATGACGTCCCTCCCACCCCCATCCCTCCTCTGGGCCTCTCCTGTTTCCCCATCTCTTTGTTTCCATGACAGCATCTGGCAACGCAATGTCTACTTCAGCATGCTGGCAGGGATGGCACAAAGGAGTGGAGGCACAAGCTGCAGAAGGGAGGGTGGTCTAGCCTGCTGGACACTTACGGTATGGGTGCTACCTGAGAGTTTATGGTCACCATCACAGAAAGGCGTTCATGCCACCCAGTTCTGCCTACAGGACATGTCAGGAGCCCACCAGTCCTCACCACCTCTGGTCACACCTTGGTCTTTGTCCTGACTGCCTGGCTTCGGGGAACAGAACTAGTATTCCAGACTCATTCTGCCACTCCTTGCTTTCTTCTTTCATTGTTCCAGGTGAATGGAGCCAGAGCAACACTTGTCACAGTACCTTTGGTCCTGCTGCTGGTGGCCCCGAATCCCCCAGTGGCTCTCAGGGTCTTCTGAACAAAACAAGACATCACAAGGGCCAGGAATGTCCTCCATTGCATCTCTCCCACATTCACCTTTACTATGTCCCTTCACTCAGGTCTTCTTACTTCGCTCTAGAACATTCCAAACTACTTGCACTCCAAGGCCTTTCTAATGTCTCTTTCCAGAAGATTCTTCTTCAGGAGTGTACCTACAGGCTTCACTCAATCCAAATGCCTACCTCTCATTCTCTGGGTAATGAGACCTTCCTGCCCTCACATCTGCCATTTTGACACCAATCTCCATATTTCTGGCCCCACAGAACTAACTCTGTGCTCTTCAGGTAGCTGTCAGGACCCTGGATAGGCAGATGGGACTGGACTCAGAGGATGAGGAGGGCACCTCCCCAGCCTTCTCTGGCTGCTTCTAAAGGAACTCTAATCCTTTATTATCTCCCAAGGTCTTGGTGGTACCTGTTTCATCTCTTGCAAGATAAATGGGACATAAGAACTTGTCTTTCTCAGTGACTTTCTAGAGGAAAACTCTTGTTTCTTATTGAACAGTGTCTAGAGAAAGGCTATTTAGGCAAGAGCTGGGGAGAGGCTCTCTGGTACTCCGTGTGAGATGGTCATTTCTAAGGACTGGGACCTAAGACCTGGGTGCCATATACTTCACGGCCCCTGTCTGTTCATCTAGTCATGTGCAGGGACTCTCCTGTCCTCATGTTTACTGCTCGCTCTCCTGAGTACTGTTCTAGATGCTAACAACCTCCTTCTTATCACTCCACACACACATGCACACATGCACACAGGAACAAAGCCCTGGACAGACCTCTTTTCTAGTCCATTCTTGCATCTCATCCTCCAGAACTTTGTCCCCAACACCAAGGCAGTGAAATAGTCCCTACTGATGAAATGTGTTGCATGAATAAATGAGGCTTGTGAGCCTCTGGAGAGCAGCTGAGCACGTGGCCCTGTCACCCTAGTCACTGGGAACAGGACCAGTCATAGCCAACCATCAACTGGCTCTATATGGTGTGGCTGGGGTAAACTGTGTGTCCAAGTGATTCCTGGCTAACAAAACCGAACAGGTAGAAAAAAAACAAAGCAGAGATACAAAACCATGGAGCTGCAGAGCCCCAGGGCCATAGACCACGAACAAGAGACATCACAGCCAGCACAGGTCCAAGATGAAAAATGTCATGAGCCAGCAGAAGAGAGGAGAATGGATATCAAGGGCCAACGAGGAAAAGGAGTAAAAATGTCGCCAGGCCTGTAGAAGTGAAGGGACAACAGGAACCATGGGCCAAGACAAGTCACAGAGCAGCAATGGCATCAGGTTAGAATCTGGCCAGGGCAGAGCCTTCCCATCTCTGGCAGGAAGCCTAGGAGCCAGAACAGGAGGAGAAGACAGGCAGTGGAGGGACTCAACATGTATAGGGACAGGGCAAATGTGTATAGTGATGAGAAGACACGACAGGAGCAGAGGGCTCGGCAGCCAATGGTCATCTTGTCCCTGACCTGGCACAGGCGAGGGAAACAATGCCTTGCTACAGGGGGGCATCAGGACAAGAGGTCTTGGGGGGGCTGTCTGGCTGTAAACGGACCCTTAGCTCCTCATGGGGTCCACCCTGTGTGATAACACTGTGTTTGGTCTTGCTCTTGTCCCTACATCTGGGCAACTAGCCATTATCCAAGCCAAATGCATGGTTGTGGCTATTCCCAACCCCAGCAAGAAGAATCAGCCTGCTGGAAGACCCTGGCAGGGGACACTTGGCAAGAATCTTAATGTGTGCTTTTCATTGGTTTTAAGCAGCTCTGGTGAGATATAAATCACACTCCCATAACATTTACCATTCTTTTGGCAGGGGAGGGTCACTATGTTACTCTACCATAGGCTGGCCTTGAACTCATGATCCTTCTGCTTCGGCACCCTGAGCACCAGAAGTATAGGTGTGGGCCATTTGAAAACATTCACCCATTTTCTATGAAGTTTGTCACAATGAATTACTTGAAAGAATCACTGTTTGAAGCACAAAGTGCTGTGGGGACATGGGATGAGTGGGGAAGAGAAGGGGGGAAGCCATGCAGGCAGCGGCGACACGGAGCTAAGGATGGAGCAGCGGCAACACGGAGCTAAGGATGGAGCCCAACCATAAGTGGGGGAAGAGCTAGCTTTCCATTGTGGACCAGGCAAGCAAGTAAATGGTGCCAGGCCAGCCTTCACAGCCCCTGTGCTTTGAACCCCGAACTTCATTTGGCACACATGGGAGAAAAAATGCAAGAGTGGCCTTAGAGGTAAAAGACCTGGGCTCCAGAGTCAGCATCAGCACTGTCACCAACAGATGATACTCTCTAGTGAAACTACTCTCTCTGTTAGCCAGCTTTCCACTACTGGGACAAAACAGCAGAGACAAGCAACTTAAAGGGAAAAGATATTTTGATTCACATAGGTTGTTTTTCCCCATGGTCACATGGCCCTGCTGCTTTGGGCCTGTGTTGACACTGTTATATCATGACAGCAGCACATGCTGTCACCTCAGGGTTACCATCTGTTCACCTCATGGCAGCCGAACGTAGGGGTTGGAGGAAAGGAAGGGATTTTGGGTCCCACTATCTCTCCAAGGACATGCTCTTTGATGGCCTAACATCGTCTTATCAGGCCCAAACTCCCAAAGACTCTATGGCTCCCAACAGCAGCACAGGCTGGACCAGGTCTTAACACATGAGCCTTTGAGATGACACATACTGATGGTGCATTCTTTCAGCTCCCAGCTCATCTCAAAGATGCAGATAACAGCAATCTCAGCCTCCCAGAGTTGTTCAGAAATGACACTCAAATGCTCAGCATCATGCCCAACTCCCAGCAGATGCTCGGCGCGCACACCATTATCACCCCGCCTTGGGTCAGGTGATGGAGACTGATGAGGGCAATTTCCCCAGGAAGCACAAATGTGGAGATACTCAACTTGAAAACAAGTGTTCTCAGAGTGGCATTTAGAGTCCAACACATAGCTCTGCATCTGAGATAAAAGGGACAGGGCATATTCAG
Organism: Acomys percivali; assembly: GCA_907169655.1. Taxonomy (NCBI): domain Eukaryota; kingdom Metazoa; phylum Chordata; class Mammalia; order Rodentia; family Muridae; genus Acomys; species Acomys percivali. The sequence goes on from OU015745.1 coordinate 28,934,259, forward strand.
CTGAAAAGCTCACTTCTGCAGGGATTTTTCCTCAAAGCAATCACAGAGAACCATGGGACTAGCCACTGAGGTCACCTTTAGCTCTTGACACCAACAGAGAGCAAGCCAGCCCAGTTTCAGTCCCGAACCCGTTGTCTGTGTCTGTTTCTCACCCCAAGGCTACACTTCCATCCAGTGCTCAGTATTTGGCTTTTCTTGTCTGTGCAGGACTTTTCCCGTAGCTGCCTCTCACAGCAGTATCAGGAAACAACTAACCTCAGGCTCCCCAGAATTATGTATCCAGCCTGGAGCTCAGGGGATGGGGTACATACACATAGCTCCTGCGAGCATCCACTTTTCACTGTTAGGAGAGAGTTAACTGGATGACAGCAGCCTGACCTCCCCATGAAGACCTGTAAAGACTGGTTAAATGTGGCCATTCCTAAGCCTGTACCAGGCAGGTGGCATCACACTCCAAGTGGCTTTAGGACACAGTAGTCAGGAGCCACAAGATCCCAGTTCAAACTCTGGCTTGGCTACACGTTAGCTATATGCTGCTGAGTCACTTAGTCTCTCTGAGTCTCCCTTTGCATTGCCCCCTCCCTGTGTCCTTGTTAGTCATCCGCCTTGCCACCCATCAGGATAGCAGGCCACGGCTGTACAGTGTCCTCAGTGCAGTATAGTGGAAATGTAGTTTCTTTAAAAACTCAGTTATATTATGTAAATAGGTTTTTCTTTTAATTTCAAGTGTGGGATATGGAGACACTTTTAGTTTATCCACAGCTGATAACAACCTCATGCAGCTTGGAGGGGGTGTGGTCTTTGTCAGCTGCAGTTAGTTTAATTCTGAGGACTCTGACAGGGTATAAATATCAGAGCTCAGAGAGAGGAAGGATGCTTTGAGGAGACTGCTGAATATCCTGACAACTGAGATTGGTATTTTTCCAAAGAATCCGATGAACCTAACTAGCTAGAACTAAGTCTAAAGAGGTTTATGTCCCCTGTCCCTTCTGATCTTCTTTCTCTCCTACCTAGGGTCGAGGGCTGGAAAGAAGATAGAGACATTAAAGAACTGCAAAAAAAAAAAAAAAAAAAAAGCTTAAAAAGGTGCTTATACACATAGTTTCATGATATCCACAAACAACCTGCAACTCCTATTTAGCCTACATGGGCCTCAGCTGCTGGCCCAGGCACTGTCTTTCCTAGTGCTTTTAGACAAATAGGATTCTGTTTGGTCCCAAGGTTTTCAGAGGGAAGTCTCCTGTGCAGGTGCCCATCCAAAGGAATAAGTCTCCCTAGAGGAAGCAGGTGAAGGGAGAGAGTCCATCTGAGTGGGAAGCTATATAAGTTTTACTTCTGCAGGAACTGAGTGACAACTTCAGGACTCCACATTAGCCTGCATTGAACACCCCAGGCTTGCAGCCCTCTGTGGAGAGGAAAAGTGTAAGGGAAGGGGCAAACAGCACGTCTCTGTACATAAGAAGATTTTAAGGAGAAAACCGACTAAACAATGGTGCCTCTATGTTCCACCTCTGAAACACTACAGTCTGGCTGTGGAAAGAGTCCGTCCAGCTGCTCCTGTGACCTCATAAGGAATCCATGGCATAACAGAGGCATTTAGCAAGGTCCATGGGATCAGGTAGAAGTAAAAGAATCCTCCCTCGGCCCCTCCCTGACCCTCTATCATGACCGCCCCATCACAGCCACACTCCTTTCTTCTACACAAAAAGTCCTGGGCTTTCCCACAATGTTCCCTTTCATTAATTACTTCCTGTTAAGGTCCCAGGTCACCCTCTGAGGGCACCTGGTCATACACCCTTCCTAGGGTGCAAGTTTCCAAACTCTCAGCCATAGACAGTACTGCCTAGAACGTCCCATCACCTCAGCTCTGCCCACAGAAGTCTCGTGTTGCAAAGCCCTGCTCACCCTCACTCATTCGGTCATTCACTCATCCATTCATTCAGTAATCTCCTAAGTATCCTTGTGTTTCCTGCACTGTGATGGATGTAGAAACATAGCGAGGGGCCAGTCACAGTCCTGTGTCCTCGGGTAGCTCATACTGGAGGAAGACTGATGGCCACAGTAAGAAATAATGTGTGTGGCCGGGTGCCATGGTGCAAGCCTGTAATCCCATCACTCAGAGAGGCAGAGGCAGAGGCAGGCAGATCTCTGTGAGTTCGAGGCCAGCCTGGTCTACAAAGTGAGTTCAGGACAGCCAAGGCTACACAGAGAAACTCTGTCTCATAAAAAAAGAAAGAAATAGAGAAAAGAGGGAGGGAGGAAGGGAGGGAGGAAAGGAGGGAGGGAGGAAGGGGGGAGGATGTGTGTGGCAGATGTAGGTCCAGGGGTGCTGTGAGGTCAAGGAAGACCCTAACCTAGGCTGTAGATGATCCAGGTGGGCTTCCTAGAGGAGGGCACACCTTCCCTGAGTCCTAGAGCTGGAAAGTGGAAGAGATGTGTCTGTGTCTATGTGAGCACATATAATCATGTGGCCGGCGAAGAGCTAACACGCGTGCTACTTGTCCCCAGCACAGACTGGCAGTGTAGATGGCAGAACACCTGCCACACCACGGGGTGCAGACTTTCTGGTTGGTTTCACAGAAAATGCCTTCATCAGTTTGCCTGTAAGCAAGTCTGCAGGACATTTTCTTAATTGATGACTGATGCGGGCGGGGGTGGGGGGACCAGCAGAGACAGGTTATGGACTTTCTCTTGTGTGCAGCGACCTAGAGGCCTGTTCAGAGTGCGCCTGGAGCCCTAGCTGTGACCAGGGAGCTCTGCTGTCTATGATCTCTGTCCTAGTTAAGTTTCTACTGCTGTGATAAAACACTGTCACATAAGTAACTTGTTTGGGAACAGAGAGCTTATTGCAGCTTATAGCTTGTAGTCCATCACTGAGGGAAAACAGGCCAAGAACTCAAGGCAAGGACCTAGAGATAGGAACTGAAGCAGATGCCATAAAGGAACACTGCTTACTGCCTTGTTCCCCATAGCTTGCTCAGCTCACTTTCTTAAATACCCCAAACCACCCAGCCAGGGTGGCATCACCTACATTAAGCTGGGCCCTCTGGCATCAATCACCAATTATCAACTAAGAAAACGTCCTATAGACTTGCTTACAGGCAAACTGATAGACACATTTTTCTCAATTGGCATTCCCTCTTCCTGGGAGACCCTGGCTTGTGTCAAGTTGACAAAAACAAAACAAAACAAAACAAAACAAAAACAAACAAAACAAAACAAAACAAAACAAAAACAAACAAATCTACCCAGGACGCTGTGCATGCTGCCCATGTGATTCTGCCATTTACTATCTTCATCGGCCAGTGCATTCATCAGAGACATTCTTGGATCAACCTGAGGCTCATTCCTTGTAAGGACTCTAGGTGACATCTCTAGATGTCATCGCTGGGTTTGGAACAGGAGATGACATGGTCACACTCCATCCTGGAACCATTTCAGGTGATAACGATAGGTGTTGAGAGGCATCTGGGCAGGTACTGGGGTCCAGAGAAGCGGGGGGATGTATGTTGAAGTTATGCAGCGTGGTGCAGGAAGTGGGCTTGGGTACCGGTGGGCTGCAGCCACCTGGCATCTATGGGAGATGAAATGCAAGGAAGGATGTCTCAGGATGCCCACCATACCTCTTAGGGGCCCCAGCCAGCCCTGTTTGTCCAGACCCCACAGCAAACTTGCAGACTCCACTCACTAAGCACATTCCAGCATACACTCCAGCAGAGTCAGAGAGCACCACTCCTAGCTCCCTCAAGTGGGCAAGTGGCACAGTGCCTGCAGAACCCTGAATCCCCTGCAGAGGGTCCTGTCAAGTCTACCCTACTCCACTGACCCCCTTAACTGAGTCCCCACAATGAAGAAAAGGATAAACACAGTGATCTATCCGAGAACATGACTTCAGCACTACCTCCCACAATGGCCGGTCACCTTTACATCACCATGCCACCTGCCCAGGGCTCATTCACTGATTCCTAACAGTCTCCCTGCCTCCTTCTCCCACAGCCCTCTCCTCTTGCCTGGACCTCCGAAACACGTTTCTAGCACCTGCTAGTCCCTCTGGTGTGTCAGCCAGCACCTCCAGCCCCAGTGGGTGCACTAACACTCACCTTCCCAAATGGCTGAGCAAACAGGATGACCTAAGGAAGGGAAGTGGCCCGAGCACAGCTCCTTGCCTGTCCGTGGAATGGGAACCCCCAAAAGACCGGTGACCCCATTTCTTCCATCCTCTGTTTATACAGGTAATAACCCAACTCCCAACACCTTGGACTGCCACACTTCCCTATCCTAGCTGAGCCTGTCTTTTCTACCTCTTTTCATATAACTGGAGACACACACACACACACACACACACACACACACACACACACACACACGCACGCACACGGATCGAAAAGGTAATGTGCAAACAGACCCAGTCAGAGCTAGCCTGGTAGGCAGCCTATATGTTGCCAGGCTCTCCCCCAGAAAGGAGGGGCTGCCTGGCCAGCTTCCAGCACCACTGCACCTGGGCAGGAACGCAGCCAGATCTGCCTTCCAGCCACACTCCCTCTTGAGCCGCGCTGATTGGCAATCACAGTGACATTTTGTTCTCCAGCTGCCTTGCCTTTTATCTTCATTCAGTTGGACAAAGCTGGAGCTGGGCAAGGCCTACTATTTGCCCAGCCCCCTACAGGAGAGAGAAGAGGAGGAAACACCGTCTCTCTCTCTCTCTCTCTCACTCTGTCTCATATTCCTGACTTGCTAATGGAAGGCCTCAGTCAAGCCCGGTGCCAGGTGCTGTGAGAATCAATCGATAAATTACCAACAAATATTTATCGAGCTCCCAAGCAATAGTGGAGACAGCTTGTCTCTGTCCAGGGTTTCCTACTACCAGCCATTCAGCCCCACAGTCTGAGTGGCCCCGTGCCAGGCCCGCATTAAGCAGAGACACTGTGGTGGGCTGCGTGGCTGCCTGCTACCTTTTAGCTTGCATTCGACAGGTTTGTATTCTGCACCTACTAGGTGCCAGCTCTTCACAAAGTCACTGCAGGTGAAGGGATGCCAGCAGATACTGTCCCCAGGGGCTGCACAGACAACCAAAGAGATAATTGGTCAGATCATGGGGTGGAGCAGGGCAGGCCTCCCTGAGGAGAAGGAGACAGCTGGGAAGTGAAAGTCCAGGCCTTTCCCGGATCTGGGACACTAGGCTCTCAAGAATGCTGTCAGATGAGTTGCACTGTGTGTCCCTTTTTGAGATGAGGAAACGGGGGCCAGGGAGATTTAAAATGCTTTTTTGGAAGCCAAAGATTGGAGTCCAGGAGCCTGGAGAGATGTCTTGGTGGTTAAGAGCATGTGACGCTCTTCCAGAGGATTCCCGGCACCCATTTGTAAGCTCATAGCCGTTCAGTGCCAGGGGGTTCGACGCTCTCTGCCTGGTCTCTTTGTGCAGCAGCAGGCAGCCGAACATGTCCAGGATGAGACTCAGAAGCCCCACTGAAGACCACCAAACCCACCTGTTCCTAGGCTGTAACCCCCACCTGCCCCTGGGGAGCCTTGGCAAAGCAGCCACTAGCACCCTCCCCCGGCAGCTTGTAGTCTATGAGCCGCTTCCCCATAGGAAATACTAATGCCGTTCAGAAAGGGCCCACAGGCCCTGACATTCTGGGGCAGGACCATACCACTGCAAATTAAAAACCCAGAGAAATGATGGCTGACTTCCTGGGGGGCTGGGGGGCAGGTAGGTAGGCATTCCGTGAGGCTGTTGATTAATCAGCTTATTTAATACACTTATGCCCCTGTTGTAGACGCTTTCTAAACATTAATTCTCTCAAGTTTCATGACTCATTTAATACTCATAAATGATCCTGGCAGTAAATTGCCGGGCGTCACTGAGCGACAGGAATGTGACAGGATTCATTACAAGGCATTCGTCGTAAGGCCATTCCATCGCTGCCAGAACACACCAGAGTGCTGAGACTGCAACCCATGCAGCATGGACCATCGCCCCTGGCTACAAGGCACTGCAGCCTGTGGGTGTTCCAAACACTGCAGGTGACAGTGGTACACAGTAAGCATTCACACATCTAGACATGTCTAAGCGGATGTGGTTGCACACCTGGAATCCTAGCACTTTGGAAACTGAGGCAGGTGGCCATCCTGAGCTACACACAAGTTGCAGACTATCCTAGGCTACAGAGTGAGACTCTTATCTTTTCTTTTCTTTTTTTTTTTTTTAAATCATAAATAGGGGCTGGATCAGTAGCTCAGCAGCTAAGAGCATTGGTTGTTCTTGCAGGGCAAGACCTGAGTTCAACTCCCAGCACTCACTGGGCAGCTCACAACCATTAGCAACTCCAGTTCCAGGGCGTCTGATGATTTCTTCTGGCCTCTAGTACTATATGCATGTATGCACGGGTATACAGGCAAAACTTCAAAAGATTAACCATACATAAAAACAAAAAAATTAACCATACATAAACAAGTGAAAAGAAACATCAAGATAAAGAAAAGGCGTGGCTAACATTCTATGTGAAATGGGATGGAAAACAGGTCACCTGTTCCTGCTCTTAGAGTGGGTGGGTCCTACGGGGCAGAGGCTGCTCTTTGATTCTTCAACTGCAGAGCTAAGGGAGAGTTCTATTCAGTGCCACAGACTTCAGGAACAATTGTATGTGTAGTCTCTTTAGAACTGGCTATAATGTTTTAAACTGATTTACCTTATGTATATGGGTGTGCCTGGCATGTAGTCTGTGTACCATGTTCTTGCCTAGTGACCATGGGGACCAGAAGAGAGCATCAGATCCCATTGAAGTTACAGGTGGTGGTGAGCCACCATGTGGGTGCTGGGGCTTGAGCCCAGGTCTTCCGCAAGAGCAGTCAATGCTATTAACTGCTGAACCATTTTTTTTTTAGCCGCGCGCGTGTGTGTGTGTGTGTGTGTGTGTGTGTGTGTGTGTATCTGTGTGTGTGTAGAAGTTGTTGAGGGGTTGTTTTGTTTTGTTTTTTGAGGCAGAGCCTCCTGTCTCCCAAGCTAGCCTCAAACTCACTATGACCATGAACTCCTGGTTTTCTTGCCTCCAGCTGCTCTTGTCCCAGGCGTCATACCTGGGCTTTATTATCACTATTATTATTATTATTTAACTTTTTAAATATATTGTAGAACTTAAGGCATAAACACATACATTAACTGAGCCCTTGAGTTCTACCATCACATCTGTACCACTGGAAGGGTCTTATGGAAGTAATACACATACAACGGTCACCTCCTGTAATGACAATGCCTGTTCTGCCTCCTTGTACTCTGAATGAGAACAGTGACCTACCTTCAATCTATCTTTGCCTAAAATGGCATGAGACTGAACAGCTAACCATACAGAGTGGGCACCGAGGCACAGATAAGTCAGGGCATTTGACCAGGACACAGCCAGGAAAGTGGTGGGACCAACACAGAGCCCTGTGTCCCCCAACCCTGACCATTGGCTGGATTGGCAAATGACACTGAACAGCTGAATCTGTGCATGCGACAGTCTCTCTGGGCCTTTCTGCCTCAAATGTGCTTGTTCTCAGGGAGGAATAGGAATGACCTGATTTAAATGCAAGATCATCCTTCCCCCAGATTCAGGCAGGGAGCCTTGGGAAACACTAGAAAGAGCAGGGCTGTCTGCAGCCCTCCAGGGAGGCTGGTGCCAAGTTACCCAGAGAGAGGTCCTCAGAACTGCAAAACCCACTGTGAGTGAGACCCCCGAGGGCAAGTCTCATTCAAGCCCTTGAGGCCATATGTGTGACCAAGCCATGACTCTGCATCACATGGGCTCCGGGCAAGGGACAGAAGTGTGCATTTACTTAGTGAAGATCAGTGATCCTCATCAAGAACAGAGAAAAGCCCGTGAGCAAATGCGAGAAGCCCAGCTAAATGAAGAAACCACATCGAAATTGCCTAGAAAGGTGGGCATCTGGTAGCTTAAAATACATTTGGCAGCTATAAAATGCATTTGGGTAGGCATTTGGTAGCTATAAAATACATTTGATAGCTATAAAATACACGCTATACAAATAGCCCTCAAATGCGTGGCTCAGTCGGCACTCATCTGTATTGTCTTTGTGCCTGCAGAGGCCCTCAGAAGGTTCGCTTGCTATCTGCTAGTCCACCTGGCTGCCTGTTTCCAGCCAGAAGTGGCCATTGGGCTTGCTTGAGAGAGTATAATGGGTGTTTCTTGGCTGACTCCATCCCTACTTTGTCCCTAAGGGTGGGTGAGGGTAGCTGCATAGGTCCTTAAACAAAACCAAAAACAAACCCCACACTTTTCTCTCACCTATCACATGTAAGGGCAGGACAAGCCTTCACCTCCTTTCCCTGATGCCTGAGACAACAGTGCCTCGGTCAAGCTCGCCCTTGGTCAAGCTCGCCCTTGGTCAAGCTCGCCCTTGGTCAAGCTCGCTCTTGGTCAAGCTCGCTCTTGGTCAAGCTTGCTCTTGGTCAAGCTTGCTCTTGGTCAAGATCTTTGCAGCTACTTTGTTTCCTGCCTTTGCTGACTACTCAAGCCAGTGAGACAAAGCGGACCCACCACAGCCCAGACAGAAGCTTGCAGCCAGTGTCAGGTGTAGCCCGTGCTAGCGGTGTCCCCTGGAGCTGTGTGGCATTCCACGTGTGGCTCTGCCTCCACAACGTGACCCAGCACTGACACAGGAAGCCAGAAAGGGAAGCGACAAGGGAGAAAGGAAGATTCGGGAGCCAGACTGGGGAGCCTAAAGGAAACTGTTGGTTAAGTAGGCAAAAAGCAAATCATTTTACTGTGAACAATGACCCCACTGAATATAATCGACTAAAGCTCTCGTCTCTCTTCATCTGGGAGAAGTAGATAGTGACCACCCATAGTGTTGTTACAGTGACTAAGAAAGATGATCCAAATTAGTACAGAGCCTGGCACATCTAGCAAAGAGGACTGAGGAAAGATTCTAGCTGAGAAACCCAGCCAAATCTAGCTACCCAGAAGAGTAGGAGAGGGGGTGGGAGTGAAGTCAGGAGAGACAGTATTAGGTCAAAGGTGGGGGTCCTACAAAAACTAACATGCTGGGAGGAGAGCCCCAGCTGGAAGAGGATAGACGCAGGAGGAAGTCAAGTTCCTCAGTCTCTGGCCACCAGAGTATGATGATTCACCAGCGCCCAGCCCACAGCAGCAGCAAGCTCTGGGGGGAGACTCAACTGTGGCCCACAAACATCTGGTTTCACTTGGGGCTGAGTCTCCTCCCTCTGGGATCCTGGGTTGGCAGACACCTCACACAATGTGCATAGCTGGGCTCTCCCCATGCCACTCAGGATGGATGGTTGGAGGTCTCTGGCCATTTCTGCCCCTAGGCAGTTGGAGCCTCTCCGTTGGTGCTGGAAAATTCCTCTGGGACCTGGCTGAGCTGGCTTTCTTCCTCACCCTCCACTTGTGTGTCCACCCACTGTGGCCTCACTGGTGACCTCCAGCAAACACCCGAGGAGGAGCTGCTCCCTGCTCCAGCAACTGCTTCCGGCACAGAAGGAGGTAAAACCGCCAGTGTCTGATAAACACGCTTGAATATGTAAATAATCAGGAATTTCACTCATGAACTTGCATTACAACCCTACGCTAAAACATCAGCTGCAGGGATGCTGCAGGATGACGCAAGGTGGGTTTATGCCAAAGAAGGCAAAACCAAGGTCATTTATCAAATTAAAATGGTGGGGGCAAAGATCACATGATCATCCAGGCTGGGTAGGAAAAGCATCTGTTAAATGTCTATTTCCAAGAATGACTAAGAGGAAAAGAAAATCCCAGAAAACTGGACACTGGGAATGCAAGGGACTTCTTCAACCTGACAGAGTGAAGTACTACAAACCTAGAGTCAAACTATATTTAATCTTCAAATTAAAACAGTGCTTACTCAGGCCTGGCAAAAGGCACAGTGCCCATAGGACACTTTAATTCCCCATACTGAGGTCTTAGGAGGAACAAGAGAATTAGAAAGAAAGAGACAGAATTGCTCATTGTAACTCCTATTGCATATGCCATGCTTTCTAAAGAACCTGCTAGGACAGTTTTTAATTAGTAAGAGGTTTGGCCAATATTTTTGGTCGCAAAATCAATTTGCAAAATGAAAATATATTTCCCTAACAAGAAACAAACGGAAGTTTAATTTGAAATATATAAATGCCTAACAGACACAACAGCCTCAAGCTACCAAGTATCTAGGAATATGTCTAACAAAAGATATATTGAACCATCAAGAGAAAATTAAGAGCTGGCCAGTGGTGACACACACCTTTGGTTTCTCTTCTCCGGAGGCAGAGGCAGGCAGATTGCTGAGTTAGAGACAAGATGACTGATTGGTCTACCGAATGAGTCCCAGGACAGCAGGATAGGCAGGGCTACACAGAGAAACCCTGTCTCAAAAAAACCAGAGGGGGAGGGAAGGAGAGGGAAGGGAGGGAGGGGGGAGAGAGAGAATTCATACTATGAGCTGCTAAAAATGGTTATGGAAACCCTACATTGGAAAGAGGTACAATATTCATGGAAGATTAAGGACTACACCTTCCACCCTCTAGAGGGCAACAGAGAGCTTGACAGTAACAAGTGGAACTTGAAACTCAGCAGTACCTGTCCTCTTCCACCAGAAGCAATGCTCTAGGGGAAGCTGGGGAACCTTGGATGGAAGGTCCAACAAGCCCAGAGTCACAGCAGGATATCAACATGAGGTGAGCAGGGATTCCTGCAGGAAGCTACTCAATGGCAGCAACCCTCCCAAAGAGACCTATTGGAGGCAGAAGCAGGGGTGCTGAGGACCCACTTGCCCAGCATCCCTCTACTGTTTATCTCCGCCATTGCCAGCCTAGCACAGAAGGACCTGAGGTTCTGCTGTGTGTTGCATTTAGACTCTGGCTTTGGTGTGTATTTATTTATCTTGTTTGTAGAAATAGCTAAGGGCATTTGCACTGTTCCACCAACCCTTCTGAACCTCAGTTTCCTCGCCTCTAAGGTAAGAACAGAGATTCCTGCCTTGGTGTGAGGGGGAAATGAATGTGAAAACACTCTCGTAAAGTGTTGTCTAAATATAGAACATTCTTCTGGATACTACTATTGCTTTTTTGTAGTCTGGGAGTAAGAGACTAACATTCTATATCCTAGACCAGATGACAGCGTCCTTCCTTCTGCCTAGATACTTGCTATCAAATACATCCTTGAGTCCGTACTCTGGTTATAGCATTTCTTCAGTTAGTTCTCACAGTAAACCCTAGGGTATGTGCACACTATCTGGCTCCATTCTACAGATGAAAAAGCCAAGGTCCAATTCTCCATTGGGCATCCATAAGTGCCTTTCATGTAACAGAGGTTCTTAAAAAGACAGACACAACTCCTGCTCTACAAATTCTAGTTGGGAACCCACCCAAGCCTCACTCACAAACTGGCAGACCCTATATCCAAACTAGTGGACAGCTGACACCAGTGGCTACATTTTCACCTCATCCCTGGGGGTGCCTTCATCCCCATCGCCCACTCCATCCTTTTTTTGTGATATAGTGGTTGCTAACACATTCTTCTAGCAACAACAAGGTGCAATGGCCCTTCGCCATGCAAGCAACTGAGAACTGTTAGCTTCAGTCCATGTGATCCTCCTGCAGGATCATCAGAGAATTGCCATGGGGTTGATGAATGCATAAAAGAGGTGAGGCATACCCCCCACCCAACCCTGGGCAGCATCAGCAGCATTGTTCCCTGAGAGTGTGCGGCTGAGTCCTCTGCCACCATTAATGGCAGAAGTGAGTCACTTATAAGTAAGACACAGAGCTTTGTTGTAATTACATCCCGAGATTCAGCAATGCTCCGCATCACTGTGAAAGAGAGGGCAGCGGGTGACTGAGGCTTGAATGATCCTCTGCCAGGTATGGCTTTCAGATAAAGCGTCTTGGATCAGGAGCAATTACAGCTAATGCCCAGCCTGAATGCTAATGAGATTTATTTACAATTGCATGTAATTCTTTGCCATTTATATACTCAGCTGTTTTTTTTTTTCTCCTTTCTGCCCGTCTCTTCTTCTTTTCTTTGCCTGTCTATCTCTGAGTTAATCCTGAGAAGCAGACACTGGCAAGGATGATGTATGGCCATCTCATAGATGAGGGTACTGGAGTCCACGGTCATTCAGTTCTAAGGGACACAAGTGGGTTTCAACCTTGAGTGTGCGTCCCTGGGAGAGAGCTGGCAGAACTCTGAATGCACTCTTCCTTGCTCTGAAAGCATGTGGCATCGCCACAGCCAACTGCGCACTCTCAGAGGCGGTGGCTGCTGTCCTCTGTTGGGGCAGCTGTGGACAGATCTTGTGAAATAGACCTCACACGTGCCCTTAAACCCCATCACTGTCAAGAGATTCTTGCCTCTCCTTGGAGAACCCAAGTAATGACCACACAGTTCAAATCCAAGCTGAGAGACAGGAAACAGCTTCTGCCTTCGAACCCAAGACTCCCCAAGTCCCTCCTAGCTTGACCACTTCCTTTTAGGAAACATGTGTTTGACAACTGCTTGAGATCCAAACCACACAAGGGCACAAAGTTGAATCTGTCAGGTGAAAGGACAGGTCTGAGTAGCAGTGACAATGGTGGCAATGCCTGGAGCTTCCCTGGGACCAGGCACAGGGCCAGGGTGGATGAGGAGTCTTCTGCCTATTAAAATTAGAGGCTACACGAAGACTTCTGCCATATGCCAACATCCAACCAGATCTGCCCCCACTTTATAGGTGAAAAGGCCAGGGGAATTGGGGCTGGAGATGTAGCTCAGTGGTCCAGGCTCCCAGCTGGATTCCCAGCATCACAAAAACACAACCAAAGCAGCAAAGGGTGTACAGTGGCCAGGAGCTCACAGGCTCGCCTAGCTGAGTCTGTCAGTGTGGCAGTGACAACAGTTGTACTTACACGGTACTTTGGTGAATTACAAGGTACCTTTGTAGTGCTTTCTCTGTGTTAATTCTCTCACCAGCCCAGGGAAGAAGGAACCATAAACACCTCTATTCAAAACATGGGGAAACAAATAGGTGAAGCAGCTTGTGACAGAGCATAAGGGACAGTACAGTGACTGGCCCCAGAACCTCTCTGTGTTTCTTCCAGGCACTTCTTGACTATAGAAATGAAAATGTTCAGGGGAGAAGTTGACATACAAATACCTCCCCACCATACTCAGCTCAAGGCTGGGGACCTCTTCTGGAATAGGACTGCCCATCCATCAAGGGCAATGTTTGGGGGGGCAGCTAGGTGGCTGGGGATGGAAGGTCCAGCAAGTCCCGAGTAACAGCAGGAAATCAACACGGGGTGAGCAGAGATTCCTGCAGGAAGCTACTTAATGGCAGCGACCCACCCAAAGAGACGTATTGGAGGCAGAAGCAGGGGTGCTGAGGACCTGGTTGCCTAGCATCCATCTATTGTTTATCTCCACCGCTGCCAGCCCAGCACAGAAGGACCCGAAGTTCCATCTGCTACCTTAGTGTTACCGATAGTCTAAGATACAGGCAAGATTGGTACTCAATCCCCACTCCACCACAGTCCAGCTGGCTAACTCTAGGCAATCTATTTAACCTCTCTGAGTCTCCGCCTATTGCTCAGTAATGGTGCCTTGCATGGCTGCTGTATAAACTACGCTAATCCATAACCATCTCCGTGGCCTCTTCCTCGTCTCCAAGGGTTGCTGGTTGGCTCCAGGAATAAAGCCAAGAGTGGGGCACTCAAGCCCTCCCTCTCAGATCTCCACCTACCCTCTCCTTCATGCTCCAGCGACACACTTCACCCAGGTTCACGTTCCTGCCCTCTTCCCTCTTCTCACACCCCAATAACGGAATGCGCTCTCCAAGCGCCCCAGCTTGGGTACCTTCTAGCGGGATACTGCTGGTTCCCTCAGCTCAATTCAGTCTGAGGTGGGAGCCCCCTGCCGGAGGACAGCGACCCCGCCTGCAGCATCCCTGCACCTCCATCTGCATGGCTAGCAAGAGCCTCTAAAGTGGCTTCTATAGAGAGCCGCTGTACTCTGGTTCAACATTCTAACTTCCAGAGCAATTCAGCGTAAATTCCAGAATTTGGTTTCCCTTAACACTTGTCCAGAAAGGGCAGACCTCACGGACCTCTGCCATCAGAATCCACATCCTGGCCACAACATCTACCCATCTTGTACAGCCAGAAGATGATACAGACAACTGGGAAAGGAGGGGGCATTGGTTCAGATACTTCTCAAACCCAGACACCTGGTTTGGGCTCCACCTAGCTAAGTAGCTTGGATTCATCCAATTCAGGCAAACTTTCCCTAACCGAGCCTCAGCTTCCTCCTCTGTAAAGTGGGTATATTAGTAGTACCTGGGTCCTGGAGATTCAGAAGGATTTGAAAGATAGTGGATTCCCAGGGCTTGGCACGGAGATCTCACCTCCATCCAGGGGCTGGGTCCACGGTCAGCATTAAAGCCAGACCAGGAGAAAGCTCAGGGAACCCCGGAGGCGGCCCCCTGACCCAGGAGTCGAGAGGCCCCCTCTGACGGGTGCGCCCGGCGCAAGTTCGGGGAAGCCACAGGTGTTTGCGCGTCCTGGAGCTGCAGCCCCAGCTCCGTCACCCTATCCACGCCGCCCGCGTCGCCAGGGCACCCAGCGTTCCCACGTTGTGCAGCCACCTGCGGGGTGTTCCCGCCGCCCTGCGGGGGCGAAGAGCTCAGAGCCCGGCCTGAGCGTATCCTCGCCTGCTGCCCACCTCCCGGTTCCCGCCCCTGCCCGCGCCGCGCTCCGACTCGCCCGCGCCGCGCTCCGACTCACCCTCGCCAGCTCCGGGGAAAGTTTGGCGGCGGTGGCCAGGCTGCCCGGTGCGGTGGCTGCTGCCGCGGGGGTGGCAGGAGCAAGCGGAGGCGGGCGCGGGGGAGGAGCCGCTGAGGAGCCCGCCCACCACCAGCCCCAGGGCACCTTCCCCCGCCCAGCTTCCACCACCGCCGCACCCCGCATCCGTGGCGGAACCCTGCGCTGGGCAAGAGGCCAAGGACAGGTCGGAAACCTGGCGACTGCTCTCCGCCACTGCCACCGCATGCTCACCCGGGGCCACGCAGAGCCACAGACCAGATCTCAATATAAGGAGGAGCAGACAGGATGCTTCGCAAATTCAACCACAGGTGGATGGAGGAAGATCCGAGAGGGACCAGTAAAAAATAGACCAAGTGACACTACTGACGCATGGGGATCACTGAGACTCCCGAGGTTTAGAACCGCACACCCTTCTGCTTCTCTCTAGGCCCTGAAGAATGAATGAGTTCTCATCCTCCCTCCCTCCGTCCCTCCCTTCCTCCCTCCCTCCCTCCCTCCCTCGCTCCCTCCTCCTCATCCCGAAAGTGCAGAGCTGGAACCAGAGCCTTGCGCTGAGGTATCCTCAGTGAGTTCAACTTTACTGTACCATTTCACTTAGAAACCTGAAACCTGAGCCATCGAAGGGGGTGGGGAGAGCTCCAGTTGAGGTGGGTGGGTCGGTGGGGGAGGCTAAGGGCCTGTTTTCGTTTTCTTAAGGAGCTTATTCATTTCAATGACTAGGAGAGGGCAGTTCTCCTTTCTTCTTTGGTACAGGGGAAAACCCTTTTAATGTACAATTGTGGCTTCAGGTGGCAACACTCAGGGAGAGGAAGACACCTGAAAAAGGGAAGTGTGTCCCCGTCCGTTCCCCTCCCCCCCAGCCTGCCTCCTAGAAGGGGTTCATCCTCCAGCACTGGAGAGTAGTCCTAGGAACGCAGGTCCAGCCCCATGGGGCTCATTTCCACAGACTTGTGTGGAGGCCTTAGTCCCCTTTCAGTCCTCAGGGTCCGTCTCTACAGTTCCCAGCGCTACTGGGGTACCCTTATTTAAATCACACCACAGGAGAGAGAACAAGTCCCTATGTATAGCTTCTCCGTTGTCACAGAGAAAAAAGCACTTCTACCCTACCTAACATCAGCCCAAGGGCCGAAGTCTTCAACTTAGCGGGGGTGAGGAGGGTTGGGTGGGGTGGGGGCTCTTGGCAAGTTCATGATGTCACCTACACCAAGGGCTTACTTGGTTGAAGCCCCACTGTAGTCCCTGACCCCGTCTGTGCCTGTCTGCAAGGTGGGACTCCAGATTAGAAAGGGCTATCAGGAACTCCAGAGACCACTGAATTCAGGACAGCTGGTAGGCCTGGGTATCACCCTCTGCCTGACCCTGACCCTCTCTGACCTGTACCTCAGGGGACCTAGGAGCACAAGAATCCAGCAAGTTCCTCCCACTTCCGGTAGCCATTCTAGGGCCTCGGTATTTACACTTGGGGGGGGGGGGGAGACTAATGGACCCTTTGGAACTGAGTGTCTAGGGTTGCACCTGCTATAAACTGTAACGCAAGATATTTCCTTTCCGCAGCTGTGGGGTGTGGAGGAGTGGGGGTGTGGCAGAGCGCCTGGGAAGTGATGGGGTCTCTTTCATCTCTTTCTGCTTCCTGAAAGTCAGCAAAGGCATGATAACTTGGGTTGTACTTGAAGAGGTTTCACTTCCTAGGGCCTCTTTAGGTCCTGCTCTGCCCAAGGGGATTTTTAGAAAAAATCAGCATTTTAGAAACAATGTATCAGACATTATTTGAGGCCTCTGGTGATTTAAAAAATAATTTTTTGTGGTAATTTTTTGCTGTGACATTTGTGACTGACAGCTTACTGTAACTTGGACCATGTCTATCTGGGGTTAACCAACCAGCAAGAGGCAGGTACCCTGTGGAAAAAAAGAAGGCTACCCCTCCCCCAACCTCTGCCCTGAGAGCTTTACGTGAGTCAGTGCACCATGATGCTTCTAGCAGCAGCTCTAGGAAAAGGCTCCATCTTCATCTAGTTTGCAAATAAAAAGGCTGAGTGTGCTGACACACACCAGCAATCACAGCACTTGGGAGGTAGAAGCAGGATTTTGAATTCAAGGCAGTCTAGATCACACAGTGAGATCTTGTTTTTATTGTTTGTTTGTTTGTTTTCCCCTGAGACAGGGTTTCTGAGTTAGCCTTGGCTGTCCTAGACTCGCTTTGTAGATCAGGCTCTGGCCTCAAACTCACAGAGATCCAACTGCCTCTGCCTCCCGAGTGAGTGCTAGGATTAAATACGTGTGCCACCACACCCAGCTGAGAACATGTTTTTTTTTTTTTTTTAAAAAGAGCAGTCAGCTATTAAGTCATTCCAGGACCAGAGAGGAAGTCCTAAAGCAGACCTGGAACCTGGGTAAGAGAAGGGTAACTGAGTCCGGGAGTAAGGTCAGAGGGAAGGAAGGAAGAGCCATTTAGTGTTCCTGCTGTGCCACTGCTGCCTCTGCATTTGTGTCTTGGAGCCTCAGTTTCCTTAACTGCAGGTAAAATGAGAATAATTCCCAGATCATACCCAGAATTTGAGTGATCATTCTTTTTGCTGCAAGCAACAGAAATCAGTACTAGCCAGGGTTTTTGAACATCAAAGCTTAGCAGATGAGTCTAGTTTTGACACAGCCCATTCCAGGGGCTCAAGAATATCACTATGAGCCTGCCCCGAGTCCGCACCAGTTTGTGACCCCTTTATTGACAAGCCTGGGGAAGCTGGGATGACCAACTGACAAAGAGATCACTTCTTCTCAACCCTTCAGCAAACATCCCAAGACTAACTCTTGTTGTCCTGGCCTGGGCCGCGTACCTGGCTCTGAAATCACAATTGGCCAAGCCTAAGTCACATGCCACTGGATGGTCTAGTGGTGGAGTCAGCCACTGGGGTCCAAAAGAAGGCAAGGGATGGCACCACAGACTCAGGTATGATGGGCAGAATGTGGAGTTGGATCTGGAGGTTGCAGGTGTCCCCTGCCTCCAGAGCATTGGTGGTGTGTGTGTGTGTGTGTGTGTGTGTGTGTGTGTGTGTGTGTGTTGTAGGCCACGACAGCACTTGGCTCTGGTGGGTGCTCAGTAATTGAGTCTCCTCCCTTCCTTCCTCTTCTGGAAAACAGGAACTGCGGCTCACCAAATCCAAGCCAACTTCTTCTGTTCTTAGGGAAACTGAGGAAGATCTACAGAAGAGAAGGGACCTGTCCAAGGTGCTCCAGCTTGTCAGTCATAGAACCATGCCTGCCTGGGGAACAAACCCCACTGGAGGTGTCAGCTGACAACTTGAAGTCCCTTACTGATGAGGAGGGAGCTGCCTGCCCGGCATAGACGAGACTGGAAACTCTCAAAGCCTCCTGGGCACAGAGGAAGTAAGGGCCTCTTATGTTGGGCTCTCGAGTCATGCTACAAGCTGTAGACAACGGGCAGTTCTGGGCAGAGTGCCCAATCAGCTCCCCACCCATTAGAGCTTAAGCAGCCAGTTCCTCAGGGGACAACACTCTGGGTGCTGAGAGATCCCCAAGGTTGTTTTTTATGAAGCTGCCCAGATTAGACAAGATGGCTCTTTGCTCAAGTTCTTTCCTGCTTGATTTGAGAGAGCAAAATGCATGCCCAAAGGCTCATCTGTTCAAGCCTTGCTCCCCAGCTGGTGACACTATTGGGGGATGGGCTTTAGAAGCTGGGGCCTAGTGAGAGGAAGCAGACCACTTGGAATGCGATCTGATGGTTGTAGTTTATCCCCTGCTCCGTCCTCTTTGCTCTTTGCTTCCTGGCCCCCATGATATAAGCAGCCTCTTCACAACCCCTCCCCATCTCCTCCAGCTTCTCTTAATGTGAGCTTCTGCCTCAGTTGAATCCCAAAATAATGGAGCAAACATCAGAGTCAGAAGCCATGAATCAAAACAACCCTCTTTTCATCACAAAAGTTGATTCTCTCAGTTGGCTAGATACATGGTGTGAAGTCAGTCACTCAGTCTGTCTGTCTGTCTGTCTATCTATCTATCTATCTATCTATCTATCTATCTATCTATCTATCTATATATCTATTCCTCCTCCTCAGGCTGACTATCAAGGTCCAGCTATCAAAGTATTAAAGTACAGCAGTCAAAAGCCCCCTTTGGCTCACCTAATTAACACACCCAATTAAAATTACACACCTCATCCTCACACAGGGCTTCTTTTTTGCCTTCATAAACAAATGTGCCTGTGGGCCACATCTGTCTCCTCACTGTCCAGAGGCAGTCCTCTGTGGTCCCCACTCCTTCATCCAGGACTGATATCCTTTGCCCATCTCCCTTGTTCCCTTCTCCATCTCCCTCATCCTCTGTCTCCTGTCTCTGTCTCTTATTCCTTGCCCTTTGTCTTTCTGGGGGCAAAAACAAACAAACAAACAACAACAAAACAAAACAAAACAAAACAAAACAAAAAACCTCCTTTGCGCTGAGAACTTGGTCTTTGGCATCCTGAGAAAATTCTATCTATCTATTTGAAGGCACTAGGGATAAAGCCAGGTCCCTGGACATTGGCATCCTGAGAAAATTCTATCTATCTATTTGAAGGTGCTAGGGATAAAGCCAGGTCCCTGGACATGAATGCAGATGCTGCATCGGGATGACTAGGCCTCTCCCCTCTCTTTCCTCTTAAGTGCATAGCTTTGGGGTGCACTCTGTGACAGGTGATAAAGGAAGGGGTTTCATGCAGAGGAGGTCACCAGGTCGCCGGGCACAGAGCTGGGAAGAGAGACATAGGCAGTGGTATTGAGCTGTCTGCACCCACATCCCGGCAGGACCAGGGTAGAGAAAGTTCTGTGAGTGAGCTCTATGAGACAGAATGAATGGCCTTGCACAAGGTGAGGGCTCTGTGAACACAGGCTATTGCATGGCTACTTAGAAGGTGGGACACATATACATGTACGGTGGTGTCCTTGGGTGGTCACTGTGCACCATACAACACAGGACTTTACACATGTGGGTGCTCACCCGTGTTACTCTCTTGCCTTTCTCTGCCTCCTTCAGGGCCCTTCCGTTGCTATATAATAGTCTTCCCAAACCCTACTCTGCTGGGGCAGAAGGCGCTAACTCCATGGACAGTCTGAGTCCACTCACAGCCTACCCACAGTAAAGCCTGCGGTGAGCAAAACCCAGCAGCTTAGTGTAGGGGAAGTACTCTCAGGCTTGCAGAGACTGATCCCAGGCAGTTAATTCCAGAGGTCCCTTGGGGAGCCCTGAACCTAGGAAGTAACCATCTTTGTTCCCATCCTCATGGGTCACTGTTAACTTGTCCATTGTTCTCCCCGCCCCCCCTCCCCCCACTCTCCAGCTCTCTTTCTTCCTCTCTCTTTCCCTCACGCTCCTCTCTCCAGTCTCAAGGACACATTGCAAGTTCCCCAGGGAAACTGTGTTCAGCTCTGAGGCAGAGTCTCCTCTGTGTATCCACAAGCCCCTGCCTGAGGAGAGAGGCACTGTTCTCTGCATCCTGTTTTACTGAGACAAGTCTAAGGGAGCTGAAATCTCTCCCCAAATTCAGATCATGCCTGAGAGGCCAGACAGCAAGGGAGGCCACAGATGGAAGCCAGAGAGCTGTATAGCAGAGCCTCACAAGCCTGGGAGGCTCTGGACAGAGCTGTTCAGTTTGGAACTTGGAATAGGTAACTCTGGAGATGGTAAAGGGGTAAAAGGGCCTTTAATAGCCCTGGGGATGGGGGTGGGGCATGTGGGGCCAGAGAAGGAACAAATGAGGACTGGTATGAGAACCCTGGCAGAAAGGCTTTGGGAACTGGCAGTGTTAAGCTGCAGGGGAGGGGACAGCTAAGGAGAGTCCTGCCAACATGGAGCCACTTACTAAGAAAAGACTAGGGGGAGGGACATTTGCAAGTGTCAGAGTGGTGAGCAGTCTGTCCCTGCCGGCCCATTCTCATTCCTCTTCCCCTTATCCCTGAGGAAGAGCTCAGTTTGTGCTATAGAGAGCCACTCTGCTCTTTCCTCAGGTTATATAGCCATTGAGCTGTAGGACACGTGACTCTGATCTGGCCCAATCAGCACGTTCCAGCTCTCTGGTCCCAAGCATTGGTTCAAGAGCTGGCACACAACCCGCACTAAGAGTCCTGGGAAATGCCAGTGTTCTTGGTAATGAAGTCTGTTTTCTCTGAGGGTTTGATCAGATGCTGGAGCTGCCAATGGCCGCTTGGCCATCAGAGCAGAGTGAGCCAGCCTGAAGATGCCAGCACTCAAACAAGCAGAAATCAAAGGATGGAAGAGCATATGCAAGGTGTTCCTGTTTTGAGCCTAGATCCAGCCATGCCTGGAACCAACTCAGACCTTTCATGAAATGGCACATCATCTTAGAATAATCCTGTTTAGACTGGGGTTTTCTCTCTTACTGAGAGCATGCTAATGAATACAGACCCCATTAAAAAGGTCTCTGCTTGGGAGAATGGAACATTCTGGAAGTGGACAGCAGGTGATGGTTATGCAACACCAGGGCGTGCTTATTCTGTAAAGCATACAGTTAAAAAATGGTTAGTTCTTGCCTACAATTCAAAACACATCCTTTAAAAGCTTTTATGACAAATGTAAGAGAAACAAGCTTGAGGACCCATGAAAGGGCTTTGTGGAGACATAATTCTGAGGTGGCATTCGAAAGTCACTAGACAAAGGCCTGGGTGGGCATGGGAAAGTTGGATTTCAGGTGGAGGGAAGCCATGCAGTCAGGAAAGGAAGAGAGATGCTGAGGGAATATGAGGGACCAGGGTGACCTCATCAGACAAGGGGAGTGAGGAAGAGTCCAGAAGGGAGGCCAGAGTGCCAGCCCTTGTGCCTTTTGGTGACAGTGTCATCCGAGGTTCCTACAGAGCTGGATGGATGTGAGCTCAGAGACTGGCAGATGGTTCCAGGATACAGCCTGGTGATGTCCCTTCCTCCTCTTTCCTAAGTCATACAGCCTCCCCACACTGGGACATCTGGCAGTCTGGGCCAAAAATAAGCTAACAGTACCATAACCTTGCCCTCTGTAGCCCATTCCCCCCCACAGTAGAACAAGGACCCCATAGCTACACAGCTGACTGTTCATGCAAACCCTAGAGGCAAGCCCACACATTCCCAAGGGCTGCTAGGTCCCATGTCATCGGCTCCTTGTGCCTGCTCTGTCCTTTTCTCTCAACCCCATCTTTGCTGGCTCACCGCCTCGCAGCACCCTAGCTCCTCTGCTGCCCTGAAGGCTTTTTGCAGCTTCTATGCTGCCATCTCTTCTGTCTGCCAAGGAAACTCAGGCCTCAGCCATGCCCAAAAACACCTCGCCAATATTAACCTCTCCTCACCTGGCACTTTGTGGGTAGGTAGATCCCCTGCACCTGCCACTTTGCCTTCCAGGTTCTCCTGGCTGACTATAGTCCCTGAGTACCTTAGTCCATCTGAGTGTGGGTGCCTCTTGGGCAGGGGCTCTGTCTGTATCCATAGCAGTTGCCTAACGAATGGCCACGGGAGGAACAGTTTGCACATACAGGGTCTTCAGAGACATCTCAGAAGTTAGGACCAGAAAAGGGAAAGGACGGACCCTGAAGTCAATGCCAGGATCTGGTCCGAGCTCTAAGGCCATTTAGTTTTCTGTAATTCCTCCCACATTTTTCTGTGAAAGGATTTGCCAGACTCATTCATGGTAGTTTTTCTTTCTAGGGTGGAAAGAACAATGAACCAGCAGCCAAAAGAGATGGGAGCAGCTGGAGCTCTGCCACCCTGTGCCTGTAGCCTCTGGATTCCTCCTGATGCTGCTCAGTGGATGAGTAAACAATTGTTTGCTTGAAGATGGTGGGTACGACATAAGGTTTTGAGTTCAGAGTCTGGGCCAGGTGACCTGACTTCAAAGTTTGCCATGCTAGTGGTCGGCGGCTCTCTGTCTGGCCTCAGGCAATGAAAGAAACGGGTCTTGTTGGAGTCAGCCCTTGTCCAGGATGGTGCAGTGTCCTTGACCTCTCTTCTACTTCTTATGTGCTTGTGGATCCCATGGTGCATAGGGATGGCCCGTGTAGCCACAGAACACTTAGGAGCGACAGTATGTGACGTTTACATTCTAGGTCAGAACAAGAGACTCTCAGGCACTCCATGGAAAGGGCCGCTGTGAAATGAACCCAGGTCTCCTACCAATGTTCAGCACCGAGCTAGGGGCAGGTGAGTGAGCCATAGCAACAGGTCCCTTCAGTCACTTAAGCCTTCAAAAACCAGAAGGCAAAAGCAGGAGATGCTATGCTAGAAGCCCAACAGGGCTGCTCCTGAACTAACAACTACCCAAACTATGGGAGGTCATGCCAAAGTCTTTTATTCTCCTGCCTCAATTGTTGTCTTGGAGGCTAACTGCCTCCTTCTGTTAGCCTAGACCTAGTTCTGGAAGCTTCTAGCCTCCATACAATCTAACCTAGGCCTAAATGTTTTCAGCCTCGGAAACTTACTGCTTAATAATCTCACCCTTAGTTGTTCTTTGTGAGCTCTGGGCTGGCTGGTTCAACTCAGCTGTTCTGGCTCAAACTCCCTCTCCCAGCTGACTTATTTAATCTGGCTTCTCCCTTGGCCTGGAACTGCTCTTCCTGGCTTCAAACTAACTCAGCAATGTTCTCTATTCTTCTGGCTTTTTCTGTCTTTACCTGAGTTCTCTCTCTGTCTTGGTAAAAACTGCCTCCTCTCTGAAAAACTGCCTCTTTAAGTAGCTTCCCTTTCTGCTCTCTTCTTGTGAGAGTTGGGTGGATTCTAGTCTGTCAAATAATCTCTGATTTGTCACTTTTTCTGTCACTCAATAAGACATCACTTTGAGACATAGGTGCTTCCTTCTACAAACTAACTTTACCTTCATTTGGGATTAAAGGCATGTACCACCACACCTGGACCTAAGCCTTTCATTACCTGTTCCTTGCTTTATACCAGGCTGGCCTTGAACTCAGATCTGTTCGCCTCTGTCTCCTAGATTAAAGGTATTTTTGCATTCGAGCCAGATCACGTAGACCTAGAAGGTCTTTGGATGCGATCTCTTGCCAGAACAGCTATGTTCTGAATTAACATTCCTCTGCAAGGTCAGATGTTATAGTTACTGCTGGGAGCCACTATGTATTGTGGTGATCCACTGAGCAGCCAAGGCGACAAGCAGCCTTCTCTCCATCATGGCATTTGCCAAGAGCTTTCTCTGTAGCTTCTCCGTTAACCTCTCAGAAGGACTCGCCACCCCCCCGCACCCCCCGTTCCACACACAAGAGCTGCTGCGGGTTGGAGTAACATAGTTTCCCCCTGCAGAGGCCCTGGCTTGAGTCCTTTGTAGCTAGGCCTTGAGACTCTAGGAGTCCAAGAGGGAGAGAGAAATTTTGGAGTCTGGCTTCTAGTGATTGGTTTCATAGCCTGGGGTGACAGAGAATGTCTTAGGGACCACAGACATCTCTCCTACCTCAGAGCCCCTGACCAATCCTGAGGAACTACTTGCTTTGGAATATGCATGCCTATTTTCCTGCGGAGAAACAGGCTATCCTATACAATAGCAAATCCTTTCAAAACAACGAGGTATTTTGCCCTCAGGAAGTCTCATGCACCCTTAGCTATGTGGCATGCCATGAGATCAAGAAATACGACAGTCAGTAGACATCTTAACAACGGTTTCCTCCCAGATCAAAGCTTCCGTCTTGGAGGGAAACTTCTTTTTTGTTTGTTTGTTTGTTGTTTTGTTTCTTAAGACAGGGTTTCTCCGTGTCACCTTGGCTGTCCTAGACTCCCTTTGTAGACCAGGCTGGCCTCGAACTCACAAAGATCTGCCTGCCTCTGCCTCCCGAGTACTGGGATTAAAGGCCACCATGCCCGGGGAAGAGGGAAACTTCTTAAAAACAGAAAGGTGAAACAAGAGGGCGTTCTTAACCTGTGGGGTGCGACCATCAGAAAACACGTTTCCTACGGTCTTAGGAATGAGACACTGCTCAGTATCAAAGTTATAGTTATGAAGTGGCAACGAAAATCATTTTATGGTTGTTGGGGGGGAATCACCACAACATATGAGGAGCAGTACTAGGAACTGTACTAAAGGGTCCCAGCATTAGGAAGGTTAAGAACCACTGCTCTAAGGGGAGGTAAAATGATGGGAAACTCCTTAAGGCAGGAAGCAGCTTTAGGAAGTTCCTGAAACTGATTCACTACGCCCCTCTCTCCCCAGGAGTATATAAATGGTAAAGCCTGCTCAATGTCTCAGGATAAGCCCAGATGTTTGGAAGAAGCAGAGTCCAGCCCAACTGCCTAGGAACTACAGAGACCTACAGAGCTGCCTGGGAAAGGCTCAGGTCAACTGAAGTGCACAGAAAGCTCACTCTGCACCCTGTTAAGCTGCCTGCAGGCTGTGCAATGCGCTTCAAGTTCCCAGCTGTGTAAGCTGTCTGTCACCCATGCTGGGGTGAGCTTTGGTAATATGGCTGCCTTTGAGACATTTCTGCTCCTGTAAGTAACCCCAATAAAACTCACTGGTTTACCAAGCTGGACTTGGATGAAAAGATTACTTTGGTCTGTTGTGGGGCTCCCCATTTGGGGTTAAGTAGACATATATATGTTGCATCATCCCCAGGAAAAGTCTGCCACACAACAAGAGGATTCTTGGGTTGTGTGAAGGGGAAACTGAGGCTGGAAAAGCCTCGGACAGAGCTATACAGCCTATAAACACATCACCCAGTAAAAGTCATACTTTTCTTGTTTTACAAATAGTTCAGGAATGAGAGGAAGAAGATGGGGTTCCTCCAAGTCAGGGAGGGGTGCAGAAAGAAGTGAGTGAGGAGTTGGGTTTTGAATTGTAGCATACTTGGAGAACATGATCAGGAAAAGGTCTGAAGGGACAGAGGAAGTTGCTGGGGCTCCCAGGGCTTGCTGAGGCACCGAGGGTGAACAGTACTGGAGTAGGAGGAATGAATAAACTGGGTGTGTGGCAGAGGTGTGGCTAGAGACCCCAAGGGTTGTTGAAAGTGCAGCTGCAGGGTGTGTGCAGGAGAGAACTTTGGGCCCTGGCCCAAAGTCAGTGCCGTGCAGAGAGCAGGAAGACAGCACTTAGTTTCCTCGTGGAGTATTAACCGTCCTGCTATTCACTTCTCTCTGGGGGACAGATGGATTTCACCCAAGCTGTTCGCTGTGCACAGGCACCAGGCCAAAGGGGCTAAAACCCAGCTTGCCCTTTGTCTCTTAACCACATGTCTGCAAAGGCTGTACCTCTCAGAGGGATGGCTGATTTTTTTTCTTTTATTACTTAGGAAAAAAAATAAAGTTTTATGAGCTAAAATTCAGAGTACTGAAAATCTGATTGAAAATACCTTCAAGCATAAAATTCAATGGCTTTGGTGAAGTCACACTGCTGAGCAACTGTCACCACTCTCAATTTGTAGAATAAATCCATCATCCCTGCCCCAAAACAATTCTATAACTCTTAATGTCCCTGGCCCTGTGTCTAGACATCCATGGGTCTGCCTGGTTAGGGCAGATCTCATTTTTCTCCACTCATGTGTGGATAGCATCCTCTGGTTTGTGGTGTTTCGTGGCTGCTTCTTTTATTTAACATAGTATTTTTAAGCGGGTTTCCCCCACCCCACTATATCATGAGTTGGCACCGCATTCTATTGTATAGATGTTCAATATTTTGCGAATGCACCCATTGGCGGATGGCCTTCTGATTGCTATGAATGAGGACATTATGGACATAGGGCAAGCTTTTGGGTGAACTTATACTCTCTTGTGTGTAAAGCTCAGGATGGAGAGGGCTCTGATCATCTTGTAATTCTGGTTAATTTTCTGAGTCACTAGTTTCTCTTCCAAGGGAACTATTTTGTCTGTTGTCCATTGCACACAAGCAGCGCTTAAGGTACCCTTGTCTCTACACTTTGTCAACATCTGTACTTGTCTATTATAGCAGTTTGAATAAAAATAGCCCTCATAGGCTCGTCTGTGCGAATGCTTAGTCATCAGAGAGTGGCACTCTTTCATAAGGATTAGAATTATTAGGAGGTGTGGCCTTGTTGGGGTAGGTGTAGCCTTGTTGGAGGAAGTGTGTCACTGGGATGGGCTTTGAGGTCCCAAAAAGCCTTTGCCAGGCCCATTCCTCTTTCTTAGTCTGTGGAT
This sequence comes from Acomys percivali, assembly GCA_907169655.1. Lineage (NCBI taxonomy): Eukaryota > Metazoa > Chordata > Mammalia > Rodentia > Muridae > Acomys > Acomys percivali. Next base: position 28,961,191 of record OU015745.1, read on the forward strand.
CACAGTGTAGCTCTCAGCTATGTCTCCAGCACCATGCCATACTTGCTGCCATGATGATAACGGACTAGACCTCTGAAACTTCCCAATTAAATGCTTTCTTTAAAGAGTTGCCATGGTCATGGTGTCTCTTTACAGAGACAGAACAGTGGCTAAAACACCCATCTTCCTCATCTAGCCTTCTCACAAGTGTGGCGTGATGGCTCATTGTGGTTTTGAGTTGCTTTTTCCTAACAGTTAATGATCTTGGGTATTTCCATATGCTCACCAGCCACTGTCTTTTGAAATCTGAATTAAACAGGTTCTTTAGAAGTGCTGACTGCAGCTGGGCATGGTGGCACACACCTTTAATCCCAACAGTCGGGAGGCAGAGTCAGGCAGGTTGCTGTGAGGTTGAGGCCAGCCTGGTCTACAAAGTGAGTCTAGGACTACCAAGGCTACATAGAGAAACCTTGCCTCAGAAAACAAAACAAAACAAAATAACAAAAAAGCAGTGCTGGCTGCTAGAGGTGCAAATAGGAGGACTGCACACCAGGGAGCTAGAAACAGCCTGCACAGCAACTTTGGGATGTTGGGGTAACCTTAACGCGGTATACTGGACATTCTCCAGCCATGGAAGCAGAAAAACTCTCAGGGGTCTCATCCCAGAGCTCAGTTCAGTCCCTCGGATTCTTTATAGATGGGACTCTGTTGCCAAGCCCAGGAGTCAGACTCTGAAGATAATGGGGCCCTTCTGGTCCTCCTGAATGACACCAGTTATTATTCAGATAGGTGCTGAAGCCATTCCTCCCTCATCATGCCCGCCCTCCAATCACTGCTGTGGGCAAGCACCTCTCCTTCCCTCTCCCCTTCTGCCACCTCCTACTTGGATCAGATCGCTGGTTGTGGCTGTCGCCAAGCTGCTTTCCACTGTCTTCTCCTCCCTCTTCAAAACAGCGTGGACTTTTCTGAAATGAGCATCCTATCACAGAGAGACTGACAATTTCATAGGTGTGTTAAGAGGAGGAAAAAAAAAAGTCCCATGAATGCTGTGTTGATTAGGTTTTTGTTGAGCTGGCACAAGCTAGAGTCATCTGAGAAGAGAGGACTTCAACTGAGAAAAATACTTCTTTCGGATTGACCTGTGGGAAAGTCCACGGGGGGCATTTTCTTGATGGATGATTGATGTGGAAGAGCCCAGCCCACTGTGGGTAGGGCCACCCCTGGGCTGATGGTCATAGGTGCTCTAAGAAAGTTGGCTGAGCAAGCCATGGGGAACAGGCCAATCAGCAGCATTCTTCAATGGCTTCTGCTTCAGTTCCTACCTCCAGGTCCCCTGCCTTGAGTTTCCTGCCCTGACTTCTCTTCATGATGAGTTAGCACTATAAACCAAAACAACCCCTTTCCTTCCCAAGTTAGTTTTGGCCATTGTTGTGGTCTTGAGCACAGTCCTGGGACTGATATACCTGCCCGGCTGGACCTTCTTTCGCCTTCCCTGCTGCCCCTGCCTTCAAGCCGAACAGGCATCTAAGACTCTGAATGAGAGTAAAGAGATGGCTGTCTAGAACCACAGGCCAGTGACAGGCTTAGCATCAAGTAGACAGGCAGGTGCTTGGGGTATGTAGGGGGACTTTGATTGAGGATGACAGAAGAGGGAGCCTCAGAAGGTGTTGACAGGACAGGCTCCCAGGATGAGAACCTGAGTCACCCCCTGAGGGCTAGAAGCAAATTGAGATGATCTGCTTGGATGGTCATGGGATCCTCAACTCCAAACCCTGGAAAGGACTGTTAGGTACAGGAGCGGATGGCTGTGATCCTGGAAGTTGTGTAGCAGAGACAGGAGGAGTTAAGTCATCTTCGTGTACAAAGCAAGTTCAAGGCTAGCCTGAGAGCACAAGACTATCTCAAAAAGATGAAAGAAAGCAAGAAATCAGAGAAGATTAGAATAATCAGGGAAGTTGGCTTCAGCCTGCCCCAAGTGACACTGTTGGGAGGTGGGTGTGGGAAGCAGGCTCTCAGGCACACCTCAAGTCACAAGGTTACTGTGGTGCAGGCTGTGTGTGGCCCCTCCATGTTTTCCCTGTCTGGGAGCCAAAGCCTGGCTTTCTTGCTGCCGAAGTGCTGGGAGCAAGCCCTTCTGGCCACTGTGGGTTTGACTTGGCTGCTAAGAAGGTTCTAGTAAGAAGGACTTCTTTACCTGGTGCTTGGACAAAGGGGCAGCTTGCTGGCCTCTTGGAGAAAGGAGAGGTTGGGGCAGCAAGGAAGAGACAGAACTGAGATCAAATTACAACATGAGTCAGGTGGTCCCTGGTGTGATGAGTGCTCCAGCTGTCATCTCTTGCTCCTCCTGGTGCCCCGCCCACTACTATCCGAAGCATCTCCTTGCTGAAGGGCCATTGCCAAACAACATTGGTTTAAACCATGGCTGTTTCCTTCCTTCCTTCCTTTCTTTTCTTCTCTCTCCCCCTCCTACCGCCATCTTAAGCTTTTAATCAAGGTTACATTTTTCTTGGATCTTTATCTCTTCACTTCTCATTTCTGCTTGCGTACTTGCTTGGTAAAACCACATATCTGGTCACACCTCTCTTTCATAACCTTGTCCCTGCCCCCACCCCCCATAATTGCTTATAGCTAAAATAAGCCATGTTTTTGTTTTTGTTTTGCTTTGTTTATCTTTTCTTCCCCATTAGCTTTTTCAAAACCACCTGGGCTCACTTATGATTCATGACCGTGAATGTTTCAAGAATCCCCCACTGTACTTCTCCAGCTCTGGTGTGTCTCCTCCTGCCTGCTGCAACCTGAACGCTGCCTTTCTAGATCTCACCCACCACTTCCGGCTTCCAAGTATACCCTGGACTCCAAGGTATACTTGCTACTCTGCCTTCAATGTGTCCTCCCAAGTTCCAGAATTAAGATAACAGTTATCCAGCCAGGTGTGTGGTGTTTGTGTGGGTGCACGCTAGCCACTTAGACACCCAAAGCTTTCACAAATATGATTGTCAGATATACTCGGACAGAAGGCTGAAGATGATGCTCCAACTTTCTAAAGAGTCTTGGGTGACTGTTCAGGCAGCAAACTGTCTCTGTCTTTTCTCATTTTGGAAGATGCTAGCCTGTACTTCTGATCAACTCAGGTAATTAAGTTTTATTCCTTCTCAAGTCTCTGATAGGGTTGAAGACCAGATAGTTTAGTTTTACAGTTAAGCTTAGTTGTTTAGGGGTTAAGATGTTTTTAGGTCTAGATAGATGTTTTAAGTTGCTAGAGATGAGATATGATAGATAGTGATTTACATTCAGAATTTTAGACTCACCAAGATAGGAAAGATACTTTCTGCAAGTTTGCTAAATACAAATAGCCGAAACACTATGAATGTAACATTAATATAATTCCTGATTGTTTCATGGTAGTTCTTGCTGTATGTAGTTTATTTTATTTATATGTAGTAATATAAATGTATATGTAAAAAAGAAATATAATAAAAAAAGAAAATAGTCCTCAGAAACAGACATAAGGAATTTGGAAGTGATGCCTTTAAGAGGCACTTGAGATGGGGGTCACATAGGTAAGGCCCCCATGATGTCATCAGTGACTTTGTTAGAAAGACTTGAGATAGTTTCACCAGGTTCTGGGACTTTACAACATGCTGGCACTTTGATATTGGGCTTCCAATCTCCAAAACCACATCCCAAATAAACTATTTTTTTATAAGTTGCATAACATTAGATGTTCAGTCACAGCAACAACAGATAACAGAGAAAGACCCCTTGTCTTATGACATACTCTGCCTCCTACCCAGTGCTAAAGGTGAACTGACCATGGGTTTGTGTGTCTGTGCCAGGCTTTACAATCATCCCCCCCCCCCATCCCTCTCATCTGCTCAGGTACATCTCTCCAATATTCCCTCCCTCGCCTTTCCTCCCTTTCTCCTTTCCTTCCCTCCCTCCTTCCCTCCTTCCCTCTCTCCCTCCTACAGCATTTTTAAGCCCCCTTTATCATCCTTAGCCAGTGTACAACCATGCTGCCATTTCTCCATTGAACTGTCACACCAATGAAAATCCTTTTGACAAAGCCTTTCCCAGCTGCCCTTTCACATGTCTGTCTGGGGTCATTTTACCTTTGTGCAGCTGTGAACCTGTAACCTTGGCTTTAAAACAGCAATCCCTTTAATGTGCCTCCAGTGTGGGTGGCCTGATGGGGCTTGGCTGTGTGGCTGTTCTGATTTCTGTGGTATCAGTGGGGTATGGCTTTCTTGGGGCTCGACTGGGCCAGGCTGGTACTGGCTGGTGGCTGGAGTTCATCTGGGGTTGTTGACCTGAGGCTTCCTATGTCCCTCTTCAGATGGCATGTCCTGCTTACAGTGTGGTACCTTTGTTCAAGACTATGTCTGCTGCTAGATCTCCTTAAGGTTTAACTTTGAACCAGCACAGTTGTTTCATGGTGAAACCCAAACACAGGCATGGCCCTGATTCAACAACAAAGGACTGACATATTGTTAGAATGCCATAGGGGTGAAATTTGTAATGGTCACCTAATGTCCCATTACCCTACTGCCCTCTTACAGCAGAATGCCTCCAGAAAACCACCATCCTCACTTTCTTCCACTCCTCTTAAACTCATGCCAGTTAGGTATCCACATCCCCTTTAAACAGTGATGCTCTCTTTTGAGATTACCAGTAGCTACCACATAGCAAAGACCCATAGTAAATTCTCAGTCTTTGCACTGCTGAGTTCAACACATAACTGCCCAGCTCGTACAGTAGATCTGTTTATACTGCTCCGTCTTTGCTGGTCCCCCTTCAGGACCCTGGTGTATCCTCCTTCTCCTCCCATCTTGACAGCCCAACATTCCCCAATGAATTTTCTTGCTCCCTCCTCTCCCTGACCTCTCAGTGTTGGGGTGACCCAATGCTCAACCCTTCCTGCTCTTCTTCTCTCAGCCAATCTCACCACTCACAGCCTTGTACTGCAAACATATTTGGTCAACGTCCTAGTTTACTTTCTGTTGCTATGATAAACACTGTGACAAAAAGTAACTGGAGAAGAAAGGGTTCGCTCCGTCTATATATCCCAGGTCACAGCTATCACTGAAGGAAGTCTGGGCAGAGACTCCAGGCAGGAACCTGGAGGCAGGAACAAACAGCTGCTGTAGAGGAACACTGCTCCCTGGCGTGCTCCCCATGGCTTGCTTAGCCTGATTTCTTATGCATCCTAGGAGGACAAACTCATAGGGGTGGCAACACGCATACTAGGCTGGGCCCACATCAATCATCAGTCAAGAAAATGCTTTACAGACATGCCTACAGACCAATCTGATGGAAGCATTTTCTCAACTGAGGTTCTCTCTTCTCAGATGACCCACATATGAGTGGTACCAGAGGACTGTCATTGAGTTAAGAATCTCTTACCATCTGGTGTCATTGTGGCCATGACAATGTCATAAATTTTTCATATGTTTGCTATTATACTAGTATAAACAGACCTGCTGTATGGGCTGCATAGATATGTATGTGTGGTGCCTGGCTCTTGGAATCAACAATAATTAGGTTGGAAGGTTATGCACCAACTGAACTGTATATAGCAGGCTAAGTCCCTTGACTTTATAATAAAAGTTGACTATAAAGCTGAAGCCATGTGATGGTGGCAGAAGCCTTAAACATCTTGTTTACTATCCTCTTGATTGCTTCAGGAGACCACATCCAGGGAGTGACGCAGGCCATCTAGGGTGAAATCAGCTGTAATGTGTATCTCAGAACTGAGCTCAGATGTTCAGTAGTTGCCATATTCACATCTGCAGCCTGGAGCCTTCCTTCCCTTGAGTTCTCACAGCCTTCACTGTCTTCCTGGCTGTGCTGTGCTGGGTTTTGTTTTGTTTTTGTTTTTGTCAACTGGATACAAGCTAGAATCATCTAGGCAGAGGGACTGTCAATTGAGGAATTACCTCTATCAGAATGGCCTACAGGCAAGTCTATGAGGCATTTTACTAACTGATGATTGACAGGGGGACGGCCCAGCCCTCTGTGGGTGAGAAAGCCAGCCAGCCAGCCAGCCAGCCAAGGCCTCTGCTCCAGTTCCTGCCTCAGGATTTCTGCCTTAAACTCACATCTTGACATTCCTCAGTGATTGAGTGTGACCTGGGAGTTGTAAGCCAGAAACAAATTCTTTCCTCTCCAAGTTGCTTTTGATAACGGTTGGTTATTATCACTGGAGTAGAAACCCTAAGACAGAAATCGGTGCCAGAGAATGGGCTGCTGCTGTGACAGACTTGACCACATTGTTTTTGGCCTCATCCTAAGGGTCCACTGAGCCTCCAAGGCTGTGACATGACATTGCTGTTTCTAATAAGCTTCTAGGCGATTCTAGTGTGCAGCTGGCTAGAGACGTTTCATCATTGCCCTTATCAGTCGCATCGATCATGAACATTGCAGCTGCAGAAGAGAAGATTTAATTAGAGGAGGCAGAACATTTTTGGGTGGGTGGTTGACAATGTCTGGACACATCCAAGGGTTTCACAAGTCCCATCTCCCCCGTTGTCTTGGCCTGGCTTGTTTTCAATTTAGCTGATGTCACCGGCACAAGTCATGTTCATAAGGCTGGGTTTCGGAGAAGAGAGCAAAATTGAGAGGGGAAAAAAAAAAAAAAAAAAAAAAAAGAGATAAGAGACAGATTGAAAAATGCCCCAAAGGCTGAGACCCAAAGGGAAGAGCTGAGGCTTGGGGATGGGGGTGGGGTGGGGGAAGAAATCACATGATGTTTCCCTGAATGAACTGGGCAAGAGAAGATATAAAAGAAAATGGCCAAGAACGAGATAAGACCGTATTGTCTTGCTATGAAGCAGGGAGGAGTGGCTGGGCAGGGGCTGTTCCTAACAGCGAGGGCAAGAGAACCAGACTCCACCCTCCTCCTCCAGGGCCAGCTAAGGATGGAGGCAGTGCTATACAACAGGAATTAATGGTCCAGCCCCTGTGGACCAATGAAAGGCAGAGCCAGCACCTGTGGGAACCTCTGATTACACATGAGTGATAGTTGTCACCTGAACAGGAGAGAGCAGGGAGGGGCCTGTTAGGAATAGCCTAAAACTGCTGAGTCAGGCTAAATCCTAGCCATGCAGAAGGGAGCCCCATAGCACGGGCTAGAGGGGCCTCGCAAGGAGCAAGAGGCCTGGTTCTCTCCTGCCTGAGGAGTCTAGAGTGGTGGACCATGAAACAACATCTGGACACTTTACTCCACGCTCAGCAGAGCATTCAACAGGGGCAGCTTGGTAACCAGAATGCTTAGCCAATGACTGAGCTCACAGTGAGCCCTGCCCAGAGAAGAGAATAAAGCAGGCATGCCCCAGACCTCCAGGAACTGGGACAGACATGCCACATCATGTGTGCCTCAGTTTCGGTTGTGAGCTTCCAGGAGAGTCTCCAGAAAGCGAGGCTAGATGTGACTTAATATCCAAACCAGACTCCTTTGGGGAGTGAAAATGAGCATCATTCACAGCACAACTAATTAGCACTCACTGGGGCTGTCCTGGACCAACAGGGCACACAGGGATCCTGGCACAGAGAGGCACCAGCTCCTCCTGAAATCAAGGCAGGCTCCCTCAAGGAAGGGACATTTGAGCTAAGACTTAACAGATGTGTAGGAGTTGACTAGCTTCTTAGATTAACTTTGTACATTGTCAGTTTGTTTCCCCCCCCGGATGGCTGTCATTGAAATATTGGTGGGTCATTGGATGGCTGATTTTTCAGTGTCATAGTAATCCCTCGTGGGGAATGTCACCCTTGTCTGACAGCTCTGCCTGGAATTCTTTTCAAGGTGCCAACTGGAAGCACGGGTCAGCTGGCACATCTGCTTGAATCTCTCCTGCCTCTTGTCATGCTGCTCAGAGTAGAAGCTGGAGACCTGGTGCCTTCTCACCCTAACCCACTGTCACTATCTTTTTCTGAAGTTTGATGCATCTGTTTCACCCTGATCTTACCACATAAACATACATAATATAAAATTAACCATTTCTAGGCATAGAGTTCCCTGGCATTAAGTGCTGCAGCATCATCACCATCAATCTCAGAATATTTCATCTTCCCAGACAGAAACTGTCCACATTAAACACCAATCCCCTCTCTTTTTTCTATGGGCCCTCACACCCACCATGCTGAATTTGGTTGTTCTAAGGACCTTCTATCAATGGAATCATTCAATGACTGTCCTCTTGTAACTGTATTATTTAGGAAAGCAAGCATCTCCATCCATGTTGTAGCTTGCATCTCTTTCTTTTTCAAGGCTGAATAGCATTCCAATGTGTGACTAACAGCACATTCCTTCCTTCCATCCATCCATCCATCCATGCATCTATCCAGAGTCACCTGGGTTGCTTCCATCTCTAGCTGTTGTGCACAATGTTGCTGTGAATAGGAGCATAATAGCTGTTCAAGTCTCTGCTTTGTTTTCTTTCCCATGCCTGTAACCAAATACCCAAGAAGTCAACTCAAAGGAGGAAAGGTTTGCTGTGGCTCCCAGCCACATGAACAGCAGACTCCATTGTTTCTGAACCCATGGTAAGAAGGTTCAGGATATCACAGTAGTGAGGCATGGCAGTGCAGTTACTGACTTTATAGGGTCCAGGTAGCAAATAGAAATGGGTGTGTGGGGACAAGTATGGACCCAGTAACCTACTTTCTCCAACTGCGCCCTACTTACTAACAACAGGCCATGCGAATGGAAGACTCTATTGATGCAGTTAGCAACCTCATGATGCAATCGTCTCTCAGTTGAACCACCATGTCTTTAAAGTGTCCTTTTGGGGGATGCTTCAGAGCCAAACCTCAACACCTGTTTTCAGGTGGGTTTAGATTCACAGCATGTCTGCCAAATCATGAATCATAAAATGGGTCCACTGAGCTTTGCCCAGGAAGGAGGGCTGTGTTGATTCCTATGATAGAGGCACCAGTTGATAGTCCCACCAACCATATGCAGGAGCCCTATTTCTTTCACACCTCTGTTAGCAACTGTTGAGCAATTTTACCTTTTGTAGGGACCTGTATTAATCAAGATTCTCTAGAGTAACATAACTTATAGAGTGAATAGATAGATAGATAGATAGATGGAGGGATGATGGAGGGAGGAAGAACTTATTGGAATGACTTACAGGCTATGGTCCAGTCAATCCAACAATGATTACCTATGAACTGAAGGTCTAAGAATCCAGTAGTTGTTCAGTCTATGAGGTGAAATATCCCAGCTGGTCTTCAGTGTTTGTTGGGATTCTGGAGAAGTTGGCTTGAATGCCAACAAAGGGGTAGAATTGCCTAGTGAGGTGAGAACAAGCGGGCACAGAGCAAGAGTGCCCTTCTTCCAGGGTTTTAGATAGGCTTCCAGCAGAAGGCATGGCCCAGAGTAGAGTTATGGCTTCCCACCTCAAAGCTCTGGACCAGAAGTAGATCTTCCAACTTCAAATGATCTAACTAAGCAAAAATCCCTCACGGGTGTGCCCAACTATTTTCTGGGTTTTAGTTCATTCCAAATACAGTCAAGTTGACAACCAAGAATAGCCATCATGGGACCTTTTTTTTTTTTTTTTTTTTTTCTTAACTTTGAAGAGGATTATTGATTCCATGTAGCTACTTTCAAGAACACCACAGAGCACCCCTATACTCTGAATCCATTTCCTACCAAGGGTGACATGCCACACAGCACAACACAACCACTAGGTGTGGTGGACAAAAGGCATAATTTCATGCCCTACAGACAACCCATCAAAAGTCCTCTTGAGTCTGGAGAGATGGCACTTTCTGTTCTTGCATAGAACCTAGGTTTGCTTCCCAGCACCCACACAGTGGTTCATGACCATCCTTAACTCCAGATTCTGAGGATGCCTTATTCTGACTTTTAAGGCCACTGGGCACACACTATGTGTAGACAAATCACTGAAATGCTCTCAATAGATTAAAAAAAAACAAAAAACAAAAACAAAAAGCAAATAAGTAAATAGAAAGCCCTGTCCCTTTGCCTCCCAGAGTCTCCCTGCAGCCACTCCCTGTTATGTTAGTTCCCGGTGGTTATAACCAAATAGCTGAGAAGGTCAGTGGTTATAACCAAATAGCTGAGAAGGTCAACTTAAGGGCAGCAGGGTCTATTGTGGCTCCCACATGCAGAGGTTTCTATCTACTAGAAGCAGGATCCATTGTTTCTGGGCCTGTAGTGAGGAGGTTCATTGATCTTGCTCGTGTCTCAGCCTCTGGAGTCTCCCACCTGAATGTCTGCAGCAGCCTCCAACCTGCTCCCCTCTGTCTGGATGCAGCAGGAACCCCTGATCTTTTGGACTTCATTCATTCAAAATCCCACCAGGGGCCCTCCCCACATAGTGACTATCTTCTGATTCCCTTTTCTTCCACACTGGGGACATCCAGGTACCATCCTGCTTTCTGGCCTTTGGCAGTCTGGTCCCTCTGTCTGGGAAGCTCATCTTCAGATGTCACATGATCTATTGGCTTTCTCCTCCTTGTCTAGGCTAAGATACTGTGTATGAAAACAGTATACCTTGGTATGCATGGGGGATTGGTCCCAGAATCTTCTTGAATTCTTCAAATGCTCTCAGATTCTCATGTCCCATATATAATATGGTATAGCATTTTTTTTTTCAAGCAGAGGGAAGATGACAAAGCACTTTTTCTCTTTGCAAGTGAAGCATGCTGGAAGACCCTACTACATATTAGTAGAAACTGGGACAATGTTGTTTTTTCTTCCTATATTTAGAGAAAGAAATCCACTGAAGTGATTTTTTTTTTTTTACAAATTACAAGAAGACAAATCCAACAGATAAACATTAAAAATCTTACATATATTGAAGGTGATATAGCATTCTTAGAGCCACACATACCCTCTCATATATATTTGTATTTAATTTCTTTGGAGATCTCGTTTTTTGTATTGCATTTACATAATTTTGACCCTTTCTTTTCCCTCACAGCTACTCCTGTGTCCTCCCCACCCTTTCTCAAATTCATGACTTCTTTTTAAATCATTATTGTTACACACACATGCATACATACAGCCTACTGAGTCCATTTAGTGTTGCTAGTATGTGCATATGTTTAGGACTGACCATTTGGAATTGGAAAACTTACCAGGGAGCTTATCTCTGGTGAAGACTGATTGTTCCTTTTTCAGCAGCCCTTATTGTCTGTAGTTCTTCACCTAGGGATGGGATAGTGTGAGATTCCCCCCACCCCACCTCGCACACACACTACACATACATGGATGTATTAATTGGTGTTATCATTGTGGTAATCTTATTTAGGTGATCATATTGTTGAAATTTCATGGTTGCAGCATCCCTGCCATGTATAGAAAACACTGCCTAGGGGCAGGTGCCCTGGCCCTCTGGCTCTTACAGCTTTTCCACCTTCTCTTCTATAATGTTACCAGGTGTAGGAGTAAACTGTAGATGTACCAGTTGGGGTTGGGCTCCTCATAGTCTGTTTTCTGCATTTTGACCAGCAGTGGCTCTCTGTGATGGTCTCCACCTACTTCAAAGAGAAGCTTATTTAATGAGGGGTGAGAGCTAGACTTTCCAGGGAAGGTGGATGCCCATAGTATGAGAGCCAGGCCTATGAGGGTTGAGAGAGTCAAAGGGCTTGGTGCTGGGGCCTCTCCTATTCTCTAAAGAGTCTCCAGATGACTGCCTGTGTCTATACAGTGCAAATCCTCTGCAAATACTTATTTCACGGCAGCTCAAGGGGAAGAGGCCAGCTCAGTGCAGATAGGGTTTTTAATTTTCAGAACGGTTTCTACCTGAGGTAGGTTGGACCTGGGGATGTGGAGACCAGGGACACAGAGCCCACCACATCTTATATCTACCCCCGCCCCCGCATCTGCTTGGTACTTCTCTCAATGTCCCCAGTGTTGATGGACAAGAGGCACAAAACTGATGGTTGCCATGGGCTGGGCCCATGAGGGCACCCTGTAGGACTGATGAAGAGGGGGTGAGGCCAGAGTCCTGTTCCCTGCTCCCCGAGGGAGCCATGGCCAGCTGCAGCCTCCCTCTGGCCACAGTCCCTATGTCAACTCTGCAAACTCTTCCTCGGTGACCTGCTCCCTGCTAGGAGTTTGATCCCTGCCCTAACCTTGCTTCTCAGCTCTCCCTGGCCACTCTCTCTGTGTTCTCCTCCCTGTTTATGCTCTCTCTACATTCCCTGTTTCTTTCTCCTCATCATTTATCACCCTTTTGTGTGGTACACAACACATCTTCCAGTGTTACTTCAGTTTGTGTCCTCTACCTGGGGCAGTCCCGTCCCAAGCTATGTATCTTACAGCCCCAGAGGTCTCCATTCATAGACTGTAATGGGACGTATCAAAGGCGAACTGATTCTTGGTGTGGTACAACAGTGGCCCAGACACTCAAGGGGGTGAAAGCCATTTCTTTTCCCTGCTGTCTTCCCCCACAAAAAAAAAAAATGCTTCAAAATGCTCACTCCGGTTCTCAAAAATATTTTCCTTAAGGACTATCGATCTCTTTTGCTTCCAAAGAAAAGAGGACCCTGACCCAGAAGTGTCTAGAGCTCTTAGTAAAGTCCTTGAGGGCAGTGTGGTGGCCGGTTTTGTCAGCTTGACACAAACTGGACTTGTTTGAATGGAGGGAACCTCAACTGAGAAAAATGCCTCCATAAGATGGGGCTGTAGGCAAGCCTGTAGAGCATATGAGTAACTAGTAACTGATGGGAGGGACCAGCCCATTGTGAGTGGTGCAATCCTTGGGCTAGTGGTCCTGGGTTCTGTAAGACAGCAGGCTGAGCAAGCCATGAGGAGTGAGCCATGGCGAGCAAGGCAGTAAACAGCACCTTTTTATGGCCTCTGCATCATCTCCTGCTCCTGGTTCCTGTCCTGTCTGAGTTCCTGTCCTGGCTTTCTTTGATGAGGAACAGTGATTTGGAAATGTAAGCCGAATAAACCCTTTCTTCCCCAGTTTGCTTTTGTCTGTGGTCTTTGATCATAGTAATAGCATCTGTATCTCATTGGGTACCCAGTGGTACGGTTGCTGTCTGTGTGCCTCTCCATGCTAAGCCCTGACCTATCCATGTGAGAGCACCTGGAATGAGGAATCCTGTCTGACATGCCAGATAGGACCCACTCAGTGGTGCCATTGTGGGCCCAGGCTGATGGCATCCTCCAGCATCAGAAGTCATGTGTGCCCCTGGCTCCCACTCGTTAGCAGGTTTTAAGCTGTGAGCCTGGAGAGGAGTCTGGCCCAGGATGTGCCCACGATATACATTCGAGTGAGCAGATAGGTCCAAATGAATTGCCTTTCCATTTCCACGCTCCCTTCCCACTATATATATAAGCCAGGACAAATTAGCCTTGATCCTGAGCTAGGTTCCCCAAAGGGGAGGCAGGGATGATCCTGTTCATCGCATTGGCCCCCGAGGACTCATGCAAGCCAGCACTAGATATGGGATCTCAGGATGCAGCAGGCAAAACAGGTAGCGCCTTCATGTCCGGACTTCCCCAAATTTTCCCAATGGCCTTGTGAGCTGGTACAACAGCTCCCTCGCCCTGCCCTGCGTGGCTCCTTTGTTCTCATCAGATGTTCCATCCAGTCTGGCCAGTTCCCTTGCTATCTCTTGGCGGGTGGCTTTCTGTGCCATGCCCTCCTCTCTCCAGGGGCTAGGTCCCAGAGGCACCCGTGGATGCTTTTTGCTTGATTGAAAGTGCTGTGGGAAGCAGGAGGGACTCCAGAAAGGACTGTGATGAGAGGAGCCATTAGGTATTAATGCTACCTACCATCACTGCACGGCCTGGCTGGCTCCTGTCAGGCCAGCTGGGTTGGGGTTAATTAGCTTCTGGACTTCTTAGCTGTGGGGTGTCTCCTTAATCATTGGCCACCTGCCCCCCTTGGGTCCAGCAGGAGTGAAAGATCCAGTAGCAGGAACTGACCTAGGGCCAGTGGGCCAAGGACAAGCCTCTCAGAGCTGAAGTCTCATGCCCCAGTGGCCCTACTGCCCATCTGCTTGCTCCCCTGGAGAAACTGAGTCCCATGGAGGTGGGGACTGATCTGGGATTTCTTGGTGGCTTGGCTTTCTTGCATTCTGGCCTAAGGCTGCCTGCCTCAAAACGCCTTTATCCATACTATAAGCTGATCTCCATCGCACAGGATTAAGAGGCCAAGGCTTCATGGATGACTAAGCTATAGGGAAGCCCCTCCTCCAACGGGCTGGTTCTGCAATGGAGGACACCCCCATTGAAATGACTAGCAAGCAAATAAATGGGTGACAGCAGAGGGGGGAAGATCACGAGGGTGGCACACTGTGCGATGATGCCAAGGATGTCCGTGGGCTGCTTCACACAGGAAGCATGGTTTGGATACGTTCTGCTTCATACTGAGAAGTGGTTGTCAATGCAATGGCATTCATGAGATCACAGGGCACCGCTGTCATGGATAGACTTGTGTCTTTCTCTGAGATGGAGGGCTGGTATTTGTGGGCATAGGTTATAGAGGAGGTACTTGCACAGGGAGCCTGGCACCTCCTCTTCTTGGTCTCTGGCACACAAGCTGCCTGCTGGTCCTTCTGTTTTCCCACCATAGGGGGGACTGTACAAGTTCACACCAGAAACAAGATCTGTGACTACCTACTCCTGGACTTCCAGCCTCCACAATGATGAGCTAAGCAAGCATCCTTTCTTTATTATTTACCCAGCTTCAGGCTTTTGGTTTCCATAACACCAGGGAAGTCCTTTCTGATGAGATGACTCATTTCCCTAAGATAGCAAGCTTTTCTTTATCAATTCTGGGCTAATAGATAATGATGGCCTAACAGGAGAATATTATAATTTTCTAGCCCCAGTGCCAATGTAGATACAGGTTTGGGGAACTGAGGATTGTAAACCCACAGAGAGGAAAGAAAGACCCTGTGTGCTTTCTGGGGGAATGATCACAATCTATCAAAGAGTCTTTAGAAAATTAAAGGTAAATCTGGGTTTGAGGAGATGGCTCAGTAGATAATCCCCAGGCAAGGGGGAGAAGCTGAATTTGATCCCTAGAGCCAGGAGCAGTGGCATGTGCTTGTGACCTCTGTGCTGGTGGGGAGAAGAAGAGGGGGGAGTCCTGGGGCTCTCCGGTCAGTTTATTCCTTGTGTAAAAGGGATTGCTCTTGAGGAACAACATTCAAAGTTGTCCTCTGATCTCCCTACATGCACACAGATGTGCATCTTATTAGGTGCATGCACACAGGCGTGTGTGTGTGTGTGTGTGTGTGTGTGTGTGTGTATGCATGCACACACACAGACACAGAACAAGTGTGCTCCAGCTCTGGCCCAACTAACTTAAGATGCAGATGACTTGTTACATGTGTAATTTGACATTTCTATTTTAATATCTTTTAAAAAGATTTATTTATTATGTATACAGTGTTCTTGCCTGCGTGTACACCTGTACACCAGAAGAGGGCACCAGATCTCATCATAGATGGTTGTGAGTCACCATGGAGTTGCTGGGGATTGAACTCAGGACTTTTGGAAGAGCAGCCAGTGCTCTTAACCTCTGAGCCATCTCTCCAGACCCTATTTTAACATCTTTTACTAAACTCAACATGCCCAAACTATTGTCATCCAAGTATGTGACTGAGATAAACATGGATGAAATCATGTCCAGTTTTTATGAAGTCTTTGAACTCTGGCCTGTCTTTAGCATTTGAAGCACAACTCAGTCAGGACTAGCCACCCACAGGCTCCCATGAAACTGATGACCACTGTTCTGGACAGCATGCCTGGGGACCAGCTGTCAATCTCCAGGTGACTCAAAAGATGGAGAGACACATTAGACCACACACCACAGTGGCCCAACCAGCAAAATCCAGACTGTGGGACATGATACAGAAAGATGACCAGCATTTTTCCCTGAAAGACATATGACGTAAGGTAGGGGCTGGGGAGGTGGCTCAGTGGTTAAGATTTCTGAGTGCTCTTGCAGAGGACCTGGCTTTTACTCCCAGCTCCCACATAGCCACTCACAACTGTCTGTAACTCCAGTTCCCAGGATACAGCACCCTCTTCTGGCATCTATAGGCACTGCATGAACATTGTATACAGACAAATATGTAGGGAAAATACACATAGAATAAAAAGAAAAGAAAT
This sequence comes from Acomys percivali, assembly GCA_907169655.1. Taxonomy (NCBI): domain Eukaryota; kingdom Metazoa; phylum Chordata; class Mammalia; order Rodentia; family Muridae; genus Acomys; species Acomys percivali. The sequence goes on from OU015745.1 coordinate 28,977,281, forward strand.
TGAAATCTATTATAGAGCCAGTGGGACAGTTCTTTGGGTAGATGGAACCCGCTACCAAGCTTTATTGCCTGAGTTGACTCCCTGAGGCGTGCATGGTAGATGGCATGAACCGATTTTTACAAATTGTACTCTTAGGGACACTTGTGCACTGAGGCATGTGAACACGCACGCGCGCGCGCGCGCGCGCACACACACACACACACACACACACACACACACACACAAAATGTTAGCTTTAAAAAGTAAAGCACATTATAAAGGAGAAAAATAACAGAGAAAACATTTAAAACCACTGGGCCCTTCTGACACTTGCCACGTAGCCAGGGTCTGTGGCCTTAGTTTGGTTCTTGGTTGAAACAAGCTACCTAAAAGACCTTTTATGATATTTATGAAAGAAGTAGTGTAATGAAATATAATGCATTGAAGGGGTATCTTTGATGGGCCCAAGCCAAAGTGTACCTCTGAGAAATTATGCCTTGCAACAGATCTGATGTAAAAGAGGTTTATTAGGGGAGGAGAGAGGTGTGGGGACCTGGAGAAGGCATAGAGGCAGACAAGTGGACATGTAGACAGACAGATAGGAGCAGAGCCATGAAGGCATAGAGGGAGAGAGAGGGCGCATGCTCAGAGAAGAGAGGAACCGCCTAGAACAGGTCATGATGTAAGCAGCTGCTAGGTCCCTGAGAGTAGGCTAGTGGATTGCCTGTATGCTAACAAGTAGAAACCTGAACACCGAACATTTCATGGTGCCCACGAATAATTAGTATTTACTGTGATAATGGCACTGTGGCTGTTTTTAAAAAGTCATTATCTTTTAGAAGCATGTGCTAAAATATTTATGAAGGCATGCCAAAATAATGTGAAAATTGCAACTTGCTTCCAAATAACTTCTGAGGGCAGAGGTGGGTGGGGGATAAAGTAAAACCAAGTTGGTAATGATGATGCCAGTCACGTATTCCGTCTATTTTTATTCTTACCAGAAGTTTCTGGACTAAAAAGAAATGAAGGTAATTAGGGTGCTTCTGAGAAAGACTGGATAGTGGAAGCCACAAAGCAACTCCAGAAAAGTAGGGAGTCTGTCTACCTTGATCAATAGCAGACATTTGCTGTGGTTAATATGGGGAGTGGCCCCCTAAAGGGGTGTGTGTGTGTGTGTGTGTGTGTGTGTGTGTGTGTGTGTGTAAGAGAGAGAGAGAGAGAGAGAGAGAGAGAGAGAGAGAGAGAGAGAGAAAGAGAGAGGAGGGAGAGGGAGTTTGATTATGTATCCAGACTAGAAAGAAAGAAAACCATCTCTGTTTGTGCATGACCTTGGAGATGAAAAATCCGAACTAACGCATGAAAGAAAAAGAGAGTAGAGTAATGAGCGAGTCTGGGCAGGACATAAAGTAGGTCACCATGTAGAAACCAATGCTGCCTATGTACACTAGCAAAGAAAACCTCACGAATAAAATGATGACCCGGTTTCATTTATAATGAAAGGTTCAAAAATAACTGGAATAAATAAAGAGGCAAACCACATGTATACTATGGGGCTGGTGGAGAGATGGCTCAACAGGTTGAATAAAAACACTGCAAGACACGGTCTAGGAAAGGTTTTTATTGTAAATACGAGGGAAAGACAGCTAGAGGGATCTGGAAGGAGTTCAGAGCAGAGCGAGAGCATGGCAGGCTGAGCACGCCAAGCAAATAGACCAGGACATGAGAGGAGAGGTGTAGGGAGCAAGAGATGAAGAGAAGAGAGAGGGGCAACAGAGGGGACAAAGCAGGTGGACCAAGAGAGGAGCTAAGAGAGCACTGCCTAGCAATCAGTAGCCTGGGAAAGGGAAACAAAGCCCCTGGGCTGGAGAGGTTTAGGGTAGGAGGCAGAGCAGAGCAGAGGAGAGGAGCACCACGGGTACTGAGCAACCCTGGACCAGTGTGCACTTTGGGATGTTAAATAGGCACCACAGTTAACCATTTCCCCTGTGTTTCTTTGAGACCTGTCACAGGTAAAGGCACCTGCCACCAAATCTGGGAACCTGGGTTTGATTCCTAGGACCCACATGATGGCAGCTGAGAACCAACTTCTTCAAGTTGTCCTCTGACCTACACATACACACACACACACACACACACACACACACACACACACACACACACACGCACGCGCACACACACACACACACACACACGCGCACGCACGCACGCACACACACACACACATGATTAGTGTGCCCTATGCGCAATAAATAAATGTAACTTTAAAATGTTTTCCTTGAAAGCAATCAAAGCAGGTCTATATAAAGAAAAGATGGCGGCACTCAGAGTCTGCAAGACATGGAAACCTAGCAAAAGTTAAGGAGTCTGTGCTACCACAATCTGCTCACAGATTCAGTGCCCTTCCTCCCAGAGTTAGAGTTGCCTTTTTTTTTTTTTTTTTAAGAATCAAGAAGCTCATTGAAACTCATGTGGAAATTCAAAAGACCCAGGACAGAAAACAACAACAAAAAGAATCCAAGGAAGTCATATTTCTCAGATTCAACATTTGCTTCAAAGGTTCCGTGCTGAAGACCAGGGGAGAGGCACACACACCCAGGGGGGATGTAAACGGGGAGAGTGGAAGTGAGGAGTTCCTCCGTTCTTAACCAGTTGATCTTTGACAGATGCCAAGACTGAAAAGAGTTTTCACCCAAAGGAGCTGGGGAAGACTGGATTTGTATGCCCCTCAATCATCCTGCCTCGCGCTGCAGTAAAAATCTCAGTCCAAATGGATCAAGGGCCAATTACAAATTAGATCACATTCTATTTGTCTCTTAGATGTGACGCCAAAAACATAGTCAGCAAAAGAAAAATGAATACATTGGATTGTAATGAAAATTAAAACCTTTAGTGTACTCTTAGTGAGGGCCAGCAAGGCATGGGTGCTGGGTGCAAGGATGATATTACAAGAGAATCCAACTGGTCAAATGTTTTATGTATGCGATTTTCCGATATGAATGATGAGAAAGACATACACGGACAGAGGAAATTTAAGCTGGAATGTTACTACATGGAATGCCTTGTGACTGCTATCTCCATGGCCACAGAACTTCTGGAGAGGATGCAGCCTCTTGTAGCAGGCACCTGCTGGCTGGAGGTGTTGGCTGAGCAACGGGTGGGGGTGGGGGTGGGGGGACTCCTACTTCAGAGCCCCATTGTCTTGCGAGCAGTGAACAGGAGTTAATTCCCAGTCAGATGTGCTTGGTTTTTCAAAGTTCAATTTTGTTCTCTCTCTCTCTCTCTCTCTCTCTCTCTCTCTCTCTCTCTCTCTCTCTCTCTCTCTCTCTCTGTGTTTTCCATGTATCTGAGTTCCCATGGAGGCCCGAAGAGGGCATCAGGTCCTCTGGAGCTGGAGTTAAAGGAGGCTGTGGGCTGCCTGATGTGGGTGCTGGGGCAGAAATAGGTCCTCCAGAAGAGCAGTGAACACTTAGCCTCAGCACCATCTCTCCTGCTCTTAGTCAATTCACCTTTAAGAGAAAGGCAGTCTGTAGAATATTACAATACTTTTCAAATGGAAAAAATGATTAGTAAAAAATTTTTTTAAATAAAAAATAAAAAATAGAGGCTGAGTAAAGTATATGTGGATGGTACACTGCTGGCCTAGATCTCTGGGTGTTCCGGGCCAGCCAAGGTAACATGGGGAGAACCTGTCAAAAATGGAAGGAAGGAAGCAAGCAGGGAAGGAAGGAAGGAAGGAAAGAAGGAAGGAAGGAAGGAAGGAAGAGAGAAAGAAGAGAAAAGCTCATATCAAGCTTACAGCAGCCAAAGATTAGCAACAACTCAGGAAATGGGCTGACACACAGTGGCAGATCTGTACAGTGAAATAGCACTCCAGTAAAAGCCCGACCGCTATAGATGCAGCGTGCGCAGGTCTGTCAGCAGAAGGACAGGTGTATCTAATTCGTGGCGATAAAGATCAGAACAGTGAGGGGTTAACTGGGAAGGCACAGAGACGCATCCTGGGTGAAAGAAAGATCCTGTGCTCTCAGAATTGTGTTGATAAACTCTGTCAACACACATAAATGTGTACACCCAGGACCCTGCCCCGCTGCAGGTCAGTGTTGCTTTGATTTGAGAGACACGGAGGAGATGGCTAGAAGGCACTAGAGTATGTGCAAGGAAGAGCCAGGCATTCAGGGTTAGAAAGTCTATGTTCTGAAGGCTGGAGAGATGGCTTGATGGTTAAGAACTCTGGCTGCTCTTGCGTAGAACCTAGATTCAGGTTCCAGCACCCATATAGTGGCTCACAACCTCTTATAATTCCACTTCTAGGGGATGTGACACCCTCTTCTAACCTCCTAGACATGTGGGCCACACGTATCTACGCACATATATTGTGCAGGCACAACACTTGCATACCTGAAGTGAATAAATCATTTTTGGGGCAAGATGTTGAGTTGTTTAGGCATGAGACTCTGGCCCTGTTTTTGCCTATGGCCCCAATGGCTCTGCTGTGTGCTGTGTGCTTTGGAGGCTGAGTCAGCGCACCACCAGTATCTGAGCTTTCTCCCCAGCCCCTCTCTTGAATCCCCCGGACTGTGTCTCCCTGAGGAAAGGCTACTCTGGGGGTGGGGCACCTTGGTCCCCACTGTTCCAGCCCCTGGGTGCCAGGAGTATGGGAAAAGCTCCTCCCACTATGGACCCCTGACTGCCCAGGGAGAACAAATGGGATTTCTGGGAAATCTCACTTCAAGTGTCGGCCTGCCTGTGGCTGCTCCAGGATTTCTTACCATAGAATAAAGTACTAGCAAGGACAATGACTCACTGTGGGGACACAGCCAAGGGGACCTGAGGCTACGGCCAGTGGAGGCAGGATGAAGGGACACAAAGATCTGAATTTTTTGGGGGGGGGAACAGACCAAACCAAAGGCATCCAACTTATGCCCAGTAAACTCTTCTGAAAAATGACATTGGGGTTATTTGGGGACATCAGGTCACATCCCTTACAGAAGCTATGGTGAACTGGCAAACTAGGGAGGGGCTGATCGAGACAAGGAATAGTCTGGGGATAAATCCGGTCTTGGCCTGATCCCTCAGGAGCTGCAGCTTTGATCAAACAACACAGAGGGCCTCCTGCCTCAGTGGAGATTATCCAGTGTTCCCTACACCCATGTCAACCATTGGCCCTAGAGTCTGGGGGCTTTGGAGTCTAGAGGCTTCTTTTCTGAACAATTCTCCAGAAAAGGGGGTGGGGGTGGGGTGGGCATTTGTGAATTCTTAGGAGCCAATGAACACATAGTTGGAGGGTGGGCACCTGGCTTACTCTGAGTGGAAAATGCCCACAGCTGCAGATTTGTTACATATAAGAGGTCATACGGAAGCATTAAGAATTTTAGCTGCATAAGGAAAGGTACCCCATTCCAGAGGTCAATGCACCCCACCTATTGTAGAGTGGAGGAGTTGCTAGTCAAGAGTCACAGTTGAAATCTTCAACAGCCAGATGCTGGCAGAGGCCCTGCCTCAGTGCCTACGCGAGAAGGCTGAGCTTGCCTAGGAAGGGGCTAGAGAGGTGGGGAGGGGGCCTTTTAGGATCTTGGACCCTGGAGAGCTGCTGCCTGTTCTTGCCAGTTTCGCATAGCATCTGTTTCCGCACACTGACCCTGAGCCAGCCTTGTGTCTCAAAGGGCCACCGGTCACATGTGCCCACTCCTTCCTCGCTCCAATCTTTGTCATGGCCATTTAGAAACCTTAGTGCTGATCCTGACATGACAAGACCTGTTCAACCCAGACCTCTGTTGACAGCTTTTTAGAAATGGCAAGTTAGTGCCCTACCTAGGACATTTGCATCTTTGTGAAAGGAAAGAAAGTAGACTTTTGTGCTGGTCAGTTTTTGTCAGCTTGACACAAGCTAGAGTCATCTGGGAAAGGGGGACTCTCAGTCGAGGGGTTGCTTCCATCAGAATGCCTATAAGCGAGTCTGTGGGGGCATTTTCATTATTATTATTATTATTATTATTATTATTATTATTATTATTATTATTATTATTTTGATTTTTCAAGACACGTTTTCCCTGTGCAGCTCTGGCATGTAGATCAGGCTGGCCTCAAACTCAGAGATCCACCTGCCTTTGTCTCCTGAGTGCTGGAATTAAAGGTGTGCACTACCACCACCCCGCTCTCCTTTTTTTTTTTTTTTTTAAATAAAGACTTTATTTTATATGTATGAGTGTTTTGCATGCATTTTTGTACATACACCATGTATGTACAGTGTCTATGGAGCCCAGAAGATCCCTTGGAACTGAAATTATAGACAGTTGTGAGCTGCTATGTGGGTGCTGGGAACCAAACTCAGGTTCTCTGCAAGAGCAGCAAGTGCTATTAATTGCTATGTTCTCTCTCCCAGAGTCCTCCTCCATAAAACGTACATCCTTAGTGCCTCTATTCAGAATGGGTGTCAGGAGGGGTAAGAGCTTTCTCACATGCTGTGTCTTGCAGTACACAGTAGGCATGTACCTGCAAGCATACCCCCTCCCTCTCTCCTCAGAGAGACCTTCCACCCCAGGGGGGCAGCTTGCATGGGTTTGCCACGGCACCAGGCCCCTTAGCCTGTCTGCCTGTCCTTGGAGATTCTCTTCAGTTCTGGGTTGGGATCCTTGTCCTTCTGGCTTCTGTTTCCTGTTCCAGTCACTGCCCTTCAAAGGCTCCATTGTTTGTTGCCTTTTAGAAACCTCATGCTCTCACAGGCACCTGGTCACCCTTTCCATGGAAGAATGGTTTCACTAAGCCAAGCCTTTACCAGGAACTGGTCCTTTGTTCAGAGCCCAGAGAAGTTGATGAGGGGGTCTACTGGGATCGGCATCACCGGTGGGGACTTCAAAGGGACTAATTCTGGAAAGAAGGTGGGGCTCAGTCTGAGAGTGATGGGCAGATGACTCCAGATGGCTCCCAGGGGCCACAGGCTGGGTAAGGCCTGAGACCAGACACATCAGACAGCAGGCCCAGCACCGCCCATTCCCTTAAGGATTCCTACTGCGCCAAGAAAGGCAGGGCTGGAGGCAACAGATAACAATTCTCACAGCTGTTGGGGGCTGTCAGCCACGTCCCCCATTTCCACTCATGGTGCTGTCTAGTTCCCCGAGATCCAAACAGATTTCCTCAGCCCTCATCCTGGAAATGGTGCTGTTTTCCAAAGAATGGCCACACAGAGAATGCTGCTTATCAAACCGGATCCGGTCATTTTTCTTCCTCTCTGAGCTTGATTACTCCCAAGGGTGGACTGGCTAATTGTTTTATAAGAATTTGGTATTAGCAGCTTCCTTGTGGTGTCTGTTATTCACAGTTTAAGAAGCGATATGCATGCACATGTATACATACATTTATGTGTTAGGATTTACTGTATGATGGGCTATAATGTGAACATGGAAAAGGACTGATGTAGGCTATTTAGTTTAATTTTTAAATTTTAAAAAATGTTTACTTTTTAATTTTATGTATGTTTTGCCTGCATGTATGTGTACCTTGTAGCCTCAGAAGCCGGAAGAAGGTACTGGATTCCCTAGAACTGTAGATAAAGACGGTTGTGAGCTGTCATGTGGGTGCTGGGAATCAAACTCAGGTCCACTGGAACGGCAGCTGGTGCTCTTCGCCAGTAACCCATCTCACTAGTCTCCAGCTTAATTAAAGTGTCCCTGTTTATAACACTGTAAGCCCTACCTAAATCAAGGGATTGGCCATTTCCACCGTACCCAGAAGCTCCCTGGGACAGTTCAGTCAATAGCCCAAACCCACCTTATGCCTACGAGACAGCCACTACCCACAGTTGCCACCACAGCTAGGTTTGGCCCGGTTTTAAACTTCATATAATGAAACCACATAGGTTGCAGTCCCACACAGCTAGCACCAATGGTCCATCCACATTGCATTATCTGCTGCCACTCTTCTTTACCGATGACCACAACTTGTTAAATGGCTTCTAGGGGACTAACAAAAGCTGATTGTTTTAAGCAGGACAGGCATGGAGCTTGCTAAGTTATGAGGAGTAGAAGTGAGGATGTCAAAAGAGTTTGCAGTGTGAAGGCGCTCACAGCCAAGCCTGGTGGTCGGAGTCCGGTCCCTAGAACCCATACGGTAGAAAGAGAAATTGGCCCTCGCAAGCTGTCCTCTGACTTCTACATGTGCACATGCACACCCAAGCACACCCAAAATCAGTAAATGAATAAACAAACATAAAAAAGAGGATTTAGAGTTGAAAGGGAGGACATTTAGAGATCACGCTCAGTAGCCTCAATTTATAGGTGAGGTTCGGAGAAGGGAAGTGACTGGTCCAAGCCGAAGTTCACACAGCTTTGTGAAGCTAAGCCAAATCTACTTCTCAGAGCAGTTGGAACTAGCTTTTGTTTGTTTGTTTGTTTGTTTGCTTGTTGTTTTTGTGTTTTTGAGACGGGGTCTCTCTGAGTAGTCCTGGAACTTACTCTGTAGACCAGGCTGGCCTCAATCTGCCTGCCTTTGCCTTCTGAATGCTGGCATTAAAGGTATATGCCACCCCTCCCAACTGGAACTAGTTTTTAAAGCTGTTTATTCATTTATGTGTATTCAAGTTACCCCTTCCTCTCTTTGTCTTTCTGTCTCTCTCTGTGTCTCTCTGTCTCTGTCTTTCTCTGTCTCTGTCTCTGTCTCTCTGTCTCTTTCTCTGTGTATATATATGGTGTATGTATGTATGTGTGTGTGTGTGTGTGTGTGTGTGTGTGTGTGTGTGTGCAGAGACCAGATGGGTGTTTAGAACCTTTGAAGATGGAGTTACAGGAAATTGTTAATCACATAAAATGGCTTCTGAGAACCAAATGTGGGTCCTCTGGAAGAGCAGCAAGAGCTCTTAACTTCTGAGCCATCTCTTTAGCCGCCGCCTTTCTCCTACCCTATCCTGTCCTGTCCTGTCCTGTCCTAGCCTATCACATCTTGTCCTCTTCTTTCTCCCCTGCCCCCTCTCTCCCCAGCTCACTTAATCTCTTAAATAGATTCAGAGAAGCAATCCTTTATATCCTAAAAGGGCTGCTAGTTTTACTGTACACACAATATGCTCCCCTGGGAACATATGATAAAATTTATTTCTTAGGTGTCACACATGTGTCTGCTATGAAGTAAGATGGATTTATAAATGTTCATAAAAGAGAAAAAGAGGCACTCAGTGATTCACAAGAGACAGGCTGTTTGTATCAGAGTTCATGTCGTGGGGTGGGGTGTAACCCCAAACAAGAGAAACACTTCTCAGCTTGCTGTGCACAAGGCTGAATGGAGTCTGGCTGCTCACCTGTGTGCCAGGTGTGATCTCACTGTTTTTTCTACGTTTTATGGCAATAGAAAAATTATAAATCAAATAGACCAGGGTTCACATTATGCTCTCGGTTTCTGCAGCTTTGTTACTGCCTTCTTAGCTTTCTATTGCTGTGACCAAAAGCAACGTGGGGAGGAAAAAGCTTATTTCGTTTTGCAGCTTGTATCCTATCATCCAGGGAAGTTGAACAGGCGCTCTTGGCAGAAACCTGGAAGCAGGACCCGAAGCGGAAGCCACTAGGGAATACTGCTGACTGGCTTGCTCCTCATAGCCATGCTTTCTTATAGTTCCCAGGACCACCAGCCTAGGGGCTGCACCACCTTCAGTGAGCTAGGCCCATCCACATCAGTCATCAATGAAGAAAACACTCCATAAGTTTGCCCACAGGCTAACCACTTTTCCAAAGTGGTTCTAGCTAGTGTGACGTTGACATAAAATTAGCTGGCACAGTTACCACATAGGTGAGTACTAAGGTGAATTTCCATAGTGTGGATAGTGGCATGGATAATATCGACTGTCCTGCCAAAGTGCTAGGGGCATCATTTCAGACACAAAGTAGATACTCAATGCATCCTCTTAGCATGAATTTGGACTCAGAGTCCCTTGCAGAGATGAGGTGTGTCTGGTAGAGCAGAGTCAAGGAAATAGGAGTCTAGCCTGTGGTATGTGGAAACCATGTTTTCCCCATAATTTCTGTTATTTTCCTTGGCAAGGGCTGTGTGCCTTTCAAGTCTCTGGCGCCTGGCTCTGTTTATCTGCTCTCCCATCTCAGGAGCAGAGTCCAGGAAAGGGCCAGGCTTGTGAAGTTTAGCCTTCAGTGTTACTGGTAGTTGGGGGGTCTAGGCTGATGTTTCCAGGTTCTTGGGCCCTTATTTAAGGAATTGAAATAAAGAGTCACCCAGATCACAAAGGGAGCAAGATGATTTTATTCAATCCAACAGAATAATACAGATCAGAAGGAGATGTGCTGCCAAGAGTGACAGAAGCCACGTGAATGAGGCTACTCAAGGTCTCTGGCTATTGTTTAGAGCTTTATTTTAGATGGGGCGGGTGGGGGGGGGTAGGGTCAAGAGAACAAGAAATTTGGCTGCTAAAGGGCATAGCAAGGAAGTTCTCTGTTTTGATTGACAGGTCTGCATTATGTAAGCCTCAACCCACTGAGCACTCCCCTTCCCATTAGGCATCCGATTTTAATCATATATACAGCTGTGCATAGGCACAAGATGGTAAATAGAATATTCTCCCTCAAAGTTCACTTATAAGACAGAGTTTATGCCCAGATTAGTTCAGGACAGATCGACTCTCCCTCATACTGGGTCTATACTGGGAATATCTTTGACTAGAAATGGAAAAGAAATGGATTCCATTGTTTAGAGAGAGCTGTGTGTGTCGCTCCATGCAGGAAGGTGTCCTAGGTTACCAGGTACATTGTTCAAAAGAGAGGTGTGTACACTACATGCATGAAGGTCTAGGTTTCCATGTATGTTGTTAGAAGGGTGTGAATGGCCCAATTGAGTGGAGCCCCAGGTTGCTGGGCTATTCCCCATGCTTGTTTAGCTCACCAGACTAGAGTGGGGCCTCTCCCCCTGGGGTCCTAGGCAGGTTTATTTTCTGCTGCTGTAATGAAATACTACGGCCAACACAACTTAGAGAAGAGTTTATTTGGGCCCGCAGTTCCAGAGAGGGGATCTGTAACGGCGGGCAAGGCATGGTGGCAGGAAGCCGAGAGATCTACAGGCATGAAGCAGAGAGTGAACTGGAAGAGGGGTAGGGCTATGAATTCCCAAAGGCTACCCTCAATCACATATTTCTTTGAGCAAGGCTGCACCTTCCAGGGTTCCATAACAGCCCCCCACCCCCACCAAACCACCGCCATCTGGGAACCAAGTGTTCCAATACACCAGCCTATGGGTGACAGCATTTGACTCTCCAGGCCCTCAGGTGACATCAAGAAAAAGGCCTTGAGATTTGGGGGTGGGGGTTAGGGGTGGAGCAGAAGGAGGCTCTGGACAGGCCTGGGTAGGAATTCCTGTTCCTGGAGATGTGTCGTGGGTGCCTATATGAGTTGGAGTTTCTCTGTGAGCCTCGGTTTCTTCCTCTGCAAATGAGGAGGGCCACTCCTACTGGAAGTGTCGGGAGGGTCCTCTGAGGCAAGCATGGGAGGATGGGAGCCAACCCTTTCTCCTACTGTCTACCAAATGACTGATGTCTTCATATCATGCCACCCCATGGACCTGGTAAGTTCCTGAGGCCCTCCCATGAGATCCTAGGCAGGACGTGTGGCTTCAGGGAAGCTGGGGCTGCCTCTAGGGGATCTCTGGTTCACAGGGACTTTTTGCCGAGTGCCATGCTCTGAGTTCTCACTATTTCAGTTATAAAACACGATCACAAGGGCCAGAGGCTTAAATGGCACAGTGGTTGCAGAGCATTGAACACAGAGTCCAGTCCAGCGCATTGGCTCAAAGAATGGGTTCTGGGCTTGAGTGGGGCTTGGATTCCATCTCCAGGATTTCCCAAATGTGTTAAGTTAGGAAATTGTTCAAGCTTTGGGCCTCAGTTTCTCCACCTGTAAAGGGAGGGCTTAGCCATACCCACTGTAGAGGGTGTTTCAGTAACACAGAGGCAACAGACAGGAAAGATCACAATGGCTGGCAGTCAACCAGAGCTATGTGGTAGGATGTGGCCTCCTCTGGGGCATGGGACTCCATGTCCTTTAACTTTTCTGTCTGCCTGTCACTGCCACAAAATTGGACCTTAATCAGTTAGAGAAACATAATTGGATTTTAGTTAGACCACAGCAGGCTCTTTATCTTAAAAAGTGTTCTCTTTCTAGAAGAGGACATAGTAATTGAAAAGAGTGTGGACTGAGACCAAACATGGAATTCTGAGTCACACACAAGCCATGTGACCATGGACAAGTCACTTCCTCTCCACAGAGCACCTTCTTCCTTTACGGAATGGGAATAATTATGGCATCGCTGCTGGGCCCCTGTGGATGTGATGGGACTCTGGGAGGCTAAAGGCCCAGCCAAGCTCTCCTTGGCCTAGGGCCAGCTTCTCGAAGTCTGCAGCTTCCTGGCTCAAAAGCTTCCAAAGGAGCAAAGCTTTGGCTCAGGAGTGGCCAATGTTTTCAGCTTGTTACATAACTCTTCGTCAGCCCAGATTCCTGGCTCCTCTGCCCTCCTCTGGCGGTAGCAATCTAGCTTGCTCAAGAGTAAAGAAGGCTTCTGGTTTTTGGTGTCTCAAGCTGGGCTACTTAGACATCCATACGTGTGTGTGTGTGTGTGTGTGTGTGTGTGTGTGTGTGTGTGTGTGTG
>OU015745.1:28990494-29021209 GCA_907169655.1 Acomys percivali
CACCACACCACCACACCACCACCACACCACCACCACACCACCACCACACCACCACCAAAAAGGTTGTATTCACTGCTTTTTGGCTAATTTTGATTGTCACCTTAATAGAATCAGGAGTCCCTACAAAAAACGAGCCTCTGAGCTCATCTGTGAAGGGTTATCAATACTGGATCAATTGAGGGAGGCAGCAGCATTTCATGCAGGCAGAGGGGTGCCAGGGCCCACAGAAAGAAGAAATCAAGCTGAGCACCAGGAACTACTACTCTCTGTGTCTCAACTGCAGAGACCATGTGACCAGCCACTTCCTGTTGCCCTTGCCAGCCACAGCTGGCTGTATCTCTCACAACCACCAACCAGAATAAACACTTTCTCTCCCAAAAAGCATCTTGTCAGGTATTGGGTCACAGCCCAAGAAAAGTAACTCGTACAGTGACTAAAACAAAAGGATCAAGGCTGGCTAACTTTTTTTTTTTTTCTGGTTTTCGAGACAGGATTTCTCTGTGTAGCCTTGGCTGTCCTGGACTCACTCTGTAGACCAGGCTGGCCTCAAACTCATAGGGATCCACCTGCCTCTGCCTCCCCAGTGCTGGGATTAAAGGCGTGCGCCACCACTGCCTGATGAGTCTGGGTAACTTATAATGAAGAGTTTTATTTAACTCACAATCCTAAATTCAAGGGCATGCGATTAACCTCTGCTTAGCTCATAATGGTGAGAGTGTGTGCAGAATAGATCATTCAGTGAGACAGAAAGCTTATTCATAACAATTAACTTTTTGTTTTGTTTTGTTTTATTTTGTTTTTCGAGACAGGGTTTCTCTGTGTAGCCTTGGCTGTCCTGGACTCCCTTTGGAGACCAAGCTGGCCTCGAACTCATAGCAATCTGCCTGCCTCTGCCTCCCAAGTGCTGGGATTAAAGGTGTGTGGGCTCATAACAACTAACTATTAAGGGAACAAACCATGGAGAGAGAGAGACAGAGACAGACAGAGAGAGAGACAGAGAGAGAGAGACAGAGAGAGAGACAGACACACAGAGAAAGACAGACAGACAGAGAGACAGACAGACAGACAGACAGACAAACACATATACACACACACATACAAACAGAGAGAGAGAGAGAGAGAGAGAGAGAGAGAGAGAGAGAGAGAGAGAAAGAGAGAGAGAGAGAGAGAGAGAGAGAGAGAGATCCCCTAAGAGGGTAGCACTTCAGTGACTTAATGACTTTACGCGAAGCCCACCTCTGAAGGTTCTACTGCTTCTCCAATCACCATGCTTAGGACCAAGTCTCTAAATACAAACCCCTGGAGGACACCACACTACCAAAAGACCCCTGGCTTACTGGCCAGCAAGGCTAGCCAATCAGTTGGTCCATGTTTGTGATAGACCCTGCCTTAGAAAATAAAGTGGAGAGTGCAGTGATAGAGGAAGACACCTAACATCGACCTCAGACCTCCACATGCATGCCCACACATATGAACACATGCATACAAATATGTATATGCAGAGAGAGAGAGACAGAGACAGAGACAGAGACAGAGACAGAGACAGAGAGGGGGGAATATAACAAATGCAGTGAAAGAGAAATGCCAAGTTGTAGAACAGATTGACTGGCCTCTCTCAGGAGGTCTTAGCTTGAGCTCACTGTGGACACAACTGTAACAGGAATCTGAGTATGATGGGGCATTGGGAGGGTTCTGGGCGGGGCCAGGGTTAGAATACAGAGGTAAGAAGCCTGTTGGCAAGGTCATTACTGTGGGGTCACCACCTGAAGAGGGGACCCAGGGATTACGGTGATATCCACCTGAAAAGGGTATAACATCACCCCTTATGGGAAGGCTAGCCAGCTCCCCTGCGGTGCCTCTCACTGATGGAATGGAAGGCAGCCATCCAAGCAAACCCAGCCGGCCCAGAATTCAGACCTAGATGGGAAGGCTATGACGGATGGCACTGTCCTTGAAGTGTGAGGACCTCTAGAAGATGTTCTAGGTAGGAGGACAGATCCAGATGTATCAGCTTGCTAGAAGCACAGCTGTCTGCCACAGCCTGGTCCCCAACACTAATGTCAGCCCTGAAGAGTCTTCATGGATAAGCATTCGTTTCCCAGGAAAGCCCATCTGCCTGTGCGGGTTCATCAGTCCACACTGCAGAGCGCTGAGTGCCAGAGGCCTTTCTGTGCCTCCTGCCTCCTCTAGTCGTCCAATGGTGGTAGTCAGGGCTGTGGCAGAAGGAACTAGATTCATTCCTTCCCCTCCTGCCTCCTGGATGCTCAAAAGCTTTTCAAGGCAGAAAGTACTCAGCCAGACTGCAGTGGTTTGAATAGGAGTGGCCCCCTTAGACTCATGTGTTTAAATGCTTGGCCCATAGGAGTGGTATTATTAGGGGCGTGGCCTCGTTGGAGGAACTGTGTCACTGCGGAGGTGGGCTTTGAGGTCTCATACATGCTCAACCTCTGCCCAGTGTAACACACGGTTTCTTTCTCCTGCCTGTGGGCCAAGATGTAGAACTCTCAGCTCCTTCTCCCACACCAGGTCTGCCTAGATGCTGCCATGCTTCCTACCATGACAATAAATGACTAAACCTCTGAAGCTATAAAGCCAGCCTCAATTAAACATTTTATTTTATAAGAGCTGTCTTAGTCATGGGGGGTCTCTTCACAGCAATGAAAATCCTAACTAAGACAATGACCATGAAAGACAAAAATGGCCTATGTCTGGGGTAGAGGCTGTGGAGGGGCAGTCATGGAAAGAACTTCAGTGGCTCCAGAAACCCAAAGGTGAGGAATACACAGCACAGGAAGATACACTGCGATTCAGAGAGCCTTGTCCACTCTGCCCTGGCCTCCTGATAGCCCATTTTGCTAGGTTAATGCTTTTGGCCAGGGCGTCATGGGGGAGCCTTGGGAGGAAGATACCCCTTGCCTCTCCTATCTAATGTGGGTGCCGGTGGCCTGGGAGTTAGGAGATCTAGCTTCAGTCCCACCCATGAGTCCTTGAGCTGCTACTGCAAAGAGACCTGGAACATGCAATTCGAGGCTCGTGCTCTGAGGCAGCGCAGTTAGGAGCAAGTGGGGAAGTTGCTGCGCACACACAGTTCTCATTTAAGTGGAACCTCAAATGCTTCCCACACGAGGCTGGAGACATGGCTCAGTTAGTAAAAGGACCTCCTGTAGAAGCACACTGGCCTGAGTTGGGGTCCCCAATGCCAGCATGGCAACATGTCTGGAACCCCAGTGCTATGAGGGTAGAGACAGAAAGATCCCTGGCTTGTTGGCCAGCAAAGGCTAGCCAATCAGTTAGCTCCATGTTTGTGAGAGACTCTGCCTTAGTAAATACAGTGGAGAGTGCAGTGATAGAGGAAGCCAACCAACATCGACCTCAGGCCTCCACATGCATGCCCACACATGAGCACACGTGCATACAAATATGTATATGCGCGTGCATGTGTGTGTGTGCACACACATAATATCTCCATGCTGGAGTGCTTTATTTAGAAGCTACTGAGTTCTCAGGAGGTAAAGGCCTTAATGGTAGAAGCAGGCCACTGGGGTGGGTCTTTGAAGGGTCTGTCTGCCCCTGGACTGTGACTTGGGTCCACTTCTTCATTGGTCGTGATATGAGCAACTCCCACCACACATGCCACAAGCTGAGCTGCAGCTCCACACCTTCCTTATCATCATGCACTGAAGAGCTCTGAAACCGTGACCAAAACGTGTCCTCCACCTTGACATGTTTCCGTCAGGTATGTTTGTCACAGCGATATGAGAATAACGAAGGTGATCTTGCTATCAAGCTGTTGTGCACTCAAGTTCTGCCCCAGCATGGGCAGAGTTCTGCCCCCTTGTGGACACTGACTGAGTAGCTAGGCCCCAGTGTGGTTAAATGCAAGGCCGACAGAATATCCTGGTCATAGTCTATGACTGCTACAGGCTATCCCAAGCCATCCTCAGCTGATGGCTGGACACAGCCTATTAGGGACATGCAGAAGTGCCTTCCTGGGGCTGACTGGTTCCTTACAATTTGTTCATGCCAGGAGAGAGGGCCTCTAAAATGCTGTAGCCACCCTCTGTATTCTGAGTTCCACTCATCTCATCAAGAGCTTGCTTCTAGCATCCATTAAGCTGCCTAACAAGCCACGGATTTCACCTCTGGAAACTCGTTTATTTTTAACAGTCATTATGCTAATCAGCAAAGCCTCTGCTGTTGATCCTCCATGAAGATAAACGGACCCCTTGTTGTGGTGGCTTCTGTGGTGGGGGAGGGGCGTCATGGAGGGGATGATGAGGTGCACTTTGGGGACCATCAGCTCCAAGCAGCTGCCTGCCCTGGAGCATGGCACACTATATATTTTTCTTTCTCCCAAGGGATTGGAAAGTCTACTTCTGACATCATACTTGATGCCTTTTGACCAGCAACCTTGCTAGTATAATGAAGGGTGCCCTACAGCCATGCTGAAGTCTCCTGCTCTGGACAAGAAGCCAGGCCAAGGCTGCCCTGAGCTCTCGGTGGATATGGGTCACTTTCTCCAATGGCAGTATCTGCCTTTGACCCACACACAGTCCTAAAATGTGCATGATTGTACAATCAGACATTCTCGGTTCAACAAGTCATCCATTTGTCCAGTACTCGTTTTATTTCTGTATTTTATATATATGAAACACTTCATTAGTGTTCATTTTCTGTCTATCTGCTAAGACCTCAAGCTTCATCCCCCAGTGTTCAGCACTTGGTAAATTCAATCATCTAGTGTCACAAATAGCAACATCTGCAGATGCTCAAGTCCCTTACATAAAATACTGTGGTATTTGCATAAAGGCAGCACAGACATGCCACATACATTGCGTCACCTCTGGATAATAATACTTTTAGAATGTGGATGCTCTGCAAATCTTCGCTTTTCACTGTTTAGGAAACACAACCTTCACCACCACCCCCTGGAATATCTCTGATCCATGTTTATTGAATCTGTGGGTGTGGCTCTGCAGATACAGGGGTGGGGGGGCTGACTCTACTGAACCTCCACTTGAGGGACAAAATAGTGACACAAATGAACCTTCCCGAGGTCACCATTGCTGTTCAGAAGAGAAAAGGTATGGTTGTCAGGAAGGGAGGTAGGTGCCTACTCCGGACTGCTGCCTGGAAGCCAGCCCTGGTCCTGCTGGAGCCTCTTGGCTCTTTGATCCTTCCAAGTAGTTCTGTGTCTTTCCAGAGAAGCTGAGTCAAGTGTGGGTCTCCTGTCACCTGCCTGAGACCTGTGAGACCCATGATGGTGAACCCCACTTTGCTGCGAGGCCTCACAGACTTCTCCCTTGGTCTAAGAATGGAAGGGTAGGGAGCTATGTTTCTGAAGAGCTGAGCCTTTGTGAGGTTTTGTGGACAGAGTAGAGGCAAAGCAAAGGAAAGACAGAGAGACACAGGGAATACAGCTCACGGCCATAGCTGAGCCCCAAACCCATCCATGTCAGGCATTACTAAGGCTTGGAACTCCAGGCCTAGGGAGGAGCTTAGCCCCCTCTCTTGGGGACCTGTGAGTCCAGAAGGGGCCTCACATTCTTGCCCATGACCTTTGCTACTTGTGACTCAAGCTGTCCTGGAACACAGGCATGCTTTCCTGTGTCCAGCACTGTCTCCGGACACTGCCTCAAGAGTGTATGTGGCCCACAAAGCCTGAAATGCCAACACAACTACCTTTATAGCAAAGTCTTGTCGCCCATCGTGAGAAAATGGATAGCTAGGAGAAAAAGCAGAAGGTGAGTGAGAGATCAAAGTGCACACGGTATAGGCGGCGGCGGCGGTGGGGGGAGGGAATCCTCCAACCCCCTTTTCTTGGGGAGGGGAGGGCCTCCTCGAACTCCTTTTTCTAAATGCATTTATTGTTCTTTTTAATTTCTTTTATGTGTATGGGTATTTTGCCTGTATATATGTGCACCACATGCATGCCCGGTGCCATGGAACTAGAGTTACATAAAGTTGTGAGCTGCCGTGTGGGTGCTGGGAATTGAACCCGGGGCCTCTAGAGGAGCAGCCAGTGCTCCTAACCATGGAGCCATTTCCCCAGCCCCTTGAATCTCTTTAAAAAATAAAAAATAAACTGAAGGCTGTTTCTGTGGTTTGAATGCCCTCATGCTGAAATTCAATCCCCATGGTGAAGTGTTTAGGAAGGTGACAGCTTAATCCAGTGACAACCTTTGTGGGCCAATCTTTGGGACATAGCTAAGGTTATGTGAGGTCATCTAGGCTGGTCCCTAGTCCAGCAGAACTATGGCTTTCTAAGAAGAGGAAGAGAGACCTGAGCCAGGACAGTGGGTCTCACTGTGTGTGGCTGTGATCTGAGTCTGGAGTCACCAGGCAGAAAGCCCAAACTAGGGATTTCCTCTTGACCTTGGACTTTTTCAGCTTTCAGAGCTGTAAGGAACAAATTTCTTTCCTATATAAATTGTCCAGCTGTAGTGTTCAAATATAGTAACAGAAAAAGGATTACGATGTCTCAGTTCCCACAAATATTTACATTTGCTATCTTTCACCATGACAAAATCCCACAGTTAATGGTTCAGTCCTTCCGGAGAAGGCCAGTTTTCAAGTCTCCCCGTGGGAAGCTTAATTCCTGTTCAGTTCACTCCCTTGACCTCACAGGAGATAGACAACACAGCAGGAGAGACCTATGACTTCAGTTAGTCTCACTTTTAATGGTTTGTTTGTCCATGGAGCAGTAAAGGTTTGGGTGATCTCAGCTGGGACAAAGGAGATGATTTGGTTCTGTACTTAATGAGCTCGCCTCTAGCATCATGGGCATGTTTTCATAGAGAAGGCAGTGAACAAAAGAGAGAGAGGAAATAAACATATGCAGTGGAAATACACTTTCCCAAGGTTATCCTTGCATTGTGTGTGTGCATGTGCACACATGAAGGTGAGTGCAAGCATGTGTGTGTGTGCCTAGATGCAGAGGCTAGAGGCTAACCTTGAGTGTCACTCCTCTGGAGCCTTCCACCTTTGTTTGATACAGGGTATCTCTCAGGCCTAGAATTTTCCCCAGGAGGCTAGGCTATCTTCCTGGGAGCTCCAGGGATCCGCTTGTCTCTGCCTCCCATCTCGCTATCATTGGAATTTGGGATTCTAAGCACAAGCCACCATGCCCAGCATTTTATGAGGGTTCTGGGGATCTGAGCTCAGGCGCCATACTTGCAAAGCAAAAGCTTTACAGTCTCACCTATTTCCCTAGCTCTGTACTTGCTAATTCTGTGTGGGCCAGAACATGCTCACACAGCCAAGGCCAGGTTCAGTGGCTAAGGAAACAGAGTGACATCATAAGAGGAGAGAGACTCCAAAGCCACTTGTCAAAAGAAGCCATTTTTTTCCCATGGGCATCCAGGTGTGTGCCTGCTTGTGTGATTGCAGCTGTGTCTGTGTGTGAGCATGAGTGTGCATAGACATGAATGTGTGCACATGCATATATGGCTGTTGTGTGAATACACATGCTCCATTGTTTGTATGAGCAAGTTCTAGAAGCTCTTTTGTTTGTGTGTCTGTAGGCCTGAGCCTTCCTGAGTAGGCATCTGGCTTAATGGACCAATACATGTATTCCCTGAGCCAATGGGATTCTGGGGTCTTTGGGTCTGTTGAGCCAAACAGGCAACTGTTAGAGAAACAAGGCTACAGGCTTTGGAATCAGAAAACCAATCCAAGAACCAGCTCTGCCACCAGCTGGCTGGGTAGGTGACTCCAGCCCCAGATTTCTGACTTGTGAAATGGAAACACCGCTCCCCAGGTTCCTTAAGAGTGTGCCAGGAAGTGACACACCACATGGAGGGCCTTGGAGTATCCAATGCACTAGGATGTGGTTAATTGTGAAGACTGAGTGGGGGTGGCAGTGATTTCCTCCTCCCGACTCTGCTCTCTGCCCCACATGCTTGACCCCTTTCCAGAAGCTGAAACTGAAAACTGAAAGCAGCTTCAGGTCTCTTAGTGTGTTGTCATGGCAACTGCCTCCTGCTCATGGCCCTGTCGCCCCCTCCCTGTGGGGCTGGGGTGAGGAGGAGGAATGGACTCACCAGAAGTCCCCCTTCTTCTGAGGATGTGGGAGGTTGGTCCCTGTCATTGTGGTAGCCACCCTGCTCCTCCCACTGCTCTTCCGTAGCATCTCAGGGATACAAGGACAGTCTACTCAGAGTTCCCTGGGCAGCCTTAGCTGATGCAGATTCCAGGGCCTTGCTCAGAAAGTGGAATCAGGTCTGAGGTGGGAGGGGGATAATGCCTGCACAGTTTCAAGTCTCCCCTCAGGAGAGTAAAGAATAGGGGCACCCCTGCAACTACACCCACAGAAATCTCGAGCAGGTCTGAGGGTACAGGAGCTGGAATGACCCAATCACAGATCCTGCTGGGTCTGTAACCTGTCAGTTTATCCGCTGACTCATGCCTTCACTTACTCACAGATGTGTTTGCTTATCCATTCAATTACAGACTCTCCCGTTCACATTTAAATAACCATGCCTTCCTCTATTTACTCACTGCTCTGAGCAAACATTCATTACTGCCTGAGCTCTCAGAGACAGGGAGATCATTAAGGCATAGCCCCTGCTGCCTTACAGGGGGTTCCAGGGTGGGGTTTTCTAACTGTTGAAGAAGATGGAGGAGGAGGAGGAAGAGGAGGAGAAGAAGCCACCCATGGGTAGATTGGCAATTTATTCTTAAGGAAACAGTTGACTGTAAGAGAAATAGTATGTGTATAGTAGCACAGTGTGGTCTGGGGCATGGGGACAGGTGCCAGTACCCACCTCTAGCTCTCGAGGGGGTCATTTCGAGGACCCTGACAGACACTGAATCTATGGGTGCAGGTCCTCTTTATGAAATGATACAGTGCTTGCACAGAGCCTATCTATGCAAGGCCAGCAGAGCCCAGCCCCTCTACCAAGATGACACCAAGGGGATATTAAGACCCAGTTACAGTGAGTTGAAAGTCAGCCTGGCCTACAATGAGACATTTAAATGAGACATTTAAATGAGAAAAAAAGTGAAGTCCATTTCCTCTATGGTCTGGAGCTCCAAGGCTGCTTGCTGACTGTGGCTGAGGTAGATGCACAGGGTACCGCATAGACTGGACTATGAACATGGAAGCCAGTCGTGTCACACCACAGTCCAGATTGTTCCCTGCTATGGCCTCCGAGCTCTCTCCCTTGTGTTGCAACCCACAAGGTCCTCTGTGATGTGATTACTCTGCCTCCTGCCATATTGGTCCTGGCTTACTCCGCTTTGACTGTGCCATCCTGAGAGGCCCCTTGCTTTCATGCCTCTGCCACAAATACCATTCCTCGGTGAATCCCTGTGGTTTCCCTACACACCACTCTGGCTCAGATATGACCTTTGCAATGAGGTGATTCTCTGTAGCTAGCTTTAAGTGCTCCCCTCAAATACCTGGCTCCCCCTCAAATACCTGGCTTCCCTGCTTCAGGAAATCCCCCCAACAAGACACATGATCCATGTCTCTCATGTGCGGGGTACCAGAGAGAGCTTCTGGGACAGGCATCTCTGTACTCTTTCTTCCCAAGTCCCAGGGTTCGTACACTCGGCACAGGAGGGTCACAACAAACACCGTGGAGTGAGCACAGAGCTTAAGCCCCCAAGCCTCTGCCTGTACCAGAGGGCTCATCCTAGGAGTAGGAGACAGAAAACATCTGACCCAGATTCACACAGCTGCTGGATACAACCAGGAGGTTGCTGCAGTAAAGTTGGTCTTCCTGCCAGGAGGCTTATCACTGTCCTCTGAGACCTCTGTATCCTTTTCCCTGCCCGGTATAGTCAGTCTTCAGCTAATGCTGGAGGATGGTCCTCAGTGTCTGTTCTCAGGCCACAGTGCCCCCTGCTGGCACATGTCTGACTCACAGGGAAATTGGTAGAAGCTCAGCTTAGCCTTGAGACCCAGACAGAGCTGAAGGGCAGAAATAGGGGCTCCAGTGTTGGCCCAAGGTCCAGTTTCTGCCCAGGTCACTCCCTAGTTGTGTGATACCCACCAAGCATCTGTGTTCAGATGGGTGGCTCATTTGTAACAAACAATGACAGTGGGGATAAGTGACTCCAATGTCTCCTCCTGGGGAAGCCAAGCCCTCCCAGGTTGCTCTCCCACCTCCCACTCGGCCGTCCACTAACTACCCTTTCATGTTGTTTTATTGTTTCTTTGTAGCACATACCGTACCCCAGACATTTCAACAGTTCTTACCATCTCTTCCACAAAACACCAGCTCCATCATGGGACAGGTTTTGTTCCACAAACAGCCTTGGCAGTGCCCGTCACGGAGCAGGGCCTGAGCAAACACATATCTGCCAAACACAACACTAACAACAGGCACAACTAAGTGCTCCACATGCTGCTGCACTTGCCGTGCACTCACATGTTCTCTTGTCTTTAGGTTTTTTTTTTTTTTCTCATCTCTTAACTGAGTCAGAGTAATATGGTGATAAGTCACACAATAGGAAATCTCCCGTTCTAAGGATGTCAGCGGGTCACTGCCACCTTGACAGGACCTAGAATCACTGGAGACACACTTCTGGGTGTGTTTGGAAGATTCTAGGTTATGTTAATTGAGGTAATTAACATAATCTAGACATCCTGCCTGTGGGCAGCACTGGGGCTGGGAATCCTGACTTGAATAAGAAGCAGAAAGAGCTGAATGCCAGCGCCCACCTCTCTCTGCTTCTTGACAGCAGATGGGACGTGACCAGCCATGTCATGCTCCTGCCACCGAGCACCTTTGAGCTGTGACCTTTGAACTGTGATGCAAATAACCCTTCCTTCCTTAAGTTTGCTTTTGTCAGGGTCTTTTTTTTTTTTTTTTTTTTTTAATCACAGCAACAGGAAGTGAACTGACAGCCCTGTGCAGCCACAACCAGCACTTTCTCTAGCCTGTTTTCTTCCGACAAAAATGAAGGACTTCTTGTGGTGTCCTTGACTCCTCCGGCTTCCTCTGTCCTTCCCTTAACTCTTCCACAAGACTCCCTGAGTTCTGCCTAGTGTTTGGCTGTGGGTTTCCATTATCTGCTGGATGAAGCCTCTCAGAGGACAGTTATGCTGGGTTCCTGTCTACAAGGATAGCAGAGTATCATTAACAGTGTCAAGGCTTGGTTCTCTCCCATAGGGTGGGTCTCAAGTTGAGCCATTGGTTGGCCATTCCCTCAATCTCTGCTCCATCTTTTATCCCTGCACATCTCATAGGCAGGACAAATTTTGGGTCAAAGGTTTTGTGGGTGGGTTTCTAACTAACCTGGACCCATGGAGGCTTACCTCTAAAGAACATGCATGGACTGGTCCTAGGCCCCCTACACATAGGAAGCTGATGAGCTGTTTGGTCCTTAAGTGGGCCCCCCATAAACTTGGACTCTGTTTCCCCCTGATGGATCCTGTTTCCTTAGCAGGGTTGCCTTGCCTTACTTCAGTGAAAGAGGAAGCACTTAGTTCTGATGGAACCGGGTGTTCGATGCCGTGGTGGCTTGGTACCCCAGGAGGGGAGGTGATATGTGGGAAATGGTTAGGAGGGTAGGACTGGGAGAAGAGGAGGGAGTGGGGTTGCAATTGGGATGTAAAATGAGCAAATGATTTTATATATATATATATATATATTTATATATATATATATATTAGAGACAGGGTCTCTCTGTGTAATCTTGGGATTAAAGGCGTGCGCCACCACGCCTGACCTTCCCAGATTCTTTTCTTTCAATTTCTTCCTTTTAATTATGTGTGAGTAAGTGTGTGCAAACGTATAAATAAAACCTGATGAGTTAAAAAAAAATGAAGGTCTCTGTTTCTCACTCCCCCCCCCCTCCCCCAACTCTGTCCTTCCACCTCTTAACGAACCCACTGCTCATCTGGTCTCTATGAAGCTGACTCCTCCGGAGACCTCCTGTAACGGGAGTCTGCTTTTCTTGAGATCCTTTTTACATACAAAGGAAGTAGGTTCCGTAGTGCCACATGAGGGTTGGATGAGATCAATGCAAGTGTGAACTAGCACTGAGCTGTTCACAGAGGACCCTGAACAGGTCAGTTCCTGGCCTTATTGTCTCTGGGGTTGCTATACACTTTGTGGACACCAGGTGGCAGCCCTGTGCCACGAAGGCATTCTTTGCTGCCCCCGGCAGAGGGAGCCTGAAGACTACCAGACTACTGGGAGTGACAAGGACTTTGGAATTTCAGTGGTAGCAGGAGAGGATTTTGAGAGGGCTCTTGGAAGCAGATCACTGGAGCCCAGGTCTTTCACGGCTCCAATTCCATCTGGACTTTGAGACCTGATGGAAGAGGAAAGGAGCCAGGACCACGGAAGCTGTGGATGGATATGCACAGCTTTGCTCTGTGGCATTATATGGGTGTCATTTCACTCTTCTGAACCACCACATTTACATCTGTATAATGGATCCTCTGCAGAGCCACAGGGAGAGTAAGCCAAAGGCACACTAAAGCTTCAGGCACTCGGTGAGCCTTCTGTCTTCACTGACACCACAGAGGAGGGACAGCATCCCACTGCAATCACCACTGTGAGATCAGGAAAGGCCACCCCAGCCCCTGCTTATTGTGATCTCACGGGCCTCTGTAGTGCCTGGCAAATGCCAATGGTTGGCGTGAATTCTGCACTCTCCCCATGCCCATCTCTGGAGCCTTCTGCCACCTGCCTGTCAGTGCCAGCTGCTTCCTAGAGCTCCTTCGTCTTCTAAGCAGAGGTGTTTAGGCTGGTGTAATGACCATCCTCATTTTTTTCAGAGTCCTCCCTGGCTTCAGAAATCAGTTTTTAGTGAGTGCAGACATTTAAGAAGTGTGTTAGTTAGAGGTTTGTGTGTGTGTGTGTGTGTGTGTGTGTGTGTGTGTGTGTGTATGTGTGTGTGTGTGTGTGTGTGTGTGGGGGGGGGGGGGGGGGGGGGGGGGAGGGAGGGAACCTGACACAAGCTAGAATGATGTAGGAAGAAGGAACCTCAAATGCGCTTATCAGGCTAGCCTGTGGGGCAGCATCTTGACCAATGAGAGACGTGGGAGGGTCCAACCCACTTGTGATCTGTACTGTCCTGGGCTGCATAAGAAAACAAGCTGAGCCAGTAAGCTACATTCTTCCATCATCTCTGCTGTAGTTTCTGCCTCCGGTTCCTGCCGTGACACGAGGGGCTGCAGCTGTACGCTGAAATAAACCCTTTTCTCCTTCCACTTGCTTTTGGTTCTGCTGTTTATCAGAGAAACAGAGGCTTAAGTAAGACAAGAAGCCAGACGCAAAAAGGCCACAGGCTGCTCTATGACACTCAGATGACATATCAAGAAGGGGTGAATCCAGGGGGCAGTGGCTGCCAGGAAAGGGATAGGAGGCCTTCGTGTTTCCTCTCAGTGATGACAGTGCTGTGCAGGCCGAGGTGGTGGGCTGTGGGCAGCTGGGACTAGACCAAGTGCTGCTGAAGGGCTCCACTTTCAAACCTTGATTTTGTGATGTGAGTTTCAATTGAGTTAGAAGAAGTAAGTCTGATTAAAGGATGCCCTTGCCACTGAGACCTCAATAAAGAATGAGGCCAGGAGCAGAGGCTTCCAACATTGCCACCCAAGGATTAAGGTGTTCTCTTGTTGTTTTTCCTCTAGCAGTAGAGCAAGGAGCAGCACCCACCTGTTTCTGCGTCCATTTACTAATTCCCTCCTCTGCTCAGCTTCCCACAGTTAACTGTTAACTTTCCTTCTTGTCCATTCACCAGTGTATCAGCCCACACACTCACCAGTCTATCTGTCCCACTCACCTACCACCTGCCACTCTTCTGTCCGCTCATCCACCCGCCTCCTAACCCATTTATCCACTTATCCATCCACTCATCTATTCATTTACCCATCCTCCTTCTACTGGGCCACCCACCTACCCATTCACTGACTCATCCGTCCACTCACCCACCACCCACTCACTCACCCACACATCTATCTGTCCAGATACCCATCTGTGTTAGCTAACATTAACTGTCAACTTGACACAGTCCAGAGTCATCTGAGAGGAAGGCCTCAATTCAAAGAACTGGCTAGATCAGCCTGACTTGTGTCTGCGAGGGAATTTTGATGCAAATTTGCTAATTGATGCAGGAGGACCTGCCCACCCTGGGCAGCACCATCTGTAAGCAGGTGGTACTAGGCCATATAGAGAAGGCAGCTAAGCATGGGACTACGAACACTCCAGAGAGCAAGCAAGCAAGTGGCATTTCTCCATGATCTCTGCTTTAAGCTTCTGCCTCTAGGTTCCTGCAGTAAACTATAAGCTGAAAATAAGCCCTTTCATTCCCAGGTTACTTTGGGTCATGGTGTTTATCATAGTAAGAGAGGGCAAACTAGAATACCATGTATCCATGCATCCATGCATTCATGCATGCATCCATCCATCTGTCCGTCCACCCATCCACTCACTCTCCACATTCAGCTACATACCATTCCATCCACTCACCCATCCATTCTCTTTGTTTTTTGTTTTTGTTTTTTGTTTTTTTTGTTTTTTTTTTTTTGAGACAGGCTTTCTCCGTGTAGCCTTGGCTGTCCTAGACTCACTTTGTAGACCAGGCTGGCCTCGAACTTACAGCGATCTTCCTGCCTCTGCCTCTCGAGTGCTGGGATTAAAGGCGTGCGCCACCATGCCTGGCTACCCATCCATTCTTTATCCCCTTCTTTGTCTCAAGAATTAGGAACCCCAACTCAGTCTCCATGTTGCAGGAATCCTATGTCCAGAGGAGACTGGATCTTTCTTAGGTAATTACAGCCCATGAGCACTTAGGGGGCTGGGGACACCAGCAGGGCTCTCACTGGTCCAGATGTTGAGGGAGTATCAGGTTTCCTCAGATAAGAAATGGTTAATTCAGACAGAAAGGTTACCTGAAGCCAGGTCTACTGGCTTCAAGTGGAGGAGGAGAAGGAAGACTCCCATGGAGAGGGACTCCATGGTCAAAAGCTAGAGAGATAGCCCTGACTTCAGATCCGCAGCACCCATGTAAATGATGGGTGCCATGGTGCTGAGGAAATGGAGGTGGGTAGATCTCTGGGGCTTGCTGGCTCTGGGTTCAGTGAGAGACCTTGTCTCAAAAAAGATAATGTGGAGAAAGAACTGCAGTGGTAGGTGTTCAAAGCCAGCCTCTGACCTCCATGTGTGTATGCACTGGCAAGCACACCACCCCCAACACCCCACCACCACCCAAAACAAAGCAAAAGCTCAGGCAGCAGAGTACCCAAAGCACAAAGCAGCAGAGTAGTTGAAGCTGGGCGTGTGTAGGGAGCACGCTGTGCCCACAACAGCATGGACTTGGTGGGGACCTGATGGGGGCCATGGGAGGATTTTAGCTCTGAAAGCAACACGGTAGCCAGACGTCGTAGTGCACGGCTTTAATCCCAGCACTTGGGAAGCAGAGACAGGAGGATCGCTGTGAGTTCGAGGCCAGCCTGGTCTACAAAGCAAGTCCAGGACAGCCAAGGCTACACAGAGAAACCCTGTCTCTAAAAACAAACAAACAAAAAGAAAGAAAAAAGGAAAGAAAGACAGAAAGACAGAAAGAAAGAAAGAAAGAAAGAAAGAAAGAAAGAAAGAAAGAAAGAAAGAAAGATGGTCAGGTCTGCATTTCAGGTAAATTCTTCTTGGGGAAGTGAGGAGGTTGGTGGGGTGGGAGGCCAGGAGAGAGAGAGAGCCCTCCTCCTCCCTCCCCCTCCCCCTCCCTCCCTCCTCCCTCCCCTGCATGTCCTACAGGGCTAAGCTGGTCTAGCAATGTGTGTTCTCACTCTAGCCACCTCTAACTCTTAGGAAAGGGGCCAGTTTCCTTGCCTTGAAGCCAAGCCTAAGCCTGCTGGGCCCTGCTAGGATCTGATGTCCAGGGCGCCCTGCTCCTCACTTCCCATAAAGTACTGGCTGCAGGCTTTGGAGCTTCACCTCTGGCTGCCCCACGGGCTCTGGGATGGCACAGATGAGGGGAAGGCAGCATGTCTAGTCTAGAAACCCGTCTTCTGGGGCCTGCCACCGTCCCTCCCCATGCACACTGTCCTACACACCGTCTTTGGTTCTGCTGCTCAAGAAGGCAATGGGGGGTTTTCACTCTCCTCTTACTGGCCAAGAAGGTAGCAGACTTAAGCTTGAGCTCCTCTGTCTTAGCCAGGACCTGATTCATCTGACTCTGATGGCCATACCCTTTGTAGTCACATTCTTTAAAATGATCACTGCAAAGTTCAGTGCATACTGTTTCCATATCTACACCTCATGCCAGAAGCTGGATGAAAGGATGGCTGAGCAGGTGGGCAATGGGGTCACAAGACCTGGGGTGGAGTCATGGCTCACTCCCTGCTAAGTGCTGTGTGACCTTTTGCAAGTAAGTTAGCCTCTCTGTAACTCTTAGTGAACCTACCTAAAGAGATAACCCATGTGGCTAGGACATGAGATATTGGGTTCATTTATTTAATGCGAAGTGACACTGAAGTGAAATAATAACAGCTGACACTTCATGAGTGTAAGCCACACAGCTGACACTATTCTGACCCAATGCTTAATTTGAGAGTCCTCAAATCATCCCAGGAAGCAAGAATATCAGTAGCTTTCACCATTAAAACAAAACATCTGACATGGGCTTATGGACTAAGTGGACAGGTTTCTTTTTGGCTCACAGTTTGGGAGGTTCAAGGGCATGATTGGCAGCCCATCAAATGGGGGAAGAGAGAGGTAGAGAGGGAGGGAGGGATGGGGAGAGAGAAAGAGAGAGAGAGAGAGAGAGAGAGAGAGAGAGAGAGAGAGAGAGAGACTGAGACTGACTTAGGAATGCCTTGTGCTGAAAAGCAAGCAATGACTCCTCACGTGGGCCTTCAAGATCCATGTAAGCAAGATGGCTTCTTGACATCTGTGTGTTCACAGGGAGTCACCTGCTGACCTCTGCATGAAGGCGTGCTAATCATTCACCTCAAGCCTATCTGAATATGGATGGCACCAGGCCTATCTCACATCTTTGCAAGAATAAAGGCCCACAGATGAGTAAGAGGCATCTTCTTAGCCTCTTTCTACTCAGCTTCCAGGGTCCTTCCTAGACTTTCAAAGGGCATCCGAAGGCCTTTAGTGACCATCTTGAAGAAGCAGGGCCACAGAGACTCATGGAAAGACCATTCCAATAAAGACATCACACACACTCACACACACACACACACACACACACACACACACACACACATCACATCCATCTCATTGAAACTGGATTGTCTCCTCAAGCAATAAGGTTTTTGAACCGCCTTGTAAATGAGAACTAAGTCAATAACCAACCAATCCCCCCATGACCAAACCCCAATTCTACCTCATATCAGCGAAGATGATGATGATAAACCTGGGTCACCAAAGCCCTTTGCTCCTCTTCTCAGCATAACCACCCTGATGACATTGCCTTGAGCCATTCTCAGCTCTTTGATTGGCACAATGGGTTGGAGATCCAGCCTCTGAAGGCCAAGCCTTCAGCACAAGTGTCATTGTCACTTCTAATTTACAGATGGGGAAGCTGAAGCCCACAAGGACAATTAAACTGTCCTAAGTGGAATGGGTGGAGGGGGGTGGGGGGACCAGAGGTGGAATCAAACCCACAAAGCCACCACTTCCAAGGCCAGGTATAGATTCATCCCAGGAGCAGTGGTGACACTCAGCAACTGTGAGTCACCACCATGTGACACCACCATCCTCCTGCCTTCCCCCTACCCCCTCCCCATGACAGATAGACATAGAGCCAGACACAAAGGCTGGGACCTTCTCTTCTCTGGGCTGAGGGCCTATGGGAGGAGGTTGGCTCAGGAAGAATGCATAGGGAGCCTGCAGGCCCAGGGCCCTGTTCTAAACTCCATCTGCTCAAGTGCTTTCCCCCCATGTACCCCAACAGCCAGTCTCAGCAATAATCCTGTCCCAGTAAGGCGGCCCTGGGGGTCATGGGTTCTAATTACCAGGACCATCTGATGCCAGCCACTATCCTCCCTGCATTAGCAGACTCAAACCTGCGGGGGCCTAATGAGAAATACAGGGAAGGATGGCTCCCTCCCTACACCCTGCACCCCGCCTCCCACCTCCCTCCCTGGCAACCTCCCCTCCCGGACCACCTTCTGGTTGCACCAGAATGGGTTTCAGAGCCGCCTTAATTCTCACTTTAATTAAAAGGAAATGTCCTCCAAGTGCTTTGGGGCTGGATTTTCTTCCCCTCGCTGGAACATTTGTTCGGCCTCTGAGCTGAAGCCTGGTGCCTGGTTAATTGAAAGTTACAGATGAGCGAGGACATGGCTCTCCTGGGAGGGGACCAAGAGAGACACAAGCTGGCACTGGCTCCAAGCTTTTTC
The DNA here is from genome assembly GCA_907169655.1 of Acomys percivali. Lineage (NCBI taxonomy): Eukaryota > Metazoa > Chordata > Mammalia > Rodentia > Muridae > Acomys > Acomys percivali. The sequence goes on from OU015745.1 coordinate 29,008,805, forward strand.
CGGTGTGTGTTGGGGAGGGGTGGCTATGCCCCAGGCTGGTGGAGAGGTGGGGTGCCATCCAGGGTCTGCAGGTGCCGTCTCCACCATACGTGATCTTCCCAGCTATGGCAGACCCCTGTGGAAGCCTCAGGAGACACCATGCCAGAATTCTAAATAACTCATGAGCTCCATTTCCACCAGGGGGAAAAAAAAAACCAACAACAAAACAAAGTAAAAGAGTCCTGAATGCCACCATCCTCCCACCATCTGGAAACAATCATTGCTAACACCTGGGGGATGACAGTCTTCGAGAACTTTCTAGACACTTTGCATGACCCAGTGATTTTTATTGCCTTCTTGCCACCTTGATTATAAAAGTGATTGATGATCATTGGAGGTAAAAGCTGTGCATTTGAGCCATCCACAGGCAACATCATCCCCACAGCTGTGTGAGAGAAGTACAGGGCAGGGGCAGGGGAGGGCCAGGATGTGGGCCCTAAAGTTCAGGTACTGAGACAGATAAACACCTGGGGTGATCAGCACACAAGAGAAGAGCTCTTGTTCTTTCCCTAAGATCTTCTCACTCTGAGATCAAGGCTTCTATTACCTTTAGGCTTCTGGTGAGGGAATGTGGCAGACAAAAGACATTGATGAAGGGGTCAGAGTCTCTTTCCCCCTTCAGGGGCCTGTCCCTAATGACCTAAGACTTCCCACTAGGCCCAGCCTCCTAAAGCATCCACCTTCCCCTAACAGAGCCAGTGGACCTTTAGTGGAATCCAGGGACAGACACTGAGCACGTTGTATCTTGTATTATAGGAGCAGGTTTTTCTGCCGCTCCTTAGATGCCTGTATGTGCACCTGTATGTGAACAACCCAGAGTGCCTCTGGACCTGGAGGTACAGAGAAGCAGCTAAGAGGGAGGACGTGCAGGACTCTGGTACCACAATACTCAGGGGCAAGACAACCACCTAAGCATGGCTGATGGTTTATTTTCCCTAGAATATGAGCTCACCTCCTTCTTACAGTGCTCACCCTCTGAATAAAGCATAGCCTAAGGGTTCAGTTCTTGTCTCTGCCCGTGGCTGTTTATGGTGACAGACAACATGAACTCTAGCCTTTCAGTTCCAGATCCAAGCTACAGCAGCTGGGAATCTCATTTCCTGTATCTCTGTCCCATCTGAGGATACAGAGAAGCCATCTTGTAATAGTAGCTATCTTGGAAGGTTGCTGTGCTGGGTTTATTGTTGTTTTTGTTTGTTTGTTTGCTTGTTTTGTTATTTGATTTTTTTTTGAGACAGGGTGTCTCTGTGTAGCCCTGGCTATCTTGGAACTATCTATGTAGACCAGGCTGGCCTTGAACCCAGAGATCTGCCCACCTCTGCCTCCTGAGAGCTGAGATCAAAGGCATGGGCTACCATGCTTGGCTCTGCTGTGATGGTTAGTTTTATGTCAACTTGACCCAAGCCAAAGTCATCTGAGAGGAGGGAAACTCCATTGAGAAAATACCTCCATTGGATTGGGCTGTAGACAAGTCTGGAGGGCTTTTTCTTAGTTAGTGATAGATGCGGGGAGGGCTCAGTCCATTGTGGGAGGTGCCAACTCTGGGCTGGTGGTCCTGGGTTCTTTAAGCAGACCGAGTAAGCCAATAGACTGTACCCCTCCATGGTCTCTGCCTCAGCTCCTGTCTCTGGGTTCCTTCCCTGTTTTGAGTTCCTGTCCTGACTTCCTTTGATGATGAACAAGTGATGTGGAAGCATAAGCCAAATAAACCCTTTCCTCCCCAACTTGCTTTTGTCAAGCAATAGTAAACCTAAGCTAAGACAGTTGCCAAGAGCAGGAATGGCTTCAAGTATCACGCCTACCTCTGCAGCAGACATAGCTGGTACCTTGATTAATCGTGATCAATCTTGCAACAATAGCTGTTTTGCAGCAGTAGCCATCTTGGAAGGTTGTTGAGCTACATAGTTATTTATTGTTGTTGATTTGCTTTGTTATTTGATTTTTTTTGAGACAGAGTTTCTTACTCCAGCTCCCAGGATGTCCTTCCAACCGAGGAGCAACACACAAGAGGGTCTGTGTGGCACTGTGCGAAGCTGGGGCTACACCCCAATAAAATGTACATTATGAGAATACCAGAAGTTGAGAAGCACAGGAAACGCTCGTTCTGTCCTACACCCTAGCTTCATCCCGTAGCAGCTGCAGAATGGCAGGGGGCTCAACTCATCCTGTGGCTGAGGAGAAGTAGCTCCATTCCCCCCCCCCCCACTCTCCATGGCAACATAGTGTCACACTAAACATTACCAGCCCAGAAAAGATTAAAGTTCAAAATGAAAGACTTGAGGTATGGTTTCTGTCAAATGCCTGTCACTTTCAGATGGTAGCCCTGCTTAAAAAAAAAAGAAAAAGAAAATCTGGTCCTCAAGAGTCAGTGACTGTCTGAATGTGGAACCTTGAATCCCATTTTAACTCATCACCAAACTGGGGCTCCTTGAAACAAAGTGACATTTACTGTTCTTTTCTAGTATCACTTTGAATGGCTGAGGGATGTTTGCTGGGGGAGGGGGGCTGACATCTATCCTGAAAAGCTTGCCATGAAGCTTCCAGTGAGCTCTTTCCTCTATGGCTGTTGTCACATGTCACATGTCATGCCATGTCACATGTTTGAGGAGAAACACTGGTTGTGTCTTTGAGGAGTGCCTAAGAAAGTGAGTCTGGAAGAGGGAAGAGAAACCAAAGGAGCACACACTCTGATTGTCTTACCAAACCATGTGCAGAGCGACTTTTCTTTTGTTTTTCTGTTTGTTTGCTTGTTTTTGTTTTTCAAGACAAGGTTTCTCTGTGTAGCTGTGGCTGTCCTGGAATTTGCTCTTGTAGACCAGGCTGGCCTCGAACTCACAGAGATCTGCCTGCCTCTGCCTCCCAAGTGCTGGGATTAAAGGTGTGTGCCAGCACCAGCCGGCTACACAGAGTGACTTTTCAAAGCTCTATTTCTGAATGTGCTCACCATTTACTGTGTGTGTTCCTCTCTGAACCTGGTGGCACTGCCCACTATGCTTTCCAATGTGTCTGTAGGCTTATTTGATCATTAAAGAAGCTCTCTGCGGCTACTTTAGTTACCAAGTGAATAAACTAAGCATGTTGGTGAAGAGCAGGTTGGCAGAGCAAATTGCTTTTCTTGCTGGTTTCCCCTCTGTGAGCTGGGGGGCTGATGCTGGTATCTACCTTGCGGAGCTGTGGTGGACTATATGAATCACACTGCGCCAAGCTTTTGGATCTGTCCTGGTCCTGGCAGCCACACCCAGGTCTTGGTGTTTCCTGCTGGGCTGGACAGTTGCACAGACTATGCAGGCCTTCTGAAGGGAAGCACACTGTGTCATTTGACATAAGTCTCTTGTCCGGACTGGTTCTCAGTTCCTCAGTTGGTCAGCAGGGCTGGAAAGGCCTGTGCTGCTACCTCAGAAAGCTGTTAAATAGCTGGCTGAGGATGTGCCTCTCCAGAGCTCCATGGCTGCCTCTTTTCTGGCTTCCTAGTGTGCAGAACAGAGGAATCTCTGAGGGAAAAAAGTCCCTATGAATGTGTGCTGTGACATGAGCGCAGCCACATCAAGGACCACATAGCCTCAAGACTATGGAAAAAAAATGGCAAAACCTTTCCCCCAACGCTTCCTCTGGTCCATATTCTGATGTTGATATGTTTGTAGAAGAGGTCCACCATAGCTCCCTCCTCCCATATTTACAGTTTGAAAATTGCCCCCTACAGAGACTTCTGCTGAGATGAACTAAGCCTGTTTCCTTGATTCAGCTGACCCTGCCTCCTTCTTTATCTGTACATAACAACCACACTTCCTTGGTCAGCTCTACGCAATGACCCGCCTCCCGGTTCAACTTTATTATACACACATGAGGTTTCCCTATCAGAGGGACCAGTTCACCCAGCTTTCCTGTGTGCATGCATGTACATGTGTGCGTGTGTGTGTGTGTGTGTGTGTGTGTGTGTGTGTGTGTTTGCCTTTTCTTTATTCCCTCACTGCCTAGTAAGATTAGTTTCTAAAACGAAGCAAAGATGTGGCATCTTGGGGCTTAACAATTCCAAATAGAAGTGGCAGAGTCCAGGAAGTCTTCTTGGAGAAGGGTGGGGCTTGAGAAAGCATCTGGAGTGACCAGCCTGGGGAAAGGAGGGCATCTTCTCCCCACTCTGGGCAGAGCAAAGAGCACATGCAGAGGTGGAAGGAGAAAAGTGATCTGGGCTCAGGGAAACTGCCCTAGGGATTGGGCCCAGTGCTCAGTGTTTTGTTTGTTGCTGTTGCTGTTGGTTTCTAGTTGTTGGTTTTGTTTTCCTTTGTTGTTTTTGTTTTTCAAGATAGCATTTCTCTATGTAGTCCTTGCTGTCCTAGAACTCGCTCTGTAGACCAGGCTGGCCTCGCACTTACAGCAATCCGCCTGTCTCTGCCTCCTGAGTGCTGGGATTGAAGGTGTGTGCCGCCACCACCTGGCCTAGGTGTTTTTGTTTTACCAGCAAAGGAGGGGAAGGTGGCTGGTGGGTTAGCAGCTCTTACACCAGCTGCCACTTGCTCCTGTTCATCAGAATTTGCCCTAGTTGCCTAGCCCTCAGGAGACTCCAGCCTAGCATCAAGGACTGAGGGGAGCTAAGAGCTTGGGAGAAGTGGGTGCAGAAGCAGGGCAGAGAGGAGCAGGCTATCACATCACTTATATTGTCCTGGGATACAAGATAAAGGTTCGAGAGCCCCTGCTCCATGATCACCCTGCTTTGTGTCAAGCTGTCTGCCCTTGCTTTTCTGTGCCTCACTTTCCCCAGCAGTAAAAACAACACTCTTTCCCTGGGGAAAGCTGCCATGATTCTGTTCCTGCAGGACCAGAGCTTGCCTCTGGCCTTTTCTGTTAGGTTTACTGCGCCAACTCCAGCAAAGGACTCAGCCAGAGAAGGCATCTGCCATGCCAAACGAAAGCCAGGAGGCAGGTCAGAGTCAAGGTTGCCAAAGACACTGTCAGGAGGCCAGGTTCCATCCTTCTGGTGTGCCATCTTAGAAGGCTGGCTTTTCTGCACCTGGCCAAAAGATGGCAGGAGAAATGCTAAGGATCCCTACTTAGCAGAGAGTCAGGGTACAGGTGCTTTCTACAAGGAATTTCTACAAGGTGCATTTACAACTCATAACCAAGGCACAAAATAAAGAAGAAAGTAAGTGTGAGGTTCCATTAACTGCCTGCAGCCAGTACCAGGTCATCATGCCCCTAAGACCCCTCTGTGCCCAGTCTGGTCATCGCACCCAACCTAGGTAAGCAATGCCCAGAAATTTCTGCTGCAGCTCAGCCTGGCCTGTTAGTGAGCTTTTCATTCATTTATGCTGCCACACATAGTATTCTCAGTGTCCTTTGCCCAGCGTTGTTTTGATGAAATCTCATCTGCCCCATGGAGCTCTCTGACTTGCTTGTTCATTCTATTTCCGTTTGAAAATCTCACAGTCTCCTGTTGGTTAGCATTGTGGCCTCCAGTGAAGGGCTGTTAAAATGTTGCCATGAATGCTCTTGCACTATCTTTTGGTAAACACTATATTCGAGGGCACAGGAAAGACACTACCGAGATGGCTGCTCTATGGGTGGGAAAGCAAGTTTATTCCAAGTGGCCAAGGGTATCTCTTGGGAAAACAGAGAGAAGTGGGACCAGGAGAAAAATTCTAGATGTTTTTTTAAAGAGATTGGGTATCTGGGAAGAGGGAAGATTAGCTGGAACAGCCTAGGAACTAGCATGGAGCTTTGATCTGCTGGAGTCATGTTTGAGATAATAGAGAACTACGTGCCCTTTCCCGAGATGGGGTGCGAGTGGGGCTGTAGGAGCAGATAAGGAAAAAAAAAAGCCTTTTCCTGGCAAACAAACCCATCTCATAAGGTTTCTGATGAATACTTAGTGTTTATGGGTCAGAGTCCAGCCTGAGCCGAGCCCAAATTGTCATTTTGGGAAGTTGGGACAAACACTAAGCCTGACTCTGTTAGGCAAACCCCTAGGAGGAGAATTACTGGGTCCAAGGGCATGCACACACCTGGCTTCATTAAACACATGGCATCACGTTTCGGTATTTTTTTTATGATGTAAATTTCTAAACATACGGAAGTTAAATTACTAGTATAGTGACCCCCTGAATGCCCACCACCTTGATTCCAGCTTTAATACTGTTCTCTATGTTGGCTATTCACGATGACTCAGGCAGCAGGGAAAGCCTTCCCCACTGTGGACTCCCTTTGTAAACCCTCAAGGCAAGAGAGTGGCCAGTACACCTCACCCTACCCCCTACTACCTAAGGAGCTTCAGGCACCTCCCCACTTCCCTAACATCCCTAAAGGTAATTTTCTAAGGGCTGTAACTGTCATTCCCAGCCCAAAGGTGGGAGAATGCCCAGACCCCGCCCTACAAGAAAAATCCCACCAATTCCTGAGCTCCTCCAACTTCAGGATTTGAAATCTCACCAATCCTCACCCTGAAAATCTCTGCCCTGGAATCTCCACCTCCCCCTCACTTCCCGCACCCCCACCTAAGAAATCCTATATAATTTCCTGCTGTCTTCTCCCTGGAGCAGAGGCAGCCACCCCTGGATCTGTTCCTCCCAATAAATCTCCTTTTATGAGATTTGCTGCCTGGTGTGACTCTCTCATGGAAAGAAGCAAAGAAGTGGATGAGGGCTGAGGCTCCTGAGCTCCACAGTCAGCTGAGCATACCCTCCCCTGGGAGCAGTGACACTGAAGAGGAGGAGCTGATACACTGTAGGACTACAGCTCAGCCAGGGAGACCCTCCCTCAGGGCTGCAAGGCCTCTGCTGAGGAGGCATCCTCTCAGATCTGTGTGATTCCTGCGCGCCAGTGTTTCAAGATACCCTCCTATTGGGACACTGTCCCACCTCAGAGCTATGTGGCTCCTGAGTCCCAGGATACTTTTCCATCCCAGCAAGAATGCTAACACTATACCTGCTGATCATGACTCCCACAAGCCATCTATTCCTCTCCACCCATGTGTCCACCTTTTTCCCCACCATGTAAGATCCCAAACTGCTGAGTATGGCACATGTCTTTGATCCCAACACTCAGGAGGCACACACAGAGAGAATGCTGTAAGTTGGAAGCCAGCCCAGTCTACATACTGAGTTCTAGGAAAGCCAGGGATGCAAAGAAACCCTGCCTCAAACAACAATCACACAAACCCGTCCTGACTCCATGCTTCAAGTCTGCCCGCTATATCTCATTGGCTAGGATTACTCCTAGACCTAGATTCCCACCAACAACTATCCAGTATAAAGGACCACGTGACTAGAATAGACCAGCTCAGATTCACCAACCAGCTGGGTCAGAGACATGTTCACCTACAGCCTGAGAGCTTGGTGTGGAGGAGGAAAGGAGGGAAGTGACCGCTGGTTTCTGGCCCAATGCCTCTAACGCCATCTCCAGAGAGCACGCAACAGACAGGGGGATGAGCTGTGTGAAACTTGAGGACCCCAGGGGAGACCCTCCTGTCTAAAAGCTAGGAGCCAACACTCCCCTTACCTTGCCTCAGTGTTCATTTCACTTTCCCAGAGCAGAGCAGAGTAGAGCAGAAGTCCCAGCAGGTGCGCAGATCTCAGCTTCTCCCTTTAGAGTGTGGGGTGCAGGGAGCCCTTGCCTTCTTTCACAATCCTGGATATAAAACTGATCCCTGTCCTATGCCCCAGCACTCTCTCACCTCTAGAGATAGACCCGAGAAGGTTGCTGTAAACTAGTGTGAGGGAAGGCTAGCTAAGGGGCCTTCCTTGAGCACCAGACCTCAAACACATGTGAGGCACACACCAGTACTCAATAAACTCTTTTCCTAAGATTGATGTCAGACTTTGGGCAAATTGCCACCCCTCCCCGGTCCTCAGCTGTATCATCTACAGAGATGAGAAAGGAAAAAGAACAATATTTGATAAGAGAAATCTACCCCACTCTTGAGGCTTCTTGCTCTAGGCCAGCAGGCAGCACCTTCCACTTCGCCCCCACCATCTCTCTGTAAAGATCCTGAGACAAACACAGCCTCAATTGACCACAGCCAGCAGCTGAGCATGGGAAGTTTATCAGACATGCAAATGAGCAGGTCCACACCAGCCCCTTCCAACAGGCAAGCATGACACAACTTAAAGAGCACAGATGTCAACTTAGGCAGTGAGCTTGGGTCTGGGACCCACATTCCGAGATAGCCAGCTCAACTGCACCTGAGGCGCCAGGGAGTTTAAAATGAGGAGTCTCATCCTACATCTAAAGTTGCCCAGTGAGTGGATCTGAGGTGGGTAGGGACTTGAACCTGTAGCCAGGTTTGGGAGCCAGCACTTTCAAAGTTTGGGAGAAGCCCCTGTCCCTTAGCTACCTATGGACCCTGGTGTGGTCAGCTATTCATTCATTTGCTTGTTGGTTTCTTAAGGAAACGCTATTTAATCTGTTGTCTGGCTTTCTCACTTGTTCACCCGGCCACCTATTTCAATCCACACAGTCACAGCATTTTCTGCTGCTCCAGGAGGATGTGCTCTAAGATCTTAGTGGATGTCTGAAACCACAAAGTCTACCAAGCCTGCTCAGGCTATGTTTCCTCCTACCCATGCATACGTATGGCAGTTTTGATTATAGATTAGGTACAGAAAGAAATCCACAGCGTTAACGTTGGTAACATGAACAGTCCCCCCTAAAAGTTCAATGAACACCGCCCCTTGGAGCATCCCATTCTGATGCACTCACCGTTCTGCGATGCGTGCTGACATCATGGCTGCATGATGAGATGCGGAGAGGCACACAGCGTAACTATCGTGGCAGGGTTGGGCAGTGACATCAATGGTCTGTTGAACACAAGCACTGTGGCACTGTGGCAGTCCCTACCGTCTGGTGACCGAGCCAGCTACTAGGTGACAGGATGGTGAGCAGTGTACACAGCATGGACATGCTGGACAGTGGTGTGACTCACATCCTGTGTGGGATGAAGCAGGATGATGTGAGCCTTCCTCGTGGTCCCCAGGATGGCACACAACTTAAAACAAATGAATTGCTTATTTCTGGAATTTTCCATGTAGTATCTTCAAATTAGCTGTTAAAAAAAAAAAACTGCAGAGAGTAAAATTGGATAAGTGGAATGGCAGCATTTGTGGCATGGCAGGCACTGGAGAGGAAAAGTCCATGTTTCCAGGGGGATGGCCGTGTAGCTGTGGGATACGGCTGCGAAGAAGGCACCATGATGACACCCGTGTGCTCACCTGGATAGGTCCAGGAGTCCCCAGAGCTCAGGTGAGGGCAGGAGCTGATGCTAGGTACAGTTCTCACAGACTCCAGCCACTCTGGGGGGACCTACAAGTGTGAGGACTTCCCAAGCTGAGAGTGGAGAACATGGAGAGACTTGGGGTCAGGGGAAGAGGGCTGAACGTTAAACTCCAGCAGGGCAGGGGCTTGCAGGGACCTCTGGGATTTGAGTATGGATCTCTAGATATGGGAGGGACTCTCAGTTTCCTGGCTTAGAGCAGTGGCTCTCAACCTTCCTAATGCTGTGCCCCTTTAGTACAGTTCCTCATGTTGTGGTGACCCCCAGCCATAAAGTTATTTTTGTTGCCACTTCTTAACTGTAATTTTGCTACTGTTATGAATCGTAATGTAAATGTCTGTGTTTTCCCATGATCTTAGGCGACCCCTAAGGGGTCACGACCCACAGGTTGAGAACTGCTGCCTTAGAGCATGCACTCTAGCTGAGGGTAGAGAAAGAGTTGGAGGTCGGCAGAATAGAAAAGGGGCACAGCAGTGGTCAAGTGGCCACACATGACTGTGGCCCTCATAGGAGGTTGGGAGAGGACAGGATGGAGTCGAGACATTGGGGTCGCAGGGAGACACCCCAGGAGAGACTCGAACCTTACATCATCACAATGGTCTGGCAAGGCTGAGGAGAGGTGATTCTGACCCCCAGCTTGGCTCTCTCAGCTCAAGTGAAGTCCAGCTGTGAGCCCTACAAGATCACGAACCTGTTTGAGGTCGGCTCCCGTACTTCTAATGAAGTCCCACAAGGCCATTAATTTGTTACAGAGCTTCAGCTTAAAAACACTCATAAGCTAAAAGGCCAGTTTAAAATTAATATTTTAATGATCAGGATTTAGCAACATGACCTCTAGGGAATGTTATTCTCACAGTGTGGTAGGGTTGAGGAAAAAGAAAAAAAAAAAACTTACCTCAAGGCACTTCTTCCACTTGGAGCCACTCAGAATCCCATGGCTGCCAGTAGAGGCCCAGAGTCAGCCCCTGGCACATGTGTAGTCTCTTCCTGCTCTGCTTACATGCCTCCAGGGATGGTGGACTCACTTCCTAATGACCAGGGCAATTTGTTCTATTTTTGGACAGGCCTGGCCATCAGAGCCTCTTACCCTTCACATACCTTTGATGACTCCTAGGCCCCGGGATTCCCTTCCCACATCCACTCCACATTCATCCTTCAGCAACTAATCTTTATTAAAGCAATCCCTCCATTTGTCTGAAGCATCACATCGTTTCCCTGCCTTTGTCATCTTCTCTCTACACACACTGCGCATGCATGTCACATGTTTCTGAGTTTACTTGGGGTTAAGTTGCATCTCCTAACTAAACACAAGGACATTCTCTTACATGACCACATGCTCAGGATCAAGGGATTAACACAGATACAGTATATTTTTATCTCATTACATAGTATATTTAAATTCCAGCCATGGATCCACCAAAGAAAGCCCTTTAGAATAAAAGAAAAATGTGTATTTTACAAAAGCAGTGTAAGGGCTTATTTTGCTTCCAACTGGGGAGATGTGGTTTATCGCGGCAAGAAGGCAGCTGCAGTGTGAGATGGCTAAGCAGGCTGCACTCAAAAAAAAAAAAAAAAAAAAAAAAAGAACGCCACTTCTCAGCTCTCTCTTTATACCTTTTTTATCCAGCCCATGGGAAGGTGACATCTCTATTCAGGGTAGCCTTTCTGGAAACACCCCTGCTTCCATAGGCAGAGCTGTGTCTCCTAGGTGATTCCTAACCCACTTAGGTTGACAGCGAAAATCAATCACTGAAACCCATCCTCTGTCAACCTTTAGCTCATAATGCTGTACAACCTTGGCCCTCAAAGAGTCTTGGCCCATCTCACAGTGTGTTCAGTTCATCTCTAAAAGTCTCCTAAATCTTAACATTTCTAACATTACTCGAAAGCCACATGTCCCTGCCTATAATCCCAGCATTCTGGTGTTTAAGACAATCTTTGGTTACGTGGCGAGTTTGAGACCATTCTGAGCAATATGAAACTCTCTCATTGGTCAATGGCAGAGTAAACCTTCCTCCTTCAAAGGAGAGGAACTCAGGCATAGCAAGGAAAGATGACTCAATTTCTATAGCAAGCAAGAGTTGACAGGACAAACCCTGACACCTGGAGCTCTTTGGTGGCCTCATCTGAGTGCTGCAGGGCTTGGCAGCCTACGCTACAGTGAGTCCTGCTGTTTCCAGCACACATACCCTCTCTCTTTGGCAAGCTTCACTTTTTTGTGGCTGCTCCAGTGTCTTGTCATCTCAGCATCCTGGGGGCTCCATTGCCTCTTAGGCTTTATCTTCTTAGGTTCATGCAATGGCCTCTCTGTTGTCAAATGGAGAACGTCTTTAGAGCATCCTCAGATCAAGTTCTGTAGCTGATGTAAACATGTTTTTGTTTTGATCGCGAGTGTGGGATGGGGAACAGACTTGTGAGAGATCAGGTGATGTTTATCCACTAGAAGATGACAACCCCCTCGTGCAAGGACTTTTTTTTTTTTTTTTTTTTTTGCCAGCTGAAACATATCTTAGTACAGACTCTGAGAGGATATATATATATCTCAAACAGGAGGCAGGGCTTTTTGGGTCTTGGTATTGTTTGGCTGTTCATTGCTCCACTTTGAGATGCTCCTAGAGAGACCTGCTCCAGAGAACGCTTCGGGGCTCTGGGTTCCAACTGCTGCTCCAGGTTCCAGCAGCAACTTCGGTGGAATTGCTGGTCTGCTGAAATCCTGCTCCCAGGAAGTGAGTCCTGAAAGGTCTACTTCTCCTGTTCTCATTAACCTCTTCTCTCTCCTATCTAAGGCAGGTGGGTTGGAAGGGAGGTGTAAAAATTAAAGAACCTCAAATAAAGTAGGTTTGGAAAAAGTCGAAGTCTACAAAGTTCCTTCCTTTCTAATGCATTTGTGTTCCTCAAGTTGGTGCCTTCAATGGGTGGTGTCTTGTGGGGTATCCACCAGAGAAGACTTCTTGGACATGGATTCAAACCAATAGAAAGTCTTTATTAGCTGGCTGGTGATCCACTGGCTGTTCCAGATGCCAGTTAGCCCCCAGCCTTTCTCAGGGTGAGCTTCTAATGCACACACACACACACACACACACACACACACACACACACACACACAC
>OU015745.1:29022778-29039524 GCA_907169655.1 Acomys percivali
TGTGTGTGTGTGTGTGTGTGTGTGTGTGTGTGTGTGTCCGTGTGTCCCATATGTGCTGAAGTAAGAGGACAACTTGTAGGAGTCAGTTCTGTTCTTCCACCACTTAAGTTCCTGACCTTGAACCTAAGTTGTCAAGCTTGATGACAAGTGCCTTTACCCACTACGCCGTTTCTCCAGACCCTCCCGGATTGTTTTAAAGAGCATTCTGGAAGGCTTTTGAAGTTCTTTAGTGTGCGACTTCTGGTTGTCAGCTGAGGCTTCCTGCGTCTGAATGGGTGTGAGGCCTGGGGCTCTGCCATGCATAGGGAACTCCGCCCTTCATGTGCACTGTGGGCAGGCTCACAGGCTTCTGGTTGCCAGCATTTGTGGTTTTTCCATGCTGTGGCTTTGGGTTGCTGTTTCCCAGCATAGTTTGATTGAGTTCCATAGCCCTACTCTGATGCCTCCCATTAGGTCAGTGAAGATGCACCTCCAGAAGGGCAGGCAGAGGGAAAGAGCCGACTCCAGAGGTTCCTATGAAAATGCCCTGGAGACCATGCGATGAGCTTTCTGGACCCTCATCCTGCCTTAATCCTGCCTAGTCTTAGATTTTTGCTCTTGTGCCCTGTGCCTTCTCTGCGTACGGAGGTTACTGTGGTGTACTACAAAGATCAGGACTCTGTGCCCAGTCCCAGCTTGCAGCTGTGTGCCTTTGAGGGTACAGCTTTACCTCTGTGGGCCTGAGGATTCTCCCCCAACTAGTAGAAACAGGAAGCTGAGAGGCATTCCAGAAGACAGGGCTGGGTGTGTAGCAAGTGTTCGGGAAACACGATTCCTTTCCTTACTCCTTCTGTCCTGAATTCACTGGCCAGAAGGAGGCCTTGACATCAGCACCCTGGGATCACTAGGATCTGAGCTGGTCCACACGGTCCTGGCACTCAGTCAAGAAGCAGAGCAGAGGGACAAGCATGGCTTCTTCTAATGATACCTTTGCCCAGGGGCCTTGCTAGTCAGCACCCTCCCCCGGCTCAGCCTCCTTTCCCAGGCAAAGTACCTTCCTGTCCACTCTTGCCTGGTGTCCTTATTACCTCTGAAAAGCATCTAGCCCATCAGTATACAGCACCGTCACCTCTTTCTTCCGGTTCCTGCTGAACCTGATGTGATGGCAGCCTTGAGAAGAACACCAAGACATTCTACTGATGAATATCTAGGGGACAATCTTACTCCCCTTTGATTTCTCCAGAGACAGTGTTAGATATTAATAGATGTGTCCATCAAGAATAGGCTTTCTGTTTATGTCCCATTAGCATTTGTTAGCACAAGAAAGCTATCAAGAGCAAAATATGCACAGGCCTTACTTAATTGATGTGCGTCATAATGAAATGTCCTTGTCAGTAAATTGTCCTCCTCCAAAGGAGGGTTATAGTTTTCAAAAATATAGTTTATAATGTATTTCTCATTATAAAAATAACATCCACTTCTGGGACATAAAGTGCTGGTTTCATGGGAAGCTATTATGTACACAAATGAAAAAACAAAAAACAAACAAACCAACAAAACCCAGAGGGAATATGGCTGGAGTGTTAGCATGAGGGTCATCTGTATTCCACAGGTTAGGAGGTGGCTGGTACAGACCCTGACCACTACCACTGTCGTTGCTGCTACCATTACTCTAGCATTGGCCTCTTTGATGCTATGAGCTTTCTGGACCATCATCCTGCCTTAACCCTGCCTAGTCTCAGCTTTTTGCTCATGTGCCCTGTGCCTTCTCTGCCTACGGAGGTCACTGTAGTGTAGTACAAAGATTGGGCCTTTGTGAAGATCAAACCTGAAATGGCTCTGTGACCCTGAACAACATCCCAAGGAAGATTCCCTGAGAGTCAGGAGCAGGCTGATTTATAAGAGAGAAAAGAGAGATTGTCACGACTGTGACATCACAGGAAGCTGTCAGTATGGCCCTGTTTGAGTTCTCACTGTGCTCAAGGCCCTCTTTGAAAATGTTATGCTTGGGGAGCCACCAGTCCTCAGGCCTTTGGGAAGGCACAGTAGAAGGTGACAGAGACTCTCATCTACTCCAAAAGAGAAAGGCTAGAATAAAAAGAGGACTCAAATGGTTTTGTAACTTTGTGTTCAAAATCCATGTCAAACTGGCAAGGGCTTAGAGTCAAGAGGCCAGGGCCTAGATAGTAGAAGGCTGACTCACTGGAAAAAGGTATCTTAGTAGACATGTGTGGTGGTTTGCATGAGCTTGGCCCACATAGACTCATAAAGTTGGATGCTTGGTCCCCAGTTAAAGAGCTGTCAGGGAAGGGTTAGGAGGTGTGGCCTTGTTGGAGGAGGTGTGTCTTTGGGGGTGAGCTTCAAGGCTTCAAAAGCCCAACTGAGAGGTGGCTCAGAGATTGAGAACACTGGTTACTCTTCCAGAGGACCCGGGCTCAGTTCCCACCACCTACATGGTGGTTCACAACCATCTGTAACTCCAGAACTGAGGGATCTGACGCCCTCTTCTGGGATCTGTGAGTACTACATGCATATGGTGCACATAACATACATACAGGCAAAACACTCCCTCACATAATATAGAAATAAGTCAAGGAACGTAAGCTCACATTTAAGGTATCTTAGCTGTCAAACTGACAATGACATAATAACAAGACCCAGTTTAAAAAGGACATGGGGAGAGACTGCTACCAAACCCTTCTGACAGGGATAATAACAGACCCAACTTCCTGGGGACAGCTTATCAGTAAGTGCCAGTGGTCCTGAAAATGCACAAACCTTTGGATTCGACAGTTCTGCTGTGGGCACATCTGGAGAGATACAGATGTGCACAAAATTTAGCACTTAAGGTAAAGAGCCTTTCTTTCCAAGCCTGGAAATGGTTTTCCCTCACAGCAATCTGCACCACTTTGATTTTTAAAGAGGAAAAATATTAAGCCTTCAGCTAAACATTTTGTGAAGTGATGTAGCCACAGGCCTCACCTGAGGCTCGAGAACTGCAAGAGTCCCTGGAGAGCTGCTGACTGGGGAATCTGGAAACTCTTTCCGCATTAGAGAGCCTGAGGGGAGATTCCAGTTATCCATCGTCAGGATAAGCTGGGGACCCAAAATGCCATATTTCCTCGCCTTTGCCTGGAATGATAACAGCTCAGTGCTATCACCCTGGTTACCCCATGCTAACCAGAAGCTCTAATTAGCAACCACATCTGATTAATAAAAGCAGGGAGAGAAACAGCTCAATTATGAAGTGACAGTGTGCCAGACATAGAACTTCAAACCGCAGGGCTCTGGTGGGGGATGGGCCCTGACTGAGGAGGAACATCTCAGGAATGGCCCCTATATGAACATCTGCGGTTTTTGGAGTGCTCATTTGGGGCCAGGCATGTGCTATGTGCTTTCCTGGGTTTAGTTCACTGCACTTGACCTGTAATTTTATGAGGAAGCCAGGCCACAAGCGTGTATGGAGTGGTACGCAAAGTGTGCAGCAGAGAAAGATCTCATCAGAGGGCTGATGACTCCCAGAGCCAGGAGCCTTGATAGTGTTCACCCTGCTGTTCCCCAGGCAGCCACTTACTCACCATCTTCTTGCTCGCCCACCTTTTCACCAACATATCAGTGTGTTTGCCTATCGGTCCATGCACCATCCTTCCACCCATCCATCTACCATCTACCCATCTACCAGCAAGTTATCTTTCATCCACACACCACCTATTTGCATCCAGCCATAAGCTTTTCACAATTATTCAACCTATCCATTCATCTACCATTTATCCATCAGTATCTATCTATCTATCTATCTATCTATCTATCTATCATCCATCCATCCATCCATCCACCCAACACTCATCCATCTATCTGCTTCCCATCCATTCACTCACCATCCATCCACCTACCACTCACCTATCCATCTACTACCATCCATCCATCTGCCACAAATCTACCTACCTAGCACCTATCTATCCATCTACTATACATTTATCCCTCCATCTGCTTTACACCTATCCATCCATCCATCCATCTACCACCCGTACACTGCCAAACCACCATCTAAACATTTATCACAAGAAAGATGGATAATTACAAAACAAGTGTATTAGAAGAGGAAAAATAAAAGGGGGTGAGGGGTGGCTTAATGGATAAAGACATTTGCCACCAACTAGATGAATTCTATCCCCAGGTCCCACATGATGGAAGATGAAAACTGACTCCTGCAAGTTACTCTATGACTTCTGATCATACCCGTCAAATAAACAAATAAACACAAACACAACTAACAACGTAAGAATAACAGAAAAAATAAGGAGGACCAGATGTGCAGGCACATATCTGTAACTTGGACAGCTGAAGCTGTGTTTAAGGCCAGCTCTGCCTACATGGTAAGAACCTATCCCAACAAACTTCAACAGCAGCAACAACAAAATAGGGAAAAGAGAGAGGGAGAATGAGAGCTAAAGCAATTCAGGAAGTGATCAGGGAAGGCATCTGTGAATAGGATGTCTTTGAGCAAAGACTAGAACGTAATGAGAATTTTGGTTTCTTTAAATAAAAAAAAAACCTCACAGAAACATAAGAATATATTTTCACTTTAATCCCAGGTGTTGGTTGGAATATAGGGCTACTTCAGATTGTCCACAGCAGCTGACTATGATTTGCCTCGTGCTCTAGCAGAGGTGTGATTTTGACAGCTGCAGGTAGTTTCTGTGGGGGAAGAGCAGATGTGGAGAATCAATAAGTATAAAGGCCACCCCCCCCTCACATCCCGACGTGAACAGCAGATGTCTTCCTGCCCCTGTGAGTCTGTTCCGAGCCCCTCTGACTTCCCCAGCAATTCTTCACCATCCTTCAGTTTGGGTAGAGGTGGCACCATAGTTTTTCTGTGGCTAAATTGTTCCCTGGTTCCCAGATTAGGTGGTTAGTCCTCTAAGTCACTCTGAGTTCTCTAGCTAAACTGAGGCCTTTTTGGCTACCCTGAATTCTCCAAGCACAAAGAACCCTGAGTGTAAGGGTTTGGAAGGCTAATGGGACAGAGAGAGGCGACTTCTTTTGGCAAAGTCACAGGAACGTAGGCATAAATGATTTCCATGGAATTGAGAAGGACAGAAGTCAGATCAGATTTGGGACAGGGGAGGGAAATGGAATTGTGTTCTAGATGTGGTTTGAGAAGCCATCTGGAGGCTGAAGCAGGGGCAGAACATGAGGCAGTCTGTATTTTAAGCTTACTCTGGTGCTGTTGCATTTGGTCCATGCAGGGTGTGGTGTTTTGAATGAAAACGGCCCCCATAGACTAATTAGTTTGAATGCTTGGCCCTCGGTGGAGCTGTTTGGGAAGGATTAAGAGATGTGGCTTTGTTGAAGTAGATATGCCCTTGTACAAGGAATTGTGTTATGGAGGGGTGGGATTTTAGGTTTCAAAAGCCCACACCAAGCCCAGTCTCTCTTTCTCTGTATGAAACTTATAGATCAGATTTGAGCTCTCAGTTACAGCTACAGTGTCACAGCTGCCTGCCTGTCCTATGCCCTAGCCCCCACCATGATGGTCATGGACTAACCCTCTGAAAGTACATGCAAACCCCCAATTAAATGCTTCCTTTTAAAAGTTGCCTTGGTCATGATCTTTTTTCATGGAAATAGAACAGTAACTAAGACTGTGGGTAAACCTGGAGAGACGTTGTAAGCCAGGAAGTCTGTTGTTTGGGGTCCAGAGGAGCAATCATGGATGTCTGGGCCATATTGAGGTGGTGTTCTTGACTTCTGCCCCTGTGGAAGCCAAATAGACCTGCCTTAGATGGTTTCAGCCCATCTCATACAATCAGTACCTTTCCATCTGCCTCTGGTCCCCCACATGAAGAATTTATACTGGAAATGGGAGCAACTAGGCACAACCATGAGAAGACCCATGTAAGGAAGGACTCTAAGGTTACTTGATAAGCAAATGGCTTGATCTGTGGGGCTTTGCTGTTTCCCTGCCCTAGTGTTGTGGGGGACTCACTAGAGATGTCCAGACCCAGTTTATAGCCAATTAAAAGCTTTTATTCTAGCTGGCTGGGACTACCTCAAGTATTTGGCATCCAAGTGTAGCGCACCAGGTGTTTAGAGTAAGGAGTTTTAAAAGGCAAAAATCACATCCTGGTGTCTTGCTCAGCAGCTGCAGGAGGAGGTTTTGTGCAAGAAAGCAGCTTAACGGAAGCTAAGATAGGCAGTTGGTTGAAGGGGGAGATTTGCACAGCAGCAGTTTAACAGAAGCTAAGATAAGTTAGCTAGTGTATTTTGACCTCAGGTTCCTAGAACAGAGTTGGGTTAATTTCCCATAGGATTCTCCATCAAGGAGATCAAATTCTAGTTAAAACCTGAAATGGCCTCATCAAGCATACAAGATGGAGGGACCTCTGTCTTGCCTTGTCACACCAGCACCCATGTTCTAACTTCTCTAGGAACTGGTCTCTCTTCTGAATCTCAGCTCATGTGCTTGGACACCACTGATCAGTTCCATTGATTAGAAGGTGGCCAAGTGACCAGATCTGACCATTCTAAAGAGTCTGTCCTCTTGGTCACACTCAGCAGGTGCTAGCTCAGATTGATGTATGTCCCAGGCCTGAGACACATATATCAGGAACATGACACACTGTTCGCCCTACTGTGTAAACCGGAAGCTGCTCAAGAGGCCCTCTTCCACCATTAAGCAGATGGACAACCCAAGGGTAAATCTGGCTATGCTGAGGCCAGTTCCTCTGGAATGTTTAGTCAACAAAGTCTCTTACACTTTAGACAGTTTGAATGAAAGATTCTGTCAATTTCCTAAGCAGGTTGTAAACTTCCTATGAACATTTCAGAAGTGGGACCAGCTGCTTTCCTCCATATTTTTATGCTCATATTTAACGGCGCAAGTAAAGGGCCATCAGCAGTACCTGGTTACTGTCATTCAGACCACATCCCAAGCCTCGTGAATTATACTCTGCAGCAGCCATGCTCCCCCAGGGGACATCAATGCACACCGAACATTCTCCTGAAAATAATCCGAGCCTCCAATAGGACTTAGGAGCCTTTGAAGAGTCTTCCCAGCCCTGAGCCCTCTGACCTCTTTCCAACTTCCTCCTGAAAAGCCAAAAAGGAGAGAAACTGGCAGGGAGCCTACCCAGCATGCTTTGCTCAGAGTAGACCCAGCTAAGGGAAGTCACTGTGGTCCTGTTTATAGGATGAGGCTGGTTTCCACTGAAGTCTGAGCAGTAAGCACAGCAACTAGAGGGAAATCAGGAAGGCTGCAGCCAGCAGCAGACATGCCCGAGGATGAGGAGAGCAAGCCTTCACCCAGGAGATGGTTTGTTTGCTCTTCAAGAGGGAAATTCCATTGTCTTTAGAAATGCCCGTAAGGATTGCCTTTCTTCAGGGAAGAGCCAAGTATAGCAGAGGAAGCCTTGATGCACTTCATAGAGATTAGGAGAGCGAGTGGAGTTGCCCAGTCAGTGCTCTGTGGGCTTAGGCATCCCCCAGCTTCACCTCTGCTTGGCAGAGGTGTATCCCTACACTGGATCCTGAAAGCCTTAGGAACAGCCAGGGGAACCAGGTGTGAAATAAAGGTTAGACAGCTGCATTATGGAGCTGTGATGTTCCCTGTATGCCCTTGCTCGTTAGAAGACTCAAGATGGTTTTAGGAGGGAACCCAAATGTCAGCATGTCATTCCCAAATGGCTTAGTGATCTGGGGCTGACCTTCCCAGAATGCCTCTGCTGAGTGGTATCAGCCCATCCTCTAGAGGACACCAGGCAGTAGTCTGAGGCCCTTGCCTGTCACCTGCTCTTCCTTTGGCATATGACAGCTTAGGCTCCCAGCAGCACCAGACAACTCTGACTGGTGTTTGTGAGTGACAGGAGGCTGGGCCTTTCCGTGCGTGCCAGCTCTCCAGCTCTTCATGCTGGTGTGGACTGCCTGAGATCCCGCCTGAAGCCACATCCAAGAACAAAGAGGAGAGGCTCCTTGGGACTCCTGGCTCCACAGGGACCCAGCCTTTGTAGGTGAGAGATAAGCACCATTTCTTCCTGTGGTGAGGGTGCATCATGGTGGCCAGTGAAAGCCCCTCATTTCAGGGTGGCCTGGAATAAGATAGGTAGGGGTAGGGTTGTAGAGGGAGAAGAAGAGCTATAGAGGGAGAAAAGGAGGGAAGGAGAGAGGAAAGAGGGAGAGGAGGGCTCACAGTCAAAGGGAGGTGATAGGCAAGTGAGGTGATGCACAGGTTCGAGGTCAGGGTGGGTGGGGTCAGAGGCCACTTTGATGGAGTTAGTTCTCTCCTTCCATCATGTGGAGTTTGGAAATTGACCTTCTTATCTCATCCGCCCATATACTATGTCACTAATGTTTCTCTGAGGGTCTTCTTTTAGGGTTTAAAGTTAAGTTCTTGGTTCCAGTGGAGAGCGATCCTTCAGGGCTCTCAGAGGCCAGGATGATGGAGTCATGGGTGCACTTTCCTACCTTGTACGGGGTTTGAGTCTCACTCAGCACCCACACATGGAGGGCAGTGGGTGCTCTATGCTGGTGGGGCAGTTAGAGGCATATGCCAAAGAGGTGGCAAGGACTGTGGAGAACAGTCACTCAGGTCACTCGTCTCCCTTTGAGGCTCTTAGTTCCCAACCCTTCTCATAATTATCTAACAAATATATCCCCTAATAAATCTCTTGTCCCATGGTATTCATAGCAGTTTCTCTTCCCAGACTGGTTTGATTGACAGAGGAAGAGAAGGAGGAAGTCGGGGGTTGGGAGCAGGGAGGTAGAAGCCAGAGAACATAGCATGCCTACAACTAATGGACTCTGTTGAAGCAAAGATAGGCGGTCAGCTTAGCCATTCCTGCAACCCCTCTGCCAAAGTCAAGCTTTTCTAAATATGAGTTAAAAAATTAAAATTCTGAACAATGCATCAATCAAGTCAACGACACCAAATGTGCTTCATCCATCTTAGATGTTTATTTGGTTCACACGGCTGAGAGTGCCTCCCACAGGTAGCTCCAAGTAATTTTCTCCTTATGTTGTTCATTGGTTGAGTAAAGTCCCAGCTTTACTGTGGATTTTGAGCCCAAGTCTCTCTTGGTTTGGGACTGAATTCGTTTGTATCTGTATTGTGTCATTTCAAGGCAAGAGACTTTTGTGTATTGCCATCCCCAGGAAAGGAAGGTCTGCAGTGTGTGTGGTGGTTTGAAAAGAGAACAAAATCCCCCACTTCTCAGGCATCTGAACCCTTGGTGCCCAGCTGGTAGCACTGTTTGCGGAGGTTTAGGTGAACTTCCTGGAGGACGTATGTCACCCAGAGATGGGCTTTGGGAGTAGATAGCCTCACCCATTTGCAGTTTGCTCTCTCTGTTTTGTGCTTGTGGTTTAAGATGTCAGCCCTCAGCTGCCTGCTCCTGCCACCATACCTGCTGCTTACCTGCCATGCTGGACTCTTATCCCTCTGGAACCATAAGCCCCAAATAACCTTCTTCTCCTGTAATCTGTCTTGGTCATGGCATTTTGTCACAGCAATAGAAAAGTAACTAATACACTGCATATCATAGAACCTTTATTATTTTTCCTCTAAATTCTTAGAAACTTACATAACGCCCGTGCTCTAGTTGTGATATCATTTATAGACATTTAAAACACATCTTCATGTATAAATATTTTACATTTGGTCCATAGAACAGATAATTTTACTAAATAATACTGTAATTTTTTTTTAAAACAGGCTCTGTATATAGTCTGAATAGGCATATATTACATATACTTTTTATATAGAGATAAATTTACTTGGTGTTCTGAGAATAAATCCTTATTGCAAAAAAAAAAAAGCATATAAGATAATACAGTTATCTTCTTCCCTCTGGGCAAAAACTAAAAAAAAGAAAAGTTACACATATTCACAGTTCTCACAGTAATTGTACGACCCTTAATGTTGTGCTCTATAAGGTAAGTTTGGGTGGAAATCAGGGGATTTCTTTCCAAACATCTCAGAGGTGCTTACAAACATGAAATATACTGCACTTATCTCAGAAAGACTTGTTCTCAGTTTCACATCGAAGAACAACGAGCAGCAAGAAAAAAGCCTCCTGCCCTCATCCTAAAGGGCTTCCTACACAGGCCGGAAGGGGCAGGGCCACGAGACACAGTGGAGGGTCCTTGCATTCTACACCGGGGACTCTGGCAACAGGCACCTGTGCAAGCTGGTCGCAGAGTCTCCACCACGCAGGCAGATGCCTCAGCCACAGGACCCTTGTTACAGGTGGCCTTGGTAGATTGCCTACACAATATCACACGGGACGCTAAATGCCACATGTGAGGATGGGTGTGCATGTGTGTGCATTTCTATGTGCATACGTGTTTGTACTCTCTACAGTGTGCTTAATGCTCCGAGGGAAATAGCTTATTGCAAGAACTGGTGTGCTGGTCACTTTTGGATGAGAATGACGAGAGATTAAAAAAAAAACCCACGGTCACAGTTATTCACCATAGTTATTAAGGATTAGTCATAAACACAGTTTGTGAGCTATCAAGCTAAGGAGCTACGGGACAAGACATACACTTTGCTACATGGGAGCCCATCCTCTCGGCAGAGGAGAGAGACGGAGCTGCTGGAACTTTCCAGAAACTGTCTCCACTGGCTTTACCAGCACAGAGCCCAAGGCCAGAAGGGACAAGTGACACTTCCCACTGGAGCAAGTTAGCCAGGGAAGCTCAATGCCAGGGTCTGGTGGGTGGAGCCTCCGCATTATCCCTCCTCCATTAGTGCTGCGGGGAGAGGGCAGCAGAACAGAGTGGCAGTGACTGTCTATAAGGGAAATCAGGGTAATCTGGATTGGTCCTGATTTAGACAGAACCGTCACCTTGGTTTCCTTGGCCATTGTTTGTGCAAAACTGGGCAGCTCAGAGGGACCACAGCATCCCACCTGGAAGGATGACCAAGAAAAAATCCTATTGTGCTTGTGGCTTTTTTTTTTTTTTCCTCCTTAGCACAGGTCCTTTCTGGATGGGCTGCTGCTATTGATGCCACCTGGGGAGGTAGGGAGGGGGTCACTGAGCTGCCCGGGGTCACAGGGTCACAGGGACAGAGGACCCTCTCCGTAATGCTCTGTGAACAGCCATAGAGGTGTCTGGGGGTGGCTCTGTGAAGCTGCCTCAGGAAGGAGAAATTAAGAGGGAAGAGGCAGAGCCCACTGGCTCCCGGTGACCATGAATAAGATGCCGTAGCCCTGGTCCATGACTGGTTCAGAGCCAAGGCAGACAGAAAAGTCTGGATAACAGTCTACAGTTGGGGCACAGGACAACAGTCTGAGTAAGACTAAAAGCCAGGAGTGTGTGGCCTCCGCTATCACCCTCTCTGGCAGCATAAAAATGAGCTAGGGTGGCAGTTACAAAGGCCAGCCACCTGCTCGGGCTAAGGGGCCTGAGGGAAAAGTCACCAGGCCTCTGTGAAAGCCCCTCAGGGTGGCTGCCCATTCAGGCCCCCCCAGGGTCAGACTGTCCCCCACCTCCCCACTCTGCATGGTGATGGTGTCTGGACCCGCCCCTTGAGGTAGGTGGAGACAGAGAACATCTTCAGTCTTCAAGGGGTGTGGGACAGCCAGGCCAGGATGCCAGTGTTGGGGTGATGAGGGGGATGCACCTCTAGATGTAGGCCTCCTTGCTGGTTGAGCTGCCAGCCTGCGGCTGCTCAGGGCCATTCTCAGGGCGCACGATATCTTCACTGGGCTGAATCATGACCTGGAGGCGCTGTGGGTGGGTGGGGGTTGTGATAAGGCCCCTCCCATCCCCCTTCCTCCACCAAACCCAGCTCCAGTCTCCTCACTGGTAAGCTAAATGTCCCATGTGGTGGAGGCTAGCTGGTCAAAACACATCTGTTCTCATCTGCATGACCCAGAGCCTCCTGGCTAGTCCTCTGATGCCTTTCTTGACATCACCTCGCCTCCATCCTCCACATGGCAGCAGGAAGCTGGTCAGAATGGCCCCCTCTATGTTTCAGGACCCAACAGACTCCCATTTCATCCAGCATAAAAGCCAGATGGTACTAGGCCTTCCACAGCCCAGCCACTGCCACCTCTCAGACCCCGGTGTCCTCCATCTCCTCTTCCCCCCTCCTCACTTAGCCACTCAGAGCCACACTGACCTCCTCTCCTCTTTAAATACTCCAGGCATGTTCCTCTGGGCCCTTCATAGATGCCCAGATGCCGTTCCTCAGCCTTCCTTTCAGATGCTTACACAGTTTACCATGACTGTGCCCTTCCTCCATCCGCTCTCCAGCCACACTGACTTCCTGGCAGCTTACGTCATGGCGTTTTGACCCCTGGACCTTGTACAAGCTTCCTATTCTTCCCTCTTAAGAACATTCTTTCTTCTTCTGCAACTCAGTCTAGCTTGTCTGCAGGCTTCCAGGAGGCCACCCTTATCCTCCTCCACCCCGGGCAGGTTCCCAGTGGCTCCGAGGTATGCTCTGCCACTAAACGGCACTGGCTTGCCCACTCGGGCCTTCCCAACTAGACCCTGAGCTCCCCCAATGCACAAGGCCTTACCTGCTTCAGAGAGCCCTTTAGGGTGAGGAACATGTAGGCCATGTACCCAGGGATGAGCACCATGGAGGACAGGGCCATGAGCCAGCCCACACCCTGGCCCCACTTGGGGAAAACATAGCTCCCCATGGTGAGTGGTGTCATCTGCACAGCACTGAAGAGAAACACACCCTATGGATGAGAAAGCGCATGGCAGTCAGCCCCAGGGGCTAGACCAAGCAAGGCTTTACCTCTACTGCAGATAACTCTCTTGGCCTGCTATCCTGGCACTCTGTAGGTGAAGCAGTAAAGCAGAAACCCCTTTCTGGAAAAGACCTGGAGAGGTGGCCCCCTGCCTGCAGGCTAGCCAGTACAGTGGGCTGGATGGGCTCTTCATCAGTCCAGTTCCCACCTCAAGGACCTGAGGTGCCCCTGACGGGGCTCACAGGACCCCAGTAGCCCTCAAGGAGGGAATAAGACCTGCTGTGGAAGAGAAGCCTCTGAATGTCAGGAACCTGGACTCCTGGATTAGGCTGAGCTGGGGAGAGACTCAGGACAACAGTCTGGTTGCCGAGGCTTCCCTACCCATGATAGGGTCTCAGCAGGGCTTGACACGGATGCTCAGCAAACAGTATTGGGAATGTTACGTGATGGGGGCAGAAAACCTGGAGATCTTTGCCCATCCTCACTCCCAAAAGTTTTTCTCCAGGGAGCTGAGCTGTCTGCGCCCCAGCCTGCTTCATCCCAGTGGCTGGTCAAGCCCCATCCTTACCGCCACAATGATGGGTGTGAAAAAGGACCAGCATAGCTTCCACCAGATGCAGGGCCTGGAGCCAACCATCTCCTGGATGTTGTCATAGAAACGGTTGACACCTGTGACACAGGAGTAAGAGCAGAAGGCATGGGGAGATTCCAGGACATCGGTCTAGGACCCAATTCTACCATTTCTCAGTGTAGCCCTTACTTTGATGGACCCCAGTGTCCTTGTCTCTTAGAGGGGACATGTGCTTTGGTTTTAATCAATTGCTATGACACTGTAACACGAAGACAGAGGATATGTAAGAACACAGCTGCCTAGCGCCCCTCCCACAGACACCTGTGCCAGCCATACCTTCACTGGCTTTGCCAGGAAGGCACATGTCCCTGTTGTAGTCTTACTGTGAGAAACTGATGGTAGATTGTTTAAAAAAAAATTCCAAATTCAATAAACCAATAATGATGATAAAAGAAATATCTGAAGTCCTCAGGGTGGCTTCAGAGCAGGGGGCCCCATTAGGAGGGAGGAGGGGACAGTGGTGGGAGGAGGGTGATGGGATACAGGTGGAGCATGGGGCAGGGGCACAATGCCAGGCTCTTTCAGAAGGCATATCCTGCTGAGATATCTGGCATTTGGGAAGGACATTCTTAGGTCTTTGGACTCCCAGGCAGTCATTTGGGAAACTTCGACCCCACAAGAAACAAATAAAATAGGATTTTCCTTTGTGACTTGTTCTAAATAGTTCATGCCTGTAATCATACAGAGTCGTGAAGTCAGTAATCATGTGATTTTGAAAAGTGTATAGTTCGGGATTCCCCCTTTGCAGGTAAAAATGTTTTCTTTTTTACATTTACTTATTTTGTGTGTTGGGGGAGGCAGAAGTCAGAGGACAACTTGTAGGAGCCGCGTATCTGCTCCCATGGGTCAGCTCTGGGGGTTGAATTCAACTTGCCAGACTTGGTGGGGAGCACTTGGAGACTTCTCAACAGCCCCCAATAGGATTTCACACCAGTCTTTTTATCCTCATATTTATGAAGTCATGATGGCTTGCATTTTAGTTTTTAAAGATTTATTTACGTTTATTTTATGTGTATAAGTGATTGTCTGCACTGTGTTCAGGCAGTGTCTACACTGTGTTCATGCAGCGTCTGCACAAGCCAGAAGAAGAAATTAGATCCCTTGGAACAGGAGGTTTCGCGTCTCCAGGCAGGTGCTGGGAACTGAAGCCGGGTCCTCTGCAAGGGCAGCAAATGCTCTTAACCTCTGCCCCATCTCTGCAGTCCCTGGGTTGCATTTTAAATGAATGTGTGCAACTGTCCCGGTCACACTTTCTCAACAGGGCAGCCCCTGTGTTAACTAAGCCTTCGGGAGGGTTATTTAGGTAAAATAAAGGTTTTGTGTTCAAGAAATTGCTAGTGAACTATGATTGGATGGATGGGTGGATGGGAGGGTGAAGGGATTAATGAGGAAGGAGGGCTGGTTCTTACCATAAAACCAGGAAATGGAGACACACTCAAAGAAAACCAGGAACAGCAGGCTCATGCCACTGGCAGAGTAATAATCGAAAAGTTTGAAGACATAAATGCCGCCCTGAAAGAGACAAAGGGTTAAAGTGCAGACATAGCTCCAACCCTGCACACTCCCCCAGCCCCAGGAGCTGAGGAGGCTTGGGAGTGGGTGGGGACACTCTGCAGCAGGAAAGCTTGAGGGCAGAAGAAAGAAGCACTTAGGGTC
Organism: Acomys percivali; assembly: GCA_907169655.1. NCBI lineage: Eukaryota > Metazoa > Chordata > Mammalia > Rodentia > Muridae > Acomys > Acomys percivali. The sequence goes on from OU015745.1 coordinate 29,037,752, forward strand.
ACTGTCTTGGGGCCAGGAAGGTGTCTGGATGGTTGAGGAGAGAGTCCCCATTAGAGATGCTTTCGTTAGGACTGGACAGGAGCTGAACCATTGCCAGCATACGTTAGTGATTCTTCTTTCCCACTTAAACCCTCTCCAGACTCACACACAACAGCAGGCAGAGCTATTGTTTTCAGTCAGCACTAACTGCAAAGCCTGCAAGGTCTGGTTTAAATCCCCATCTTCCTGCTCTCTTCCTCCACACTGGCCCCCTCTGGTCCCTCCAGCTCCCCGGATGCAATCCGACTGCAGGGCCTTTGAACCTGCTCTGCTTGCTTCCCTAAGATCCCCACCACCACTCCTCCCTCCCACCTCACCTCAGCACCCACTCTGCCTCATCTCTTAAGTCTCAGAGCAATGGCCACCTGCTTAGAGAAGCAGAGCTCCTTCTGCCCTTGCCGGTCATCCTCCATCCTACTATCCACTTCCCTGCTGCCATTTCCTTTCAGAAGGAAGCTAATATACGAGCATTAGTTTTGACCCCTCAAAGAGATTCTCTCTCAAGCCAACATGGCAGTGCCCATCATGATGACTGCTGAATCCCAGGGTCACTCCCTCCCACAGCATTTCTCTCTGAGATGAACAGAAGGGACTTGGCAAGAGACGGGGGTCAAAGGCCCCACTCCTGACTTGACTCTAGCTCATCTGCAAGCTCACTCTCCCTCCCCCAATCAGCCCCATTCCCCATCCCCCTCATCCCCTCTGCTTCCTCCTTCCCTCGGTCTCCTCCTCCTTTTCACCCTTGCAATCTCCACAGTCCCCGAGATCCCTGTATGACCCCCATCCCTTCATCACCCCTCCTGTAGGAAGCAGATGCTTATGGCTGGGACGGGTGCTACATTCTGAAGGGTTGTCCTATACTTTCTAGTTCAAAGTCGGCCTCTCTCACCAGTTAGGGGACTCCCCGGATCTCACAGTGGTGTGCTGAGGTTTGGCACGATGGTACTGAAAGATGATAGCATAGGCTAGCCCCGAGGAAAGGAGATCCAAGGGGGCTTTGGGCCTTGAGGGCGAACATGTTTCCTAGCATGATAAAAATGTGTCAAGCCCTAGGGGGAAATCTGAGCCATGTTGGATGCTGATCAACCTACCTGGGTGATGTTAGAGAGGCCAATCAGGTAGGACACGATGCACACGGCAGCAATGAAGAGCTCACGGCGATTTCGGAGGAGCCTGGGGTACTCATCCACCAGGGCGGTGATGAAGCCCTCCACAGTACAGAACTTTTGCGGGGGGAAGGAAGGAGGTCAGCCACCTGCTGCAGCCAGCCTCCACCCACCCACTTACCCACAGCCTGGCCTTGTAAGAGAAGACAAGAGGCCTTGTAGCTAGACAGGAGGGCCAGGATAGTCTGGGGTCAGGTCCTCTAGGCTGGCCCTGATGAGGGTCCTCATGGTGTAGGGGTGGGGGGCGGGAGGGGAGCTCACCTGGCTGTCGATGCCCAACATCAGCAGCATGGAGAAGAAGAGGATAGCCCAGAGAGGAGAGATAGGCAGCTGTGTCACAGCCTCAGGGTATGCTAAGAATGCTAGCCCAGGGCCTGGTGTGGAGGGCAAAACAGAAGAAAGAAGAATAGAGAAAGAGCACATGCCACCAGCACACTCAGCACACACACCCAGCATGCCCCCCCCCCCGCCACCGTCACTTCCCTATTTTGGTCTCAGCTCATCCTTTGGGTAACAGTGTGTGTGTGTGTGTGTGTGTGTGTGTGTGTGTGTGTGTGTGTGTGTGTGT
>OU015745.1:29039534-29068525 GCA_907169655.1 Acomys percivali
TGTGTGTGTGTGTGTGTGTGTGTGTGTGTGTGTGTGTGTGTGTGTGTTGTCATCCCTTAGGAAGCAGCGAGAATCCAGAGGGGAGGCAGACAGGTGGTACAGAGCTGTGGCCACCGTCCAGTGACGGGTCATGGGGTCCTGGCCCATGGCAGGGACAGTGGAGAGGCTGGATGGAGGAACATGAAGGATCTAGGTGGAGGACAGACTCTAGTACTGGAGGGTCCCTGGAGATGTGAAAGGAGGGCGTGGGAGGGGGTTGAGGTTCCTGCTGGGCCTTGAGCAGCTGAGCCCATCACATCACGAGGTGGGAAGTTACAGGGTGGAATAGATGTGGGATGCCTGTCTGGGGCCTCGGTGTGGGGATGAGAGAGGCTGGATAGTTCTAAAAGAAGGAGGGGTTCCCTTGTGGGTGGGGCTGAAACCTCAGCAGAGATCATGCCTTCTGACACGACCAACAGTTTTTCAAGGGCAAGCTACATCACTTTCCTGAACCTCAGGGGCCTCTGCCAGGCACACAGTTGCTTCTGCTATGGCTTGCCCTGGCCAAAAGGGAAAAGCTTGTGACACTGTGACCATGGGAGCAGAGTGGGCACAGTTTACCCAGTGATGGTGTTTTTGGAGTTATGGCAAAAAGTCTAGCCTGGACTTTTGCGGTGACCACGTTCCAGCTGGCTCCGCACGCACACTCCTCCGTGACCACACACACCCGTCACCACAAGGCCTGCCTTCCCCAGGTGAAGTTGCTGACCTGAGGCTGCCACATCAGCAATGGACCGCTTGGTGACATGAGCCATGAAGCCCACGATGGAGAAGATGACAAAGCCGGCAAACATGCTGGTGCAGGAGTTGATGCAGCAAACAATGATGGAGTCCCTGAAGAGCAGGAGGGCCAGTGAGGTGAGAGGGGACAACTACGGGACAGTGGGACCAGAGGGCATTGACCTCTGAGGGAAGGGAAGAAGGCTCTAGAAGAGGAACTACAGATGGCCCTCAAAGGAGGCCCAGAGCAAACTAGACAGAGTTCAGCAGGAAAGAAGGGGTTACCTGTGTGGGTAAAGAGGGACCTGATATGTAAATAGCCAGGGTAGGTGTGCCTACTACAGAGGGCTTGGGGACTGAGGTTCCAAGAGGGATGTAGTGAGAAGACTTCCACTATGTGACGAGAGGGAAGTGCCAGAAACAGGTGTTCATTACTGGGGGAGGCAAGGAGGCAGAGGGGTTGGCATGCATTCCTGGCCTGTAGCCTCAATGTGCCTCTACCAGGAAGTCATGGTCAGTGGTGTGGCCAGGAGAGAAGCCTCAGGACCCGCCCCTCGCACCTGTACACATTGTTGTGGAAAGAGTTGTAGCTTCCGAGAGCAATCAGGGACCCCAGGCCCAGCCCGTAGGAGAAGAAGATCTGGGTGGCTGCGTCGAGCCACACCTGCAGGCAGAGGATGAGAACCTCAGAACAGATGAATACCGAATCACCATCGCAGCCTCAGGCACCCACCCGGAAGTCCCCAGGCGTCCTCAGCTCCTCTTGACTTGCTCAGGTACCTAGTGGCTGCAGCGTGCTCCTGACGGGCGAGAACGAGGTGGGGTGGGAAGGGGTGCGGGCAGCTCACCTCAGAATCTGACAGCTTGCGGAAGTTGGGCGTGATATAGAAGAGGATCCCCTCCTTGGCCCCAGGCAGCGTCACTCCGCGGAAGAACAGAATGATGAGCATGACGTAGGGGTACGTGGCTGAGAAGTAGACCACCTAGGAGCAAGGACCAGGGCTGCACTTCTCTGCAGCGCCAGCTCTGTTCCTCCTCCTCCTCCTCCTCCTCCTCCTCCTCCTCCTCCTCCTCCTCCTCCTCCTCCAGCCACCCCATTCCCAGATTCCTAGATTGCAAGGCACACGTGCTCACCTTTCTGAAGCCCCTCCATGGAGTCTCCACCGCTGGCTCAGTGCGTGTCCCCTCAAACCCCTTACCCTGCAACCTCCCCCCTCCCATTCCTGTTCCTTTTCCGCCCAGATGTTTAAGGCTAGCTAGCTAGTGCCTGTTATGTAGTCAGGCAAGGAAGAAGACAGACCCTTCTGGGAAGGGAGACACCCCCTTCAACCAGAGACCACGCCCTATGCTTGGAATTCTCTGTGAAGCTCAGGGCTGGCCTCCACCTTACAGTGACGCCCCTGCTTCATCCTTCTGAGTGTTTGGGTTATGGAAGCGAGCTCTAAGTTTTGTTGTTGATTGGGGGTTTTGTTTGTTTGTTTTTGGGTTTTGTTTTGTTTGAGACCAGGTCTTATTATGGGGTCCTGGCTGGTCTGAAACTCACAGTGATCCTCCTGCCTCTGCCTCTGGAATGCTGAGATTAGAGATGTGTGTCACCATGTCCAGCCCCCACCTTTTTTTTTTCTACATTATCCAAGTAGCACATATGATAACAGGGGAAGTTTAAAGTATAAGTGGACATGCACACAAGACCCCATGGACAGCGCCTAGTGGTTTCAGGAGGGACAGGTCAGTCGTGGCTGACATCTTTATTCTCCAGCAGTCCATGGCGTTCAGTGGACTCTCAGTAGATGTTTGATAATCACATACCATTTTGGTTCTCACTATTCCTGTGTGGCTGACCATATGTCCTTACAAAAAGGGCTCGAACGACCGAGTCGCCTATTTAACAGATGTGCTAAAACACACAGGCTAGGCTGCTTCCTACATCCTGTTTTGCTATCTCAGGAAGAAAATGATCTTTAATTACAGAAGGTCCTTTGGGAGTTGTCAGCTCCCCCTATGGCTTTCCAGCTATATGGCGATCTAAACACAATGCTGAACCCATCTCTAAATAAATCTTTTTCTGAAAAAGAGTTATTCTACGCTGGGGAAACTTCCAGCTGAGCAATTACTGAATCTAAAACATCAACTTCTCCTAGCTTATGACCTATGTTGTTTAAGAACCTTCTGGAAATGGAACTGCAGCTGGCAGGGCATAGTGTCTCTGTGTTGAGCAAGAGTATGTTTAAACTTTGCCTTCTGAGCCGGGAGGTGGTGGCACATGCCTTTAATCTCAGCACTTGGGAGGCGGTGGACCACTGTGAGTTCAAGGCCAGCCTGGTCTACAAAGTGAGCCCAGGACAGTCAAGGATACACAGAGAAACCCTGTCTCGAAAAACCAAAACAACAACAAGATAGGTCTTTTGTCAGACCTATCACTAAGGAACTAGTCTGTGCAGTGCACATCTTTGTGCCCTTGGCACTAATGTAACCCCCACATTGGTGGGTGACATTATCCAAATAACACATATGATAACAGGGAAGGTTTAAAGTACACATAACCATGCACACAAGGCCCCATAGACAGCTCGTAGTGGTTACAGGAGGGACAGGTCACTCTTGGCTGACACTTCAGTTCTCCAACAGTCTATGGCGTTCAGTGGACTCTCGGAATCAGACTCTGAGATCTTCAGTCTTAGGAAAATCACCCACAAACCATGAGGAAACCAATTCAAAAAAGAGGACTCAATCATCAGTATGATGATGGGTAATTTCTTTGGGTAATTTCTTACCTTCTCTGGGCCTTATTTTTGCTCATCTAGCGAATGGATATGACTTTCAACCCCAATGAGCCCAGTGGCTGCTGTATGAGGACATGCAGGCCATGCCTAACACACAGTTCTTGTCTGTACTTCCCTGTTCTCTCTGTGCTCAGGAGGAGGCTGAGCACACAGAAGGTGTTCAATAGAAACTTGCTGAAGGACAGCAATACTGGTTGGAGCAACACCCCCAGATGATGCAGTGAGGGGTCCCTCCTACTCTCTATGAATGCAGCCAGAATGCTGGGCACCCCATTACCACTAATGGTTATAACTGGCATTAAACACCGAGTTTCCAAGTGGAGGATGTTGGCCAGCATTGTGTATAGATTATCTCTCTGCCTGTGATGACCCACTAATGGATGAGGGGACTGGGGCTCAGAGGGGTCTTGTGACTTGGCCAAGTCCACACAGCTATTCCCTGGGGGAGCTGAGGTTCTAACTCTCCTATGAGGCCATGAACAAAGCCCCCACCCTTCTGGTTCCTAGAGTTGGCCTGGGAGGGCCCTCATAGCCATCTCTGCTCAGCCCCCCCCCAAGTCTTAGGGACAGATGAGGGGGTCTCTTGACTCCTGCACTGGGTCTGAGGACTAGCAGGCCCTAGAGTCTACCAGACTGCACCAGGAGAGCACCACCTCTGCTCTCTTCAAACAGCAGAATAAGTCAGCTGACTCTGTCCCCAAACCCTTCAACGGGATGTATGGCCGGATGCCGTCCAGGGTCAGTGCCCAGATGTCTCCAGCCGATACCCCAGCTTGTCCCCCATCTGCTCTTGCCTAAGTCAGATAAGAATGACAAGTCCCCTCCCTGATGCTGGAGATTCTGGCAGGTTTCAGTGACCCACTAGGTAAGTGTTATCTCACAGGAAGAAAACGAGTTTCGGGGAGACAGGGTGACATGCCTATGGTCACAGAGCCAGCCTATCACACAGGGATCTGAGCTTGAGGATGTATACGCCTACCGTCTGTCCCTTCATCTGTGGGTCAGGACAGAAGATGGCATCTCTGAGACCCTGTGCTGGGCAACCGTCCCAGGGGAAGCGGATTCAGTGGTCCTGGAACAACACCCATCATCTGCCTACGGCTCTGTCAAGCCCAGTGGTCCCTGTGAGCCTGGCACTGGCTCATCTCTTTTCACAAGAATGAACCCAGGCACAGAGAGCTGAAAGTTAGATGGAGCCTATGGGAGTCATGGGCCCTGGCCCAGGACACAGCTCCTCCTATAGACCATCCTTCTCTCCTGTGTGTCTCCGTTATGTGTATACTCCTACCTTTCCAGTCCAACCAACACCCTTCCAGATGCAGAAATATACAAGCACCCAGGCAATGGCCAGTGTGATGGCTAGTGGCCAGCGGATCTGTCCTGGCTTATCCAGCCCGTCCGTCATCTGGTGCATGTTGCGCCTGGGGACAGAGGAAAGAGGAAAGAGTCATGTAGGGCCAGCAGTGACCAGGGCTCTGACCATGTCCTTCCTGGGTGTCCTGGTGACACTGTGACCTTGTGATTTGGACAGGGACTGTGGGGCCATGACACTCACCTGGAGAGTGCACAGTAGGAGTCAGTGTCAACTGCAAATCCTGGCCTACCGAGCCTTCACCTACCTCTGCTCTGTCCTACCAGCCCCATGGGATCCTCCTAAGTCCTAGGTAATACCATAAGGCCACTCTCCTGCCTGAGACCTTGTAGTGCCTGGGACCCTCTTGTCTAGTATGGAGAACAGATGGCTGTTCTCTAAGGCCCACAGCTCGCCCTTGCTTCTCAGCATGGTCTCTCACAGGGTATCCCCTGTATCATCTGCCCCCACCCCTCACTGTGCCTACACACACACAGACACAGACAGACAGACAGACAGACCACACACACACACACACACACACACACACACACACACACACACACACACACACACACACACGCTGGTCCAGGCCACCTCTCCTGCCCTATGCATCCTCCTGCCAGGAGAAGTCATCTGCTGCTGTCACTGTCTGTTAGTATACCCAGATCTCTGATTACCCTCACAGCACAGTAGGTGTTCAAGAAACATCCAGGGGTTAATGGCTGAAGGAGAAGCCACATTACCTGCTGCCACCCAGCTGGCACACCCTCCCCAGCCCCTGCCCAGTCTCCACTCACTCCCAGAACTCCACCACGGCGCTGGTCATGTTGGTGGTATTGACCAGGCTATAGTTGGAGAAGCAGCGGTCAGTGTTCCAGGGGTTGTCACACTGTTTCCATGGCAGGGTCTGCAAGGGAAGAGTCACAGACAGATCCTATTAAGCCCCTGGGGCTGGCTAGAGAGGAGCCCACTCACCGTGTCCACCCTCAACACCCCATGCACCTGCTCACAGACATTTTTCTATCTCCTTTCCAGCAGCTCTCAGAGACAGCTAGACAAGATCACACTGTCCAAGTGTGAATCCCTGTGCCTCCAAGAACTAGCTTCCAAGCTATAGCGTGTCCACAGGGTCTGTCCCATGTCTGGTCTGGCTCTAGGCTCTTTACACATGACCTATGGGGATGAGTTTTAGTTTTTGTTTCTTCCTTCCTAGTTAAACACAGGTCATGTAAAATTCACCACTGTTCTGTATACAGCTCAGTAGCATGGAACACACACACACACACACACACACACACACACACACACACACACAGTATTGTTGCACAACAGCACTTTCTAGGAACCTTGTCTCCTTCACTCCCTGCATCCTCATCCTCCAGGATCACCCATGATGTCTTCTGTCTCTTGGACCACTTTAAGGAGCACAGGCAGGTAGAATCCCACAGCATCTGCTCCCAGTGATGGCCTTATCATCTTCAAGTTTTATGTCCATGGTGCATGGGTCAAGCTGAGCAGTATTCCACTACACACATGTACATTTAGTCACACGTGTTCCCTGGGGACCCAGGGTTACTTCTGAAGTTGGCTTTTATGAGACATGATGCTGTGAACACATGGACATCGATCCCAGTGTTCCTGAGACCTTGCTTTTGCTTCTTTGGAACCAGAATTGCTGGGTCATGTTTATAAACGAGAACAGTGAGGTGTCAGAATGGTTAAAGCTGGTTCCATGCCATCTGAGTCCATCGGACATGGGCTATTGGATTCAGTTGTGGGATGCCTGGGGCACTAGATTGAGGCTCTCAGTATGGCTGGTCAGGAAGATCCTATAGGGGACAAACTATACCTCCCATTCAAGGACTGACCCAGTGACCACAACTGGGGTTTCCCACAGTCCTTGTAGGCCCTGACCGGCAGCCACTCACCGTGGTGAAGGAGTTGTACAGGTAGTAGATGGCCCAGGAGATGATGACAATGTAGTAGATGTTCAGCCAGAAGGATAGCACAGCCGCAGCGAGGCCCACACCTGGAGTGGACACGTGCAGGCCTTGCTCAGGCACGCTCCGATACGGGTTCAGGGCTTCCTCTTTCCCGAGGACCTGGGGTAAAGCCCCTCCACATGCCCAGGCTCCCCACTCACCCTTGAACATGGGGGCCAGCTTCCACACGCCCAGCCCCCCAATGGAGGTGTACTGGCCTAGAGAGCACTCCAGAAGGAAGAGAGGTACACCCGCAAAAATGAGCGTCAGGAAATATGGGATCAGGAAGGCCCCTGGAGACGAGAAACACACTCATGGTCTCCCCAGCAGCTTTGGGGTCCCACCCGCTATTCCCACATGTCCTGCCTGGAAAGCAGTATCCAGGGCCAGGCCCAGATCCAAAGGAATCCTTCGTTTAAAATGCACACAAGCTCTTGCAAAAAGGTAGCGAAGTTCTGATATCCCTGCCACAGACAACTATCACTGGGGATGCTCAACAAATAGGGCCTGCTCTGAAAGATTCCCCCCTTCCCTCCAGGCAGACCGAGAAGATGCAAGGACCTGGCCCCCGAGGACACCAGGTGGCCACCTACCACCACCATTTTTGCCGCAGAGGTAAGGGAACCTCCACACATTGCCCAGGCCGATGGCGTAGCCCACACAGGACATGAGGAAGTCGAAGCGGCCTTTCCATGTGTCCCGGTCAGGGAGGTCCCCAGCCTTCTTCTGCACCTTGACTACCAGGGTTTTGGGCTTGTCGCTGGCCACTGGGGCCTCGCTGACCTCAGTAGAGATCTGCCCATCGGCCACCTTGCTGTTGTCAGTCGCCATGTCTCGGAGCACAAACTTGGCAGCAGGGTTCCTAGTGGGTGGGCGTGTGATATCAGCTCCGGTCCACGTGGATAGCAGCTTTGCGACCTGGGGTCATTGGAGGGGGACAGAGTGGGTTAGACTTAAAGAGGTAGCATGGATATGAAACTGCCCTCTAATCACTCCACTTTTTACCAGCTGAGTACTTGTACTTAGTACTATGACTTAACATTCCTGCTGATTCTGTCTTTGTGTGTGCGTGCGTGCATGCGTGCGTGCGTGCGTGTGTGGTACATATATGCATGTGTGTGTGTGTGTATATAAGGTCAACCTTGGGTGCCATTCCTCAGCAACTGTCCATTATTTCTGAGACAGTGCCTTTTGCTGGCCTGGAACTCTCAGAGTAGGCTAGGCTGCCTGGCCAGCAAGTCCTGGGGATCCTCCTGTCTCTGCCTCCCAAGTGCTGAGATTACAAGTGTGCACCCCCATGCCTGGCTGAGTGTGGGAAACACAGGCACATCTGATGCCAAAGGAGAGTGTTAGGCGTCTGTCTCCATCACCTCCATTTGTATTCCCTTGAGATGTCTCTCATTGAACCCAGAGATCAGGATTCTTTTAGCTGCATCAGAGGCCAGCAACCTCCAGCAATCCTTTCATCTCCTGTCCTCGGAGTGCTGGGGTTACAGGCCCATGTGGCTATGCCTGAACTCTTACATTGGTGCTGGGAATTGAACTCAGGGCCTCATGTTGGCACTGTGTTCAAGTACTATATTGACTGAGCCATGCCCACGATTGCTCTGAACTCCAGTCTTCCCATCTATACAATGGAGCCAGTCTCCTCTGGCTTGTCAGTTGTGGCATATTCAGCTTTCGGGTCTGCCAGGGTGTGTGATTTGCCAGCACCTGGCTGGCAGGATGCCTCGCACAGCTGCTTGTCTTACCTGATGGTTGTCTGCTGTAAGTCCTTTCCTAAAGGCTCCCTCCACAGAGCCTGCAGAACAGAAGGGGAGAAGGGCAGGGAGGTAAGTGGGCAGGCTACACCAGATGGGGCTGGGCTGTCAGCAGGAGGGCAACAGGCAGGGGGAAGCAGCTGGGGGGCAGGCTGTGCCTGTGACTGCAGAGCATCCCGAGCCAGGGTGACTGCAGTGAGCCCATGCAGCATGGGGCTGGCCTGTGGATGCAGAGACATGCAGGATGGGCTGTGTTGGGGCGGCTGTAACGATGGGCAGGGTGTTCCATAATTTTATCAATGGGAAAAGAGGAGCCAGGTATGGGACAAATGCTGGGAGCATGTTGGCTTCAGGAACTGAGCTGATATTTTCCTTTCTCTTTTTAAGTATACAAAATTAAAGTTTATTCTAGTGGATGTTTTTTTCCCCCCCATCCTCCATTTAAACTTGCTGAGATGTTCTAAGAATGATGTCAGAGCACCCAGAAGGTCCCTATATTTTATAGCACGGAAGGCGGAGTTTGGGAAAGTCTTCTTCAGGTGTCCTATTTAAGGTTCTGCCCCCCTAAACACGTCAACAGACATTCACGGAATTTATTTCCTTCTTGTGTGTTAACCTTTCTTTTCTAGAATATTCTATAGAAGCTGTTTAATAAGAGGACACAGACCAAACTTATGGAACCCTCGGAACAAACTGGAACACAGAGAGGAAGTGCTGCTCTGTGGCTCCCACTTAGGAGATGAGCAAAAGCCATGGATGACCTGGGTGTTATGCCTGGGATCTGCCCCAGTTGCCCCCATGTGCAGTGCATGGCATCCAGCCCCTTGCATGCAGCCTGTTACCCAGCATCATTGTCCTCCTCCTCAAGGTGGCCAGACAGTGGTAGGCTTGTCCTGAATGTCTAGCTCCATTCTCGCTGCCGTGCCTGGCCACATCAGGGAGAACTAGGCCTCAGGTAGAGGCAGCCTGAACCCTCCAGGATGGAGAGATCAGGAGGTGGAGGACGGAACCTGCTCCAGCACACTGCAGACTCAGGCGAGACAGACAAATGTGCTCCGTTGTCCCACTGTCTATTCCAGTAGGCTCCGGCTGCCATATTTATTCGGGATGATCCAGTTACCTCAGGCCAGGTCTGACCATGTGGCCTAAGATAGCCAATCAGATTCCTTCCCTGGGGTTTTGGTGTGAGGAAAGAGAGACTTGGGGACTGCCCACCCAGCACTCAGGTTGGCAGAGAGAGCTGGCTGCTGAGGAGGAAGGGGATGTCTTGCTGATGTTCTAGCTTGCATTTCCAGGCTTTCTTTAGCCAAGCTACTCTGCTCTGGGATGCCACAAATTGTCCTTTACTATGGCTTGGATGAGACACACCAGAGGTCAGGCTGGTGGTGAGGCTTGGTGCCCACCAATGTCATTGTCCCTGCAGTAGGTTGTTACAAAACCGAGTCCCACCTTCTCAGTCTCTGTCCTGCCATATCTCAGGAAGATTCAACAAGAAGGCGTTTCTGATGCCTCTAATTTGCCATAGACTCTCAGCTTCCAGAACCATGAGCCTCCAGGCAGTATCCCAAACTGGCCTGTGGCATTCTGTGACAGCAGTACTGATGGGCAAAGATGGTCCCTATGGTCACATGTGGCTCTGAGACTCCTTGGCCCCTTGGGTCCTCAGGAAAGGCAGTCCACAAGCCCTTGAGTCCAACCCAGGGGTCCCAGGTGGGGCTACTTGGAAAAGATGGCCCTGAGGGAGCCAGGCTGTGATTTCTGTTTTCCGGAAATGCATATCTGGATTCAGCCGAACACCTGCAGCATCCGAGAAAGAGCCGCAGAGCCAAGCAGGAGCTGTGATTTCATGTCTACGTCTGAACATAAACAGAGGAGGCTGGTGTGATAGAACTGATGCCCAAGGGCGCATCCAGGCTGCAGAGACTGGGATTTGCCTGGTACTGAGGCCACTTAGGTACCGAGTCGCACCTCAGCTCCCTCTGGCACCTTCTAATACAGGGTGAGCTGCCTCGCCTCTCTGACCTCTAACTGGATAACTGGGGGAATGACAGCAATAAGGCCAGGCACGTGAGTATGCACAGTAACTCTGGCACTGGCTCACAGGGGCTCCGGAAATCTCAGACACTACATGGACTTTCACCATTGTGTGTGGACTCATATGTGCACCCAGCACTACTCCTGGCTGTAGCTGCGTGGGAATATACCAGCAGGGGTATTACGGGGATGGAGGGCCTGCTACTCCGAGACTCTGTCATTCTTAACGGGGCACACCAGGTGTCCTGTGGGTCCTTACCTCAGCCCAAAGAGGAAGAGGTCCAGCTCATCCCCATCGGAGGGTGAAAGGGGAGTTGGATGTAGAGATTGCTCACAAGAATGATAATATGATCAGGAAAACATGACTCTCACCCAGAGGTCTCCGAGAGGGTGATGTTAATGGAAGAAACCAGAAGGAAAAGAGTGGTGAGTGTCTCAGTGATGGCCCGTCCCTCCTCCGTGTGCTTCTGTGACCAAATCCTAAAGCCACTGACAAAAAACACAGCTAAAGCAAACACAGAGAGCTCTGCATGGCCCTCAGTTGGAGACACTTTGCAAGGAAGGCTCTAGATCAGACATGGCAAATGGGTCAGAAGCAGCCCTTGGGCTTGTTTTATTTGGCCACAACAGCAAAATTCAATTTGAATTAGAAGTTGGAAATGTGACACTCGAGGACACAGTGTTTTAAACACCAGGAAAGCAGTGCAAAGACCCCCAAGGCAGGAGGGAACCCTTGGTGTTGGAAAAGACAGCAGAGAGGCCAAAAAGGGAGCAGATCCAGGTGGAGCAGTGACAGGGGTCACATCACACAGTGTCTCAGAGGCCAGAGCCAGGGGTTCAAATATTATTATTTTTTGTATCCTAAATGGGCAGTGCTATCTCATGCTTCTGGATCTCACCCTAGCTGTGACAAATGTTTCAAAGGGTCAAGAGCAGAGGCAGAGAGGCTCTTGGGAGACTGAGTCCAAGAGAGATATGGGACTTGGTCTTGGCCACTAGGGCACTGGGGCTCCACCCTGGAGCAAGGCCTGGAAGCCTGCTGGTGGCCTAGAGATGGGCAGTCCAGCACTGAACCAGTGGCCAGCTATGAAAGAAGGGAGTGCAGGGGAACCCCCGAGGGACAATCTCCCTCTGTCTCATGGCTTCAGAAGGCCCCATGCGTGTGTGCGGTCATGTGGGTGGAAAGCAGGCAGAGGCTGAAAAGCCAGGGCTTGAGAGTCAGGAGTGCCATTGTCCCAGCCATGCCTTGTGGGTCGGAGGAGGAGGAGGAGGAGGAGGAGGAGGAGGAGGAGGAGGAGGAGGCAGAGCAACAGGCTTGGCCTGAATTCTGCTCCTGCCTGCCTCTTCCCCAAATCTGGCTTCCTACGTCCCCTCTCTCCTCTCCCCTTCCCCCTTCCTTCTTCCTTCTCTAACTTCCCCCCCCCTCGCACCCTCCCATTCTCCCTCCCTCCTTCCCTGGCTAGGCCCACTGCTGTTTCATCTTGCTCCCTCCCCTCTGCTCAGTAATTACTGGAATGGCAGAGGCTTGTAGCAGCTGTAATAGCTCCACTTGCTTTTATCTCTTTCAGAACTGTGATGGCTCAAGAAAGGAATTAATATTGGGTTTGGATTCTTGCCAAAAGGAAACAATGCATTTTATTATCTGATTGAGAGGGAAATGCTAGGCCCACCCTTGGGACATCTGGTGTATACCCAAGTCCCCATGCATGAATCCTTTCATAGAGGCGCTGCATATATTGGGCACCTACTGCATTCCTGGTATATCACGTGTCCAGACTTATTGCAGATACATAAGCTGAGAGTTACTACATTCCCCAGGTAGAGAAGAAAACTGAGGTTGCCGTGGGGTAGGGGTAGCAGCAGGAGGTGGGACGGTGGTGTCCCATAGGGCTTTGCAGCTCCAGCCTTGCTGTGTACAGTGCAGTTCTGCTAGCCGCAATGTCCACTGGGATCAGGTGTGTGATACAGGTGTGCTGGGTCTTGAGGCTGTGAGGTAGGAACCTCAGATTTTATGGGGGGTGACTTTCTGTCTGATCCTTGCAGAGTGCTTAGTTAGGATATTTGGCTTGGGCTAGTCTCAGGCGTCATGAATGTGGTGAGAATCAAAGCCAGGACACACGGGATGTGCCAAGTAAAGGGCCGTTCCAGCTGTCACTCAAAGAGATGATTAGCCATGTTCGTACTCTGTCATAGAGATCAACTAGCAAGGATAGCTAGCTAGCCCAGGGAAGAGAAGCTAGAGGGAGGTAGAGTCCTGGAAGTCGGCAGGTGTTCTTGGAAAAAGGGCTGCTTTGGTCCAGATTTGTGGGTGTGCCCAGCTGAACCTTGAGAACAGACTCCATTCTTGAAGCCTTGGCTGACATGTAAGGGGCCAAGGAAGACCCATTCCTGGTGCAGACTGGTTTAATACCCCACGTATATATCTGCACAAGGCTCAGAGAAGCCTGGTGAACTTAGGGTCACACAGCACAAGAGTGAATTTATCTTTCCAGTCTTCCGACTCTTCACACTCATCCAAGACCTGCACACCTCTTTACGCCTCAACTTACCCTGAGGTCAGCAGCAGCCCTAGCTGCGGTTCTCATTAGAAAGTACTAGATGCTAGGCTGTCCTAGCATCCCACTGAGGTGGTCCAGTAAATTAGTTCCCTTCTTGGGGCTCAACAGAACTCTCACAGTGTTTTCACCCTAGCTCCATGCCTGGACCAGGGAAGCATAAGGTACACCAAAGCTACAGGGTCCATAGCCCCATCTCTCGTACATGATGCCACAGCTCAAAGGTGCCAAACAACCTGCCTCAGATCACCCAGAGCTTAACCTGGGCCATGGAGTCAGAGCCTGGCCTACCACCTGCCTCACCTTGTGCATCCTGGGATCAGGCCTGGGTAAATTCACTGAGGCTTTACGCTCCCTGGGCCCAGAGTCCATCCTAGTTGGTATGGCCACAGTGGGGGAGCTGAGGCTGCTGGGAAATGAAGTTTCCTGGGCAAAAGGAAGAGGAAACTGAGGTTCTGGCCCTGCCAGACCCCAGGAAAGAACAACACCAAATACATAAGCAGCTGTGGCTGCCCTGAATAACTATCGAGCTATTAATTATCAACAGCCCTATTTCACAGAAGGGTAAACTGAGGCACAGAGAGGCTAAGTGACTTGTCAAGGCCTCCTAACCAGTAGCTAGATGTCAAGATTTGAGCAGCCAGCTGGGCTGTTGGGCCTGTATGCCAATTGCTCTATTTTGCTGGCTCTAGAGGGGCCCTTCCAATCCTACCTTTTGTATGTGCAGGCGGCTTCCTCCAGGACTAAACCCCAAGGACATGTCCTGCTGCTCTCTGAGGGAACCTGAAAGGCCACAGACCCTAGAGCCCCTGTGTCTGGCTTCAAGAAGGCTGCATCTCCCTGTGAATGGTGGATGAGTTGCACAGAGGACAGTTGGGGTGGGGCTGCCCTAGGAGCTACTTAGGGGTGTCTGGCCAGAACCCCTCATTAGACTAAGAGTCTCCTCCTAGAGACCCTGGCTCTCAGCTCACTTTAGACACAACCTTGCCAGCCATGGGGAGCACTGAGCTCACATCTTAGCATCTGTGTAGCCCTGAGCCAGTGCCTTGCCCTCTCTGTGCCTTGGTTTCCATCTGTGTGCAAGCAGAGGAGCAGGGCTCTGCTTCCCAGTGAGCCTAGTTTCCTCATTCAGTCTCATCCTCTTTCTCTCTCCATCACACTATCCATCGGCATCCTGCCAAACTCTGTTCTGATGCCTAATTATCTACAGTGTCTGGTGGTGCACCTCATTTTCTTGAGGCAATTTTCAATCTAATCTGCCCAGCGTTGAGTGAGCCAAGCCCCATGCTGGGTGCTGGGGGATGAGACTTGAGATGAAGTCTGTAGTCTCTTACAAGGTTCCCAGGGTGTTTGAGAGATGAACGCAGATGGACCAGCACCGTGGATTTCTCCCTGGGCATAGCCACTTGCTGTACAGGGCCTTGTGTACAGAAAGGGTGTTTATCCCACAGTGGGGCTGTAAATCGAACCCACTAAAGCTCCCAGTATGTGTAATATGTTCTGTGTATCTCATGCACCATGTCATTTGCCTCTCACCACATCCCCTTCACACAGAGATGGAAACTGAGGCTCTTGGTAAGGAAAGCCTGCCAAAAGTCCAGGAGAGGGTAGTCAGACTGGATGCCCAAGTTCCAAAGCATGGATCTCTGTGGGGACACAGGGCCACCAGCACACAGGGAAACTGACCTGAGAGGTTTTGGCACCACTGCCTGATTCCTGTGAGGGAGGTGACAGCTCTGTACAGATGGGACTTGGTGCCCCCTATAGCACCACACACAGCATGTGTGCTCTTCTGAGATCCATCTTTACGGTCTAAGGACATCATGTGTCCCCCAAGCAGCGCTGTGCCGGCAAGTGTTTAACAAGGGGCTCTCAGGAAACCTGGCAAAGCGCTGGGTGGGGGGCAGGGAAGGAACCCACAGAGGTGGCAGGGCTACAGGGCTGCAGGGCTGCCTCCAGCTCCAAACAGTGTTTTTTTTTTTTTTTTTTTTTTCAGATGCTTTTTCTTATCCACCACCCAGTGACCTGGAGCCCTCTGATGCTTCCTATAAAGGAAGGCCTGGACCACATCCCCTCACTGGTTCTAAGCTTGCTCTGTAGACCCGAAGAGTCCCAGCTACTTTCCCCATCCACCTAAGAAAAGGAAGGGAGGCATGGGGGATGGATGTGAAGGAGGAAGGAGTGGAGAGGGTGGGGGTTGGGAAGAGGGAGAGGAGGAAGAGGTGGGTGGCAGGAAGGTCTCTTGTCCTGCAGATGCAGGCTTTACAGATGCCTGTACCCAAGGAAGGATGCAGCACACATTCACCAGAGGCAACCTGAGAGGCTTGGAAGAAGCCAAGGTCACTCAGGGGAAATGATCTGAATTCAGACTTGGCCTCAGGGCATGGGCCACTGAAGTCTTCTGTAGATCCTAACTAGGTTGGGGTTGCTAAGTGAACCTCACTTCTCAGAAGGACTTCTATGCAGGCAGCTGCCTGCCCACCCAAGCCCTGTGCTGGGACACAAGGCAACCTCACAGCGCCAGCCAGCCAGGGGTGCTATCCCACCTCCTTTCCTGGCCTCCTGTGGTGGCACAGGCTGATTCTCTGGAGGGCCTCAGTTCCAAGACTGCCTCTGCAAAGGCCCTGAGCTCAACCCACCGGAAGGATTAACTGGGATCAGGAAATGAATGACAGGGTGACCACTTGGCATTCACTCACATGGCTCTCTGCCTTGTAAAACACACTGTGAGAGCCCATGGGGTTAAATAGCCATTCTGCCTCTTTCAGAATGCTGGAGACTCCCACGGGAGTTAGCAGAATGCAAATTTGGGGGAAATTAAAAAAAAAAAAAAAAAAAAAAAAAAAAACAAACCTCGCCAGGGCTAGTTGAACTAAACACATCTCTAGTAAGTGACATGTAGAAGTGAGACCAGGAGGAGGCCCAACTGTGGCACAAAATGGCTCAGCAGTGAAGGTAACCAGGGACAGCTTTAAGGTTTCTGGTCAAGCATCCACACTGGGGGTGGGGGTGCCCCCTCCCGAATGCCACAGGCTTTATTCAGTCTTTCCAGAAGGCATACTGTCAGCAACAAGGTCACCCAAGGTCACTCCCAAATGAGTGATCTTTGGGGTAAATAGGTTTGCATTATACAATGTCTACTTAGAATGTTCAGACTTGAAAGGGGGCTAAGCTCTGCCGTTACTGTCACCTTGTCCCCAACACCCTTACTCATGTGTGTAACTACTTGGTCCTAAGTAGCCTTTGATTTGCAGTCCTAAGGTACATAATGCCATTCTGGTCCCTCAGCAGAGTGCTTCTCTGGGAGGTAGTAGAAGGGTAAGGGTAGAGATAGCCCTTTCTAGCCAGGTTTGGTGGTACACACCTCTAATCCCAGCGCTCAGGGAGGCAGAGGCAGGAGGACCTCTGTGAGTTCGAGGCAGGCCTGGTCTACAAAGGAAGCCCAGGACAGCTGGGTCTAAAAAAATCAAGAGGTGGGGAAGAGTGGGGGAGGTGGAGGAGGAGGAGAGAGAGAGCGCCCTTTTAGGAGGTGTCAGTGTCTTAAGGTGATGGAGTTCAGAAAACTGTGTGAGGCATTCTGCTTTCTATTTAGAAAACAAAACATCCCATTTCTCTTTTCATAAGATCTCAGCCAGGGTAACAAAACAAACAAACAAACAAACAAACAAACAAACAAACAAAAGTGCCTAGAGAATTGGTTCTCAACCTTTCTAGTGCTGCTACCCTTTAATAAAGTTCCTCATGTTGTGGTGACCCCCAACTATAAAATTATTTTCGTTGTTATTTCGTAACTGCAATTTTGTTACTGTTACAAATCATAATGTAAGGACCTGGAGAAATGGCTCAGAGGTTAAAAGCACTGACTGCTCTTCCAAAGGTCCTGAGTTCAATTCCCAGCAACCACATGGTGACTCACAACCATCTATAATGAGATCTGGTGCCCTCTTCTGGCCTGCAGGTGTACATGCAGGCAGAAAATTGTATAAGCAATAAATAAATCTAAAACAAGACAAAACAAAACAAAAAACAAATCATAACGTAAATATCTGTGTTTTCCAATAGTCTCAGATGACCCCTGTGAAAGGATTATTCGGCACTCCACCCCCCAAAAGGGGTCACAGTCCACTGGTTCTGACTCTACCCAGAGGTTCACTTTCACCAGCACACCTGCTGTTGACCCTTTCCCTCAGCTTTCCAGAGAGATTTCACACTATGTGCCCCCACTCCCTCCTATAAAGCAAAAGTCCTGACAGCAAGAACTGCAGAAGATGGCAGACAGTCCTAACAAACTCCTCAAATCCTGAGAAGTCAACGCAAACGTATGAACTTCTGCTTGGGGCCAAAGGGTCATTAGATGTTTGTCACAAGCTATGATAGGAAGAGCAGAGCAGGACCCAGGCACATGGAGCAAGAAAACCTTTTTTATTTGAGTCCCAGACCAAGATGAATGCTCCGGGGCCAAGGTTAGTCACATATGTTCTCCAGGGAAACAGAATACCTCATTTCAGGGCTTGTACTTGGAGGGTAAGAGGAGTACCAGGGCCACAGGAGATGCTCACCCGCTGACATTGTTTATGTTTTGAGATAATGGTAGGGAAACAGGAAGAGGAAGCATGGTGGGATTTCTGTGCTACAGGAGCTGGGGAAGAGCCAGGGAGAGGCTGATCACTGCAAACTCTTCCAGTGAACTCCTCAAGAATTAGAGTGTTGCCAAAACCCCCGACTGAACATGAGCAGCACTCATTTGCCGCTGAGTGAGTCCCCCGACCTTCTTCTGACTGCAGGGATGGGTGTGGGGAACGTGAACCTGGCATCCTGTCATGCAATAACTGTACGGGACCCGCAAATAGGATTCAATCTTATCTTGAGGGATGATGGGTCTACTCAGACAGGTTCATGAGCATGAACAAAATGGCTGCCGGCTTTCATCGCTATTGGCGATTGCTGCTCTCCCTTTCTGCCTCTGAAATGGCTACTTGCCAGAATCCAGCACTCTCTCTTTCCACTTCCAAGAAGGAATGGGGTGACAGCCAGCTCATGTCCCTATCAGCATGCAGAGGATGCACTCTGGGGTTCCTCAAGGTGTTACCCTCATATTCTCTGCTCCCTTGATCAATCCAGAGGGAAATACGTTTTACCAGCTGGTTGGGAGAGAGCTATAAATGGTGTGGGTGAAAATATTTTCCAAAAGGACCTGCAGCCTATGGTCATTTACACAGCTGGTGGAAAGAACCCATCTCCCCCAGCGTGGCATGCTCATGGATCTTTAGGGACACGGCGCACGCAATATGCAAAACATCATGTCTGATTCCGAGGACCAAGGCGTCTGTGTTTTCCACTGATGCTCTAGCCTAGCATCTTGTGCACCTGCACTGGCTTCAGTGACTTTCATCCTTGCAACTTCACAGATGGCTGTAGCGACCCTTGCTCCTGGCCTTTCTCCTTGGGCTAATGACAGATGGTGGCGGCTAGCAAGGGAGCCACTTGGGACTAGCTGGTGGCTTCACCTGCCGTGGTGTATATCATCTTGTGCTTTCCTGTGAGATGGGAAATGGCATTCCCTCCACTTTCCAGCTGAGGATCCTGAGGCCCAAAGACGCATGACCTGACTAAGGCCATGAAGCTAAAGAAATGATGGGGAATTTGGCTTTGATTTTAAAACTGACACCTCTGGCTGGGGTGGTGTGTAGTTTTCTTTCTCTTGCCTGACATGTTCCCGACTGTCCAGCAGAATCTTCACATTCATTGCCCTTGTCACTTAGGGGAAAACAGAACTCTGCAGGGACCTGACACTAACCCCTACTCCATTACCCCCACCTAAGACTCAAGCAATCAGTTCCCATCTCCTGTGCCAGGCTTTCCCTGGAGCTGGGAGAGGCCAAGAGCTAGCTCTGCCTCTTGATGGTATGACCCAAGCAAGCCTTGGAGTTGCCTCCCCTCTACCTAACTCTGTATGACAGTGAAGTAAAGTGTCCCTTTCTGAGTAGGCTGGGAAGAAACTCAAGTATCTTTGCAGCGATCCCATCCCAGTGTTCCCACCCCAAAGCTGCTCCCACCCCAAAGCTGCTCCCATGTATCCTGTTGGGGAGCCTAATGCCTAGACATAGTCTCCTCAGCTCTCTCGCTGGCTCTCTCACTCCAGAAGCTCCCGAATCAGCATTCCACGCACATAACTCTCCTTGTGCAACGCCATTATCTCCCGAGGACACATGCTCCGTTGTCACGGCAACCCGAGTCCTTCCTCCAACTCTATTTAATAATTTCTCAACAGTCAAGCTGGGCTGGCTCGGGGCAGGGAAAAGAGCAGTAGAGCTGGGTGAGAACTTCTGGGTCCTAGCACCTAGGACAACTGTCTAGACCTCAGTTTACCCATCGGTAACAGAGGGTCACCTGCAGTGGGTAAGTTTGTGGTTTTATCTTCAAAATCATGAGAAGTAGCCTTCTAAGTCTAGGGAGCCACCATGGGGACCAATGTGGGAAGTTAGAATGACATTTTAGGCCTAAGAGTGAACTGGATGGAAGCTGTCTTGGGCGATGGTACTCTCTTCTGTTGAACCAGTTCTAACATGTCACCTCCAGACACTGAACCATCTCCCCAGTTCCCTAGTGTTAGGGCTGGGGCTGGTTGGGGCATACAGCTCTGCTAGCAGCTATCATAGCCCTATTCTATGGATGGGAAAACTGAGGCAAAAACAATTATCATGCTGGAGAAGGCCCAGATTGTCCTCAGAACACAGTGACACAATTATCCAGGAAGGCTGAGTCAATGGTACATGGAGAATGGCCTGTCTGCTACCTGTCCCTACATCCACTTAACCCTCAGATCCTATTGCTATGGCTCTCAGCTGCATGGCTTCTAGCTATCCCTTAAGGAACCATACAGATGATGGAGAAGAAGGAGGAAGGGTGGTCTGCATCCCTGAATGGATGCAGTTTCCACAACGAACAGTTCTTCTTTCATAGAAGCTGGCACACAGTAGTTGTGCAACATTCTATGTGGTACAGCTGGTTACCCACACCTGTCCCGGTAGTTAATTTGTTTAGGTCCTTCCTCAAAAGTCTCTAGGAAAGTCTCCCAAAGCTGCCATGGGTTAACCTGAGGGTCTCAAGCCTGGGAAGGACACTCAGCTGCCTCTGGGACCTAGTCAGTCTCCACGGGTGGGGAGGTGGTGGTCTGCCTTAGTCCAGGACAATGGCACTGCTTTTGAGCAGGCTGTCGGCAGCCCTGCACCGCTATTGAACTCCCCTGGGTTGGCATTTCCATTGAATGCCCTAGCAAATGAGCGGTACCACATCTGCTCTGTCATTACTGCCAATCACTGCCATTTGGAGAAAGCGCTTATCTTACCCAGCCATTAGTCTCAGGAGGGTGTCATGGAGAAACTCAAAGGGGCGAAGAGGAAGTGGGGTGGGCAGTGTCTCTCACCCAACCCTGCCCCGAGCATCAAGAACAGGCAACAGCAAACTGATGACTAACTTGTTCGGCAGTATAAAGAAGGAAGGGACCTACCTATGGTCCTTGAAGCCTAAAGCCAGGAAGGAGGTAGCTCTCCTTTTTCTTAGGTATGCTAGCCCAGGCTTGATGGAATCCCGGCTCTGTCACATGTCTGTGTACTAACCTGGGACAACTCTTCAACTCTGGTGCCTCTGTTTCCTACAAAGGACATTGGTACAGTGGTTGGCTTGGTATCTGGAAAAACCTCATGTGTTCATCCTTCCAGAAGAAATCTATCAAATGCCCCTGTGGCACGCACATGCCTTTAAACCCCATCTTCACAGACATGCACACACAGTAAGACCACTTCTCACCCTTCTCCGTGGATGCTGGGTGTTTTGGGGGGGGGTATTTTTCTTTTCCTTTCCTTTCTTTCTTTTTCAATTGCAGATGAGCCCTTGATTTCAAGCTCTGGAAACAGTGGCAGTGACAAAGAATGAGCCCCATCTCCCCATGTCGCCTCCTCACTCTTAGCTCTGCTCAGGTGATTTTCAAAGACACGAACAACATGGAAAAGCACCAGGTTTGGCATCAGCAAAACACCATCCAAACATAGCTGACAAGAAGGACACCTGCTCCCCTGCCCGGAACCCAAGAGCATTCGCTGCAGCACCAGGCTTGGAGTGGGTGGAGTGAGGGACCCAGCCTTGTCTAAGGGCTGGACGTGGGACACTTAGGCAGTGGTCAGATGTATAGCCATGACTTTTTAGATACCTCACAACTAGGGGACTGGAGAAACCCTGCCCAACTGGCCTCCTACCTTGTCTACTGCGCCCCAGAGGTAAGTGGCCCAAACCTGTAAGATGCCAAAACCATCAACAGGGCAAGTGTTCAGAGGCGATCCTGACCAGATGTTCCCATCCTGAATCTTGCCTCCCAACCCTCTGTGCCCTCTGGCAGCTACATAAGGCTCCAACTGTGGGCTTCAGGTGGCTTGGCATTCATAGGCACATTGCTCCACATCGTTCCTGGCTCCTGAGACCACAGGTCCCTCTGTAGAACCTCACAAAGGCTGGGGGGGGGTGTTCATATCACCCCAGTTCCTTCAGATGAGCAAGCCTGTGTCATCCAGGCCTGTTTGAGAACACACACATCTCTCCCTCTCCCACATCTGGCTAAGGCGGGGGCCAAAAGATCACACTTTTGAATCCTAAACTCTGGACATGACCTAGACCGTGACAAGTTCTGGCCACAGCCCAGGTACGGCTCAAACAAATACAGGAAGGGCTCTTGACTCTGCAGCCTCTTGGCTGAGCCCACCCATGCCCCAGGTGTTGTAGGTCCCTTTCCTGCCAGCATGGTGCTTCCCCGGGCTACTTCTCAGGAAGAAGGGCTCAGGAAAGGGGAGGGACGTTGATCAGGAAGCCAGGGGACAGGTGAGGGCTCAGAGCTCTCTGCACCTCAGTGTCTTCAAAAGAGAGAATAGTAAAGACAGTTTAATCTTTGTTTGGCGCACTTGGCTCAACTAAGAAACTGCTTTGAAAACTGGAATTCTACATAGTAGACGAGTGCATGCTCTCTCCCTCGTGCAAAGAGAGCTCATCTAGGTCAAGGTCGGGCGGTCGGATTTAGGTTTATAAGAAACCTAGTTTGAATCTAGACTCTCTTTGGTTGATGGAAGATTCTTCTCTAGGACTCTACTTTCTTCCCCTGGATCACTTCCCCATCCCACCAGCACAGGCATGGTTTACAAACTGTAAAGTGCTTTGCTGATAGCCGGGGGTTGTGTGGTCAGCACCAGTTTGCAGCCAACCAGAACACTGATTCTGAATGTCTCCACTCATCTCCTTGTGGCAGCTGCGCGCGCACCGCACCTCGAGCTCTCTGCTCTTCTCCAGCAATAAGGCCAGGGAGGCAACCTGCTGCCAATGCCTTCCAGGGCATCCTTGACCTTGAATGTCCCTCTGTCTAGGGCTCAGCTATCTGAAGGGTTGGCACAAGACGCTGGTCTTGCAGACAGGTGGGCAGAGTGGCAGGACACTGTCTCAAGCAGCCACCAATTCCCGCCTTCCCTTCCTTGCTTTTGTGCCAGGATTACACACACCCAGCCCCAGAAGCCTAGGGCCCCTTTGCCAGCCGAGGGGGCCTAACATCCTAATGTGCTCCGTTCCAGCACATCTCCCCCACCTCCAGAATGCCACCGCCAATCATTCTCCAAGACCTGGTCTCCCTGTAATTTCCAATTTGTGAGATATATAAAAATAGAAGGCTATTCGCTACAGGCAGCTCACATCGGATCGGATGCCACTTTTTGTGTCATGTCAGATCACGCTAAACGGAACCGATGGCTTCCTTGGGCTGCTCTCAACGGCTTCTGCGCAGGGAGGTAGTGGGGGCGAATGAAGAGATATCTGGGAGTTTGGGAAAGGTGGTGGCTGGGTGCAGGCCACCAAGACCAGCTTTAAATGAAGTGAGGGCCACAGATCTGTTGGAAGAGGATGGTGACCTCAGCTAGAATCTCAGTTCTGCATGATGGCAGCAGAGGTCTCCAAACTTCAGCTTCCCCCTAAGTCAAGAGGCATTCTCTGAGGCCTGGCTTTCTGGAGCTGTACTTAGGCTCAGGCGCTGGGGATGCAGGAGACACTGTGGTAGGGATCGCCTGCAGGGGACTTTATGGCTGGTTTGGATTCAACTCCATTTAGGGTCCTCCTCTGTTACTTTGTCTGCACAGGACCAATTACACACACCTCACAGGGGCTTGTGAAAATTAAACGCTGCCACAAAAGTGCAGCACGGGCACATTCTCCGGCGTATTGTCAGTACGCAGATGAAGACAGCCGTCACTGTGGCTGCCATACTGGCACGGGGGTAAGGGATTTTGAAAATGGTTCCTCCATTTACATCTGAATTCCAGCTTGTGTTCACTCTTACTGCCTGTGCCAGGAAAAAGGGCTTTGCCCTAAGTAGGCTTCGCTCTTCTTCCACCTCCAAGGGCTTAGGTTCGGTCAGGAGTAGACAGTGCTGGGTGTCTAACAGTTTACAATGACACCTCCCCCAGGAAGCCCTATTTTGGGATTCCAGTCTGGCCACCCAGTCTCTTCCCTCTCCGGGGCCAAGCTCTCTTCTACTATTTCACAATGGCTTTCAGAGAATAGGGCAAAGCTGGAGAGAGAGAGAGAGAAAAGAGAGAGAGAGAAGAGAGAGAGAGAGAGAGAGAGAGAGAGAGAGAGAGAGAGAGAGAGAGAGAGAGAGAGAGAAGCTACCAAATCCTGGAGCAGTGGATGCTTGGTGACCTCATCAGCTGGGGGAGGGGCTGCGGGCTGCTCTCATTAGCTGGGGGAGGAGCTACTCTTTGCAGTTGAAGTCATTTCAAGGTCATCTGAAGTCATTTTAAGGTCATTTTCATCTCTTCAAGGGCTGACCACTATTCTCAAAGTAAAGAATTGGTGACATTGCACAACTGAGTGGAGAGACAGATTCTATTTGGGCAAAGACAGGCCAGATCCCTTGCCACATTTTCATTTTAGGACCAGGCAAGGCTGCAAAGGGGGCTCTTTCTCATTGGGTTTGGCTTCAGGAATGCAGTTGAGGGAGAATGGAGCTGAGTCGACACAGGTTAGGATCAAGGGGCTACCTGGCATGCCATGGAACAGGCAACAGGAAAAGGCACGGACGGGCATGCTTCCTACTCTCAAGGTCATGGGGAACCTTCAGGATGAAGAGGGCTGCAAATGGTGGCCAAGGCTGGCTTTGCTATGGCCAACGTAAGCAAGAGACAGGGAGGGAAAGACAGCCCTGAATTTCAAGTGACCTGAGATCTCTCACAGCCAATCCTAGAGATGGTATTGTGTGGGAGACGATTTAGTTAATGTTGCTCCTGGTTATACCGCTTGCTGGGAAGGAAGAGAAGTAGTCATTTCTCTGTCAGTAGGTCCAGAGGGGCTGACTCACTGGCCACCCTGAAATCCCACTGTCAGAGCCCTTCACCTGACTGTCCCACTTTACAGAGGTAAAGACTGAGCTCCAGAGAAACACAACATGGCTGCCCAGGCTTGGGAATCAGAAGAGCACGGGTCAGATCTTTGCCTTGCCTCCTCCTTGCTGTGTGACCTTGGGCAAGTCACTTTCCTGCTTTGTCTCATCCTCTCCTCACTTCTGAAGTAGGGTTAGGGTAGGAATCACAAGCTTGGCACACCAAAAGGTTTCAACATCCCATCTCTTCTTTCCAAGGGCGACTAGAATGTGGCCAAGGTCACCTGGTCAAGAAATAGCAGTACCCAGCCCAGGGCACTTTCATTCATTCCTGGGTGTGGATTTGAAGGAAGCATTTTACTGCCTTCCTGCCTCACCAGCACAGGTCCCAGCTAGCTGCACCATTAGGCCAACACCTGCCAGACAGGCGGGTTTTTATGCTGGAACACATATTGAGTTCCTGCTAGATGCTGGGCCATGGGTAAACAAATTCACAGCCCTTTCTCCTGGATTGCCAGGAATGTCAAATACTGGGATGACACAAGTGTGGAGCTACTGTGTATCTTTCCTTAGCCTTGCCTTTACCCTCTTAGCTTTTATGCCTTAGCTTCTGGACCCCTCGTTAGATCGTCACCCAGGAGACCTTACTTCTCAACAAACGTGGGTCCCAGGAATAAGGACTAGTCACTGACCACTACCATTTTCTCCTTCAGTGGTGGCTGCCTGTCTTCTCTGCCTTCTTCAGGGAACCCCACTCCACAGAGGCTCTGGAGACAGGCTGGCCTGTGTCTCACTGCCTGGGACTCACTGTTTGTCCTCTAGTCACTGGCCACCAAGCCAGCACTTGGCTGGAGACAGAGCGCTTTCTTTGTTTGCCGCCTGCCTGGCAATTCCTTTCTGAGGCTCAAGGGAGGCTCAGCCATTTTGCCCTCCTGCTCTGGGGGAAAGCTCCCTCCTTCCTTCTCTCAGCAGGGGCTCACACCTCCAAAGGCCACTTTCTCTTTCCTTCCTTTGCTTGAGAAGGGGTCTGAGGATGCTTTGACTAAGGAGCTGCTGGGGCTGGTTCATCCTTCCCAGACCTGGGGTGAGGGAAGACTGCACTGCACTTTGAATTCCCACAGATCTCTTTTGTTTTGTAATTTGAAAGTTGGGATATGCAGGCTCCACTATTTCCAGCAAAGTTCACAACAACAGAGAACATAGGCAAGATCCAGCATATCGTTTTTTTTCCCCCTCCCTCTTGTTCAACACACACCCTGAATGCCATAGAAAAACTGGGGCTAGCATCTAGTTCCACTCAGCTGGACATAGTCCCTTCCCTGATGTGGTCACAATCCCTTTCACTCCTGTTCTTCGCTGGCAGGAGGTCCGGCCGGTGGACCTCAGGTATCTTGGTCTTATCAATTGGCTTTCAAAAATCCGAGTTTCTCTTTGAGACTTAGGTCTGTTTCCCGAGAGGAACACTGGCTCCTTACAGAGCTCTGTCCATTCTGAGTCTGTTGTTGGAAAACCAAAAGCAAACACAGAACAGGACATCTGTGGGTGTTACCCATGGGGACGGGGTGGGTGGCTATAGAGAGACATAGAGAAGCTTTGGTCACTGCCACAGAAAGGAAGGAGTAGACACCTGGGGAAGGAGAACCACGGGAAGTCCTGGCCCAACCAGCCTCTTGCACCAGGCATCTTTCGGATGAGCAGGGCAGCAGCGCCAGCTTGCGCGCGCGCTCAGCCCCAGCTGCTATGCACTTTCTTGGAGCTAGGGTTTCCTGAGAGCTTGAAGTGCCCCGGGATGGGAAGGAAATGTCCCCATCCTCAGGTGGTCCCCAGTCCCTCCATCCCTCTGCTCCTAGTGAATGAGGCAC
Source organism: Acomys percivali (assembly GCA_907169655.1). Taxonomy (NCBI): domain Eukaryota; kingdom Metazoa; phylum Chordata; class Mammalia; order Rodentia; family Muridae; genus Acomys; species Acomys percivali. Next base: position 29,066,031 of record OU015745.1, read on the forward strand.
GCAGACTGGGAACGTGGCGCATGTTAGTCTGGCCACTCCTGGACACCCCTGCCGTCGGCTGGGGAATGAACCAGGACGTCGACGGCATCTGGCCTCCAGCGACCCTGCGGTCTCTGGAGCATCCCTGGGCTGCAGCCGGCGCACGTCGGGGGCGAGGACGCGGGACGCTGCAGCCTAGGGGCCCGCCCTCCACCCAGCTCACCGATGCCAGCCTCCCCTCCTACCTGCAGCCGGGGCTGCACGGGCCGCTCCGGCTCGGCCGCGCAAGGACGCGGGCGCCTCGGCTCCTGGGCTCGCTCAGCTCGCCTGCAACCTCTCAGCTCGCTAGGGCTCCGAGGGCGGGCAGAGGGGGCGGGGCTGTCGGGACACGCCCACTGGGCGGGGCTTGTCCGCGCCGTCTTGCCCGCCCCTACCCTGCAGCCTCCATATCTTCCTTCCCACCTTTTTTGCCCCTGCTCCCTCTCTACTCTCCCTTCTGCTCTGCTCCCCTCCTTCCTCTGCCTGCCTCCTCCTACCTCCGCCTACCCCCTCCTCCCTCTGCCTGGCTCCCCTCCTCCCTCTACCAGCCCCCTCTTTCCCTCTGCCCTGCTTCCCTCCTTCTTTGTCACTGCCCCTCTCTTCTCTCTGCCTGCTCCTTTGCTCCCTCTTCTCTGTCTGGTTTCCTCTCTCCAGCTCTCCTCCCTCTCCCTCTTTTGGCCTCCATCCTCCTTCAGTCTTCTGGCCTCAAAGGTCTACGTTAATTGATCTATTGGTTTCTCTGCCTCTGTCACACCTTCTTTCTTGGAGGCACTGTGGGAGTGGGCAGGACTATTGCCCTTCCCTACCTCTCCTGTCTGCTGCTACCTTCCGTGGGAAACAAAGTTTCTACCTGGAGCTACCAGGCTAGGAAAGACTTGTCACTGCAGGATCGATCATGGAGACGTGTGCGTACGTGCGTACGAGCGTGCGTGCGTGCGTGCGTGCGTGCGTGTGTGTGTGTGTGTGCAGCAAACCACAATCTGTAAACCTCCAGGGTTGGCTAAGGTCCCTAGGTGCTCCGCTTCCAGCTCTTGAGGTATGAGGGCTTGACTAGAACATCTTTGCCCCTGGCCAGCCCTAGCTGCTTCTCCTCCCAAGTCCAGACCTTCTGGCTTCTTCCATAGGGGCTTTGGGGGAAAGGCGATGCCTGCCTTTTCCACTGGTCCCCAAAGACTCAGAATGAATTCATTCTCTCCAGTTTCAATGGCTTCCCCACTTCTGTCCCCGAGTCTGGCATTCAGTATCTGACCTCCCCCCTCTACTTTCATCCACCCTGGGGTCTCCAGCCTCAACTCCCAAAGGCAACCTGAGTTCTGCCTCTCTTTCCACATTTAACTTCCACAAGCGTTGAGGCTTAGTGCCCTCTGACACCTATTGACTGGTTACCAGGTGGTGTGTGCACTTCAGACAAATCTTCCTGGAACTCCTGTGAACCACGCACTTGTCTGGGTAATAGTAGACACAGGCCACAGCTCCTCTTATGGGACAAGTGAGAGAAACAGGCTTTCCTGAAATAAACATTTGCAAGCCCAGAATGACAAGCTCTGCCAGGGCCACCCATGAGGGTCCCAGGCCAGGTTAGGTCCATTCATGAAAGTGCCACTGGAGTGTGAGCTGCTGTGTGCATGGGTGCACAAAGCTGTCAGGGGAAATGTGGGTGTGGCTTCGAGCAAGATTAGGGGAGCAAGGAGAAGAGTTGCTTTCAATTGCCTCATGATCCTTTCAACGTCTTCCAGTCCAGGGACTTTGGTTTTTACCAAATGGCCTTCTCCCCAGTTCTCACAATTATGTGATTGGGTATAGAACTCTGTTCCACAACTGGAGATGTGGTCAGAGCATGCCAGCCAGGGTATATCATCTCAAAGCACGGGCATGTGACAGATGTTAGGCTAATGGCACCCCCACCTGAGACTTTAACCAAAAATGTTCATCACCAACAGGTTTCTAAATCTGGGGCTGCCACACCTAGCTGAACTTAAGAAGACATATAGGAAGGCAGAAATAAGGCAGACGGGACTGATCTAGCCATGCCTGAAGGCAGACCGATTCGCTGAATAATCATGTTACGTTTTTAAAGATTAATGCGTTTTAATTTTATGTGTTTGTCTGTGGGTATGCTCATTTGTGCGTGCCTGTAGCCTGTAGATTTCCAAAGAAAATCTTGCACCCCTTGGACTTGGAGTTACAGGTGATTGTGAACCACCATATGGGTGCTGGGAATCAAATCTAGGTCTTCTGGGACCACAGCAGTACTCAACCACAGAGATATCTCTCCAGCCCCTCCCCCTCATATTCTTGATCTGCTTTTTATTTCCATCTTTCCATATCTCTGCATCTGTTTGACTTCTCACTGAAAGCTGCTCCTGGCTGGCAAGATAGCTTCTTAGGCTTGCCTGTTGGATATTAAAACTTTCTTCGCAGTGCTCCCACCTCCTCACCCCTGTGCCTCCCAGCCTACCTGTATTCCTCAAGGCACA
>OU015745.1:29073434-29087685 GCA_907169655.1 Acomys percivali
TATCTATCTATCTATCTATCTATCTATCTATCTATCTATCTATCTATTATTGAAGCAGGGTCTCTCAGTGAACCTGGAGCTCACTGGCTGGTCAGTGAGCTCTGAGGATCCTCCTGTCTCTGCCTCCACCTAGCACCAGAGTAACAGACTTATGCCACCATACCCAGCTTTTATGTAGGTGCTGGGGATATGAACTCAGGTCCCCACACTTGCTCAGTGGCACTTTTCCTACTGTCTGGTCTCCCTATGGCCCAAATCATTCCTTTTGATTATTACACTTAATTCTTTGTCCTCCTCCTCTCTTCCCATAGAAACCCACCAGGAACAGCTCACTACAGGCCCTTCTAGAATGTTCTTTTCATTAGAATATATTTCTATATTCTTAGAAAACATGGGGGAAGGGTCCAACTTAATGAAAATGAGATAGATTTTTTCCTTTGTCATCTTGACTGGACTGGGGGTCACCTAGAAGTCAGGGACCTTCTATGAGGGGATTTCCAGAGAGGTTTATCTAGGGAGGAAAAAAATCCACCCTGGATCCATATAGTTTGCACCATCCCATGAGCTGGGCTGACCTTTTTTTTTTTTTTTGGTTTTTCGAGACAGGGTTTCTCTGTGTAGCCTTGACTGTCCTGGACTCACTTTGTAGACCAGGCTGGCCTCGAACTCACAGTGATCTGCCTGCCTCTGCCTCCCGAGTGCTGGGATTAAAGGCGTGCGCCACCACGCCCGGCTGGGCTGACCTATTAAATAAAAAGGAAAACAGTTTTCTGAGCACCAGCGTTCATCTCTCACGCCTTCCAACCTGTGGATGCAACATGACCAGCTGGCCCCTCAGACAACAAGCCAAAGCAAACCCCAGCTCTTAAATCCCGTTTGTAGGCTATGCTGTCTCAGCACTAAGGAAAGTCACCAACATAGGAAACCTTATTTTGGTTCACAGTTCCAAAAGCTTCAGACCATCAAGTGGGGGAGGGTGTGACAGAACAACTTGCATCCTTGTGACCAGGAAGGAGAGAGAGAGAGAGAGGGAGAGAGAGAGAGAGAGAGAGATTGAGAGATTGAGGGGGGGTGCTGTAGTTGAGTTTCCTCCTCCTCCCTTACTCCTTTCTGGCCCTCAGTCCGTGGATGATATGATTGTCCCACTTTAGTTAATCCCTTCTGGAAATATTGGACATGCCTAGGGTCATCTCTCCTTCCCTCAGACCCTGGCTTGAAGTGCCCCTGCGACTGACTTCCAGGATGCTCGATCCGCCTGCAGTTGCTTCTCATGAGCTCTGGACAAGTCTTTGCCGAGCTCTCACCATGAAGCTCCAGGGAAATTGAAATCTGTGAATACCAGACAGCCAGTCCAGCCTGAGCTCCCCCAGGGCCTGCTAAGCAGAGCTGGAGCCAGAGCTGATATGGAGACAAGTGTCCAGCCCGGGACTCTGGCCAAACCCCACAGATGGCCGCTGGCCGCCGAATCAGGCACTGGAGGGAGGCCCAGCTGCGAAATGCTTACTCCCATCTCTGAGGAAGACAGAGAAGGGGCTTGGAGATTTCTCCAAGGGGGCAGAGAGGGGCTGAAACAGGAAAGATTGTTGAGGGACTCCTACATGGGAGCTCAGTCCTGAGACCAGGAAAAGACCCCCATCTCTGAAGCAGTAGGTGTCAGAGGAGGAGGTAGCGGTTGGGGGTTCAAGGTGAAATAAATGCCCGTAAATCCTTCTTTGCTGTTTCATGGATTCCCTCTCCCAACTTTCTTACTTCAGGTCCTAGGCATGCCCTGGATATGACCAACCTGTTCCTACCTCAGGGCCTTTGCATGGGCAGTCCCCCCACCTCCCGAGTCTAACAGATCCTAGGCTATTGTTCAGATCTCAGCAGCCTTCTCCCTGGCCTTCTCTGATTTACCTTTTATAAAACGGTGCTCTGGCTTTAGCAGGGACTACAGTTCCACAGGAAAGATAAGGATCCCTGCAGCATAAAGGTCACTGCAGAGTCCCACTGTGGGCTTGAGGTGGGGAGGCTTTCCAGAGGAGGGAGTCAGGTGGCCAGGAGTGAGCCAGGGAAAGTGAGCCGGGGAGGGATTCTGGTAGGGAACTTAGCTTACTTAAAGGGTCTAAAGAGAAGTGTGAGTGATAGATGCCAGGAAACTGAGGAGAAAGCACGGGGACAAGGGAGCCTCTCGAATAGTGTGCAAGTGTGCATGCGTGTGTGTGTGTGTGTGTGTGTGTGTGTGTGTGTGTGTGTGTGTGTGACAACCAATTGCTTGGGTGGCCAGTTTTGGAGATGTGTTAGAATCAGAAGGTAAAGACAGGGAGAGCACTGTTCTAGGCAGGTCCCTCCCCGAGAAGCCAGGGGGTCCTTGGCTGGAGTGCCAGGCCTGGCCCTTCCAGGCTGTGTGTTGAGAGGGTTCTCAGACTAGGGCACCTACATGGCCTGGTCTCAGCCTGAGGCCCCTCCTGTGTAAGCAGTCTCTAGTCTTCTTACCTGTGTCAGGGAAAACTGCCTCATGGGTTAGATTGTGATTCAGTGAGACACGGATGTATCAAAGAGACAGACCAAGAGGAGGGAAAAGCTGCTGTGGTTTAGGGGAGTCCAGAGCGTCTGGAGAATGCCCAAATTTTCTCTGAAATAGACCTGCCTTCTACCCGTTGGAGCCTCCTCCCTCCGAGCATCTCCCACAGGGTCATTTCTGAGGCCTAGACAGGGCCCACACTGGAGTCATCAGCCAAAGACATAAGGCCCCACAGCCGTAGCTCAAGGCCAGGTGGAGCCAGAGCAGTGTGGAAGGAGACAGATGGCCCCAAATGAGGGGCAAATGAAGCTGCTAAGTGGCCCTCTGGGAGTGAGTGTCCCGCTTCCCATCTGTGAGGCCTCCTCTGCCCTGTGGAAGGGCCTGTGTGGTTGGGCCAGGCTGTGCTGGAGCAAGCATGCACACTTGGTGACTGCACGCACACACTTTCACAGGAACCCTCTGCCTGCCCGCTTCCTGTCACACCTGCACTTAAGTCTGTGTGTCCTCAGGCTCTCCCACACTTTCACACACACAGAAGACACGCTCCCATTACCCAGGCAAAAGTTCCTCTTGCAGCAACAGACAAGGAGCCCGGCTTTCTTCCAGGGAGATGCTCGTGTTTGATTGGTGTCTGACCTACCGTTAGCTGGGTGGTGCACTCTGAACTTGTTCACGCCCTCCTCCGGATCCCCAGGAGGGATCTCACTTCCCCATCTGCAGGTGATGGCCTCAGGAGAGCGGTATATCTCTTCTGGCTGGAGCTTTAAGAGCCTGCTCTACCATGTGCTCTTTACCCTCTACTGTGGTGACCTTCAGAAGGGCTCACCTATTGCCTCTGGGCCCCAAGAGGTATTCTGCAGGAAGTAGAGTCTTAGGAGACTTATACAGTCCCTGGTGAACACCAAGGATTCAGTCTCAGCTGCTGAGCATCTCTGAGCAGGGGGCTGTTTGTTACTGCAGCGGAACCCACCTATCACTGACAGATACAGAACAGTTACATCAGATCAGCTCACACCCTACGTATACCAGCCTCTTTGAAACATTTACCCCACCCACTCAGCTATGCATACTCACTGAAGGACAATACCATGCTGGTGTGACTGGTGGGGCTCTTTTGATAAGGACCTTGGTGGTAGGGACACAAGAGTATGGGACACAGCTGTGTTCACTCCATGGTACTACAATGGGATGGTTTCATGGCAACTGTTCATTTATCAAGGCCTTAGCGAGCAGCCTTGGCTGGGTAGGAAGGCTCTGAGGCTAAGGGGACTGGGTGCGTTCAGAGTCAGGAAGCTTGATCTCAAGCTTCCTATGGCTGTGTGACATTCCTCCATCTGTCTGGGGATAGGGATGGCTTTGAATTCTGGAAGGCTGACTGGTCACATATGGAGGACCATTAAAAGACCATGGCTTGGGGACAGTGCTGGTGGTACATCCATACTGAGTGTCTGTTCACAACAAGTGCTTATGACTCATGCCATCTAAGGTCTCCTCAGCAGAAGCCTGTGGGACCCTTTCTGGTCTGAAAGCCTGTGCTGGGTGTGGGTGTAGGAAACACCATAGTGCTTTTTCCAGAACCCAGGTCAAGAGGGCTTTTGGGATCATGGGGATGCCAGGGGTAAGTGATCACCTCAGTTGTGTGTGATCTTTTGAAGTGGGGTTATGTATTGCTGACGTCATCGTCTTTGGTGTAGAAATAACCAGATTCAAGTTCTAACTGCTTTATTTTCTGGCTATGGCATCTAGGGTGCAGGCTGGGCCTTGGTTTACTCATCTGTGAAATGGGCTCGATCATTTGGAGTCACCATGAGGATGAGATTCCGCTTTAGGGGTTGTTGCCCATCAGCATGAAACATGAATGGTCACTGATCTAGAGTGACACACCCTATTGACAAGGAGTCAGCCTCTGCTGATGACTCTGCTCTTCCTGAGGGAGCCGGAGGTGGCCATTCGCTTGTCATTGGGTCTAGGCCTACCAAATGCACCCAATGTCCCATTTGCGGACCCAGCAGCGCAGCCTGGGCTCTGCTTCTTTTCCTAGGATACAACTGATCCCTGACCCCCTTTTCCCTTGTCTAGTCTTATCACTTGCCAGAACATTCTGCAGCTGGACTGATGGATGGCCTCTCTTTGTACTCTCTTCTTCAATGGAGGGGGGTAACTAAGTTCAGACAACTCACGCTTGTTTTAGGGAGAAGCCTGGGGTCAAATTCCCCAGTGGGAACACTGTGGGCAAATTACTGCTCGAGAGCTGCAAACTGAGGGCAGAGAGGCATTGGCCTGGTGTCAGGGCAGGCTCGAGACCACAGAGCAAGAAGAGAGACTCAGGCACATCCTGCCTGTTCCTCCTGCACCTCCCCTGACACAGACATCTCCTCTCCTGGGATTCCCTTTCCAGGAATGTTGGGTCTCTCTTCTCAGTTGGAACAAACTCCTAGTTATGCTTCAAAGCCCAGCCTGGTGCCCACTCCAAGTTCTCTAACCAGCCCTGTTTGCATTCCACTCAATTCTGAAAATGTTTCCTCCAAGTGTTTATCGCCTTTTCTGGGTCTACTGAGGACAGTCCCATCCACCTCAAGTCTGGCTGAGATCTTCCCGAAGGCCATATTTACCATCTTCACCTAGGGACAGGCGACAGACCCTCTGTGAATTTCACTTTTGCATCTGCAAAGAGGGGCTATTTATAGGGTCCACTTGTAGGGCAATGGGAAGGTATAGTTATGTGAGTCATCAACTGGCCTCACCCCAGACACTGGTCCAAGCCACATCTGTTCTACCTTCCCCCTTCCATTCTCTGTTCCTTCTTTCCTCTTTTCTCTTGGGAGCGTGTGTGCTGTTCTGTCTGGGTCAGGGAGCAAATGTTCTTTTCAAGTGTGTCAGACACGTTCTGCAGCGTCCCGCGGCTTCTGGTCTCCCTTTGGAGCTGGGGGGAGGGCTCCCTCACAGCATGTCATTGTTTCAGCATCTTGCTCTCTCTCCTGCTGGCTCAGAGCAGGAGGCTGGCCCACTGCTGTGGGCTGGAGGAAGATGAGACGGTCTCTGTGGTGCCCTGGCCTCTTGAAGCTGTACTCTGCAAAAGCAGATGTCACTGACCCTAACCAGACTCCCCACCTGGCTGGTCTTTCAAGTTTGTGATTTCACATGTCTCCTGGGCTGTGCTGGCTTGTGCTGAAAGCATGAGGTGGGGGCAGGAGGGTGGCTGAGACCTTCACTTTCCCATCAGGTGCAGCTGTCTTTGTGCTGGGTCCCTGACAGCCTGTTCCCCTCTCCTGCCTCCTGACATCCCTATGAATATAAATGGTTAAGACTTACCTATGAAGACAATAAAGAGGCTCATCCATCCATCCACCCACCCATCCATCCATCCATCCATCCATCTATCCATTCACTCCCTCATTCTTCAATTTTCTCATTCACCCATTCATGCCACATTAGTTTATATTAATTCCTTCCCTCATCCACCACCCCCTCATCATTCATTTCTTCACATTCTTCCTCATTCATACATTTCATCTATCCATCCATCCACCCATCGATCCATCCATCCATCTACCCATTGATCCATCCATCCATTCTTCCACTCACTCATCCCCTCTTTCATTCAAACACACATTACTTTCTCCTCATCTTCCAGTTGGAATTCATTTCCCCCAGGCCACACAGGTCCTTTCTGTCTCTTCTCCCCTAAGTCTAGACATAAATGCTGCCAAACCTGGCCTCCTTTTCTGACCCCTGTTGAGCCATGCCCCTTCACATTCCCAGCACCTTGTCTGCCTTTATTTTCCACTGCATCATGTATTATCCTTTATTTTAAAGAAAAGGTCTCACTATATAGCCCTGACTAGCTTGGAACTTGCCCTGTAGGCCAGGCTGGCCTTGAACTCATGGAGAGACTCTGCCTCCTGAGTGCTACAATCAAAGGTGTGTGCCATGCCTGACCATGTGTCAACCCCAGGAATGCTCCATAATCACTGGTCCTTGGCCTTCCAGTCTGTAAAGTGCACAACCTCCTGGGGTTCTCTTGAAGACTGTCCAGGGAGCTCTGCATGCCGGCAGTGCAACTTACACACATGGCCATGGATTTTTCGAGTGTAGCCTATCACCACCCATCTTTCCCAATCCAGCCATGCCTTTCCCTCACAGCAACCCTCCCTACAGTACTCTTAGAAGTGTCCTCAGAGTGTTCCTTTAAAATTCCACTTCTACCACCTGGGACAGGACGGGAGAAGAATTAATTAAAGAAGTGGTGCTTTGATGCCTTTCAAACAGAATTGTACTACATCGGGGTGTGAATTACATGAGCCAAATTGCCTTGAGAAGACATGGCTACACATTTCCAATGGGCCTTGCCTAGAACCCAGGGTTAGGGTGCCTTAAAATAGGGGTTCAGGAAGAGTCCTGCCAGCCCCTGCGGTAGCTTACAGACATGAGTGTTTACTCCTCCATTCCGAGTACTTTAAGAGGCCTCGACCTTGTATCACAAGGTATGCACAAACACAGTGGCAAATGGCAGAAATGTGGCTTTGGGGCATTAAGCAGTCTTGGGAATCAGGGTTCTGTGGGGTTGTGAGCCTATTGGGTTGGGGTCTCTGATTGGCTTTCTCTGAGAGCCCCTAGCACTGCTCCAAGTGGAGTCTGCATTGGGCACAATTACCTTTGGTTGGTGGCAGTGTTGTCTGGGTCACACTATAGAGGGGTCTTTTAGACTCTTTGGTCTTCCAGTTGCCCTGAGTTGAGAGAGGCCATGTGTGGATCTGTATCTTGTCATGGAGAACCTCTATCTCCAGAGGAGGGTCAAGGCTTGAGGGACCTGAGCCTTAGAGGACAGGGTGGCCTCTGAGCTAGTTGGCTGGAGACCAGATAGGAGGAGGGATAAACCAGATGGAGAGAGAGATGGAGAGGGAGATAAATTCCCACAATGAGAATCAGGGAGCAGTTCAGAGTCCTTGAGTTGGAAACAAGAGGTCTTTAGGGACGATTTAAATTCTAGGTTTCACTCTCAAAGCCAGAAGCTCCTAGCTACAGTTGGTCTGGTTGTCTCTGTGGCAGCAAGTGAAGCTTGTCGTGTGGCACTGGGCCGTACCTAAGAGCCTTATTTGAATGCAGATAAGCCAGGGTAACAACAGGCTTTGGCTGGAAACCCACTGTGATCCAGGAGTGAGTTACTTCTGGGATTTTTGTGTGATTTTTCCCTTAGAATTCTGTGAGAAGTCAGGCCAGGCTGGTCCTGAAGGGAAAGAAAGGCGCTTGGGAAGGGAGATGCAGGCACATTTAAACATAGGGTTGGAAAAATCATCAAAGGGTACAGACAACAAAGGGTACCTGAGGTGAGCAACTGTGAGCCTGTCTGGACCTGGGGAAGGAGATGGCCCTACCGGAATAGTGTGGAAACAGGTGTAAGCCTAGAAACAGGAAGGCCCAATGTCAAGCTCAGCAGAGCGAGAGGTCCACACTCAGGTGTTCAGGTCCCTAGAATAGGGATTGCAGTAAGACAACTTTGGACTTGGGCATTTGTTCTTGTCCCAACTTCCTAACTCTTGCCAGGCCCCATTAGCCAAGCCCACTTGTATGTATGAAAGGAAAAGGGAGCCTAAAGGTATGGCTCTCACCAGCCTCCTGAGCCATTCAGTTACCAGTGGAGGACTCTGGGAAGTAAAAAGTGCCCTCTCGACCCCATCAAATCCTGATGTGATGTTTCCATGATCTAAAGGGCTGGACTTAATGGTCCAGAGAAAACAGGAAAGGTAGCCTTTTGTCAAAAACTATTAATAATTTCAAGACAAAATATAGAGATTGATTGTCACACACCCTCGGGGCTGGCTAGCTTCCAAGACACAGATGAGGAAGCCGAGAGGTGCAGCAGAGCTTCAGGCACCTCATCAATGGCTCTTATACCTGGGCACAGCTCTGCCCATTGTCACTGTGGGATCCCATTTTTGTCATATCATTGACAAATAAGACAGACTCAACACAGCCAAGAATGGCAGGAGCAGGGCCAACAGGTGAGGCTGGCTCCAGCTATGCCCCATGTTGGGCTTTGTCCAAAGGGTTGATCCCGCATTGTGCTCCCCAAGCCTTGAGTAGGTAAGGACGTTTGACACCATCTGTCCCCTTCCTTAGTTGGTCTGAGCATGACTGTGGTGTGCTCTGGATTGGAATGCATTAAGGAGAGCCTGGCTGCAGAGACCTGCCAAGGGATGGTGGCTCCTGTCGGCTTATCCCAAGACCATCCATCATAGTGACATCCCCCCCCAAAGCCACACTCTCACACGCTCCATTGAGCACTTACCGTGTGCTGGAAGAGACAAGCTGCAATTACTCTGTCATTAAGTCAGTCTAGCAGTCTAGCATACAGCCCAGCAGACTGGCTAAGAGGGGAAATAGCAGTTGAGAAACCTAGAGTTAATGCCTCCGTGAGCAGCCAGCCCTCCACCCACAGCCAGGGATCAGCTGGGCAATCTCCCAGGCTTCTCAGATCATTGAGTCGCATGGCTGTGGGGCATGTTCCTGCTCTTCGAACTCCCTGACAACATTAAGCAGCGGCCCCCAGCCAAGCCACTTACTGGCTCCTGGTCCTCAGAAATGATTAGTTAATGGGTTGATAAGTGGTAGGGGTAATTTGTTGTACAGAAGGTAATAAATTGACTCCACTAGCGTGTTTCCTGGAGTTGCTTCCAAAAAATACCGTTGAGCCTTGAGTCTTTGTTTTAGGGACAATTTTCAGGGAAACCAAGACTTTTGTCATTGCTGCAACCCCATCACATGGTGAAGGCAGGATTTGAACCTGGGTTAATGAAGCTCCTGCCCCAAAGCCAGGCTGGTTTTATGTTTCCGCTCTTGTGTCCTTGGTTATAGGGATGAAGTTTGGTTCCTAAGAGTCTCATGACTCAACAGAGAGCCTCCTCAGTTGCAGCCCTCACTCCTAGCCTTTCATTGTGGCTTCATTGACCAGAACTCTCCCTCTTATTTCTGAGGTGAGGATTTCTTCAGTGTGAATGTCTACCTTTGTATGAATGTCATAGGAACACGGGTGTGACAGCCTTTGCCTGCTTGGATCTGAGTGGTGACATGAGAGGTGTGACAGAAGATTCTTATCAATTTTCGGAGCTCTCTGGCAACCTGCCAGACACATGTGACTTAGAATTAAGTTCTAATCTTCCTTTGACAATCCATGCAGCCAACCTCTTTGGGAGTGGGAAGAAGGTTGGGAGAACTGGGGGTGAGGGGCACCCTCTGAGAACTTCAAGATCAACCTCCTTCCTTTTGCCAAGAATGACTGACTTTCTGGCTGTCTTCCCAGCAGGTGTTCAGTAAACACACATCAAAGGGCTACATTGGAAACATGCCAGTAGTGCATTTGACACAGAATAACATGCCCTGTGTCCTCACAACAGGATCACTCCAGACACACACTTCAGCCCTCCCCCTCCTCTGACCTGGTGACCCCAACCTTCCAGCTCTATATCACAGTTGATATTCACCCCCACTTGGGGGTAGAAATATTGGCCTATTTACTTTCTGATTATGCTAATTGGCTAGGGTTTTTTTGTTGTTGTTGTTGTTGTTTAAAGGAGACAATCATTACCTTCAGTTTGACAGTTTCTAACATCATTAGCAGTCACAGCTGCCAGTATCACAGTGCTATTAGTCACCTGAATTGCTCCAGAAAGACAATTACTGTCTTCAGCCTGTGTCCTAACACTTTGCTGTGTGGGGACAAGAGGTGACAGAGACAGGGGCCTTAGCAATCTCCACTATGAGCAGAGATCACTGGAGGAGCCGGAGGTGCACCACTGGCTCTGGCTGCTATAGTTGGAGCAGGTCACAGGAGGGAGGAGCAGCTGTCACTGCTGCCCTGGAAATCAAAGGGCCAGGGTGGCAGGAGACATGCAATCTTAGAGCAGATTATGGCACTCCCTCTTAGACCCCAGGTAGAGTGGGGACCTAGGCCAAGGCTCACTTCTCTACCCACATTGCTTCCCACAGTCCTGCAGTGTAGCATGCCTGGAATCCATCTTTTCTTCTTCTTCTTCTTCTTTTTTTTTTTTTTTTGGTTCCTGGGTTCTCAAAGCTGCTAAGTCTCTCCGCTATTATAGACCAGTTTTGTCCTGTTAAATGTAAACATCCCTCTCTCCATCTCTATGTCCTACTTCCTTCTGTGATAAGGTGGCCCAGGCCAGCCTAGAACTCATGATCTCCCCGCCTCTGTCTCCTGAGTGCTGAGATTACAGGCGTGCACAACCACGGCTGACAAATGATCTTGATAAACATCTTTTCCTTTTCATACTGTCACCAAATGGTTATGCATGTGGTGTTAATAACCCACAGAGGGAGTTCACGTGCCTAGAACTGACAGGCATACCTTCTATTTCTGTCTTTGAGGGGCTGGGAGGGGCCTTCCTCCATTCTCTACTGAGTGGGGGTACATGTGGAGCAGATGTGGGGGATGCCCCTGGGAAGGCTGCCTTCCACCTCACAGAGCTAAGTGCAGGAGCTGATTGCTACAACTTCAAGGACAGCAATGAAGGAAGGTGGGGGTCTGGCCCTGTGTTTCTGCCCACCCCCATCTCAGTCACAGCTCTAACTTGTTTGGAACCAGGCTCCCTATGCTGAGGACTTGGCTGAAAACATTCGGCTTGCAGTGTCCCCTGACACCTGGAGAGTCCCTCTGAGGGGGAAATCACTATTCTATTTTGGAGGTGATGAGGCCAAGATGTGGAGATCCTTTCCCTAGTTTGTGGGTAACAGACCTGGGCCTCGAGCTCCAGAGACTCTTTGCCCACTCCTCTGCCTTGCCTGTAAAGTGGGTCCAGGGAGATGGCTCGGCGGTAAAGCACTTGCTGTGCAAAGGTAAGGATCAGAGTTTGAATCCCAAGCACCCATGTAAATGGTGGGTGGGCATGGCAACGGCCCGGGATCTTCAGAGCAAGGCAGAAGGCAGCTAGCTAGACTACGAGAATCAGCAAGGCCTTGCTTCAAAGGAGAGACTCTGCATCATAAGGTATACAAAGTGGAGAGCAGTGGGGAAGGCAGCCATTGCCAGCCTCTGACCTCCATACACGTGCATAGGCAACTACACATATATACATGTGCTCCCTCAAGGTTGGTATCAAGGCTAGGATGCCTGACAGGTGCCGGAGGGGGGGGTGAGCAGCTGAGAACACATCCTCCCCAGCTTGGGGTACTTGGGTCTAGGACCCACCTTTAGACCTCTCCAGGACAGAATGACTGGACTGAGGTAGCTGTCTCTATGCATGGAGTCATCTGCCTCCCCTCCCCCCCCCCCCCGTTGGGAAGCTCTTCTGGGGTCTAGAGTCCATGTGGCTTCTTCCTTGCCAGCTCCCAGTGCCCACGGTCACTTAAGTGCTCAGCTGACACTCAGTGGATGACGTCCCATGTCATCCTGATGGGCGTCACCATTTGAGAGCTCTTCCATGAGGCTTCTTGGATAAATCCACAGGTGCTGAGGGCAATAGACACAAAAGGCAAGTCTCCCTCCCTCCCTCTCTCTCTCTCTCTCCCCCTCCCTCTCCCTCTCCCTCTTCCTCTCTCTCTCTCTTTCATAGATGGGAAGTTTAGTCACTTGTTCCTCCATCACACAGCTAGAAGGGCCAGAGCCAGGGTCCTAGTGGGGTCTGCCTGACTCTGAAGCAATTACCCAGTTTCTAGTGGCCCTCAGTGAGCACAGGAGAAGGCTACCTCAAATCAGCCTTCATAAATAGCCTATGTTGTGAACAAGGAAACAGGCAAGAAGAAATGAAGGCAGTTCCAGAAGCCACACAGCCCAGAGTGGAGGAAAACACCCTGCTTCCCTGAAACCTGCTTTTTATTTCACTCACAGCACTATGTCTCCAGTCACCTGTAGTTCCCACCCCAAATGAAGTCAGAGTGGGGGTGGGGGATAATCCTGCTCAGAACAGTGGCAAAGGCTTTCTCTACAGCCCCACAGGCCTCACCAACCTCCCTCAGCCCACACTGGCAAGAGATCTGGGCGGGGGTGGTGGTGGTGGTGGTGTGACAGGGCAAGCAGGGGTGGAGAGAATTCGAGATGACAGCCCGTGGCTCCAGGCCTGTGGGCAGGAGGGACTGGAAGTGGGTTAGCATCCAGGGCAGTGATGACCCACTTTGGGGCTCGCTAGCTCCTTCCCTGTGTGAGTCTTCCTCAGGGCCCTTCCACTTCTCACATGGACCTGGTGAGGGGGCTTTTATGTCCCACCCCCCTCTCACAAAGGAGCTGGGGACAGTAGCAGCCCTGACACACACTCTCTCTCTCTCTCTCTCTCTCTCTCTCTCTCTCTCTCTCTGCCTCTGTTAGTGGGGAAGCACGTGCTTTGTCTCCTCAGCTGTGCCAGGGAGACCTGCCTGAGAGATTCCAGCATGCCTATCTGAGCAGGGACAAGGAGCCACTCTGCCAGCCACCCGGATGACTAGGAACCAATGATAAACCAGTGTGTGTGTGTGTGTGTGTGTGTGTGTGTGTGTGTGTGTGTGTGTGTGTATGTGTAAAACACTCAGAGGGACATACCTCCAAGACAATGACAGCACACCTGCCATTGGTTAAATACGTGCTATGCATCTGGAACCTGGCATTGTTTGTTAACTTCTCTCACATTGGCCAGAAGTATTGGAGTTACATTTAATTTTCCCATAAAATATGAGGTTCAGAGAATTCAAAGGTCACTTGTTCAAGGGTCTGATGGGCTCTAGATCTAGAAATTTCTGCTTCTGGGGTCATAGTTTCTTGCTTTGTCTTAGAGAGAGGCTCAATGCAATGAAGTAATGGTGCCTAGCCTAAAAAAGCCACTTAGAGATAAGGGATTCTGGGGAGATCTGAAACAGTGTCAGGTCAGCCAGGAATTTTTTTTTTTTTTTTTTAGATTTCTGGTGGGAGCTTTATTTTAAGGAGGAACCCACACTCTGAAGGTGAAAGGTGGGTTCTAGGGGGTGGGGCCTTTAGTAATGGGCCTAGGTGTCTTTCTGTCCCTGTCGGAGGTAGTGGTGATGTATTTCCCAGGCTGGGGACAGAATGGTAACATCCTGAAACCCAAGGGAATGGTTGTGTCTGATCCCTGGCATCTTGAAAACACTCTAGACTCAGTCCCCCAGGTGGCCTCGGATGACATCCTGGCTGACATCCTTCCACCTGCTTAAAGAGGAAGCAGAGGCATTCCTACAGCTGTCTGGAAGATGCAGCCCTGGGGTCAGGGTTTCTGGTCTCACTGTCCCTACACTGACCTCCTGGGAACTTGGTGACAACCCCAGTTGGCTGCAGCCTGAGTGTAGGCTGCGTTGCTGTTGCCTGAGGCAGAAATCGACTTCTCCAAGACTGCTTCTCCTCGACATCCCTTCCCCACCCATCCTGCTTGGGTCCCGAGTGTCTGTCTCCCTCATCCCCATACCTAACCCTCCCTCCCCATCACCTTACTGTACTCCAGCAGGGACCTCTTTGCCTCTGCCCCCCTCCTCGGGGAAGGCGGGGCTCAGCAGCTGTGGCCACCTGCTGGGAGCACCACTCTAGCCTTGGCACCACTTCAGTCCCAGGACAGCTCCCTGTCATGGCTCCCTGCACACATCAATGGCTAATGTCTGCCTTGCTGCTCTGTGGACTTGTTCTCCACAGGCCAAGAGGCTGCTGTGTAGTGTGGTGGCTGAGTAAATGGGCCTTTCATGAGACTGCGTTCAGTGAGTTGCTGGAGAGTTTGAAATGAGCTCAAACCTGTGCTTCCTGCTGGGTCATCACACTGGCAC
>OU015745.1:29087785-29107699 GCA_907169655.1 Acomys percivali
GAGAGAGAGAGAGAGAGAGAGAGAGAGAGAGAGAGAGAGAGAGAGACGGGGGAGACGGGAGGTGGGGAGGTGCTGGAAGGCCTTTGTCCAAGAATCCAGAGGGAAAAGCTGGGGAAAGAGCTGCCCAAGGTCAGACCGTGAGGCCCCTGGTGCAAAGGGCAAAGCTATAGACCCTCCTTGCAGACTAGACCAGGACAAGCTTGCTGAAGCCCTGGCCCTAGTTAATCACCAATGGCTGGAACCTGCCATCTGCTCCAGCTCCCAGCTGCTGCCACTCCTGGGTATTTTCACTGTCTCTCTAGTCCCCCTAAGAGGCCTGCCTCCCAGGTTCACTACAAAACACTTGCATTTCTTAGCTGGCCAGGGAATGGCAACATCTTCTGTGGGAAGACCAAGCCAATAGAAACATTTCGTGGCCAGAATAGCTCAAACGTTGTACAAGAAAACCTGTGTGGCGTATATGCTCACTTATAATTGGGCACTAGCCCAAAAGGTGTCCCATGAAAATCTTCTCTTACCAGGAGATTAGGATAGATGTGAGGACATCCTCCTGGGACTCTAGGTAAGAGAACGAGAGGAGAAGGGGAAATAGAAGGATCCAGAGGGTCCTAGAAACCTACAAGAGGAACATTGTGATGGGTGGATCAGGGCTCAGGGGGGTCTGCTCAAACTATTATACTAACCAAGGACAATACAAGTAGTAAACATTAAACCCCTACTCTGATCTAGCCAATGGACAGCACAGTCTCCACAGTTAGGTGGAGAGCGGGGACTGACTCTGACATGAGTGCCCCATATTTGACCACCTCCCCTTGGTGGGGAGGCCTGGTGGCACTCAAAGAAAGAATAAGCAGGCTACCAAGATAAGACTGGATAGCCTATGACCATATAGTGGGGGAGGAGGTCCCTCTCGGTCTTAGACCTAGGGGAGGGGAATAGGGTGAAAGAGGGAGGGAGGGAGGAATAGGAGGATACAAGTGATGGGATAACAACTGAGTTGTAATCTGAATAAATTAATAAAATAAAAAATTAAAAAAAGAAAACCTGTGTGTTGTGGTATGTGTGCACGCACACCTATGCACATGTATACATACATCTAACAGGTACACACATGACAACTCTCGCACATATTCTACATCCCCACTTCCTCTTCAGGTAGGGTCCGAAGTAAGTTCTCTCACACCATTTCCTCCTGCCAGCTCCTCCACACTCATCGCCCATGACACAGGTCTAACAATGCCACAGCGTCCTCCTGACCCAGGCACAGGGCCTGTCTCTAGCAAAGCATAGCCTTCAGTGGGACTCAAGAGGCTTGGAGCTGTCTCTGTCCCCATGCCCACATCAGGGGCTTCCATGCTCATTCTTGGGGAAGCCAGATCATGTTCACAACCACAGAGTGAGGCCCTGCTCCCAGGGCCCAACCTGGGAAATAAGAAAACAGGTTGGAGATGATAACAGCCAGGGATTCTCAAGCTCCTTAGGTGGAATTCAGCCTCTAAATCCATTCCTGAGTGTCCACAGGCCACCTTTAGGAGAGCCACACAGAACCAGGCTATGGTGTACCCATTTCTTTCTGCCATCCATACACACAGGCTCACAGCGGTTCCCTTGGGACTAGCTCTGGCACTTTGGGGGAGCACCTTTCGACTGGGCAGAGTCTCTAAGCTGAGGTCCTGCCTCTAGAGAGACCTGGATTTCTGTGGGTACTGATGCTGGGCCCCACCTTCTAGGATAAACTTAGCCAGGGAGAGGAGCCCTGCAGGGACAGCAGCTAGAGTTAGAGGTAAGATGACGCTTCAGCTACACTGCACAGGGTACCCGGGGGGCCAGGTAAGTCCTGGCTCCAGGCCACGGGCTCTCCCTGTTTTGTGGGGCTGATTCAACACTTGCTAATGGGGAGTGTGTATGCAGGAGGAGTCTTTGCTAGTTCTGCTGGGGCAGGTTTAGGGCCTGAGTAAGGGAAAGGAAAGGGAAGGAAGTTGAGAGGAAGAGAAGACTGCTGACTCCAACCCTCCCTACTGTCAGCATCAGCAGGCCCCAGCTGTTGCTAGGCAACTATTTATCCTCTAGCTTGATCCCACCCTTCAGGCCACCACGTTTCCCTTTTTCTTCTTTATCCTACCAAGAGCACTGTGAAATCTGCATCTGACAACACACTGTCCCTTCACAGATTAAAAACCATGGAGCCACTGGCCACTCTGTGCCTGGTGTCCAGGAGTGCCTACACACACACACACACACACACACACACACACACACACACACACACACACACACACACACACACACACACCAGGGAGGGCATGCTGACACCAAACCATTTCTATTTAAGTGGAACTAGGCTGAAAGAGGTGAAGGGCTTGCAACCACACAGTGGTATATGCTCTGCTCCACTCCCCCTGTAGTAATGTCTCCCTGGGCTTAGGAATCCTACCAGGGATCGTTAAGGGTCCTAACAAGGTTCTCCCAGGCGTCTGTGAGCTTTGGCCCTGCAGAGTTAGGATGTGTTCACTTACTGCACTAGTAGATCTTGGGCAAGTTCCTGTTTACTATAGGGACTCTGATTCTCACTGTGTTTGACTTGGGGACAGCTTTTTAGTGAAGAACAGAGCCAGCTGATGTAGCCTCACTCAGCTCATTCTCCACTGGTACCCTTAGCAATGAGCAGCTGTTGCCTAGCAACAGAAGTAGGGGATAGGGGTCTTCAGAATCCCAGGGTCTGCATAAACCTGCCTGAATCCCACATCCCAGGAGTGGGCTTTGGAGACACTGTGCCAGCCTCAGACCTGAGGCTCAATGCCAGGTAACAGAGAGAGTCCTGCTGGTCTTGCTGAGGTGCTGTAAGGCCAGGCCTGGCTTCTGATTATTGGTTTCTTCTGTTTGTAGCAAGGCATTGTGCCATCTTGCCAGGCTTAGGAACTGAGGCTGTGAGGATAATAAGTCAAAAGGTACCTGAGCCTTGACCTTGGAGCCCCCTCCTTCCACAAGGGGCCCACCTAGAAACAAAGGGAATGTGTTCTGAAGTCCACTCTACCCCCCTCCCCAGATGTGAGTTTACCCCCAGAGTGAAGCAAAGCTAGGTCCTGACATGAAAACAGGGGTTTTGGCTGGAAATTAAGCACTTTGTAAGCCTCGGCTATTCAAATACTCGCTACAACCTGGGAAGAAGGGACTGAGACCCAGAGAGGTTAGGTGACCTGCCCAGCATAACACAGTCAATATCTGAAACTAGGCCCGTGTGACTCCAAACCCTGAACTTCACAACACCTCTCCCAGATTCCTACCCCAGGTTCCCACTCGAGAATTTGTGTGTGTGCATGCACACACATGCATGTTTGTACATGTGCTTGCATGTGTGCATATATGTGTGTGTGTGCATTCATGTATGCATGGGTGAGCCAGCATGATGCCAGACATAGGAAGTCAGCAGCTCTATACCTGGGATGGAAATTTGACAGCAGTGGTTTTAGCTGAGAGGAACAGCAAGGTGCTAGACGTGGAGCCCTTGTTGTGGCAGGAGGAAGAAGGACAACATGGTGGTTACATAGTAGGAAGGAAGGGGTCAGGATGATGAGGTTCCCCAGGGCCCTTTGCCTTGCCCACTATGATCTGTTTCAGGATATTAGGGGAGAGTTCCTTGATGACTGTTCTCCTTCCTCAAAGGGTGTTGAGGGTTCTGAAATGCCTGGGTAGTGGTGTGTGTCCCATCCCCAGGTGGAGCTATCTTGAAGGCTATTTGCAGCAATCCTCACAGGGTCTGCCCTTGCAACCCTCTTGGGTCTGGCAAGCAGATGGAAGGGGACAGTGGCTGCCCAGAGGAAGATGGTTGGATGAGGTGGGAGAGACTGTGGGAAGTGGGTAGAGGAGGGGGGGAAGAGAGAGAAAGAGAGGGGACAGGGAGGGATGTGAACAGCTGACTAGGAAAGGAAGGTGGCAGAGGAAGGGGCAAGGAGGGGGATGGGTGCTAGGGACACAGGGGTAACAGAGCAGCAGGGGGAGAGGGAAGGTACCTGCATGCGCCATGAGCCACAGGCTCTGCCAAGCAAAAAAGGGTGAACAGCAATTGCTCCACCTCCCCACTCTCTTACCCAGATAGTACCTTACAGTGAAGACTCGGTCCCAGCCAAGACCCGATGACACCAAATTTCTAAGAGAAGAGCGAGAGGTCCTTCTAAAAACACAGCCAAGGGTTTGCCAAGAACTGGCATTCTCACCAAAGAGCTAGGGCTCAGGGAAGCCCCAAACCAGATCCACCAGCCTCAGTATCCTCATTGACAAAGTGGGCACAAATGTATCTGCAAAACTTACTATTGGGGGCAGGGCTGCTCAGACAGAAAGCATTTGGGAGGGGGGCAGCAGGAGCTCAGACCTGAGTCACCAGAGTCCATGGGAAAGCAAAGTGACCATGATAGTGTAGGCGTACGTCCAACAGTGGGAGGTGGAAACAGGTGGGTTGCAGGTCCTAGTGAGAGACCTGGCTCAAAGATTAGGTGAAAGTCAGCGGGAGGGTGGTGGTGGTGGTGGTGGTGGTGGTGGTGATGGTGGTGGTGGTGGTGATGGTGGTGGTGGTAGTGCACACATTTAATCCCAGCCCCTGGAGCCAGAGGCAGGTGGCTCTCTGTGAGTTTGAGGCCAGCTTGGTCTACAGAGTAAGTTCCAGGACAGCTGGGGCTGCAAAGAGAAACCCTGTCTCAACAAACAAACAAACAAACAAACAAGCACAAAGACTAAGTGGAGAACAACAGAAGAAGACACATAAGGTTGACCTGTAGCTTCCATACATACATGCATGTACTCACACTCCCCCATGCAACACGAGCACATACAAAAGTGAGCATGGGGTTTGCATGTGATCATGTGCTTGGAGCCTGCACCATTGTTCAGCAGGGAAAAAAAAAAAGAGAGGTGTTTAAGGTCCAATCCAATGAGCCAGGTGGCCTCATGCACAGCCAACCATGTGCATGGGTGAGCATGGCTGCATATTAGCGTGACAAGGACGATGCTTGGAAGATCCTTTCCCTCTGGCTAACAGCTCAGCAAATTTTAAAAATCCAACATGCAAATCTCTCACTCTGTCCCCCATGCCTGTGCTCTGAAATCCAGAGGGGCTGGCAGCAGGGAGAGTGGCTCTGGAGTAAAGGGACTCAACAAAGTATCTTAGAAGGTGGGTGAGATGGCCTGTCCCATGTGCTGTGTCCCTTCTCTGTGTCTTCGGGTGGCCCTTGGGTGGCAGTGGGCCATGCTGGCAAAGTGGGAGTGAGCACATCTCACAGAAGCTAGGGAGGGGGCTGGCCCAAGTGTTAGCTTGCTTGCTTGCTTGGCGCATGGTAATCAAGGCTCAATCAACGCTCATCAATGCATTCTTGAAATAGACCAAACTGGATGGGGGAAGTGAACAGCGCCTCGGTTTGTATAGCAGCAATCAGAGGGAGGCAATTTTAGATCCTCGGGAACAGCAGCTTTGCCCACACACGCAGGGACTCAGCCGAGCCCCAGTGCTGCTGTGGAGCCCGCTGCAATCTTGGAGATCAAAAAACGCCCCATTGGCGCTGCAGCTGCCCCAGCCAGGAGTGGGTATGAGAACATGGATCCAGCTGCACCAGGGCGAAGCCCACGTGCTCCTTCTCCATGTTGGTGGAGGTCCTACTGTGTGCTGGGAGTATGGACAGCTGCTTGGTTTGTGCGAAGTGGGTTCCCTTTTTTGCCGATGGAGATGGAAGAGGTGGCTGCTTGGTCCAAGGTCATTTATCTAGGGCAGGATCCCGTCTGTCCATCACCTGAACTAGGACCCATCAGCTCTAGGAGTCATTGGCCTCAGCTAGCATAAACCACCATGCTAACAGGACACCTAGGCCTCGCAAAACTCCAAGGCCCAACAACAACTGTTTCCAGCTTGCAGAGGAGGCCAAGTGAGGCACCCAGAGGGGAGGGGATTTTCTCAAGAGTCTGATTCCAGACCCTGCATGTGAAGTCATCAAGCACTGACCTCCTAAGGTCTAGCTCCTGCCATTGAGAAGACTTTCTACCTGTGAGCTTCGGGGCCTGAGATCTGCTCAACTGCTTCTACCTCCAAGCCGTCCGTCATCTTAGATGCCTCACTTCCAGAGCACCAAGAAACCTTAGCCTACTTTCAGAGCACACCCAGAATCTGCACGGCCCCTTCACAGCTCCTGTAGCTGGCCATATCTTTCCCTACCCTTCTGGTTCTAGCAGCCACCTTACCTGAGCCCCTCACAGCAGCTGGAAGGTCTCATTCAAACATAAACCAGCGCCTGTGAGACGGCTCAGTTGGTAAAGGCATCTGCCACCAAGTATGAAGGCCTGAATTTGATCCTCAGAACCTATATGATGGAAAGAGAGAACCAACTCCTGCAAGTTGCCCTTTGAGCTACATCCACTCGCGCGCGCGCACACACACACACACACATTCACACACACTGGGGCACATATGTGCTGCCCACTCCCTGCTTCATCACACACATGTAAAAGCAAATGCATAAATAAAATGAAGAAAAATACATATGTACATACATACATACATACATACATACATACATACATACATATCACAAACAGAAATCAGAGCCTGTACCATTTCTACTCAATTTCCCCATGGTTCCCTCTCTACCCACCACCTCTCTCAGCTTGCCATTCACCACTTCCCCTCATCACTTTGTTTTGGTTGCTCTGCAGTCCTGGCAAGAGTATGTACAAGCTCCCACAACAGGGCCTTTGAATGCGCTGTTCTCTCTTCCAGTAATGCTCTTTCCTCCATAGCCATGGTGCTCTCTCTATCACCCTCTCTGGGAGACCCTCTGTGAATGGCCAATTTAGATTCAAACTCCCCATCCCCAGACACACAGACACACACACACAGACACACAAACAGACACAAACATACACACACAGTCTCTCTCTCTCCCCCTCTCCCTTCCCACAATCCCTGGCCCCCTTATACCTCTTCCCCCCTTGATTCTCTTGCAGATCACTCACTTCTGCCCCTCATTCTTCTTGATTTTGTGTGACACTCATGGTCTCACCTCCATCTACCAGAATGAAGCTGTGTGACACAGAGGGCACAAAAGTGGCATTTTTTGGATGTGGGTAGCAGCTGAATGAAGACCAGAGATGGAGGGGAACAGATTGCAAAGTGGGGGTGAAGGCTGCAGGGTTGAATTCACCTGAGAAATGAGGAAGAGAACAGGACTGCAGGGCAGTAGGCAGTGCAAGCCCAAACCTCAGTTTCCCTGTCTATTCCCTCAGTGGGTACCAGGGAGGGGCATGTTGGCTTTGTTCGTAGATGACACAGGAAGGCCACCAGGGCTGGGCCAGCCAATGGTGGCTTCTTCTCATTCTCCTCCAATAGCTGTGAGAACCCACAGTCTAGAAACAGCTACGATGCCCATAGTGCTGCCACTACAGGAGGGATCCGGCCTGTGGCACAAAGGACAGGTCCTGCTTAGTTGCAGGTTTCCCAGTACCTCAGGGCACAGCTGAACTCCTGGACTGATGAGTTTGGTGAGGGTGGACAGCCACCTTCCTGGTGCATTCTCTCATTCTCTCTCTCTCTCTCTCTCTCTCTCTCTCTCTCTCTCTCTCTCTCTCCTTTCTCTTGCCATCTCTTCCAACCACATGTCTGTCATTTTTTTTCTTTTTCTCAGAACGTTCGTTTGTAACCAACTTCTCAGTGGCCAAGGGAGGATTTTTAAAAATAGCATCATTGATTTTGTGTTTTGGAATAAAAAAGCAATAGATGTGCTTTGTTTAGAAAAAAGAAATAATTAGATGGTACGGAAAAAAAAGAGAAAAAGAGAACTTGGCCTAAATCTTCTTCCCAGAAACTCTCATCTTCCCTCTTTGGTATCGTGCCCAACCCCCGACTCCAGCCCCATCCGCTGTGGCTGTCCTGCTGACTTCAGGGCAGATGGAGCAGGGCCAGGCAGCAGGTGTGAAGCCAGGAGAGTGTGCGGTGCCATGGGAACAGAACCATGGGCCACGTTGGGCTCTTTGGGCTAGTCAACATAGGTGTTGCCCCAAAACATCCTCAATTTTTTTTTTTTTTTAGTCAGAATCTTCTCAATAATCACCTTTCCTGCTCACCTGGAGCCTTATAAAACAAGCGCCATATAGCCAAGGCCTGCATCAGCTTTGTTCAGAGGGGCAACTCGACTTTGTCCAAGGCACAGCAAATTTGGAATGTGGAAGCCAGGTCTGTGACGGCAACTAGGTTCTTTTGAAGACAACTGAATAGAAGGACTTGAGGTGGGTCAGATGCCTGCACTCAGCCCTTTTGCATTGTTGAGGAAACTGAACCAGACCAGTGAAGTCACCCAAGGCCACACAACTTAGTGGAGGAGGTGGCTGCTCTTAGGGTGGGGGTGGAGCAGGAGGAGGATGAATTATACGCACCCCCCATCCCCACACACATCAAGGCCAGCCTTTCTGTATCTTCAGCTGGGAACCTAGATAAGACCTTGGAACTACATCCCACCCCCCACCCCACTCCACCCCAGTCCCCTCCAGATCAGGCCCCAGCTCCAAGTCCCACCTCCACAGCCTGGAGTTGGTAACAGTGCTCTCTGGTGGCCTCTCTGGTGCCACCTGCTGGTCTAAGCCTCAGATAGGGGCCCAGCAGGGCAATAAGGGGAGGGGCCACATCCTGCAATGTCCTCCTGTAGGTCTGTGGGCGGCTGCAACACTCCTTAGTAATGCCCAAACCCTGGCCCTGCACAGGCTTCTGTCATTTGTACCTCTTAACTCCCAGTGCTCCCCCACTCCCTATAGCTCAACTATGCCAGCATCCACCAGGAAACTCTGATGTCCCTTTTTAGGTCTTTGGAGCTGTGGCAGGGATGGGGGGGGCATAGGAAGAGTGGATGCCCCAGTGGTGTCTCCCACCTTCAATGGCTCTTGGAAGCCTCCAATGTCCCCATCCTTCCCAGTGAGTTATAGTGAGTCCTCCCATCATTTGGGGGAATGCGGAGCCTTTGAGAGATGCATCACATCTCTGGGTGGGTTTTGAGGCAGGTTTTGAGGCTTTCCCTACACAGCCTCCACCATCTGTAATTTCAGCATGCTTTTGGGTGACCTAGTTATGGGGATGGCTGTGGCTGGAGCTCCCAAAGGTCAATATCATATGTGAACTTGACTAGGCTAAGGAGATGCCCAGGTCGCTGGTAAAACACTGCTTTCTTGTGGGTGTCTGTGAGAGTGGCGTAGGAAAAGGCTAGTGTGTGAATTAGCAGACCGAGTAAAGCAGACAGTCCTCACCCCAGCGGGTGGGCTCCATGTCCTCTGTAAAGGGCCTGGAGAGAAGAGACAGGCAGAGGAGGTGTGGACCGGCTTGCTCTCTGCTGGGGTTCAGATAGACTTTTTCTCAGGCGTTCCTATTGGGATGGGGCTACCCTCGCAGATTCTCTGGGTCTCCAGCTCACAGCAGGTGTTCTGTGGATCCCTCAGTGTACCCTAAAGAGCAGGCCCTTTCTTGAACAGGGAGGCAGAAAGATGCCCCATTCTCTGAGTTAGGCTCAGAGACAACTCTGAGTGGCTGAGCTAATGGCTCACCTGCCTCCTGATAGCCACACTTGGTCCTGGGGGCTGTAAGGTCTACATGGGACTCCTGGGAAAGCATGGTCTGGCTGCATGCCCTTTCTGGCTCTCACTGCTACATCTTTACAGATAACTGAGGGGAGGCCCAGGAAAGTAGGTGGACTCTCACAGTGCCCACCACAGTCCTGCTGGAGAGGCCAGAGAGGAGCTCATCCCTAGACAATCCCCATACAGAAGCCTGTAGACACTGCTCCTTTTGACAAAGATCATGAACATTTGAGAAAAGGGCTGCTCATATCTTACTCCGAGGTCCTAGAATGGAAACTGGTACTTAGAGATAGCCTACTGGGTACATGGAAGGATCTGATGTTTCAAGGCCTCAGCAAATCACTTGCTATTTGATGCTTGATCCCCTCCACCACCCACACGAAACTTCTTGGAACTGACTGGGTCTTTGACTTCACTTTCAGCTCTCCTTTCCCAGACTCTGGTTGTTGGAAAGAGTTTACGGAGCTGGGCTGCAGAGCTACATTTGACCAGAAGGGGTCGCTAGCACACACAGCTGCTTGCTGATGGACCAGGCAAATTATTTCTTAAATCCTGTAAGTTCAAAGGTGTGCAGCTCAAGTTTCCAGGGAAGGAGACACACATTTTCATGGTGGCCTCTTATTGCTTTGCTGCTGATGCATGATAAAGTCAATATTCAAGCTGTCATCAGGCAGGAGAGCCCTCTGCTTAGCGTCCTGTCTGACTCAGCAAGGAGAAGGATAGGAGGCAGGTTCTGCGTGTTATAAGCTGTGTGATTATGAGAGGCAAATCACTTGATGTCTCTGTGCCTTGGTTTTCCCTTTCTGTAAAATGGGTGAGCGGTTGTGAGAATTAAAGAGAGAGGGGGGGGGGCTGCTGAACATTTGGCTCATATGAAGTCTCTGTGCATCAAGACATCGAAGGAGGTGGGGCCCCGAAACACCACTGCTCCCATGTTGCCTGGTCTGTAATGCCAAGTGGAGATCTCAGCCTTTAATTACAGAACCAAGATGGTTAGGAAGATGTGCCCTGAGGATACCCAGAGACGGGAGGAAAACCCAATAAAGACTGCCTGCTGGGAACAGCCACGTGGGATTTGATCCACAGCTTTTAATTTTTAAAAATGAGCAGAGAGACAATCTTGTGCTCTTTGGGTTGCCAATAAAAAGTTTGTTATGCAAAACAGCCCAACCCTTTTCATTTTTAATAATACTGTAAATATCTCAGAAAGGATATATATTGCATCGTTTCGTTTCTAATGAATATCAAAAAGTTGTCACAATGACATGTCCCCTTGCTCCCTCTTACCCTCCCCTCCTCCCTACAGTTATCCAAATACTAGTATGAAATTACAAAAACAAACAAACAAACAAACATACAACCCCCAACCACAAGCCTCCCTCTACCCTGCCCCATGAGTAGTGTTAAGTGTCAAGTGTTAAGGGCCGCATGTACAACACGTGTGTCTACGATGACAGACATCAGGGATCTGTCTGTCTTATCTGTTCATGAGGGAGTTGGTGGTGAGGAGCAATAGCAGCAATGGGCAAGCAAACCTCCCTCCTCAGGGGTGGTGGGGGGACAGCAATCGAGGACCAACCCCACGGGTCATCTTCAGGGTGATGCCGGCCTTCCCAGAAGGAATATGTGGCCTGTGTGTGAGCAGCTTGGGGGATGGTGTGCCCTGGACAAGTGACCAATTAGATGGGGGGGGGGTGTTGAGCATTTGGCTCAGCCAGCTCAAGCTTTAGGTAGAAGGGATGGGGCTGGGCAGAACAGCTAAGCCTCTGGAAGCTTTGTGTCAATAGAGCATTCAGGTCTCTGACAGGACACAGGAGCCTTAGTGTGAAGAAATCTCACCTTTCCACAGGAAACTACAGGAGGAGGGAAAAGGTGCCCCTCCCTCCACTTCCCATCCCCTAGTAGCTGGGCAGACAAAGCAGCTGAGAAACCCAGCAGATGTGAGAGAGAGAGAGAGAGAGAGAGAGAGAGAGAGAGAGAGAGAGAGAGAGAGAGATCAGTCCAAGAGGTCTGAGCCAGGCAGGAGGGCTCCCTGGGGACCACATCCGCACCCCAATTCCAAGGAAGATCTTGAGGGATGGATGCCCTGTTTTTCCCTCTGGCAAGTAGAAGTGAAGGCTTCTCAGACCCAGGTGACAAGCAAGAGGAATGGCTCCAAAATAAGATGTCTGCCCTCAGGATCTGCAGGAAGGTAGAGAAGAGAGCAGGGGACGAGAGGGTGATAGGGGTGCACAAGCAAGGAATCCAGCCCCAGGCCAAACTGTAGCTCCCCTGCAGGGGTGACCATAGATCCTAAGTCACAGATCCTGGCCAGGCAGCTGCAAGAAGAGATGGTTACTTTCTGACTATCCCTACCTAGGGAGGTGGGACATAACTGGTGGCCAAGAAGGCTGGATGGATGGCGGGAGCCCCGCCACAGGGGCTGGGGATGGGCTGGTCTCCACGGATCAGGGTTAAGCTAAAACTCCAGCGGTTAGGGAAACAGAAACACGTCCCCC
Source organism: Acomys percivali (assembly GCA_907169655.1). NCBI lineage: Eukaryota > Metazoa > Chordata > Mammalia > Rodentia > Muridae > Acomys > Acomys percivali. The sequence goes on from OU015745.1 coordinate 29,099,881, forward strand.
AATATCATTTGTGATAGGGTTGACTTAAGATAAGCTGAGTGGTGGTGGGAAGGGGGGTCAGTTAGGTGATAGCGAAGGTAACAGCAGAGAGAGGAAGCCTATAAGTCTGCAGGTCAAATCAGCCTGCAAGGCAGCGAGGCAGGTAGTCTTCCCTGCTTCAAAGGAAAGACCCCACTCTATCCCCTCCCTCAGTCCAGGAGATGGGGAAATGGAGGCTCAAGGCGATATGGAAGTAGCCTGGATGGGACAGTCATCAATTTCTGATGACTCGGGAGTCCTGAGGACGGCAGGATATTTTCTTCTCTGTCTTGCAACCTTGACGTGTGGAAGGTCCTGTCAGTGGGAAAAGGGAAGACCAAAAGCAAAAAGAAAAAAAAAAACAAAACAAAACCAAAAAACAAAATAAAACCAGCTGTTCCTAGGGTACAGAGGAGGGTGGCCAGGGAAGTTCAGAGACAAAACCGGGAATGATTGAAAATCAGAGGCAGATGGATGGGCACCGCTCCCTCACTCCACGCGCCCACAGCGTAAAAGTTGACAGTATAATACAAGGACTCTAGAAAACATGGGTTGAACTACCCCAGGCCAGGATCTGCTAGTCACTGTACAGAATTATCTTGGTAAGGTGGCTACACCCATGATCACAGGGGTGAGGCGAGGGTGCGGGGCACACAGTGGCCAGCTGGGAGTTAACTTGTTAATAAGTCCTGTGCAGACAAGCAAGCCCCTAACATTAGGTGAAGTACGAGGTTCAGGATTCATTTACAGGCAGGGAAGGAAAGCGGGAGATGCATCCCAAGTGGCTGGTTGGGACTCAGAAGTGCGTCTCCTTCTCTGTGATGGCAGAGATGGTGCCGTCACCCTTGACCTTGGTCTCACAGTCATTAACGGTCACCGTCCGTGGGCTGGCCCCAAGCTTGCCCCGCATTTTCAGATCAGCGCTGGGGACTGTCAACTTCTGTAATTTCTAGATGGTCGGAGGGGAGGAGAAAGATGTGTGAGCAAGGCTGCTAGGGCCCGGGGTCTGCCCACTTCCGCCTCCCTGGCTATACAGATGTTCCTCAGAGTCATCAGACTGGGGCCAGGAGGCCCTGGCTCTGCATTACTTCTCAGTTCTGGGTGAGGTATTTCCTCTGTGAGTTCCCACCACCAGAAACAGGGGTGGCTGGGGTCCCTGCTCCCATCAGTGGGTGAGAAGTGAGGGGACGGAGGCATTTAGCTCCTGCAGCATGGGTGCAGAAGACAACTAGGACTAGGGTCAGAATCAGAACCTGCCGCCCCTTCCTTCTTCGGCAGCAGGGGGAGCTGGGCTCTGAAGTGGCTTTGATGGTTGTGCCAGCCAGTCTCCTGACTGCATCCCTAGTCTATGGGCTAGGACAGCAGGCACTGACCAGTAGGAAAGGGACACCCAAGGCTACTGGTATGAATTTTGGATATGCAGAGTCCTGCCCTGCCCTGGGTTTGTCACCACACCACTGCAGTCGGTGCAGGGGGAAGGTCTATACTGAGCTCCTCAAGCTAAGCTTAGAGGCAGGTGCCGCCCCTAATTCAGCCTCCCGGACCTCTCAGAATGTGTCTCACGGGATGGTTCCACCTCAGCACCAGGATTCAGGACGCCCTCCTGCACATGGGCCCTTCCCTAAATAACAAGGACTTGGGGAGGCTTAGTGCTCAAGGACAAGGTTGACTCTCCTCTTTGGGGTGGAAGCCACACTGTCTATATTATTAAGATTAATACTCAGACTCATGGGAGCTGATAAACTGTGCCTCCTGTGTGCCAGGCCCTTTACTAGGCTCTTGACTTGGTCCAAGGTCTAGAGAAGAGCCTCTGGAGGCAGGAGCCTGGGTTTGCATTCCTGCTTCACCACCTCCACAGGTAAGATGCAACCTCGATGCTTCCAATTCTTCAGCTGCTGCCTGGCATTACTGCGAGGCTCAGGCCAATGGACAAACCACAGCTCAAACATGATCTTCACTCTGTTGTGTTCTTCTGGGAAGGTCCCTCTCTGCACCCCAACTTCTCTCTAGATCCTTCCTGTCTCTGACAGAAGCCATGTGGTCCTCAGGCTCAGGAGTGAATGGACAGGTACAGGTCTCAAAGCAGGCCGGCCAGAGGCTGGCCCAGATCAGAGAGCTCACTCTATAACAAGCCCGGCTGGGTGGGTGGGTAGGGTGTGAGCTAGGGTGACAGGAAGAAGCCAGAAAAGGCCCTGGAAGTACCAAGAGGCTGCTGGAGGGCTGAGTAGGGTGTCCTGAGGCTGAGGGGTTAAAGTCTCAGGTCAGCGCTCCCCTCTGGACAGTTTGGTCTCAATCTGAATTAACCAACTGCCCTTGACCAACAGCTCCTGTAAGTGACAGAAGGGACTTTCCTCATCCATCAGCCCCTGCTGGAGCCCAGGGGTCCCCACGGGCAGGGAACTGGAGGAAGCATGTTACATGGCACCTATGTCTCCCTGTGGCCTGACAGAGCCAAGTCAGAGCTAGCATTTGGTTACACCTCCATTCAGATCCCAATTCAAACGCTTTCCCTGTAGGAGCCCCCCCCCCCCACCTCTTATGTCCTTTATCGATTAAGGGGTGATGCCAACCTGTCTGGTGGGTGGGGAGGCTGAGGCAGGAGTCACAGAATCTGGCTTAACCCAGAAATCTCACAGAGGTGCTGCTGGCATGGTTTAAGGATGACACTCTGCCAGAGAGGAGCTTGCCACTATTTCCCAGCCTCCCTAGCTTTCCTCTACCAACTGCTCACCTCAGGCAGTGTGCCCTCTGACTTCCACAGCTTGATGAAGATCCAGAGTGGGATGCACAGCATAGAGGACAGGGCCATGAGCCAGCCGATGCCGTAGCCCCAAGCTGGGTATGTGTACACGTTGTTGTACTTGAGTGGCTTGTACTTGACCAGAAAGAAGATGAAGATGCCCTGCGGAGAGGCAGGTGGAGGGTCTTGGTGTTGCCCCTCAGCCCTACCCTACCCCCAAGGGCCCAGACATCTCAGCTGTCCACAGCTGAACCTGATGCAGACCCACGGGAGGAAGTCAGCCCAGCTGCTGGGACCCAGGGACTGTGGCCTTGGGGCCTCTCCAGGGCTCTGATATTTGTTCTCCCAGGATCCTCTGTGCCAGCCTCTACCCACTGTTTGCCTTAAGGCTATCTCAAACCTGCAGTTCTGACCCCTTTAATTGGGAAGATAAGTTCAGATGCCTCCAGAATCAAAGACAGAATAAAGAATAACCCAGCTCTTCTCACCAAGGCCGGACAATGGCCTGGTTCCAGGGACAGAGCATAAACCTTGACATTTGTCCGCCACCTTCTCAGTAACAAATCTCCTCACTCCCCAGGGAGGTGGAGCACTGTCAGGCTGGTTTACATAGAACCTAAGACCCTGACAGGCCAGAAACTCATTCAGGGTTGCTCAACACAGAGGTAGAAACTTGGGTGATGTCCTGCCTTGGCACGCCCAGAGTCTGACCTGAGACATCGGCTCCACACATTGACAGGTGGCAGGGCCCTGAGGGACATGCCCCCCTCCTCAGGGCCAGCCTCAGCTGAGCTGGCTGGAGCTGAAGAGTGGCTAGTGAGCAAGCGGAGGGCCTAGAGATGGCTTTCTGCCAGCCTTACCGCACAGATCCCAGGGGTCACGACTTTCCAGCACCACTTGATCAGTGACAGTGGCCGGTAGCCAATCATGTCCTCGATATTGTCGTAGAATCGGTTGCTTCCTGTCAGGAGGAAAACAGACAAACATGTGTGTCTCAGAGAAGAGGTACGGTGGGCCTACCTTCCCCCAACATGGGACAAAGGGTGCTTCAGCTTGAGTGTTGAGTGCCTGCTTGTAAAGCTTGGTCCCTTGGTGGCATTAGGTGGTCCTACTGTGCTCTGGGAAGTGGAGCTCTACAGACGTCCTCTGGTCAATGGGGAAGTTGCCTCTTTCTGTTCCTGGCAAGAGATGTGATGGCTTTTTCCAATACATAGTCCCACCATGAAACCCCTTCACCAGGACCAGAAGCAATGGTACAACCCAGTCTTGGACTTGAACTCCAGAACTATGAGTTCTGCTAGCCTTCTACTTCTTAAGCAACCCATGACAGGGATTCCTTTCGGTAATGCAAAACGGATGAACACAATGGGCAAGGTAAGGCGAAGGCATGATGATTCACAGTGAATTGGGCTCTGGAGGCAAGGCCCGTCTGGGCCACTAGTGAACAGTGGTCAATTATTCCAAAGCTGCATGCCGCTTGCCCTGGAGACCTCAGCTCTCATCCTAGTTTGTGTGAGGACCAGAAGGTGCAATGAATGAGGGTGTGGCTCATGCCAGTGGCTTAGCCCGATGTCTCCCTCTGAGATACAAATTCCACAAAAGGGGAAGGCTAAGCCTCAGGGTAGTACTGGCCAGCAGCCAGGGTGTCTGGGTCCTGAACATCCAATGCCACCATGAAAACAGGAAGGTCTTGTGACAGTAGGAAGGGACCCCAGGGAAAGTGGCCAGACAAATACAACTTACCAAGCTCCAAGGACCCATCCTCCACTTACCATACACCCAGCCGATGCAGACACACTCAAAGATGGCCACGAAGAGCAAGCACATGCCACTGGCCGCATAGGAGTCAAAGAGCTGGAAGATGTACATGCCTCCCTGTGGGGAGGAGGACGGACACAGAGACAGACATGGTGGAGGCCAGGGTCAGGAGCCAGCCTTCCTGGGGTCTTCTCTCTGGGCTAGCAGCTGCCAGCCAGTAGTTTGCTCATCTCTAGTCTGAGTGCTGCATCCTCTGCAGCTGGGTGTCCCAAAGGCCCTGTCCTGGCTTGTCAGGGTTGTAGGTGGTCTGGGGCATCAAAAGCTCCAGTGATACCAGAGTGGAGGGCAGAGCGCCTCAACACTTCTGCCCAGATGAACAGCTCCAGCAGCCTTATTGCCGCTGGTCTCAGAGGCTTAATATTACCTATGGCTCCTTTCAACCTGTCCCACCACCCATTCTCAGCAAAGTGGCCTCACTCTGCTTTTGATTAAGTTCTTTTTCCCCCCCCCAAAGGCTTATTTATTTATTATTTATACAGTATTCTGTCTGCATGTGAGCCAATGAGCCAGAAGACAGCACCAGATCTCATTATAGATGGTTATGAGGCACCAATGTGGTTTCTGGGACTTGAACTCAGGTCCTTTGAAAGAATAGCCAGTGCTCTTAACCTCTGAGCCATCTCTCCAGCCCCCTTTGGTTATGATCTTTTAAAGCTCAGGCCTCTAGACCACATTGTATGAACTCACAATTTAATCCTTAAAGTGCCCTGTCAACAGCTGAGAGCTATGAGCTCTGCCCAGGAAAACTCCACACCTTGGTCCTTATTGTGCCTCCAGCTCTCAACACAGGGTCCAGTGCACAGTAGGTCCCATAAAAGATGAATGTAGAATCGTCTGGAGCATGGGGTCTGTGGTGTGGTACAAGCTGGCTTGCTTGGAAATGGACACACAGTAGGTGCACAGCTTATATTTGTAACACACGATTGGCCCCTTGATGGTTGGCCTTATTGTCAAGCTAACCAGAATCAGGATCAACCTGAGAGACTCGCCTCTGGGCATGTCTGTGGGAATGCTTCCAGAAAAAAAAAAAAAACTGATCAAAGCGAGAAAACCTGGCCTCAGGATGGGCAGCACCTTCCAACAGGGTCCCAGATAAAGAAAGATTTGAGGAAAAGCATGTCTTCGGCTATTGCTGCGTGTGTGCTTCTACTGTAGCCTCCAGCACCATCCACGGAGCCCAGTCTCTCTAGCCTTCCAACACAGACACAGTGCCAGTGCCTCTCCAGCGACCTTCCTGGGCCTCCAGCCCCAGGTTTCAGCCACTGGGATGTCCAGTTTCATGGGCTGAGCAGCTAGCAGGTTCTGCTCTCCAGGGAGCCGCCCTGACCATGAAAGACATCCTAGTGAACCTCTTTTAAACTCTGTTCCCCTAGAGAACCTTGACAGATGCCTTGCCATGTCCCTTAGACAGTGCAGCGTAACTCTTCACTAAGGATCACTGAAGGGCACAGGGAAATCAGCCTGAAAAAACTTGGAAGGGATGGGTGGAGTGAGTTGGGGCAGTGGGCTAGAAAGCCAGTGAGCAGCTCAGGGCCTCCTGTGTTTGCCAAGGGGACTCATGTCTCCAGTCAGGTCCCTTGGGTTGTCTTCTCTCCTGTGTATCCCACAGGTTGAGACCACATGTTCGCTCATTTGTCTCCTCCAAAGATGGAGGCAACATCATAAAGACAGGGCCACACAGGTAATGCCAGTGTCAAGAGTGAGTTGGGTGTACAGGGCATAGTGGGGACTTTGGTCAACTGTAGAGCCCATATACCATCTGGATACAGTTTTGGCCAATGGTGGCTAGAGAGGTATGGGTGTGAGGCCTTGTGTGCAGATTTTCTAGACTGTACCAGAAGTCAGAAGTTTTACAGGAAAGAATTCTCTTTTTAAAATTATTGATGATGTCTTCTTGTTTTGAAAAACAGGAAGGGTTAACTAAATAATCCCTAGCCCTTGACTGATGTGAAGCTGCCTGTGACAGCAACGGTGGACATTAGAGTCCGCCAGCTTTAGCATGGGTCTGAGGCACCTGGACAGCAATTGGTTTGGCCTAGGAATCAAACCCAGGTCCTCTGCAAGAGCAGCCTGTGCTCTTATTCACTGGGCCATCTATCCTGAGCCCATATATCTATTTTATTTTCCTACACACCCGGCTCACATGAAAATTTCTTGGGTGAAAAGGGACCATGTGTAGCAACACTTAAGAATTCCTGCTCTGATGGCCACATGCCATCGCTTGGTGACAATTCCTCACAACACAGCCCATGAAGGCGTCGATGGCAAGATTGACTTTAACTTTTCCATGTCTTAATGCACTTTGTGGTTTCCCCCTCCTCCAACAATGTGATGCCTGACATGACTAGTACCATCCAATGTCCCTGCAGGGAAACTGAGGCACCAAGAGGCAAGGCCACTTGCAGCACAATGTCATGGGGTTGAGTTGGGGAGGTGGCTGAGAACTGAATGGCAGGGCTCACAGTCTTAACCTCCAGTCACACTGCTGTGGTGAAAGATAGGAAATGGGCAAGCTGTATGTTCCTTAGACGGGAGCTTTAACCATGCGTAAACGAGAGAGGCTCTGGCAGGCAATTACCAGGATGACTGAGGCTTACATGGCTCCCTGGGTCCACTGTGAGCCTCTTCAGCACAATGGCTTGAAGATACCCTTCTGTGGGGGTGGAGGGCTGGCATGTGACGATCAAATGCCTGCTGATTAATCGTCTTGGTTGGCTGGAGCGCTGGCTCCCTGACGGCCCCTAGGGAGAGGCTCTCTGCACTGGGGGGCAACTCAGGGCGGTTTTTGCTAGGAGTCTGCAACACCCACACCAACACCTTCCCATTAGCTTCTTCAAGGCATCAGGCTAACCCCTCAATTTGTATATGACAAATTACTCCATTTTGTGTAATGGAGCCCTACGCACTGTAGCCTGGCCTCCCTACATAAAGAAACGTGAGGTACAAGTTCTGCAGGGAGAGCAGGAACTGGGGCCCTCAGCCCATTCATTTGCTCAAATAGTGACCTGTCACTCTCATTAATGTGACAGTGAGTAACAACAACAACAACAAGAACCCTGGTGCCCCTGGATGGACTGGGGGTGCTCACGCTGGGCCTGGTGGGGCAACAGGTGAAAGGCTGGTCTGGCATCTTTCTAACAGCCAGAGGGCCAGGGAAGGGAGTGAGCTGGGAACACAGTGGTGTGTGTGTGTGTGTGTGTGTGTGTGTGTGTGTGTGTGTGTGTGTGTGTGTGTGTGTGTGTG
>OU015745.1:29107709-29143679 GCA_907169655.1 Acomys percivali
GTGTGTGTGTGTGTGTGTGTGTGTGTGTGTGTGTGTGTGTGTGTGTGACAGGAAGCCTGGTCCCTGAGGCTGTAGCCTGGCTGGAAGGGGCATGGGGAAGAGGGGCCTCTAGGGCTGGCTGGCCTCTGTTTCACCCCGGGCTGCCTGATGGATTCTAGTTCCCCTCTCCTTCTCCGTGTTTCTCATACAACCTCTTTGTGTCTCTCAGCAACAGATCGTCGTCCGCCCTCCCCCTTTCTTTGCATTAGTTATCTTTGTGCTTTATGAGGAGAAAGACACCTCATCTCACCTTCCAGAGATACTGGTACCTGATACAGAACAGGAACAGGATAGCTGCAGCAGGGTGGGGTGAGCTCATGGTTTAGAAGATAACCTCAACCCAAGGTTAAGGAGAAGCTCACCTCACCTGCATGGACAAGGAGGCGGAATACACAGGGGGGCTGAGGCTGGAACACACAGCAAAGGCTACCCCAGGTGCCTGTTCCTGGGGGGAAGTTCCAGTATTGAGCTTAAGGCCATGACAAGAAGCCAGTTCTGGGCCTGAGAGCTGACACTGCTCTCTTTCCCATAGGGTCGTGCAAGGGATGACCAGGGAATCACCGGGACGACCTAACAAGTCCCCATGTGTGTTATCCTGTCTAGCAACAGCCACCTTTAGCACTGACACAGGGGTGACCTTGTACTCAGAGCTTGCTGAGGGTCTGTGTTTACTCTCAGGGTGTACCAAAAGTAAGAGCGGGCACCCAAGTAGCAGAGGCGGCGCTGGATCTGCCCACAGGGTCTGAGGCCTTGGACCTGGGGTTTATAGGAGCACTGCTTGCCAGTCACTTACCTCTGTCAACATCACCAGGCCTAGGAAATAGGAGATGATGGACAGAGCCAGGATGAGCAGCTCTCGCCGGTAACCCCGCCGGAAGACCTTGGGATACATGTCTACCACAGCAGTCACAAGGCTTTCCACACACACGAACTGGAAGGAGAGAGAGACGTGTGAAGCCCAGGGAAAAAGGCCATCCTGGTACCCTAGGTCCATGTACCAGGGGGCTTCCTTCTCACTGGCCTGCCCTCCACCTCCACACTCCATCCCACAGCACCAACTAGCTCCCGTGTACCCACTGAGTGGACCAGGACGAAGATGCTGAGAGGATGGGATGTACTTCCCAGGGTCATGCTGACTGTCACTCTCTGTTCTTGGCTTTCTGAGTTACAGGAGACCCAGCCTCTGCCCTCGAGGCAAGGCAGGAGTCTCAGAGCTGTCCTGGGAGTTTGGTGATCGGCTGACAGCAGGCTCTGGCCATTGTTTTTGGCTTCTAGAACTGTGACAGTCCCCTGCCCTATGATAGGTGGAAAGGCACACCGTCCAGGGGCTTGGTAGCAGGGCCCAGGCATGAACTACCCTACTTCTGAGGCGGTTTCCCACCCCTGTGCTTCGATGGTATAAGCGTTTGCTAGTCACCATGTTGGGAGACCCTGCACCCCCAATCGTTCAGTTCATATCTATCTTCCTAGGCAAGATTTTCCATTATATAGAAAGAGATGGGGGCACAGAGAAGGATGGTGAGTCTTTCAAAGTCACATGGCTGGGAGTTATTGAGAACCCTGGTCCCTCTGCTCTGCCTCCACAACAAGGACTGGTATTGACAGCCTTTCCCCAGGGTCTTGTGGGAGGCAGATGAAATTCAAAGGCGGCTGCTTACCCAGGAGCTAGTGGGAGCATGGTATGTGGATGTGTATAGATGAGAGGCACGCAGACCCTGACATCTGTCCTAGCAAGTCACTCAGTACCTCTAAACCTCGGCTTTTGCTTTCAGACCCAGACAATGAACCGGGGTCCTCAGCTCCAGTGACTATCAGAGGGTGGGCTGGGAAAATGGCCCCAGGCACAGGGCAGAAGAGCCAGTGAGCCCAGCTAAGTGAGGTCTGAGCAGAATCCATGCCTTAATCCCATCTCCTCTGCCAGGCAGGACCCTCTGCCTGTCACACACCAGCTGCAGAGTGCTGATTTCTGAAAGGCTTTGCCAACAACAATGGAGGAGAAAGCTTTCAGCAGAAACACCCAGCGCTTCTGCAGCGCAGCTTAGCAGCTTCTGGGGAAGGATTCCGGCTCTGGAGAGACACTGAATGTGGCTGGGATGGTCAGACACACAGGCCAGGGCTTGAGTGTTCCGTGACCCTTGCAAGGTCCTGGGTGGGAGCAGTGCTCCTCAGGCTAACTTGGGCACTAGCCTTCCCCCTAATGCAGGAGGGTCAGGGCAGCTAGCCTTGTCAAACAGAGCTTCTCTGCATAGCACGGACTTGTTGGGCATTACTGAGAGCCCCCAGAATGGCTGGAAGCAGTCCTCTGGGCTCGAGACATCCATCTGTGCTCAGCAGCAGGTAGAGGCTATATTCTGGGCCTGTAGGGCAAAGAGAGGCCATAGGCTTCAAGCTCGGAGGTCATGGGGAAGATGAGAGTGGGCAGGAGAGAAGAGAAAGGGAAAGCCAGCTGTGTAGAGGGGTGAGGGGTAGGGAGGAGTGAGCAGTTTGATTCTGGAGCTGACCATGTACCTGCTCTGAGGAGTAAGGGAAGGATGGATGGACAGAGGTCCATAGAGACTGGTGGGTAGCTGCTGGGTGAAGGTGCAGAGGTACCAAGAGGATGCCAGAAACAGGTCATGGAGATCTGGTTGCAGAGCCAAAGGAAGGAACTGGCCTTTTATGTCCTATGTGCTCTGTGACTTGGTAGGGATGGGGGACACAGGACCTTTGGTGACATTATCATCATTATCATATTAGCCACAGCCCACCTTATCAGGACTTGCTTCTGCTTTTCCAGGAACCTCTAGCTAGGAATCATTCATCAGGGTGGAAGGACATAGAGCATCATCCTAAAAACTGAGCTAGAGTCGGGGGTGGTGGGGTGAAGGAACTTTCTGCCAAGTCTGAGGACCCGAGTCCCACCCCTGGCACCTACATGGCAGGAAAAGAGAACTGACCCTCACAAGTTGTCATCTGACTTCTGCACGTGTACTATAGCAGGTGTGTGTCCACACACACACACACACACACACACACACACACACACACTCACACAGACACACACTAAATAAATAAAGGCAATAGATTAAAACAAAACAAAGCTTTAAAAAACACTTAAATTGGAAATTTTGGGTGAAGAAAACAAGAAGGTGTGGAGGAACATCAAATACACACGTCTGTGATTGGGGGTGGGAGGGGCTGCCGAAAAGGTGGCAGGGCTTCTTGTTGGCCTGATGTCTAAGGTCAGGAGAGGGTTCTGGGGCCTAGAAGCTGTTCCTAAGAGTAGCCCTTGGCCTGCCTAGTCCCTTTTCTTCCCCTCCCCTCCCTCACCGGTTCCCTGACCTGGCTCTCCCCGTCCCCTCCCCTCCCCTCCCCCACCATCTTCTTCTGCCTTCCCGCCCTCACCTGACTGTCCAGGCCCAGGAAAATGAGCATCATGAAGAACAAGGTGGCCCATAATGGGGAGAGAGGCATCATGGTGACAGCCTTGGGATAGGCGATGAAAGCCAGTCCGGGACCTGGGAGGGGAAGGAGAGAGTTCAGTGTTTCCCCCTGGCAGGTGTGTAGTGTTGGAGGCCACTCACTGTGCTGATGGTGTTAATATGGGCCTACCGTAGAGACGGCCTGGAAGGGTCAGGGCTCAAGCCAGGAGGGTCTGGCCCACAGATCTTCTGCATCCACCTGCCATCTGCTTTCACATTGCAGGGAGGAGTCTGTTCAAATATTCTTACCAGGACCAGATAGCAGCTGAGTCTAAGCAGGAGCAGAACAGTCTACCTAAAAGTGGTTCTTAGAATAGTGAGATGCTACCAAGCAGGGAGTGCATGGCAGAAAGCTTTTATTATAGTACAACCAATATACCATAAGAGAACAGTATAAGTGTGCATCCCAGTGGATTCTGAAAACATGTCCACACCACAACCACCATCAAGGTGCACAATATTCCTGTTTCCTCTAGTTGCTCGCTGCTCACCACTTCCACATCCACCCCCATCAGCATCCTAGGCAACTACTGGTAGGAATATTTTTCATTTAAAAGATTATCTTAAAGGGGTGTGTGTGTGTGTGTGTGTGTGTGTGTGTGTGTGTGTGTGTGTGTGTGTGTGTGTGTGTGTGCAGTGCTGATAGAAGTCAGTAGAGGGAAATGGATCCTTTAGAAATGGAGTTAACAGAAGGTTGTGATCAACCAAGTGGGTGCTCGGACTTGAACTTGAGTCCTCAGGCAGAGCAGCCAATGCTCTTAACCACTGAGCCACTTCTTGAGCCCCCTTTTGTCTTTAAATTTTTGAGGAAGTATTTAATTTTCCTCAACTATGTGTTGCTAGTATATAAAAACTGAGGTATTTATTTGTCTTTATAATCTTTTATGCTTGATCTAAGTAAATCCAACAGTTCTCATATGAAACAAAAATTCCACAGAAGTGTTGTGTGTCCTTCTCAGAGAAACACTAGGGTAGGCTGCTGATGGTGATCCTGTTTCTTGGCCCCATCTATGTCACTTCCGTATTGAAGCAATGGCTTTCCTCTCCCAGGGGAGGGGCACTTTGAGATTACACAGGATTCTGCTCCTCTCAAGTCTCTGCTGGGATCTCAGACTCCACTGTAGCTTTTGCTTCTACAGCCATTGTTATGATGGTTCTAGCCTGAGAACGGCCATCTTCCTCTGTCCTTCCATGTCTATTCATCAGGATTCTGCAAGGATGAACTGTCCTGGCCCTCACAGGGTGATGTGTTTATGCCTGTGTGAACTTGCTCCTTAGTGCTCAGGTCTTTTTTTCTGGGTCATGATCCAATAATGATCATTATTTACTTTGCTGCTCAAGCCACCAGGGGCTCCTTCAGGTAAATCCTGCATCCTTCCAATGTGTCTCCAGGGTAATCTGGAACACACAGCCTTATCTTCTGGTTTCATTGTGTCCTGGCCCCGTTCTGCACCGGATGTCCTCTTCCAGCGGCTCTAGCTTCAGGCAGTGATGTTTAGAAACCCAGGCCTGGGCGTGGGGTATGCTTGTTAACTGGGAGTTTCATTGCAAGTGGCTCACTTAGCACATTCGCCCATCTTGTGCATGCCCACATGTTTCTATCCGCATACTGAAACCAGGAGTCCAAGCATACAAATCCCTTGATTTCCAGTTCAGTATATTCTAGTACCCACCCCTCAGAAGAAAACGGGGGGCTTTGGGATGAACATCTGTCAGTTAGTCCACCCTGAAATGCTCATTCCGTTCAGCAGAATCTCCAGTTCAGATTCACTCCAGCTACATTTTTCATCTTTTGCTCCAGTACCCACTCAACACCCATGCCTGTTCTGTTAGTTCTGTGTTCCTTGATGCCCAGTGTGACTACAGGACTCACTGTCATTCTACAACACAGTGAGGTCCCTGTTACTAGCTTGTATTTCATTTAGGGTCCCACCCCATCTTAGATGGGGTATGAGACATCACCCAGGGTCAAGGATAACAAGGAAGACACTCTGGGAAGAACTGCCCTTTCCTCCCCCCAACTCACCCTTGCCCATTCCTCCACCCGTTTCTGCCCTTCAGGACATTAACCATTCTCTCTGCTTTCTAGCCCTTTCTGTATCTTTTTTGAACAGTTGACCACACATATTTTCTTGTATTTCTATCTTTTCTTCACGAGAGATATAGATGAGCACTAATATTTATTCAACTTTTAAGTATATACCTTTTTTGGGGGGGGGAAGGGTGAAGTCTCACTGTGTAGCCCAGGCTAGCCTCAAACTCACTGTACTGGCTGGTTTTATGTCACTTTGAAACAAGTTAGAGTCATCAGAAAGGGAGGAGCCCCGATTCAGAAAATGGCTCCATAAGATCCAGCTGTAGGGCATTTTCTTCTTTACTGATCAATGGGGGAGGGCCCAGCCTGTTGAGGGTGGTGCCATCCCTGGGCTGGTGGCCTGATGTCTATAAGAAAGTAGGCTGGGGCTGGAGAGATGGCTCAGCGGTTAAGAGCACTGACTTCTCTTCCAAAGGACCCGGGTTCAATTCCCAGCACCCACATGGCAGGTTACAACTGTCTATAACTCCAAGATCTGACACCTTCATACAGACATACATGCAGGCAAACCACCAATGCACATAAAATAAAAATAAATAATTAAAAAATAAAAAGAAAGCAGGCTGAGCAAGCCATGGGAGGCAAGCCAGTAAGCAGCACCCCTCCAGGGCTGTCTTTCCCCTTCCCCTTTATTTTAGAGATAGGGTCGCACCCTGAACCTGAAACCCATTGATTAGGCTAGGCCTCCCAGCCAGGGAGCTTCATGGGTCTGCTTGTCTTCTCTTTCCTCCACCTGAGACTGGAGTTTTAGGTGAGCACCTTCACACTCAGCTGTTTGCCATGGGTTCTGGGGATCCAAACTCAGGTCTTTGTGCTTAGATGGCAAGTGTGCTTTACCGACTGAGCTAGCCCACAAGGCTTTAAATAAAGCAATTACTTCCTTAAAAGATACAGAGCCATTCAGTTTTCCTGTGTCAGTCTGGGCACACTGCCTTTTAAATACATTTAACCATATTACCTATGTGGTCAAATAGAGGATGATGCTATTCACTTTGATTCCTTACTTTCATTCTAATGTCCATGGGGTCTGTAGACCTGTGCCTTATTTTATTGTTCAAACAAAATTAAAACTTTAAAAATATTGTTTGTGTGCATATGCATGTTATGTGTGTGAGAACATGTGTAGGGGTCAGAGGACATCTTTGTAGAGACAGTTCTCTCCCACCTTTATGTGGGGTTTGGGGATCAAACTCAGGTCCTCAGGCTTGTGTGATAAGTGCCTTTATTTATTGCACCATCTTGCTGGCCCTCTGTCATTGTTTTGTTTGTTTGTTTGTTTTTGTGGATTTTTTGAGACAGGGTCTCTCTGTGTTTGCCTTGGCTGTCCTGGACTTGCTTTGTAGACCAGGCTGGCCTCGAACTCACAGTGCTCCGCCTGCCGCCTGCCTCTGCCTCCCAAGAGCTAGGCCTCTTTCATTGTTAATATTATTAGTTGTGGTGGTTTGAATGAGAAATGTCCCCCAGGAGCTCATACATTGGACAGTTGGTTCGCAGTTGGCAGTGCTATTTGGGGAGGTTTAAAAACCTTTAGGAGGGGCAGCCTTGCTGGAGGAAGTACATCACTGTGGGCAGGATCTGAGAGTTTGTAGCCTTGCCCCACTTCCTGCTGGCTTTCTCTGCTTTTTGAATGTGGCTGAAATGTGATATCTCAGCTCCCTGCTCCTGATACCATACCACATATTCCTGCCATGATGGACTTTCTATCCCCTGAAATTGTAGGCCAAATAAACTCTTCTGAGGGTTGCTTTAGTTATGGCAATTTCGGTTGTAGCAGCAACCGAAAAACCACCAATACACTAGCAACTTCTATTTTCTTTTCTTTTTTTTTCCTTGCTTAGGAATTATGCCTTTTGTTCATCTTTCCTAATAGAGTTGTTAGGCTTTTAAAATGTTCTCTATGAATTGTATGAATTCTCTGCATTATTTTTCTGGTCTTGAGTGTCTCATGTGCAGCCTATTCTGGCAAATATTACATGTTTACTTGAAGAGAATTCTCCCCTGAGGTCATTTGGTACAAAGCTGTATGATGACCCTTCAATGGACAGAGGAACTAAGCACACTATGAGGCAGCATGTACAGCAGCGTGCACCTCTGATGTCACCTACTTTGGCTCTGACCCAACCTCCCTGAGGACCACCTCTATCTTCAACACGTAGGGTCCACAACACTTTTTCATTACAGTCAATGTTTCTAGAATCCAATTACCATGTAAGTTAAGAAGGAATTGTCATCACGGTGAACCCTCACTCTGCTCATAATATATGAGCATGTCAACAAATGATACAAACACACCAACTACACTTCAGGCTGTGAGAATTCTATATGTAGGATGAGGTGGGGGAGGGAAGGGGAGGGAGGTTCCCCAAGCACAGGAGCATTGTGTACAAAGGGTCTGTGATGGAGTACGGTGCAGAAGTGTGACAGACTACTGAAGTTGCGTAGTGGGGGCAGCGGCAGTGAAGTGGGCGGGATGACTCTGGCAGTCCAGGGCTGTGCAGGCTATGCTTGGAGGCCACTTTGTAAACACACCTTGGGGTTGAGTAAAGAAAGGAGCAAGTCCAAAGTGAGTGGAGATTGGGGACAGGAGACAGGGCAGCTTGGGAAAGAAATGGTTTTGACTTCCCCAGTGAGGACTGTCAGGGTTTCTCCCGAAGGTGGTGGGCTGTGGATGAAGAATGTGGCCACATCTTTAAAAACACACTAAGCACAGAGAGACTACAGTGGTCACATTATCCCCACCCCTTGGCTTCCCCTATTACCTTTGGCTTTCCACAGGCCACCTCTGTAGACTTACCTGACTCTGCCACCTCGGCAATAGGAACTCCCTGCTCATAAGCCATGAAGCCCAGGACTGAGAAGATGGCGAACCCAGCCACAAAGCTGGTGCCACTGTTCAGACAGCAGAGCATAATACAGTCCCTGTTGGGAAGCAATGAGAGGTGCCTGGGTCAGTGTGAGCAGAATAGGCACCTGCTGGAACCTTCCCTGTCTGAGACCAGGGCACTTTGAGGGGCCAGCAGAGATTCATAGACACTGACAGCCTTCTGTTTTCTAGATGAAGTATTTGTGGTTCAGAGAGGGTGGGCAGCTGGCCCACAGTCACACAGTGTTCCCTGCATTGCCTGAAGACAAGGTTGGTAGCAGGGAGAGAGATGTTACTGAGGGGAGGGAGCCTGGCTTTATAGATCAAGAGAGGGAAGGACTGGGGAGATAAACGTAGCTCGATTCCTGAGGGGAGAAAGCCAGAGATAGCAGAGAGGACCGTGATCCTAAGGCACAAAGCTCAGAGGGTGGGAGAAGCCTCCATGTAGGAAGCCAGGTGGGTGACTAAGGACCTTAGGTCTGCAGCTCCAGCAGCTTCCAGGGGAGATGTTTTGTGGTGACACCTGTCCTGGTGGAGCAGGGGAGAGGCTGAACTCATCACCAAGCAAAGGGCTGCACTCTGCTCTATGCAGGCTCTGCTCGTTGGGCCAGCTCATGGAAGAAGCTGATCAGAGCGGTTACTTTGACCAACTCTTGACAAGGATTTGCCAGCTGGGAAGCACCAACATAAAGCCCCAACCTACAGGAAACCAGGCAAGTGATGGAGGCACTATCAAGATGAGGATGGTGGCCTAGAGTCCTGGCCCATCATCCTGCCACAGGCTCTAGAATGCAGCCTCTGTAGTGCGGGCTCACAGCTCAGATCAGGGTGCAAATCAGGGCCTTGTACTTGTACAGGAAGTGTACTTGGGTGATCTTGACCAATAGTGTCCCAGAGTGGAGTGGCCTTCGCTTCTGGCCCAGGAGCTAGAGCTTGCTGCCTTCAACAACAGCCCCTTTCCTATTGGATTTCACTGTCTGCTGACAACACAGAGGAAGTCTGCCTTAGGTACCAGCAGGCTTGTGGGATGGGGCTTGAGGCTGGGGGTGGTCTGGAGGTTGAGTCTCACAGCTCTTCAGCCTTGTATTCTCTCAGTTAACAACCGGGTTCTCTTTCCACTCCTTCCTCCTGTCCCCTATCTGCAGGGCACTCTGGCTTGCCCAGGACTTCTGTAGCTGGCATGTGCACATGTGTCTCTTCTTGCACCATGCTCTTTGTAATAGAACCAAAGGTAACACTAATGTTGGTGACAAAACCAACAATGATCCTGGTAATGGGGGCACAGTGGAGAGAGAACAAAGGACAAGGAGCCAGGAGCCTGGCGCTGACTCTCCCTGCAATGTCTTTCCTTTGGAACTGACCTACCCATGATAAAGCCTTTGGAAGCAGGGCCTGATGGGTTGTTCCTAGCCCCACCCCTCCCCCCAGGTCCGCTGGTTTGAGCTTAGCCATGTGACCTACAGTAAGATGTTAGCTGACATGACACAGACATCTTACTTCTATCTTTTTAACTGGACTTGTCTTCTATCATTTTTGTAGGTTTTCTTTTTTTTCCCCCCCATGGGAAGAACTCCCTAGGGGAGTGACTGTCCCTTCAGCCAGGACCCCAGGGTGCGCACATAAAGAGCAGCTTTGAGTTTGGCCTGAAGCCAAACGTAGCCACTCATAGCCAGAACAGTTTCTAGGGACATATTCCCCAGGAATATGAACACAAACGCTCAGCCCCTGGGGCCAAGGCTATTTTTCATGAACATTACCCTGGCATGGATGACCCATATAGATCCCTTTGAAGACCTCCCTTGACAGTGAATGCCAGCTGGCTGACTATACTCTGTAAAGCCCGATCTGCCTGGACTCTGGAAGAAACTCAGCCAGCTCCAGGAGAGGACCACACCATTCCTGAGGCAGCAGGGACTCACACCTTAGCGAGCGCCTTATTGTCTAAAATCTAGTCAGAGCTGCCCGTTGCACGTTCTCCTCAGGTCTAAAGCCAAACAGCCCTGACTTACCCAGATGTGTGAATGGGGAGGATTTGGAGAGGAGGGCCTTACTCTATGCTTCCTATCTTCCAGAATTCTCCTGTCACATTTAAGGAGCTATTGTGTGCTAAAGTGAGGCCCCATCGTCAGTTATCAGCAAAACTGTAGCTGGAAATCCAGTCCACCCAGAGGCCCTTTCTGGGGCTACACAACACTTCCTAAGGATCAAGGTTTTCAAAATCTGACTGTGGAGCCTGGTGGTGGTGGCACATTCCTTTAATCCCAGCACTTGGGAGGCAGAGGCAGGTGGATCGATATGAGTTCAAGGCCAGCCTGGTCTACAAAGCAAGTCCAGGACAGTCAAGGTTACACATAGAAACCCTGTCTTGAAAAACAAAACAAAACAAACAAACAAAAAAGGAAAAAAAAAAAAAAGAAAAGAAAAGAAAAAAGAAAAAAGAAAAGGCAAAGATCTGACTGTGGCACTGAGAGGCTGGGGAAGACAAATGTCCCTATCTGCAGATCCCATCTCTCCCATAGGCCTCGCAGGTCACTTTCTTGTATTTGAGTTCTTAGGGACCTCTGGGGCCCCTCAGCACTGTTTCTGGATGCCAGCCTCACCTGTGAACACACTCAGCCACGTGAGGTTGGGCCCTGCCAGGCCAGGGCGGTCATCTTCCCCTACAGCTCCCTGCAATCTCTGGGGAAGGCTTATGTAACCAGGGCTTTGAAGCCAGCAGGAGCTGAGCTGGGCTCCCATGAGCTCCAGAGGCGACTAAGCTGTCAGGAAAAGGGATTAATTGACTGCTGGGCAGACCTGTTTGCAGAACAATCTGGAAACAGATTTCTGCAGGCATCTGCTTTGTTCCACTGAGCAACAGAGAGAGGGAGAAAAAATCCTGCCTGCTGAGTTCCTACTAGCTGTGGATTGAGACCAGCCTCTCTCTAGATCCACACGTGCCGTTCACTTTCAGATCGGCTGCTGGGTTACTGGTAAAGAAAATCATTCACAATTAACTTTACATGTTACGGTCTAAGCCCCCAAACACATTATATATCACTATTGTGCCTTCTCATTTAATGAATAATTTGTATATCTGATTTAGAGTTAAATAATACACAGATGATATCGATACTAATTTGATTTTCCTTGCTGGGATGGGCCTGGGGAAGGGCTAAGATGGGGTCTCACTGTATCTTAGGCTACCCTAGAACTCATTATGTAACCTAGGCTAGCCTCAAATTCAGCAATCCTCTTTCAGCCTCCTGCATGCTAGTGTTGTGTGCTAATATGCCTGGCTCTCCTGACTCTTTTTTTTTTTTTTCATCATAAAAGCAGCATGAATTCAGAGTAAATAAATACCTTCAATGTATGGGAATCAAGAGAGGGAAAAATCAGGCCCAGCTTCCTGATGTAATATTTTAATAGTTTTCTCTTTCCTCCCAGAAGCTTGAGGTGGTGTATATTTTCATGTGGACCTACCAATTACTCCCCCCTTCTCTATGGACTCAATTTTAGTTTTCTACCATCTTCTCACATCTCCAAATTAGCATTTAATTTCTTACTTTAGGGACAGCTCCCCTTTGTGGCTAACTGGTATAGAGAGGATGGACACAGGTGTGGTGTCCTTTCTCAATTGGTCTGTTCTCATGGTGGTGCCCCATCACAGCCCCAGAGTTTTCTTCCTACAGAAGGAGCTCCCAGGCTCTCACAGTGTGATGCTCTGTCTACCCCCACCCTCACCCCCACCCTCACCACTAGTGACTATCCACCTCTTGTGTGTCAGGTGCTGGGCTCTTAGGTGTGAGGATTTCAATAAACACTGCCATTTTAGTCAGGGACACCTGAGTGAGCTTATCACCCGAGCCACCTCTGCTGACTGTCCCTGGCCCTCTGGGGTCCTCAGCCTCATCAGTGGCACTCAGGCTGCAGGTCTGCAAGGCTGATCCACAGCCTTAGTCACCTCTCTGCCTGGACTCCTTGAGGTTCTGCATGGAGGCTAGCTGTAGGAGATCAAGAGAAGAGTGGGCCAAGGAGGGACTAGCCACTCCAGGTGGGTCAGGAGACAGCCCAGTGGACCCGTGAGAAGCAACAGGAGGCAGAAGCAAGGCCCGTGGGCAACTTACTGCATATGTACCTATGCTGCACATGGTGGCACTGGGTCCTGACTGAGGCTGTGGGGTAGAGCCGCTTGCATGTGGCAATTTCCCGCTCTGTTCCTGTGATCCTGGGGGAAGGGCAGGATGGGCAGGCAGCTGCCTGTGGTCTGGGCCCTGCACTGTGGACTGAGGTGAGGGTTTGGAAGCTGTGGCTGTCCCTCCATCAGCTGGGCTCACCTGTAACAATTGTTGTTATAGTTGTTGTAACTTCCCAGAGCGGTCAGGCAGCCCAGGCAGATGGCGTAGGAGAAAAAGATCTGCGTTCCAGCGTCCACCCACACCTGGAGGAGGGCACAGAAATGTGGGCATTGAAGAGAGTCAGATGTGGGAGGAGGGAGAGTCCGGTGGGGAGGAGGGAGCTTACTTGCTGGACACCACCCCCCCTACCCCCAAAGACACTCTAGGACAGGAATATCCAACCTCCCAACTTCTTGAGACTCCCTATTAAAACATTTATACTCCTGGGACTACATCATTAAAAAGAAATTTCGTTAATGCATTCTAAATGTTTCAAGAGGTTGTAAATAAGAATCTGTTATATAACAAGAATTTGGACTTTGAGCTGGGTCTGCAGGCACAAGCCTGTAACGCCAACACTAAGAAGGACGAGGAAGACGAATCTCTGTAAGTTTCTATCTACTTATTGACTAGCCTGGCCAGAGCCACACAGCAAGACCTTGTCTTCAAAAAATAAATAAAATAAGTAAATAAAACCAGGCACAGTGGTGCACGCCTTTAATCCCAGCACTTGGGAGGCGGAGGCAGGCAGATCTCCGTGAGTTCAAGGCCAGCCTGTCTATATAGTGAGTTTTAGGACAGCCAGGGCTACATAGCAAGATCCTATCTCAAAAAATAACACAAAACAAACAAACAAACAAAAAAACCCCACAATAAACAAAAAACCAAGCCAATCAAACAAAATGCTATGTGAATATTAAGGTCCCTGGCTCCAGCTGTAGGGCTTTGGAAAATAACATCTCCAAGGCTTAGTTTCTTCATCCGCAAAATAGGAAATTAAGGACTTTGTCAGGCCTGCTGTGAGGGTGAGTGGATCAGGAGTGTGGACCCTCAGCGTGGGTCCTGCTTCTATACCACATGACATTTAAGTCCAAAGGAACACTCCCTTTTCTTGGCAAGTGAGATAACCATGAGGACAGTATCTCATGACTGTGCAGAGAGAGTGTTAATATTGCTGCCCCAAGTCCAGAGAAGGTGTGTGTGTGTGTGTGCGCGCGCGCGTGTGTGTGTGTGTGTGTGTATGTGTGTGTGTGTGTGTGTGTGCGCGCGCGCGTGCGTGCGTGTGCAAATTCATACTTATGTGCATATGTTTGGGTCTACTAGCTTACAAAACAGATTCCCTAATGTCAGCCTCCCTGGGGTACAGCCAGCCAGCATCTTCTTAGTCACTAACATCCCCGCTGATTAAAACTTCTGTCGACAGCGTGACCTACACCGT
The DNA here is from genome assembly GCA_907169655.1 of Acomys percivali. Classification (NCBI taxonomy): domain Eukaryota; kingdom Metazoa; phylum Chordata; class Mammalia; order Rodentia; family Muridae; genus Acomys; species Acomys percivali. The sequence continues at coordinate 29,121,763 of OU015745.1, forward strand.
GGTAATCATACTGACTTTTCCAGTACCTTCACTCCTCCGGGCGCTAAGCTCAACACTTAGAAGTCTCTAAGGAAAGCCACAGCTGACACTCAGGCTGGGATTTGGGCTGAACATCCAGCGCCACCTGGAGGCGAGATTCGGCACCGAACACAGGAAGTAGCACAGCAGCCTTTATTTGACACTTTTGGTATGCGAGGCACCTTGCTGAGCCTCTGCATAAGACTGCCCTTGAACGTCAGCGGTCCTGGGCAGCCCTGGGCAGGGTACGAGGGTTGGTTGCTCATAGCCTCCTCCCATAGCCAGGGCACAAAGAGGGCAAGTAACCCTCCCAAGACCACACAGCTGAGACCTGCCGGGTAGAAACACATGCAGACCCACTTCTGGAGACACAGCGAGCGAAACCAGCCTCATGCAGATTCGGAAGCAGCCCCTGCATCCTGGTGATGCATCCTGCCTCAGGACGGACTCTCTGCTAAGTCCTTCTGTCTGTCTGCTGTTGGTAACAGGGGTGCCATGTATCTTTCATCTTTAGACACCTCTAACATGTAAGTCATTTCCTAAACTGAGAACTCTCCTGGCTTTGATTCCACATCTCCCAGACTAGAACTTTCTCTTGCACATGGCAGTTCTTCTCCACAGCCTCGTAGCCCCCCAAACATCCTCAGTCTGGACACCATCACTTCTCCTGGATCTGCTTACATGGAAGAGGCTATCCCACCTGGGTCTGTTCACATTTGTGAAACCATCCCATGGTAATGTGTGAGAAGTGCTTCTGACCCTGACAGAGTGTCTGCTAACCTCTCCTAACCTCATCATGGTGTGTGGTGTGTGGTGTGTGTGTGTGTGTATGTGTGTGTGTGTGTGTGTGTGTTGCTAGCTGATCAAAGTGTACTGAGACATGGGCATTGGGAAAAAAGAAAACACAAGAATGTTTGGGGAAAAAAGCCACAGGAACTATATTATTTTGTGTTTACTTAAAATTTTACACATATGCATACAGTGTTTAATTGAAGTTTTGGGGTAACCTCTCAATAACCATAAACTATCCAACAAAATCCCCAGTGCCAGGCATGAGAAACCTCCTTTTGCACTGTTGGTAAGAAGAGCCCAAGAAACTGCCCAAATTATATAAGCTTTGCCATAGCCCTTGGCACCTTCTGGAAAAAGAAGATAAGACCTCATTACTAAGGACACCATGTAATTTGGACCCAGGAGAAATCCATGTGGATCTGACCTGGACGCCTCCTCCCTGAGGACCAGCTTTCAGAGTATCAGAATGAACCAGGCAAGCGGCTAAGGGGAAAGCAATCAATAGTCCTATCTAGCTGTAACACTCATGAACCCAAGCAATGACCAGAATGGCAAGAGCGTCTAAAAGATGCAGAAATGAATTATATAGCCTGGGATAACCAACAGCCGTCTGATCGAACTTAAGGCCTGCTCTGCAGGAAGGAATTCATGGCCGGCACCATAAAACTAGGCAGCTATCCAGGGCTGTTGAGCCATGGGACCCTAGAGGAGGACCTACTACAGCCGGTATAAAGTAGTACTGTTCCAACAGCCTTCAAAATACTTATCCTTACACTCAGAGATAAGTGTGGCTCTCACCCGCCACCAGAGAGGCTTCGTTTTGCAGCAGAGCCCATCACAGAAAGCCATGACTGGTCAGAATGCAGAGAACAACTGACCGTGGACACCCAGCCCCAGTGGATATTTCTACAACACATCCCTACACCTAAGTAAGGCTCAGGGAGTCTCTTGGAAGAAGGCGTGGAAAGATTGTAGGAGCCACAGGGCCTTTGCTGTGAGGTAATGTCTTCTAAAACACAAAACAGAAAGTGGTGGCTGGGGGAGGGGGGGTGAACACGATTAAAACACATTGTATGAAGTTCTCAAAGATAAGAATAGCATATTCAAAATGATAATAAAAAACTGCTGCAAAGCTCAAGAATCATTGTTGTGTCTGGAGAGTCAGAGAGGATAACAGTGAAAAGGAAAATCAAAACTCAAGGAGGGACTTCCAAAGAGGCAGGAACTTGAGAGTGCCTACGTGCTCACAGGAAGCATCCAGCGAAGTAAAAATTGCAGCAGACAGAGAAGAGAGTTGAATATACTATCAAATGCTGCACCCTGTCTCGGTCTCCCCATGCGCCAGGCTCTCCCTGAGCATTCCTCTTTCTACCCAGAAAAGCTAACAGACCAACAGGGAGCAGCAGAACCCAGCCAGCTGCTCACTCAGGAACAGAATGCATGCTCCTGGTGGCACCCCTGTGAGATGCTTGGTGGCTGACTGGTCACTGGTGACTGTCACTCACACCTGTAGCTAATGGTCCTGCAAGCTCAGCTTCCCATAGGCCAGAGTTGGAGAAGCCTCCAGGCGCCTGTTCAACTACATTCAACAGAGCCCCACCGTTGCAGTCCTTAACTCTTGGGTTAGAAAAGATCACAGAGCCCCTGTCCACACACCCCAAAGATGTGCATCCCCAAACCCATGCATGGAGTTTCATTTGCAGACAGTTTTCCTGCAAGTTCAGCACCCATCTCTTCCTTTTGAGTAGTGGGACCTCAGATTCTCTTTGGGATACCTACTCCTCCCCCAACTTAGGCTGAGCCCATATCACAAGCCTGACCATGCTAGTTTCTTCACAAACGTAGAAGACTTTAAGTTTACAGACTTAAAAGGCAGGTGAATGCTGCCAGCAGAGCTTAATGGGCCATCCTTGGAGGCACTTGGAAGAGAGAATGTGAACTGTGGGGGCCCAGTGCAAGAGGTTTCTTGGGGGAACAATATTAACATCTGGCTACAGACCATTTTATGATATTTTGGCAAAAATTTGTTTTGCTCTCTGCCCTTGTCCTAAAAACTTACCTGTGTCTAAATTTGAAAGCAACAGGCTAATTTTCTTGAAGGAAGAGATTTAAAGACAGTTTAATATGGACTCTGTCATGTGGTCATTAGTAATTAGTAATGAGCAGGTTGTAGTGAAAAAGAGCCAGTGGGCAAGTGCCCCCCCAAAAGACCCCAAAAAACAAAAATAAAAACTATAAAATGTATAGTATGGAGAAGAAAAGGACCTTGGTAAGCTTGATGTGACATCCAAGGCTTGTGCTGGAAGAGAGGCTGTGATTGTGAGATTAGGACTATTAAGGAGAGGCCAGATCTGCACTGCAATAAAGGAAGGCTGCCCTCAATAGTGCAAAGCTTGCCCAAAAAGCACAAGGCTCCGGGTTCAATCCCCTGCACTGCAAAAACAAAACAAAACAAATGCAGAAGAAAGGAATTTGAAAGTTTCTCTCACAACAAAATGATAAATATATTTGAGGAGACAGAGATGTTTGACCTGATTTAAACATTATGTAATTTATATATACGTTGAAATACATAATATCCCATGCATAATATAATAATACCCCCTCAGGATACTCAATGTTTAAATTTTATGTATCAGTTCAAAAAAAAAAACAAAACTCATTTTGTTTCATTTTTGAGATAGGGTCTCACGTAGCCCAGGCTGGCCTTGAACTCTTTATCTGGCAAAGGGTAACTTCAAACCCAGGATCCTCCTGCTTCCACATTCCAAGTGCTGGGATCACAGGCACCCAGCTCCTGCAGAACTGGGATCAAATTCTGTTAGGCAAGCACTCTCACAGGCGAGCCACATTGCAAGTTTCAGGTAAAAAAAAAAATTTAACAAGATGTAAGCTCTCACCTTCTCGGAGGAGGACAGCCTCTTCATTGCTGCTTTAGTGAGTCTCTCTAGGGACTTGTACTTGGGTTGGGCCTTCTTTACATATTATTTGTACTTAATCGATTTTTCTCACATTAAAAAATAACTTGTTTGTTGGCTTATGTATTATTTGTTGTTGCGTATGCATGTGTGAGGATGCATATGTGCAACTGTGTGCCTATGGCTAGGAAACAACTGTGAGAGTAGAGTCTAGAGTCTTCTCCCCACGTGGGTTCTGGGCATCGAACTCAGGTTGTTGGGTTTGGTGGCAAGTACCTTTCCTCACTAAGCCATCTTGCCAGACCTTTCTTGCATTTTAAAGTATTTCTTGTATCTATGACTTGGTATCTATTTTTGTTGTTGTTGTTGTTGTTGCTAGTCTCTCTTTACCTCATGATGCTCTCCATGGCCATACCCTTCTTTCTTTCTTTCTTTCTTTCTTTCTTTCTTTCTTTCTTTCTTTCTTTCTTTCTTTCTTTCTTATTACTCACTAATGCATCTGTCTCTCTCAGCTGGCTCTGGGATACCGCAGGGTTGGGCTGCCTTGTGGCTCTGTCTACAATACATTCTTCACCTATGGGAACCCTATCTATTCCCACAGTTTTCTTAAGACAGCCACACGTGGGATTGGACCACTATCCTCCTCTGCTGCTCTGCTGTAGACAAGAGGGGATGTTGCTGTGCAGAGGGATGGAGATGGCCCAGGGTATAGTTTCCAGCCTTTGGAGTTCTAGGGGTCCCTCCTTAGTGACTTTCAGATTCTTTAAAATGGTGGCTATGCCATCGATGTTTTCTGAAGCCACTGTTCCTTATTCCTAGCCCCTATCCTTCCCCTCTTCTCCAAAATGCCTTTGTATTTTCTTTGTCCTTGTCTCTGTCTGCTCAGACTGGGTTCTGTTTAAGGTCAGTTCTCTTGCCACAGGGCCTCAGCCTTCCCTTCCCTGATTACAGGGGACCTGCATCCCGCATGGTCCCTCTTGGGTTGGTCTGATATCCTTGGAGAGGCCACCAAGCGTCTGCCATACCACAGTCCTTTCCTCAGGGCAAGCACATGAGAGTTTCCTGGAGTTCCTGGTGTTCAGCTTGCCTTTCATCTTTACCCCAGCTCACAGACTCCCCGATGCTTTTCCTGTTGTGGCTTATGGAGTCACCTTACCACCCCAAAGGTGCTGCCAATAAATTTCTCTTTTACTTTCCTCACTTCTCTGTTGGGGTTAGGGTACACCGGAAAATTAAAATGTGTGTTTCATTTTCTATTGCTATATTGCTATTTGAAAATGGGGGCTGGGGAAGAGTACACAGATTTGAGCAGACAGCAGAAACAGTACAACACCCAAGGTCAACATGGCTCCCTTTTAAGGGAGGTGGGGCTTCTTGGGGTGATGAGTAAAGCCTTCATTTGGGAAAGCAAGCTTGTGACATCAAGAGATGCTCAGGAGACAGTTGTAAAGTCTGGAGCTAAACACAAAAATCTGAGCTGAAGGTGTAGAGATGAAAAGTCCCTGGGGTTTTTGCAGTAACTTAACACTCTCGATTCTGAATTCTAAACCACCCCCCATACTTCCCGCCTCCCACATTGGAAAACTCATATTGATGTCAACCTTTTTAAAAAATTTAAAATGTTTTAATTTAATACTTAAGTTTCTTTTTTATTTATGTGATGTGTGTGTACCTGCTTGCTCTGCTCAAGTAGGTAAGAAGAGGGTGCTGGACCTCCTGGATCTATAGTCACAGATGGATGTGAACCACTCGATATGAGTGCTGGAAGCTCAATCCAGGTTCCCTGTGAGACCAGCCAGTGCTCCGAACTGCTGAGCCATCTCAACAGCCTTGGTATCAACTTTTCTACTAAAGATGCATGTATCTTTGGCAGAGCAGAGCTGGAGAACATTCCAGGCCTGGTTTCTTGTGAATGTTCCATGAGGAGCCATGGGATGTCTGTATACATGGAGCCTGGAAGGTTCCTCCCCTCAATAAATGGCTACAGTAGATATGTCTGTGGCATGAAGACACTATTGTTCCTGCATGCCAGCCTGGCCACTTGGTGTAGACAGGAGCTAATGAGTTTAATCAGTTATCTGCTGCAGTTTCCATGTGAGGACAGCTGGACCACACATAAGCCTATGTTTCAGAGAAAGGCAGGAGAGTCCCCTGGTTTTCAGCATGCACCTAGCACCCCCCGAGTTCCAGAAAACAAATGACCCTATGTTGGTAAATGGGGCTTACACACCTCAGCCCCTCTGCTTGCATCTCCCAGGAGATGCAGAGGTGGAGACTCCTGGGAGAAGTGGCTTCCTATCCCTGCCCCCTACACAACGTGAAGGAAAAACAGTCTTACTAAACAAACTCTAAAGAAGCCAGGTCAGTGGAGGAGTGGATCCTCCCCGTGTTCTGCAGGATGAATGGGGGGCGTGCTGGCCTCGCTGCAAGGGCGGTCCACATTCAGAGATTTTAGGGCAGATTTGTGTGGGAACAGGAAAAGCCCCTTCAGGGTTTTTAGGACAACTGGTTCTAAGGAGCCCCAGAACATGGGTCAGGGTGCTACTTGACTGCCCAGTAGGACCCTCAGGATTCAGGAAGGACAGCTGAAGGTACAAGGGCAAATCCTCTTTCTCTCTCTCCATACTCAGAGCCTAGGCTGCCACAACGGGTGGCCCAGTCAGCAGGGATAACATGCTACAGCTCATACCATTTGCATCCACTCCAGGGCTGCCATCTACACCAAAGTTAGAGGTATAGTTTGTAGATACTTGGCTCACTTTATCTCTGTAGCCCTGCCCTTAAGCCTACCTGTAGAATGTTTTGTTTTATCCACATGTGGGGACGAAAGCTTTATGCCTTCAGTGCTTCTCAGAGAGGGGTGATTAACCCAGGGCACTTGGGTAGGGACCATATCTTTCTTTTTTCTGCTCATACACAAAGGATGGGATGGAATCAGAGTTCATTCCTGGAAGAGCCAGAAATGGCACCCACAGGGGACTCGGCAGCCTAGTCACAGTGTTAAATGAGCCAATGGGGCCTAGTGAACATCACCCTTCCTCAGGATAGGCCCTGTCCAAATATCCAGAGTAGATAGAGACAGGGGTTGGTGTAGGAACAGTCATTTTATCTCTTCCCCTGTAACACAGATGCACTGGCTGATCTCTGACAGTAAGGACCAATTCACTCAGCTCATCCCAGTAAAGACAAAGATGACGCAGGAACAACATTGGCAGACAGAGGAAGGTGAGGGGGACCAAGAGTGAGCTGGGAGAAATGGGCTCTTTGAAGGCATCCCAGGTGGTGTGGGTCGCCATAGAGAAACCCCAGCCAGGATGTGCCTTCAGGTCTGTTAAGAGCCTGCCACTGGTCAGAGCTAATGGCTGTGTCTCAGGGTGGGCTTTATGAAGGCACCAGTAAGAACAGGGTATGCCAGCAGTAACCCTGGTTACCACAGTGGCTCCAAACAGCTGTATCAGAGCCTGGGATATCAAGGGCTGGGCAAGTCGCATGGTACATCTCAGCTGTCCTTTAGTCTCACTGTCGTAGTTGGTGCTCTTTTGTTCTTTACTTAGACAAGGCAGCAAGCAGCTGGAGAGGGGAGCTCCACCCACTCAGTTTGAGGGAGATAGATCCCCACATAGGTATAGTAGTAGTTATTCTTGGCTTGGGAACAAACGCTTCAGGGGACAGGGAGGAGTCAGAAAAACATTGGTGGAGAGTTTCTGTCCAGTGCCTTGGTATGAGCCTCACAGGGATTTGTGAACAGGGCAAAAGCTTTGGGTGGGCAGATGCAGGCTGGGGTCTCACTCTTCTGCTATACTTCTCTGTTACTCTAGGTGGATTGCCTCATCTCTCTGAGCCTCAGGTCTGCCATTGATGAACAACGGATGAATAGAAGGTATGGGGTAGAACGGAACGCAAAACGCAATAGAATTCAAGGTATGCATAGACTACAATGTGGTACCTGGGCACCTGCCCCTTACTGGGATGCTCTGAATGCTAGGGAAACAAACTCTCATGTATTTTCCAATATCCAACCTGCGTCCACACCAATCAGGTTTCGGAGAATCATCTACATGGCACAGGCACACCTGCCCCCCTCTGGCCATGAGTGCAAGAACCGGTGATGGGTAGAAAGAGCCAGTATTTCTCTGTTCCTAGGCTCCCTGCCTTCTGAATGCCCAGTGAAGAAGATGAAATGTGAAAACTGCCAGACCCAACAGTGCATGCAGCCTTTGACTTCTGGAGCCAGGACAGGGCTCGGTGACTCCCAGCCTTTTCTTGAACATTTTCCTTTCAGACAGACAGACAGACAGACAGACAGACAGACAGACACACACACACACACACACACACACACACACACACACACACCTTTTTAAAGTGGAGTCCTCATTTGAAGGAAAAACATAACGATATAGCCTGGCAGAAAAGGGCTAACTGAATCAAGGTCTTTCTTTCCACCTTTTCTATTGGGAAGGCTTCTGAAAGGATTAAAAGTAGGTTAAGAGAAGAATGAAACAGCTGTGTTTCCAGTGTGTACCTGACAACGGCTTTTGTGGAAGTGAATAATTACATGAGAATCACTTCCTTCCCACCTCTTTCTCAGCCTCCTCCCGGTTGCTAGGCACCCTCGCTCCTTCTCCTGGCTAATGCCACATACAGAAGCAAGTGAATACAGTATGGCCATTATGAGGGGCCTGGAGTCCAGGAGGATTCAAATGCTTCTCGCTGGTGGCTTCGATGGGGAAGAGGGTTTGGGGAGCTGACTTTGGATATATTTAAATGCTAATGTGCTGGGTCTGCAGGGCCAGCAGGGTGGTGGTGGTGGGAAGGGGCTGGGGATCTTGGCTTAGAAGCCCCACTGGAAACATGTTCTGTTGCTTCTCGAGTGGATGCCAAGCCCATCCCTAGGCAGCTGGCCTTGGCCACCCCGGGACCTGCCAGTAAAGTGTCAGCAGGCTGAAGGGCTGAGCTGTGGGTAGTGAGGCGCTGGCTGGCTGGCTGTGTGGGGAGTTTGGGTGTGTAGGCTGACCCTGGTGGCCCCTGTGTGTGCAGTGGTGAGCAGGGGTCACTGTGGCTGGACCTTTGCCCAGGATGCTGAGAGGTTGTGTCCAAGACACAGAAAGCAGAGGGAATGGATGGGTGGTGGGTGACACCAGGTACGTGGCAGTGACCTTTGGTGCCTTATGTAGTAAAATCCTGGGGGATATGCATACCTGTCCCAACTTACCACACGAGGTGCTGAGCCCCATTTTCCAAGGGCTCAGTAGGGGAGGCTCAGAGCCAAGACTCCTCCTCAAATTGGACCTTCCTCAAGGTTTGTCCACGGGCTCAGGGGTCCAGTTAAGCCAAGATTAGGACTTCTTCAGGGGATTATCCCTGGCATTATAGATGACACATTTCCCGTGCAGGACTTGGTACGCACACATAAACCCTACTGGCTCCTGCTAAGAGTTACAGGTGATCCACCCTCGTTGTGAACACTGAGCTGATGACCCATCTCATTCTAAATGACCTGGATCAGAGGGCCAGTCTTGCCTTGGCAGGGGTCTGGGCTGGCAGCAGTAGCCTTCACCCACAGACAGCACCAGGCCAGTGTGCCCTGGACCAAGCCAAACTCTAGCTCCCAAGTCCAACCCTGAGCTGGCATACTCTTTTGTGTCAGCCAAGCTGGCCCTGGGATGAAGCCTTAGCCCCTCCCCCTATGGCCACATTCTTTCCTCTAATAACTGTGGAATTGATTCAAAGTCAGGGATACTTTGTGTTCTCTGAGGGCCATGGGTAGTATGGAGTCTAGTCTAGAGAAAAGGGTTGGTGGAGAGACAGAATACAGCTATCCAGTGGAAGAGTGCCCACTTTACTGTGTCTCCCTGCACACATAACTGAGACCTCCCAGCATGCCCTTGTGTTCCCTGAGCATCGTCTGTCTGCTTTAGCAAGGATGAGGCTCAGTGAGAACACCCAGCCCTTTGTCCTCTGCCTGGCAAGTTCCCAAGAACAGTGGCCACCACTGCTTGAGACTCAGAGCATAGGAACACAGGCCTTGAGGTCCATGCAGAATCCTAATCGTCAGACCAGGTGAGGAACATGGTGGACTGAAAAAGCAGGGGACCTGGGTTTTGTTGCAGATAGTCCCTGAAGTTCATGAGTATTCTCCTAAATCTCTTTCTTTTTCTCTTAGCCTTGGTTTCCTAATACATAAAAGACAGAAACTAGACAGAAATGAAGATGGCCAGTATGTGATGTGCATACCCTACTCTTACTGCTGCCCATGGCAGGCATTACTAATCAATCACACCCTCTTCTGTCCTCAGTCCAGCAACAGTGAGAAGGGTCTGCTACCAGCCAGATCTGGCAATGGAGCAACACCTGGGAGATAATCATCTAGCCCTGACAACTCAGGCAAGGAAGTAATCGACAGACTTCAGGATTAGTTGAGCCCATTACAGAAACAGTGGTACCCTAAAGGAAATACACACATTTTTGTAGGTCACCGGTGCATGTATTAGCCTGGGAGGCTGGAAGAAAGCAGGATAGCAAAGATGCAAACAAAGGCCCAGAGGTCATAGGGGCCAAGTGCAGGATGAGGGGCATCCCAGAGGCTAGTGGAGTCCATGGAGTTGGTACTAATTTATCGATGCATCTTTGGTTGGAAGTGATTCAAAGTTCTCGAGCAGAAATGTGCTTGTGGGACTCACGGGGAGGCTGCAGAAAGAAACTACTCAATCCTGTGATGAACAGATTTCGGATGCTGAGTGGGAGCACACTTGAGTCCTTCAGGACCCTCCTAGAGGGGACCCGCATTGCCTGGGGACTTCAAATAACCACAGGAGTCAATGAGCTTTCTCCGCTTCCTCTAGAGCTGAGGGTCCATGTCAGGATGAGTCCCCTGTGGCCGGGGATGATGAGGAAGCAGGCGCTTAATGGGCTCTGAACTGCACTTTAGGTCTGGGCAGAAACCGCTGAGCTTTCCTGCAGCCAAGAAGCTGACCCGTTGCAAAGACTGTTTCTAAGTCATTTTTCTGACCACTATCTACACAGCTCCCTGATATGAGAGTTCAGAAGTGGTCAGATGCCTATGACCCTCTACTCAGGAGCCTGTAACCTAGCAGGAGTCCAAGTGGAAAGGATCCCAGACAAGCAGCTGGCCTGGAGGATGCAGGGTCAGTTAGCTTGGGTGGAACCCCAGCTCTTCGGGGAGACCTTGGAGAGGTCAATCCTTGGAGCCTCAGTTTCTCTCTGGCTGTGAGGGCACAGCCGTGAACTGTCACAGCTCATGCAAAGGGCTCACCGGCAGCACTAAGTGGCCAGAAAAGATCACTCTTGTGCATATTGAAAAGATTTTTGAAGGGTCTAGGGCTGTGTGGAGCTTGAGCTAGGGAGACAAAGGAAAGTGTGTTCTATGCCCTCAGGGAACTTCTCACTGTCTCCACCCCAGACCTGCTTGTGCAGCTTCAATCAGGGGAGGAGGCCTGGCTTCCTCCTGGCTTGGAACCACCCCACCCCCAATAATCACCCTTGCACAGCTCTCTTTAAGGACCAACGTCTCTGCTCCCAAGGGCAGTGGGCACTTCCCAGAGAGTTGGCTTCTAAGGCTTTCCCTCAGGGTCCCTGGGTCTCCCTGGAGCCAGGTCTCTCAGGCAGCAGGTACTCTTAGGAGAGCAAATGGCCAAATCAAAACTAACTAACATACACATTCTCTCACACAGTGTGGTGTGAGGTGAGAACACTTTAATCTACCCTCTCAGTGATTTTCAAGTGTGTCATCCCTTGGATTTTACTGGGAACTAGTACCAGGACATTCCCCTCTTTACCAAAATGCCAGGGCATGCAGTCCTTAAATAAAACAGTGCAGTGTCTGTGCCAGGCTCTGCACATCTCCTACACGTTATCTTGTCCATGGTGACTGGCAACATCTACTCCGCCTGAATCCCATGGGAGAGTTGTTGCATATTATTTAGGGGAGAACAGTGATGAAGGGGGCCCTTCATGGTCACCGAAGACACGGTTTTGTTTATTAAACCAAGATTGGTTCGACCTGCAGGCTCCTGCTTTCTCTGAGTCTGACCTCTTCAGTTTCCACACAGCAGTAAGGCTCTACTCATCCTCTGGCACCTTCTCTGATACCTTTAATCCTCCAGGGAATCACTGTGTTCCCTACCCAGAGCAGGTCCAGAGTCCCCAAATGGGCTACACATCTGTCTCCAGCCTCTGCTCTCTAAAACCCAGTGTTCTCATGTATCTTGATGCTCAGCCTTCACCAACCCACCCACCTCCTCTCAAGGTACTCTCAGCTCCCAGAAACCTGGCCAACCTGAAAGGGCACCTTGCCACCCATTCACATGGTCTGTCCTCAGCTCATCTGAAAGAAGAGGTGACAGCTTTTAAAGGTTCTGGGTACCTGGGAGTTTGACACATGGCAGTCCATGGTGGCATGCAAAGGGCTGAGGATTTAGCCTTTGGGTGGCTGGGGAGTGACATCACAGCTGGATGCTGTTGCCTCAGAACCCTGAGGGGGAACCTTGCTTCCAACCACAACAAGGTCTGCAGGCCAGCATATAGGAGAACTGGCTTCTTCAGGAGGACAAATAGGAGATGTGGCAGCTATGGTAACACATCCTCCCAAAGCATTCTCTGCAACACAGTGTCCCACACCTTGGGGCAAAGGCACACAGAGAGTGAGCCAAGGTCCTCACTACTCATGCCTCCCTAGGTGACGTCCCAGGGCTATATCTCAAACAGCAAAACTAAGAATGATCATTAAGGCGATAAATCAAGAGACAAAGGCTGACATGTCTTGGTGAAGGGCACACATGTCTACAGCACACTTTAAAATGCACAGGGGATAAATTGGATGGAGGAGGGATGGAGAGCTTCAGTCTGCAACAAACACAGTGAATGTTGGTGATTGAATCTGGGGATGGGGGTGCGGGGGAGGCTGCCTGTACTGAAGGTAGAGGGGACATGCCCTAGAAGAGAAAGGAAGGGAAGACACTCCACTGTACACTCTGGAGATGAATAGGATTCCTGTTCAGCCATGCTGCTGTGTAGTCATCCCTCTGAGTGGAAACATGGGCTCCTAAGAAGGAGGAGGAGGAAGAAGAAGAGGAGGAGGAGGGAGGCTGTAAAGATTCTGGAAGCCTGAAATGTTACAAGACTCACAGGGGGCATACCCAAGGCTACACAGGCAGCAGAGGTAACACGTGAGAGGAAGCCCCACAGTGGAGCTCCAACAAGGCAGCTTTCCTGATGGTCACTTGTGCTGGGGGTGGGGTGGGGAGAGCATTTTGTTGATGCAGCTGCTCCTGAACTCACTGATTTATACTTGGGTGTCCTGAGCTCCCCGCTCCTGACACTAGCCAGTGGGGGCCGGGTTGGTCCAACCCACTGACAAGATAAGGTGGGGCTTCCCACAGCAATTAGCCTTATCAAGCTAATCTCTTCTAGGCATACCCAGAGGCCGAATACTTCCAGACATTTTGTGTGTGTGTGTGTGTGTGTGTGTGTGTGTGTGTGTGTGTGTGTGGTCTCCTATAAGATTCCAGATCCCTCTAAGTTGACAAGGAATATCTCAGACATCTTAGGGTATGTGCCATGTGCCTCCTCGAGGAGTGACATCCACTTCATGAACATGAGGACACACTCATGTCAGAAGGACTAGAGAATATATTGCCAAGTGTAGCTTTCCAGGCTGGAATCACGCACAGGCTGTTAAGTGACCTTTGCTGTGAATCATAAGACACACAATGGAGGCTGAACTGTCTGTCCAGAAAGAACCTGTCTGAGTAGGAGGGCTTACAATAAAGAGACATGTGGGTGTTATTCTTCTACATTATTGCCTTAATTGGCAGAAAAAGTATGTGTGTATGAGTGTGTGTGTGTCTGCGCGTGTCTGTGTGTGCATGTGTGTAAGGAAGAAGGAGGTGGAGATGCCGACTTGCCATTTCTTATAGCTGGTAGGGTACAGGAAAAAGACAGCACAGTTAAATACGTGCTAAAGATTCTTTACTGGGACACAGACATTTGGCCCTCACAAGAAGAATCAGATTGTGTATGGGGAGGGAAGAAGGCAGAAGTGATAGAAGAGAAAGTCTGCAGGTCTCATCTTTAACTTTGAAGAAAAGAAAAATCCCCCTAACAATGGCTCAGTACAGGGCACAGATAGGAAACACTCATCTGAATCATCTGGATTGGGAAAGACTTTGCGACAAGAACTGGAAGAGCTCTCACGGTCTGGCACGTGAGGTTGTAGGGTGTGAGAATTCTGGCTCAGTCTGAGCACTGTGGAAATGGAGCAACTGTGTAACCTAACTGCCCATCCTTCCCTGAGACAAAGGCTGCAGAATCTGACACAACCCAAAGGAACCCAGTTCCCGGTGCACTGCCTCATAGAGCCATAAGTGACATTTGGCCATCGTCAGCTAAGTTGCCCAAGAATATCAGGGGCGGAAAGATAACAGAGGAAGGACAGACGTTACTGAGAGAATAGTTGAGGCAGTGCTTGATGCCCAGCTCCTCAGCGTGTTAGGACTGTGTTTACAGAGGAGCTAGGAGAGAGGTTCCTGCAATGGGGACCTTGAGACAATTGTGGGGCTTCAGTGGCTTTGTGGCCACATGGTGAAGTGATCTTTACCTCAGAGGAGGTACTGGAACAGCTGGGGTTTAGAAAACATGTAAACTGGGTTTACAAAGTGCTAAAGCAATCAAGAGGAGATGACAGAAGAGCAAACAGAGGGGTATGTCTAAGTCTCTCAAAGGTGATGGTGGCAAAATTTATATCAAGCTAGTTTTCCCAGGGGCAGGGGTGCATGTAACTACTTCACTGATGGCACCTGATGTTTTTAAAGCCTGAGAAAAAGCTTGCAGAAGACACAAGTGACAAAACAGTATAGGAGACAGACTAAGATTGCTCTACTGGTGGGCAGTGACAACCTCTGAGTATATAGTGTACATGTCTCCCCTGAAAGAAAGTACACGGGGGGGGGCAGAGATCCTTCACCCAGCCCAAAGCACAGGTCACCAGCCACCTCCCCCAAAGAAGAGGCATCCCAAGTGGGAGAATCAAAAGTGGAAAATGGAAGGGCTATTGATGGTAATAAGATAAAAGCCAGTAATTTTACTCAACAACCTTCTCTTGTAGCTGAGGGAAGCTTTGGCACAGGGAGAGACAGTGGCTTGTTTAAGGTCAGTGATAGTGCTGGATCCTCAGAGGCTAAGTGGGGAGGTTTCTATCATGCACCATAGCCTTGTCCCCAGGTGTGCAAGACAATGACCTAAGCATCTGTAGGGTTGGAGGAGGAGCTGCATCCCCTTGCCTGTTCCCGGTGAAATGTCACTAAGGTTCTAATCAAGGAGTGGAGCCAGGCTTGAGCTCTTTGTGAGCCAAGCAGGGAGGTGCTTGCCCTGTGGGTGCTCTGGTGCTCAGCTTGCGTATGAGAAGTGAAAGAAATGGGACAGGAGATTCACACACCAATGAGTCTGCACAGACAAGGACATCAACTGTCACAATCCCAGTCACCCAAGAGCTATCAACGACCCATCATCTTGCTGCTCGCAGGCAAAAGAGTCCTCACTCTCTCACAAAGCTATGCTGGGTCAGAAATCATCAGAAGCCACTGTGTTCCAGTGAGGTGCTCATTGGAACTGTGGTGCAAGTGTGGGGCTCACGGGAGCTTCCTCCACCTCCCTCCCTATGGCCTCTGCAAATCTCAGGGCACTTTCCTCCATGTCGGTATACCTGATGCTCCCCACCACCAACAGAAGTAGAAAGGACAGGGTCAGTTAAGATGGATGTCTGTAGAGGTCAAACCCCTTTACAAAGCTAGTGAGTCAGGACTCTAGTCCATGTCAACCTAGAGTCATTATTTCACAAGTGAGGAGGCAGATTCAGAAATCTGGAAAAGTGATAGATGTTTCATTTGGGGTCCTATCTCTCAATCCAGTTCTCCACCAACCTTGGCCTTGGATAAGCCACACCCTCTCTCTGGTACTCAGGTACTCCTCATCAAGGAAGCAGTTGGTCCCAGATACTATTTCCACAGTTTGTTAACATAGGAAAGAAATTAATTGCATTGCATTCATTACCACACACCTTAATAAACATAATTGCACTCTGTACAACAAGCAAATTGACAGTCAAAGTATGGTCTTCAGAAAATCATCAACCAAGAAATATGCCTTGTTCTTGTTCATATTTGAATTAAGAATGATGAGGTGACACTTCACTGGATACTCATTTGCTGCTCAAAGAATTAGTATTCTGGCCTTAAGACCAGTAGATAAAGAGAGACAAATACTGATGGTCAAGGTTATCATCATGGGAGGTACAGAGAACACACAAGCATGATACATAGTTGGCATTTTAGACTCATAGTCTGGCTTGGAGGAATATAGAAATGTCTCCCCATTGACAGAAGAAATGAGAGAAGTCAATGATGAAAGGAGAAAAAAAAACCCCGAAACCTGTGATGACATATGAACAAACAGAAGCCCAAGAAACTAGAGTTTAAATACATTCCTGAGGATAGAGTTAAAATTTTGAGCTCTTGGCATGACTAGAAGTTAAGGTGAATTAAGTGAAGAACTAAAAGCAAAAAGTGAACTTCTTGTAGTGAGTAAGAAGTTACAAAATTATTTTTCAGCATAGGATGCAACATGGAAGTACCAGATATATGTATAATTTATATGCTGTTTTCATCAATATAGACACTCAAGCCTAACATGAAATTGAGAAGTTACCATCCTGGAATTCTGTACCCAGCCGAACTATCACTCAAGAGAAAGAGCGAAAATAAATAAATGCCTTTTAGATACATAAGCCTAGAGAGTTTAGTTCTTCTAAAACCCCTGTGAGAAGAAGTAGTAAAGGATGGATTTTAGCAAGGAAGAAATGTAATCCTATAGAAAGGAATGAAAACAATAGGGAGCAAAGAAACCACTTAAATCATGTCATAAAAATCCAACTATTGAATCCTAAAACATAATAAGGCAGAACTTAAATATCGATAGCAATAACTGAGCTGATGAGTGGTATTTAGAGAGGTCTGTCTGATATGCCATGTATTGTTCATACAGAGGATGGGGCTGGTGACAGCCATACTAGCTGAGTCAACATCCATACCTTCCACATTCTCCCTTGGGCTCAGGAAAGACCCTTTCTCCCCACACGGGTGCCCTCACGGTCTCTTGCACGACTCACACGTGAGCCTTCATTGTGGTTCTTCCTGTCCAGATAAACAGTTCTGATCTTCAATGACATCCTCAGAACTCTGCTAGAGATCAGTGCGCTCCTGAAGCTAGAGTAAGGACAGCCACAAGAGTGGACAGCATGCTCTCAGGAAGACAAGGTGACAGTTCCATGTTTAGGCCCCCGGGAAACTTGTGTGTCAGTTTCTACAGACTCTCTTGCTTTGGGGTCTTCAGCCCTAACTGTGTTACTGGCCCAACAGACATCTCTATAAAGGTAAAAATCCTTCCATGAACATGCTTTCTGTGATAGCTAATCATGCTCATTAAATTGCCTGGATCCAGAATGAATTAAGACTCAAGCCACTGGGCATCCATATATGGAATACTCTCCATCAGATTATTTGAAATAGGAAGACCCACCCTAAATGTGGGCAGTGTATTCTGGTGGAAGCACAGATGAAAAAAAATATAAAGAAGCGTTGCATTTTCCTGCATGCCTTCATGCTTGCTGGCAAGTCTATCTGCCTTCGTACTTTCACTACTGCTGGCTGCTTCGTTGATAACAGACCAAAGGCCAGAAGCTCCTCAGGACTCCTGTGAGCCATCAGCACCAGATTGGAACCTCCTCGGAGACATCCAGCATCATGACCTGAACAACTATCAGGCTGGTGGCCTCTCCAGTGTGAGCCAGCTCTTGTTGTACTACTCTGACTGCATCCTGCAAACCAATCTAATAAGTCCAATTTCAACACATATTCCTTCTTTCAATTCATTGATCTACAGAAACAGTTCTCAAACTGTGGGCTGCGAACCCTGTGGTAGGGGTGTCAAATGACCCTTTCACAGGGGTTGCTTAGGACCATTGGAAAACACAGATACACTACATTACAAATCATAACACTAGCAAAGTTATAGTTATGAAGTAGCAATAAAAATAATTGAATGGTGGGGGGTTATCACAACATGAGGAACTGTGTTAAAGGGGTGAAGGATTAGGAAGGCTGAGAACCACTGCTCTAGAGACCTCTGACTTCTCACTGTAATGAGCACTGGTCATATATGGCTATTGAGGATCTTAAACTTGCCTAGAGAAATGGAGGCACTGAACTATAAATGCAATTTAGTTTCAGTAGATTTAAACAGACATGACTTGTGGCTACTTTACTGGACAGCACAGCTCTAGGGGTGTAGTCCTTCAAGGGGCCCACTGTATTCCACGTTCAGGAAGCCTGGGGTGTTCTTCTACATCTTCCACCCTAGAGTAGGCAGGAAGGCATAAGGAAGTCCCAAGCTCCAAAAATTCTTGCTTATAGTACCTGTCCCAAGGACCACCGCCTTTTCAGATATGAGTCCTTACTGATTTATTTGACAAGTCTCACCTGCCTGGAATGTTCTCTTCAACCAAATGTTTCAAACTTCCACCAGTCACCTGAGGGCACTGCTGAAGTGCAGTCTCTGATGGAGCAAGTTTATGATGGAGCCAGAGTGTCAACATTTCTGACAAGCTCCTGGAGACAGTGTGGCTAGCCTGAAAGAAGTTTGTGTAGTAAGGTGTGAATAAAAGAAGCCAGAATGAAAAGCCTACATTTGCACCATTCCAACTAGAGATCATTCTGGAAAAAATACAAAACTGTGAAAACAGGGAAAATGTCAGGAGAGTGAGTGTGAACAGGTAGAATACAAGCATTTTAGAGCAGTGGCAGTGATCTTACTTTGTATGATACTGTAATGTTGCTTACATGTCATTACACAGCTGGCCAAGCCTACAGAATGTCTGCAAAATGTCCAACACAGAGGGCACAGGAATCTTCTGCTATGCTAAGCATGATGGTCTGGGTTTGATCCCAGGGCCCACATGGTGAAAAAGGAGAACTAACCCCCTTGGTTGGCCCTCTGACTTCTGTAAGTGTGCTATGGTGCATGTGTGTAGACACAAATAAACAAAGTTTAAAGTAAATATAAAACTATAGATTTCAGTAACTATATGACATTAATAATGGCTCTGTAATACAAGGGAATGGACTACCCTAACAATGACAGAAACCTGGGGTATTGGGGAAACAAAGTCCCTTGGATTTTCTGCTTTCTATTCCTCTAAGCTTAAAACATCCCCCCCCAAATAAAACATATTAATGAAAGAACCTCCTCAATTAAAAACCTCTTTCCTAAAATACATAAACTATATCTATCCACTTGCTCCCCAATCCAC
Organism: Acomys percivali; assembly: GCA_907169655.1. Classification (NCBI taxonomy): domain Eukaryota; kingdom Metazoa; phylum Chordata; class Mammalia; order Rodentia; family Muridae; genus Acomys; species Acomys percivali. The sequence continues at coordinate 29,140,873 of OU015745.1, forward strand.
TCCCGCAGTGGCTAGCAGGAGTGGATACTTGGAATTTGAAAGCCAGGGACTATACTCCATAAATATGTTCTGGGCACATCAGCTCAAAGGGCCAGTCTGGAGTCATTAGACAGATGTATTTCTCTTGTTACAGGTCAGCTTGTCACCTACAGCACTGAGCACATATCATGAGGGAGTTTGGGTGTTTCCTGGAAGTGGCCCTGCTACCTCTTTTCTGTCCAGCCTTCTGAGCTTCCGCCGCCACCTATAACATCATAGGTGTGATGCCTTTTCATGACCCTACGGCACTACAAGTCCCCCGTCCATCCTCGGCATGTAGACACCTGCTTTGCTAAAGCCCCAGTAGCTCATTGGATAGTGGCTCTACTTCTCCCTCCTTCCCTCCTCACTGTTCTTCTGTCCTTTCTAGACCCCTGAAGAGGCCAACACTAGCTGCCTCATCTAGCCTGGCCACATCCACATGGGGACAGGAAACAAGTAGAAGTGTGTTTCTCCCCTCTAGAAGCACGTAAGGGGACAGTCTGAAGGTGAGAGAGAGAGAGAGAGAGAGAGAGAGAGAGAGAGAGAGAGAGAGAGCGCTTCCAAGCCATAGCGACATAGGAAAGCAAAGAGCAGAGCAGATTCAAAAGCAGCCGACTCTCTAACACACTGCCTGGCTTTGCTCCATCTGTCCCGAGCTAGGCAGCCTTCTGAAATTACAGCTTTCTTTATGCCAATCAACCTCTCACTCAGGAACATTCCACAACCACCCACAGACCACCAAAGAAGCCTGGATTTCTTGGCTTGACAGCCATGGCTGGAGAGGGTAACACGACCTTTCTTTCTTTAAAGCCACATTACATATGGTTGCTGATCACCAACTCTTGCCTATAATCTTGTCACTCCGACCACTTCCTGTATGTATTCAGACATTCATTATTTTGATCCATGCTTGTTTCCAAACTACCTTCCTTCTTTCCCTCTTCCTTCAGACAGAAATCAAAGCTCCCCAAGGTCTCTAGGACAGGCATCCAGAAAGAATTTTTTTTATTCATCTCTGACTGTTGGTGTTTCTTAAGATAAACTACCATTTGGCATCTAATTATCTACTTCTACTACTCACCCTCCCATCTGTCCCCCAACTGCCCATCCATCCATCCATCAATCTATCCATCCATCAATCTACCCACCCATCAATCGACTCATCTGCCTCCCCACCCATCCATCCATCTGCTCGCCCTGCTACTATCTACTTACCTAGTCATACATCTATTTCTCTGTCTACCCAAACACCATCCACTCAACCACACACGTACCCACCATCCATTAATCTCCTTATTCATCTATCTACTTGCCTATCCACCTAACAACTCAACCACCTATCCATCCATCTACCGTTCATCCATGTGACCCATATACCTATCTACCATCCATCTAACTGACCTCTCCACATCCATCAGCCCGTCCATCTACTCAACTACTCATTATCCAGCTTCCCACTCATCTACCACTCTTTCATCCATCTTCTCCATTACTAACCATCCATAAAGTCATCTACCACCCACCATATACCATCCATCCACTCATTCATTTATCCATCCACCTGTTTATCCATCTATACATCTGCCCATCTACCCATCCATCTCGTAGTTATTAGGCTATTCTTAAGTCCTGGGCTCTGTCCTAGGTACCAGGTAATCCACAGTGGATAACACACAAACATTTTTTTGTTTATGCAGAGATGAAATTCTAACTGATGCTACTAACCATGAATATATTGATTAACAAACATGAGGTTATGTCAGGCAGTGACCAGCTCCATGAATAAAAAAACAACAGGGTTTTAATCAAGTCATGGGTTGAGTGGGGACCAGCAGCATGTGAGAGAGCCAGCTATGATATTATATATAGAAAAAAACTGAGACAGAACCTGGGATGATGAGGCCCTGGCAGCTAGGGCTAAGCCCATTGTGACTCGGGAATGAGGGACATGTGAGATGGGACCAGGCCTAACTGTAGGGAGTGAACATATTTGCAAATACTGCAAAATGTCTCCTGAGAGTCAGAACTTTCCAGCAAAGCAGTACTGCTCTAGGAATTATCCACACTCACCTTCTTTAAGATTAAAGACAAGCCTTGAAGGGACCCATGGGGGAACGATAATTCACAAGCCCACCACCATCTACCAAGTCCTTTGAGGTCAATCTTATGGGGCATCCATAGATTTTAACTGAGAAAATGTAAGGGTGAACCCTCACCATGTGTTTAGCCTACACAAGGTCCAGCTGACTGTCAACAGCTGGAACAAAATGAACATTAAGACAAAAGCTAGCACTCTTCCAAGGAGGATAACAAAATCTAGTGTCTACACCAATCCTGTAACACAGAGTAGTCAAAACTATAAGCAGCACAAGCAGACAAGAAGCTACAGGCTTTACTCTAGACCAAGGGCTTTGTAGTAAGTAGATTTCAGTGTCCCCAGACACATTCAGAGAACTAAAGGACACGTTTCCTTAGTGTGGATGCCATGGAGGCGAGGAGTTCCTGTAGAGTGCTCCAGGAAGGGAGCAGAACTAGTGAGGGAAAGGTGGTGAGTGATAAGAAGCTGGAGCCCACTGTTGAGATGGCCTTGCCTCCACTGTTTAGGTTGAACTTAAATCTACTCAGTGGAAAACCTCAAAGTGGGACACTGACAAACCAGAACAGCAAAGCCGAAAGAGAATGGGATGGAGGGAGAGAGGAAGGAAGCGAGGATAGATAGATAGATAGACAGACAGACACATACATACATACATACATACATACATACATACATACATACATACATA
>OU015745.1:29143689-29205637 GCA_907169655.1 Acomys percivali
ATACATACATACATACATACATACATACATACATACATACATACATAGGTAGATCAGTTGACAGGCAGGCAGACAGACAAAGTTTGAATCCTGGCAAGTGAGTGATGGGCAGTTGCTTCAGACTGGAGATGAGGGGCCTCCTGGCACAGGATGGGATAGTCAGAGTGGTACCTGAGTTGGGATGGGAACCCACCTGATGCGAAGCATCTATGTTCCTAGCAACGAAGCCGTGCAGTGACTTCATGATCAAGAAGGAAGGCTGGGACTGGGAAGCCAGAGAAGCCAGATGGTCAGACTCAATGGCTTCGGCCTTGTGCCCTTTGCTCAGCTTGGGTCACATGCCACTGGGCTCAGGGATGGCTGTGAGATCTTTAGCCCTCAAGTCTCAGCTTTGTAAAGACAGGCTTTTAACTTATATCTTGTGAGAACTTGGCTTATAAAAAGCACCTAGCCCCCATATGCAGAGCACAATGGTTTTCAGTAGCAATTTGGTGGCTGAGTGAACTGAAGAGACAAGACGGTTGTGGTGACCGGTAGGGTGTAAGCTTCCAGGAGACAACCATCAGTAGTTACATTTTAGGTGGCAAGCTAAGTGTGTGCTAAGTGACTGGGCCATGATCCAGCCTCTAGTATCACTACGTTGGTGGCCATGTCTGCAGCTCTCCTACTTGCAACACTGTGAAAACAGCTAAGAGAACACAGAACTTCACTCTGAGGCTGGCAGCTTCAATTTGTTGGCAGCATCTCTGTGGTACACAGACCCCCAACAAGGAGCCCAGCAATTCTGATTCCGTGAGCCAAGAAAATCGGAAGATTTGCTGTCCTTGGACATAAGGTTAGTAAGATTCCTGTTGCCCAGTTCCAATCCCAGGATTGTCCCCAACATTGTTATTACTGGCCTAACCATGCCTTCCCAAGACACAGGAGCCTCCTTGAATATAAGAGCTACTCGTGATGGGATGGCAAGGCCTGAAAAACAGACAATAAACCCATGGTGCTAGAGAAATCACTTAAGACAGAACCAAATGTATTCAAAGAAAACTTTAAGGAAATTCCAGTCTCAGGGAGTGTCCTCTATACCAGAGATGCTTCATCATTATGTTTAAAAAATAGAATTATTTGCTATCTCTAAGTCAGTGGAGACGCGGATACTTTGGGTTGAAAGCGGTTCAGCCGAGAGGCCATTTTTTTATTTTGGGTCCTGGTTTGGAACCAGAATATGTTGCCACCAGGTGGCAGTAATTTCATGGCATCTTCCTCAGGGTTCAGAAGGTTTCAAACTAGGGTCTTTTCTTGGGTGGTCTGGTTTGTCCTCCTGTGGGGTGGGGAGGCCGGGAAGGTCCCATCCTGAGGTCCAATATTTGGGCATCTCATCCTCAGATTCTGTTCCCTCCGTGCAGGAGGCAGCGCAGGGAAGTGGTGTAGCAGTGCTCTGCCTGGGAAAGCAGACCCGAGAGTTGGATCCGTGACAAGCCTTTCTGTTCTCGCCCTGAAAACACACACTTGAAACACAATGACAAGAGAGAGCGAAAGAAATCTGGGGCAGGGACAATGTGATTTCTTGCAAGATCCCCTTGGCTCTCCAAAGACTGAAAAGACAGAAAGTGAAAATCTGAGGGGGTGAAAATGGAGTTGGAGCACTTCACCCTTCAGAGAAAACACAGGGCTGACAGTGAAGACAAACAGATACTTAGAAAGTTCTGACCACCGAATGCAAATCACAGGCTGAGCTGCAGCATCTCTTCAGTTCTTCACGGGAAGCTTAATTTATTGGATCTACAACCAAAGCCTCAGTTCCTAGTTCAAAGCCACCCTCCTCTTGGCCTGTGGGGCTCTGATTTGTCCTACTGAGAGCCAGACACAGGCCAGGGTCCTACTATGTTCCAGGCTTGGGGCTGGGTGGCAGATGTGAGGGATGTGAGGGCTTGTGTGTGTGTGTGTGTGTGTGTGTGTGTGTGTGTGTGTGTGTGCATCTGTGCCTTGGGGCAACCCTGCATGGCAGACTAACATTCTTACCCTAGTGGCCCCTAGGTGAGAACTGTGATTCCCAAAGGGGGAACGGCACAGGGAGGATGCCACACAGCCTCGTAGCCACAATGGTCTGACCAAGTATTCCAAAGCCACTGCTTCTTGAAGCACTTGCTCATAAGTGCTGAAGGTTTGGGTCACCACGGCACAGGCAGTGAGCATTCCAAGGATCAGCTGTCTTCTTTCCAAGACATAGTCAGTGGATCAGTTTACCTCACTACAGGCTGTGCCAGGGGCTGGTGATCGATCAAACACTGGCTTTACAGAGGCTACATTAGAGTGAAGAAGTGCAGCCCCAAGCTGGCAGCTTTTTGTCAGCAATGGTGGAAAAGGAGCCTGAGAGCTGACAGGAGATACGGGGATTGCAGAGAACATGGTAGGGTCTTAAATTCAGGCATCCTCCAGATGACTACAATAGCTACATGCACACCATTAGATTTTAAAACATTTTCCACAGTTATCTTTTCTTTTTCTGGCCACAAAGAAGGAATTAACCCCATTTTACTGATGATGAAACTGAAGTGGTTTCAGATTCTAAAGAAGGGGTACAGAGTAGTGCCACCCCCCACAACCCCGCATGTCCACTGTATACAGCGGGAGCAGGAGGACCCACTATGGAGCTCCAGATGGCAGAAGGGAGGCCTGAGAAGGCAGGTGAGGGCTGGTGAGGGTAGGGCACAGTTGCATACGAGCTTTGGCACTGGAAATGAAAGAGAAAGTGAGCAGCCTGGCTGAGACTCCTCCAGACCTGACTGCCTGGTAGTGGATCTCTGCTGCAGATGGTAGGCCCTATGGAGGGACATGAACCACTGATCTCACCCTAGCCCATTTGCTTTCTTCTTCTCAGAGGTAGACCTGGGTAGGGGGAGTGGCCTGATTGTCCTCCACCTGAGCCTGAGGATTCCAGGGGCCAGGATTGAGTGTTCTGTGCATAGATGGGCACAGGTCTGCAGCCTCTCCAAAAGAACTCTCAGCAGCCAGTCTGTAGGACTTTGGAGACAGATGAACAGCTCATGGGACTGTTATGATTCCTAGCCAGGAAAGACACCTCCATTACTTCACCCCAATTGCCCAGCCTCCCCATGTCTGGACAGACAGCTTGGGGCTGAGGTGATGCCCTGGCCTGGAGCCCTGGCTCTCTAGGCTCTCTCTGCCCTCCCCTTGGTTCTTAGAAGAGATGTGGATAGCTATGGAGTGACCCTTCATTGGCTCATGGCTACAGGAGGCTCCAACACTGTGGCTTCAAGACCATCTTAAAGAAATAAAGGGCCCTCTCTCCTCCAGCCAAATGCTTGGCCTAATGATGGCTTCTGGGAATTTTTCTTTGTAGCACAACTTAAGGGGCAAATGGAAAACTAAGCCAGGATCACTCTTTAACCCAGCAGAGAAAAGCCCAGCCTTACTGAAAGGGGGTGCTACTACATTTGATGGACCAGTTGTAGCTTTCCAAACATCAAAAGAGTTCTGGTTCTTACATCCAGAGAGCAAGTATTTGCTGAGCTCTTACTGTATACCTAGCATTTTCTGAGCTCCTACTGTATACCTGGCATGTAGCCTGGGTCTGGGGAGAGTGTGGGCAAGGCTGATGGGGACCTTGCTCCTAAGCTGTCTTGCAGCAGCCACTACTCACCCCACCCTGACCCAGCATCTTTGCTTTTTCCATCACACTGTCTGCCTAGCACCTGACACCATCTCTTGGATTCTAGAGTCTGCCTTTTCAATCTATTTTACAGCCCCTTTATCTAACTACAGGGTCAGCAAATAGCTGACGAAAGAAATGGACACGATACAGATTTTTAAAAATCACACCTCTTGCACATGCATGTATGATTATATAAATATTCCATGGTCGATATGGGTGCTCTGGAAACCAGGCATGAGACACAGGGGTGGTTCACGATGGCAGATGGCAAGGACCTTCCTGAGTCTAGAGGTGAGTCAAGGTTAGGGCGAGGAGGAGTTAGGGACAAACAAGAAGTTGTCTGTGGAGACACAAAGGATAGTGGTTGAGGCCAGAAAGGAGGCTCTTATCCAGGACAGACTCAGAGCTAGAAAGCAGGCAGAGATGGAAAGAACAGCATGGACGCAGCTCCCGGAACTCTTGGGGACCCCATCATTTGGAATTATCCAAGTGACCATGAGCACCCAAACAAGAATTTAAGCAAAGAGCTGCCAATCATAGTCTCATTTCAAACAGATGTTTCTGTTGCCAGGCACGGGGTGGCCTGGAGGAGTCAGGTGTCACTTCTGAAAACCACAGAGGGGCCAATCCTGCTTTCGTGTGGAGACAGCAGCAGACTTCACTAAGCCAGGGGCAGCCGACGTGAAGAACAGAAAAGACTCAACGGAATCTAGTGAGCAGTGAAGCACTGGGTGTTCCCAGGGTGCTCTGGGGCAGAGGTCAGGAAAGGGCTAAAAGGTAAATGTATAGGTTCTACAGGCTGATGTCATGTGGTGGGCCAAGTACAGATGTGGCTGGTGACTGGGACTCAGCTTCCAGGATGTTCTCTATGTGTCTAATGATGTAACAACTTCATGTGACAGGAACAAAGTGTATCTGTGAGCATAACAGTCTCTGAGCCTAGGGTTCTTCAGTGAGTCCCTGGGTGAATGGTTGTGGGATCCCCAATCCCCCAATGGACCATACAGTGTGTCAATTACTCACTCCAGTAACACTGTAAAAACAGGCAGAGGGATGGAGCTGAACCAGGCTGTACTCGTGGAATCTACCCAGAACGGTCACCAGCTGAATTCAACCTTTTCAGGCTATTGACAGGGAAACTGAGGCTTAGAAGGAAACCTGGGAAGACAGTGGGAACCTGAGATGGTCAGAGAGGAGCAGAATGAATTGTTAGGTCTCGGTTCATCTGCGTTCTCAGAGTGTGTGTCCCATGTGTGTTAATCTGTTTGCATGTATGTGTACATGTCCATCTGTGTACAGATGAGTGTGTGTGTGCACTTGCATGTGTTTCTGTGTGTACATATATGTGCATCTATGTACAGGTGCATTTGTTTCTTTTGTGTGTATGTGTGTGCATTTGTGTATCTGTATGGTCACATGTGTTGTCATGAGCATGTATATCTGTGTGCATGAGTATTCATTTGTTTTTTTCTCCCTTTCTGTGTCTGTATGTCTCTGTGTGTCTGTGTTTGTATGTGTCCCCAACCTTTTCAGAATGTCAGCATAACCTCTGAAACCCCTTACCTACTTAACTGTCCAGAACCACTGAAACTGACCCCCTGGGAACCTGCATCTTTAACAGCTCCAGGCATCCTGGTGATTGTCAAGGTCTAGAGATCACGGAAGATGTTCATGGTCTCTCTGCTGGACCTTAAGGCCCAGGGAGGAAAAGGGGGTGATTAGAGGAGACAGGGGGAACTTGCCTTGAATTGATACAGGACCTATAGACCTAATGAGAGAAGATGGACCCATGATAAGGTGTGTGCACCCCAAACTGCAACTTCAATAGAGCCCCAGCTGTCAGAGTTGGAATCAGCCAGGCCAGCAGTCAGGAGCCACTTCCTTTCCTCCTGGGGATTCTTCCTGGGATTTGGATTATGATTCGGTGGCAATAGCACTCGGAGGCTTAACAAACCAGCAATGATGAGGACGCGTCCTACTCCTCAGGCCTCATTATCATTATCACAGACACCTCGGAGCTACACTAAACAACTCATGCTCTGCAAATCCCGCCAGCCAGTCACACTGCCCAGACAGAGGGAGCCAAAGGTCACAGGCTTGAAAGCTCCCAGATTCTGACTGGAAGTGAGCCAGTGTCTGTTTTTATATAAAGTGGGCACTTCCTGGTGGGCACAGCCAACTCCGAGCATGTAGCTTCATATGCTGGAATTACTGTGGATCTGGGAATACCTCCGAGAAGTCTGGGCTAGTGTCTGGGAAGCTCCCTGAAGGCTTCTGGCATGGAGTGGAGGTTGAGGGCTCAGCTGAGAAGGGGGTCTCTGTTTTACACACTCCCAGGCACTTCGCTATGAGCCCACTCAGGGAGGCTCAGACATAGACACTTGTTACTCATGATTAGAATTATCCAGGGCTGACTAAAGGTGAGCCAGTTTCTCCACTTCTTGTGTGGAGGTGGAGTCGGGTGGGGCTTGGGGTGTGAACTAGTCCACAAAAAAAGCAAATCCCAGTAAGTAAGGACCCATCTTCTCACCAAGATACCCCATAGCAAATTTGTGACATCAGCCAGGGAAAAAAAAAGTTTGTAATTTTAACCAATTCCTAACTGGAATTTAGCATGACCTTCACTTGTGACCATGAGCGCTGTCAACACACCACAGACCTCTCATGAAGGAAAGCTCAAATATGATGGTACGGCTAGCTAAAATATTTATGGGGAGGGCTGGACAGACAGATGGTTTAGTGGTTAAAAGCACATATTACTCTTCCAGAGGACTTGAATTCAGTTCCCAGCACCCACATCAGGCAGTCCAAACCTCCTGTAACTCTAGTTCCGGATGATCTGACACCTGTACCCTTCTCCAGCACCTACACATATGTGGCACATGTGTTCATGTGTTCAATACATGCATACACATCATTAAAGTAAATCAATTAATTAAAATTAAAAACATAAATAAAAATACAGCGACCATGATGAATGCTGCTTTAAAATCATGATCCTGGATGATCATGTGAGTCCTCAAGCCCCAAACATCCCTGATCCCAAAAACCAAAATCTGAAACTTCCAAAATGTCAACATATCACAAGTAGAAAAGTTCACGGCAAGAGACTTTGTTTCACATACAAAACAACTAAAAGTCCATAAACAAGAAATTCCTAACACAAATAAGTTTCATGCTTACAACTCGGCACCACCTCCAAGATGCTCATCAGATGGATGTGACTATTCTAAAATTCAGAAAAATTCCTAAATCTGAAATGTTTGAGTCCAAGCATTCCAGGTAAGGGTGACTCAGCTTGCATCTCCCAGGCCTGCATGGGATCATAGGTTGAAGGCACTCACCAAGAAGTGTCCATGACACTAGGCCACATAGTTACCTTTACGTGTTCTCCAATTGTATTTTAACACTTTTGCTTTCCTGTGTGTTTAATTGATGCATTAATAATTATTACCCTGAGGAGGCCACAGGCTTCTACTTACTTACCTGGGGGTGAGTACACTGGCCCGGGTGGCTGATGGATAACACTGTGCTTTCAGCTGCAGCCCTTACCTGTGGGTCAGAGAGCCTGGAGAGATCAGGGTACAGATAGAACTTGATGCCTTCAGAGGCTCCTGGCAGTGTGATGCCTCGGATGAGGAGGATCAGCAGCATGATGTAAGGGAAGGTTGCAGTGACATAGACGACCTGTTTGGGAGAAGAGAGACAAGAATTAGGCAGAGATGATGGTAGTGGTGGTGGTGGTTGTGGTGGTGATGGTGGTGGTGGTGGTGGTGGTGATGGTGGTGGTGGTGGCGGTGATGGTGATGGTGGTGGTGGTGGTGGTGGTGGTGGTGGTGGTGGTAGTGATGGTGGTATTTCACTCAGCACAGCTCCCTGTCCATGCTGCTGCATGCTGTAGACCATCCTCTATGAAGGTTGCCCTGAATTTGATTAGATGCATGGACCACCCTCTCTGTATCCATCTATGCATCCCAGTCTCAGAATGACAGATGACTCTGAATATACTCAGGGTCTTGTTTCCATAGCTGCCAGTAGCTATGGATGCTCATGCTTCTCGCATCAAATGACAGTGTTTACAGAGAGCTCCACAATCCTCTGTGCACAGCAAATCATCTCTTGATGGCTGACAACACCCAATACAATGGAAGCACCATGCAATCAGCACTCTGCATTTTCTATGGGACAATGACAAGGGAAAAAGTCTACAATTCAGTTCAGATGCAAACATCTATTCAATATTTCTGAGTTTCTTTGAATTCACAGATGTGGCTCCTGTGTGACTGTGCTGACAGGAAGTTCCTAAATTAAAGTCATAGAAGCAAAGAGTGGGCTGATGATGCCTTCCTTGTCATCCTTGTCATGTTGGGTGTGACATTCCTGTCAATCAAGAGGAACATGTGCAGGAGATGCATCTTTCAAGGTTGTACATGGCCAGCAACAATGTGTCCTGAATGTAAACATTATTGAGATGGGAGATTTCATGTTAAGATTCTTACTATAATAAATAGAATTAGAAAATAAGAAAACTGACATGGTGGGCCTCACTAGGAGGCCAAGGTAAGAGGGGCCCTGGGCCCATATGTACCCCTGTTTGTCTTGCTCTGCTTACTCCTCAGGGGAGTCTGTACTGAGGGTATATGAGGAGACTGACATCAGTGGGTGACAAATTCACAGAAAGAAATAGAAATCACAACCCCATACATGGAACCCTGGGAAGGAAGTTTACACAGTCGCTTCCATGTGAAACACTTGCTAATGTTGTCTATTAGACTCTGCTCAGTTTAAAATCTATTTATTTACTGTGTGTGGGATGTATGCATGACATGGCACATGCGTGAAGGTCAGAGGAAACCTTTCAGGAGTCAGTGCTCTCCTTCCACCATGTGGGTCCCAGGGAACAAACTACAGTTGTGAGGCTTGGCAGCAAGTGCTTTTCCTAACTGAGCCACCTTGCTAGTCCTCTATTTTATTTCTTTTAAAACCTGGTCAGGACTCTTTAAATCCATTTCACAATTCATTAATGGTCCAAGACCTACAATTGTAAAAAAGAGCACTTCTCAATAAAAAACAAAACAAAACAAAACAAAAAATGTTCACAACCAAAAAGATAGGCTGGTGGGACACAGGGCTGGGAAAGGAGAGGGAGGTGCAGGCAGAGGGAGGGGAGGTGAAGATCCAGCACTGGAAGTCACTGGGCGTGGTCGGCTTGGGGGGGTAGATGCTTGGGCCCGGAGAAGCTGAGAGAGGCTGAGCCAGTAGACAGACAGTGTACTCAAGGACACATAGCTCTCCTGGAGCCCCCCATCCTGAATACTGCTCAGGGAGAGCTGGCCAACCCTCCACGTGCTCTGAATCCCAGTCCTGAGTCCCCACATAGGTGCCAGCCATTCCTCCCACTGGAGGCCCCTGCAGGAGTCCTGCCAGATTTGGCTCTTTCTTCTTTGTCATTTTCTTTTCTCTAACCACTTGCACTGTCCCTTGTTGGGACCTTCCCACTCCTGTTTGGAAGAAAGTTTACCACCATTCAAGGTCCAGGGACATTCTTAGATTTAGGTTTGGCTCTGCATAGCCCTCAGTGTGTACAAATGCAGGCACAGGTTGGCTGATGGCTGGGACTCGGGTACCACAGCCTGTGCCCTGTGCAGTCAGTACTGACTATGCCTGGGTAAGGAAGACCCATCCAATGGGCCTTTCTGCCCTAAGAAGCTTCACACTGGTTAAAAAGACAGACAGAGAGATAGATAATTATTCAGCGGTGGGCACAGAGAGGCAGTAGACCACCACAAAGGCAGCCAGGGTGCACTTTTCCAAGGAGGTGACCCCGATATTGGATTCTAAAGAAGCAGGAGCTCAAGACATGGAAATCGGAGATAGAGGGGAGAGGGTAATGAAATGTCTGCTACCTGCCACGTATGCAGGATATATACATACAAAGGGTACACATGCATGCAGGCACACATATGTGCATACACATATGCAAATGCACAAACATGCACATACATGTGCACGTAGCTGCACATACACGTATACACATGTACCCATACTTGTGGCTACATGCAGACATGCACGGCACATAAAGATGCATTGTACACACACACACACACACACACACACACACACACACACACTAGTGGTATTGGCTTTGCTCATTCTACATGTTGGCACACTGATTGAATGCAGAGGATTCTCTGGGTAAGAGAGTTAATCCTCTTTCATATATGAAGAAGGACAGAGAACTCAGTAGCCTGTTCAAAGTCACCTAGCTAATGAACCATGGCCAGGTATGGATTCATACCAAGGTCCATTTGCTCCCAAGGTCACCTATTTGAACATCCCACAACTCATGAGATCATGACAACGTTCATAAAAATACACTATTAATTCCCCTATTTGAAGAAGCCCAGTCATTTGGTTAACACAAAGCATAGGGTTAAACACAGTTCTCAAACAAGAGGACATGATCCAGCAGCGGTGGTGACAAGCATCTTATGGCTACACCTAGAAGGCTAGATCACTTTATATGGGTGCTCTGTCTGGTCTTCAATCATAGTGCTGCCTGTAGCTCACTCAGCCCCCAGCCACCAATGGCTGTATTGCGACTACCAAATGAATCATGGGCTCTCTGGCATGTCATGTGACAGTGCATTCTCTTACTGTCATATACAGTGCCACATATTGTAATCCAAAAAAAAAAAAAAAAAAAAGAGTATGCAAGTCAGACACACAATTGGAGTGGCAAGCTGACTGCCATAAAAATCTCCTCTTCCATATAGCTTTCTAGACCTTATCTATGACAGATATTCAACATTGCATAGATGGTCTCTAAGAAATATTTGTTAGGGCTGTAGTGATGCTTCAGTGATTAAGAGCACTTTCACTTGCTGCTCCTCCAGGTGACCCAAGTCTGGTCCCCAGCACTCACATCAGGTGGCTTACAACTACTGTATATGACTCCAGTTCCTAGAGACCTGACACATGTGTCCTCTGAGGGCACCAGCACTCATATGCATGTTCCCACATGTTTGTGGCTGTACATGCATACACAGATACACATACACACCTGCCCACATCTATGCATAATTTAAAACATAAGAAAAATTTAAATATTTCAAAATTTTGATTGATTCATTTATTTAGTATGGGTGTGAGTGTGTGGAGGGGTGTGTGTTGGAGAGTGTAAGTCAGAGGACAATCTATAGGATTAGCTCTCTCCTAAGGTTGGCAGCAAGCACCTGTGCTGTCAGAACAATCTCACTGGCCCCTATAGATACACACTTGATTCTTTTGGGTACTACTCAGTCAGCTAAAATCTATGTCAGGTGGAGGGTAGCAACCTAGCTGTTTTCATTTAGAAACATCCACATACCAATCAGATTCAGTGGCCAGGAGCTGCCATGTCCCAGGCTCCCCATATTTCTTTCTCTAGCTTAGCTTCCGTGAGCCCTTGCTCCCACAGTTGAACATAAAACATAAGGATGACCCCGCACTCATAGGAATTTATCCTCAGCCTGCAAAGTCACTTTGATGAGGCTGTATTTGCAGTTTTCCTCTGTTGCCCCTACAAAGTGGATGGGGGGTTGTCACTGGGGTGTCCTTCAGGAACCATTTAAGACCTGACCATGTACGCCCACACTGCTCACGCCTGTGGATGGCACATCGAGCCTCATCGTGGTGGTGGTGCAATCCACTAAACGGCTGATGGTTCTGAGGCGATACACAGAATGAGCTCCTGGTGGGTGCTCTGCTTCTGTATTACACTGCGGCAGCCATGCCCCCCAATTGGTGTTCATATTTTCATGTTTACAATTCTAATAAAACCATAAATGGAAAGACAATGTGCCAATGATTTGCCCCCAGGCCATACAGTAGGCAAATTTACTACCAGAATGAAACCACAAGCTGACACCTTACCCAAGATTCACCACTAAGCCGAAGTGTGAGAGCATCGATATGGATTCAAAGGGTGGTTTCAGGCATTGTTACATAATACACACAAGGGATGGGTGGCGTCAAAGTTGAAAATGTAACCCCTTCTGGTGTGTTTCTATTGCACAAATACTCTAGGTATTTGTATTAGCTTTGATTTCCCCCCTGAGAGCACTTGTGGACTATTACCATATAGATCTGGCTGTCAAGAGGTTGCCCACAATGATATGTGCGGGCACTCACTTCTCTTGTGCTCTCATCAGACACTACCAGTCAATCACAGCATTCCTTGCAGCTGAGCCTGCTGTAGCCTCAGAGCCTCTATGCATACTCCAGCTGTCATGCAATTCATGTGTCACTCCTGGTCTAATCCATAGCTCACATGTATTTTCCTAGTTTCCTGCAGGACCATGGATGTATAAGACCCAGGTTTAGTCCTTAAGGAAAGACTTATGTGCATGCATGCTTGCAGGGTCATGATACTGCACTACAGGGTTGAACAGGAAAAGAAGGCTGCTGAGACTAGCAGTTTCTATGTTTCTGAGATGGATCTGTAAAAGTGGTTTGGAGTTGGGCATCCCAGGGTAAGTGGGAGAGGCAGAGGCCAAGGATGTGGATAGGCACAGAATATGCCTTCTGAACATCTAGAAGCTTTCAAGTGGTCATTGGGGTGATGAGGAGGTTGGCCTCGTTCCTCAGCTGTCCCCACATGCCATTACAGTCAATTCCTACAATTTGGCTCACTCACTGTATTCTGAGCTCACAGCAAGGGTCCCTCACTCCCTTCCTTCTGGGTCACTGTGACAGTCTTGTACTGTCCACACTGCTGCCCAGGTTCAGAGACAAAGATCTGGCTCATTTCTGTCCCATGAGTCTCACACTTAAGGTGGGGTGCAGAGAAAGGGTTGAGTCTTGGTGGTGAGTGCTAGCATCCAGCCCTGCTTCCTGCTGTGTGACTTGGCAGGTCTCCACCCATCCCCACCGCCAGTTCCTCACTGCTAGGGAGCATGCCAGGCTCCTCCAAGTCCCCTTGCCTTTTCCCAGCCTTCCTTTGTCCATGGAATCCATCGCCAGCTCAAGGCCACCCACAGTGTTCACTCTCTGTGTGTCTGAGTCCCCACACAGCTGGCTGAGCTTCCTCCAGGTCACATGTTCTACCCTCTACTAGGATGTCCTTGTCCCATCTCACAGCTCTAGAAGCAAAGGCTCACAGTGGTTGCCTTGAAATATCCCTTGCTCACCTCAGCAATGACTTCTTACCCCCCCCCCCACCCAAAGCTGACAGCCCAGATGTGATTACAAAGACTGGCATGTCCTGACTCCTACTCAATGCCCGTCACCCATCACTTGAGCCACCCCAGATCTCTCTAGTACCAAATACGATGCTGACCTTGCCTTACAAACTCATGACTTCTAAAGTGGAAGAATGAGCATTCATGTTTGCCTTCTTCTGCTGCACCCACAAGTCCCGGAGCACAGGCAGCGTGTGAGATGGGCACAGTCACTACTCGTTGGGTGGAAGAACAGAAACACAAACTTAGGCCAGAATGCTACTCATTTAGAATATGGTCCATGTGAAACACTGGAGCCATGTGAACTGGGGTTTGGCGAATATTGGATTTTAGGAGGTGTGTTTACAGGGAAGTCATCACAAGGGGTGTCCTTGTAACAATAGATCACTCTCTCCCCCCTCCCCCCCGCCCAGGTCAGACACTGAGAGTCAGAGATCTCATAATTGAGGTGCTCCCTGGCAAGGATCAGGGTCCCTTAGAAGACATTTGCATACCCAGGATATATCTGAAAGAGGAAGGAGGTGTTCACAGCGTTTGGGCTTGTGCTAGATGCTGGGGTATCTGTGACACACACAATAAGTTCATTGACAAGGTAGCACCCAGCTAGGCTGTTCCCTGCTGTTGCCAGCAGTAGCTCAGATCCAGGGAGATGGGCGTGGGGGAAGGAGGGTTCCATTTGTCAGCCTCCTTAAGCCCAGGCTGTGAGGCCTCCCTGCCCCAAGCACACCCCTAGGTTAATGGAGAGTTTCACTATTGTTTAATCCCCTTGCATCAGGTCACCTCCTTTTGCTCAGAAAGGTCGTATAATTGTGGTAATTATACTGTATCCTGTCTTAATTGACTCTAATTGCTCATTTGCATCCCAATACTGGAATCCTGGGGTGCTTTTCCCCCTACTTCCAGGACACAGCTATTTATTTCATAGCAGGGAGACTGTCTGGTCACTATTTTGCAGAAAGGCCTCCCTTTCCTAAGCTGCTCAGGACAATGGGGCAAGTTATAAAGTAGAGTGCTGTTTGAAAGGCATTTGGAAAGTGAATTGATGTGGGGACAGAGGCCCAGGTCCACAGGGTCAGCAGATCCCAAATGCTAGGCTGTTCAAGCAGATCCCGCTCTACACTGAGTGAGAAAGTATGATAAAGTGAAGACTAGGACAGACAGGCTAATTCAAGCTTCAGTCGCTCCTGCACTGTGTTCCACAACTGAACTCACTTGTGTGAGCTAGTCTTTGCCATCTACCTGGATCTTCTAAAAGTCAGTGTGCCTTTTATGTTACCAAACACAACATGGGAAATGTGATCTGCTGCCACAGACAGCAAACCATCTCTGAACCCAATGGGACAGTAATTGCAGAATTAAATGTGGTAGGATAAGAGTGAATTCTGGCCCCAAGGCTAACTGTATTGGGGGTGCTCTGTCTGTGTCTAAAGAAAAAGAAGCCAAAATGGTATAGTTGGGTCTTGAGGTAGCCCTATTCCCAGTATTCTGAGAAAGTGCCAGATTGATTTCCAAAGTGGTTGTACCAGTTTGCACTCCCACCAGCAATGGAAGAGTGTTCACCTTTCTCCACATTCTTGCCAGCATGTGCTGTCACTTGAGTTTTTTATTTTGGCCATTCGGGTGGGTGTAAAATGGAATCTCAAGGTCATTTTGATTTGCATTTCTCTGATGGCTAAGGACATTGAGCATTTCTTTAAGTGTTTCTCAGCCATTTGATAGTCCCCTGTTGAGAATTCTTTGTTTAGTTCTGAGCCCCATTTCTTGACTAGGTTATTTGGTTTGGTGGTGTTTAATTTCTTGAGCTCTTTATATATTTTGGATACTAGACCTTTGTCAGATGTAGGATTGGTGAAGATCTTTTCCCAGTCTGTAGGCTGTTACTTTGTTCTGTTGACAGTGTCTTCTGCCTTACAGAAAGTTCTCAGCCTCATGAGGTCCCACTTATTAATTGTTGACCAGAAGGTGCTCCACCACACAACAAGGACACATGCTCAACCATGTTAATAGCAGCCTTATTCGTAATAGCCAGAACCTGGAAACAACCTAAATGCCCTTCAGTCAAAGAATGGATAAAGAAACTGTGGTATCGTCCTCTGGATGGGGAGGCCTGGTGGCACTCAGAGGAAGGATAGCAGGCTACCAAGAAGAGACTTAATACCCTCCCTATGAGCATATACAGGGGGAGGCGGTCCCCCTCAGTCACAGTCTAAGGGGAAGGGAGTAAGGGGCAAATGAGAGGGAAGGAGGAATGGGAGGATACAAGGGATGGGATAACAATTGAGATGTAACATGAATAAATTAATAAAATATATTTTAAAAAAAGAAACTGTGGTAATTTACACTATGGACTACTACTCAGCTTTTTTCTTTTCTTTTTTTTTTTTTTTTACTCAGCTATTAAAGACAAGAAAATCCTGAAATTTGTGGGCAAATGGATGGAACTAGAAATGATCATATTGAGTGAGTTAAGCCAGACTCAGAAAGAATCACATGGTATATACTCATTTATAACTGGACACTAGCACAACAGGGATGTCCCCTAAAAGTCTTCAGTTACCAGGAGACTGGGATAGGTACGGGGACCGCCTATTGGGACTCTAGGTGAGGGAAGTACAGGAGAATAGGGAAATAGAAGGACCCAGAGGACTCTAGAAGTCTACAGGAGGAACATCATGATGGTCGACTCTGGACCCAGGGGGGTCTGCTCAAGCTACTGCGGCCAACCAAAGACAATACATGCAGTAAATATTGAACCCCTACTCAGATCTAGCCAAGGGATAGGACATTATCCACAGTCATGTGGAGAGTGGAGATTGACTCTGACATGAACTCTGGTGCCCCATATTTGACCACTTCCCTTTGTTGGGGAGGCTTGGTGGCACTTAACTCAGAGAAAGAATAGGAAGGCAACCAAGATGAGACTTGATAGGCTGTGACCATATGGTGTGGGAGGAGGTCCCCTTCTATCACAGACGTAGGGGATGGGAACAGGGTGAAAGAGGGAGGGAGGGAGGAAGGGAGGGAGGGAGGGAGGAACGGGAAGAGACAAGCAAGGGGATAAAAATTAAGATGTAATCTGAATAAATTAATTTTTAAAAGGAGAAAAAAAAAAAGAAAGAGAAACTGGGTTGAGAGACACAAAGCTTAACTCAGCTCTTCCCTGGACTCTGACAAGGAAGCAACCATCGTTCTGCAGTGAAAGACCACAGATGCTATCTGAGGTCCTCCCCAGGTCTGTTTCTAAGAGACTAGGACTCCGTGGTGCTCTCCAGGGTCCTGACACTGGTTCCGGTTTGCTCACTGCCCAGAGCCTTGGACCATGATGCCTCCATTAACTGAGCACCTGGGTGCCAGAGGCAGCTCACACTGTCATCTCTAACCTGCCTTCAACACCATTTATGTGGGTTTCTCTCTATACTTTGCAGACTGAAACCCTCAGGATGGGCTGTCCTGGGGCACCACTGAAAGCACTCAGAAGTCTGTTCTCTTCACACTGCAGCGTTTGCATGCTTCTCGTGACTATCCTTAACCTAAAGCCCCCGGCTTGACTAGATTTCAACAGACACTCATCCTTACCCACTACCCCAGCCGGGGCCATGCCATGCAACCCCCTGCCCTTTTCCCTTTCCAGCTAATCATTCCAGCACACCTACCTGCCCCCTAGGCTAGAAAGCACAGCACTAAACACCCAGCCATTAGACAAACATCCTTTTGACTATTAACAGATTCCTGTTACTCCCACCACCCGGATTTCTAGGGACCACTCCAAGATTTCCCAGGGAAGAATATTCTAACCATAACCAAATATCCAGGTATAGGCCCCCACTAAGAACTTGTTGCATTATAGAATTAAGGAGAGGAAAATCTGAACAGTGAAAGCTGCCACCAGCATAGTTGGTGTCCCACATTTTTCTTTACTACTTATGTTTAATACTTATGAATATGTTGAAGAAAAGTGATTCTAAGTAACAGAATCTGAAATGGGTAGTGTCAGGTTTTTCTCAAGACAATAATAAAGAGTCTCTCCTCACAGAGGCAACGGTGTCTTAACAAGACAGTGATATTTCTTCAGGCTGCTGAAGAGATGGTTGTTAAGCAACAACCGACTGGTGGTGTTTTAATAACAGCAGAGACTAAGCGACTGTCACACTGGGCCACTTCAGGATGCCCATTTCACACTGGGATAAGGAGGAAGAGAGCAGCGTGCTGTGAGACAGCTTTAGAGAGGGGCCCAGCTGAAGTGTAGTGAGCAGAACTTGGAGCTCGCTGTAACACCATGAAGGACTTCCTCTTCTGTAGTAGCTAAACCTCTCTTTGGAGTGTGTGTGGTGTGGTCGCTAACAGGTGTCTTCCTCAATCACTCTCCACTTTATTTTTTTAAGATAGTGTCACTACTCACTATGGAGATTAGGGATTTGGCCAGACCAGCTGGCCAGTGAGCCTCAGGCATCCTTTTCCTGCCTTTCTGATACAAGGGTTGAAGCATACATTGCCATGCCAAGACTTTTATGTGGGCACTGGGATCCAAATTCCTTATTGACTGAAAAAATCTCCCCAGCTCAGCACTCCTCATTTTTTAAAAAATTAATTTATTCTTGTTATATCTCAATGGTTATCCCACCCTTGTATCCTCCCATTCTTCCCTCCCTCCCATTTTCCCCTTATTCCCCTCCCCTATGACTGTTCCTGAGGGGGATTACCTCCCCCTGTATATGCTCATAGGGTATCAAGTCTCTTCTTGGTAACCTGCTGTCCTTCCTCTGAGTGCCACCAGGTCTCTCCCTCCAGGGGACATGGTCAAATGTGAGGCACCAGAGTACGTGAGAAAGTCATATCCCACTCTCCACTCAACTGTGGAGAATGTTCTGACCATTGGCTAGATCTGGGTAGGGGTTTAATGTTTACCACCTGTATTGTCCTTGGCTGGTGCCTTAGTTTGAGCGGGACCCCGGGCCCAAATCTGCCTATCATAATGTTCTACTTGTAGGTTTCTAGGACCCTCTGGATCCTTCTACTTTGCTATTCTCCAGCCTAAGTGTCCATCAGTAGAAGAATGAATAAAGAAACTGTGGTACATATACACTATGGAATACTACTCAGCTATTAAAAACAAGGAATTCCCGAAATTTATGGATAAATGGATTGAGCTAGAAATGATCATAATGAGTGAGTTAACTCAGAAGCAGAAAGACTCAAATGGTATATACTCACTTATATCTGCATACTAGCCCAAGGGGCATGTCCCACGAAAGCCTTCACTTACCAGGAAACTGGGACAGAGGGGAGGACATCCTGTTGGGACTCTAGATGAGACTCCTCATTTTTAAAATAAATTTATTTGGTTTTTTTTGTTTGTTTGTTTATTCACTTTACATGCTGAATGGTGCCCTCCCTCCTTTCCTTGTGGTCCTGCCCTCCCTTCCTCTTTACCCATGCCCCCTCTCCTACTCCTCAGAAAAAGGGAGCCCCCTATCCTTGCCAGGCCACAGGGGAAGAAAACATGCTCACTCTTGATGTGATTTGATAAGGCAGCCCCACCAGGGGGAAGTGATCAAAAAGCAGGCAACTCTGAGATTATTTATTTTTAAATTTTATGAACATTGGTATTCTGCCTGCTTATATGTGTGATGGTGTCAGATCCCCTGGAGTTACCAACAGTTGTATGTTGTCAAGTGGGTCCTGGGAATTGAACCCAGGTCCTTTGGAAGACCAGCTAGTGCTCTAACAGCTGAGCCATATCTTTAGCCCCATAACTCCTGATTTTTAACAGAACCCATGCTGCTTAATTCCAACCTCCGTCAGCTGTCCAATCACACACAAATGAAGATGCTAGGTACCACTAGGACTAGATCCTACTCTTTCATCTTGCTGAAATGAAGACAAGATCTCTTAGGTTAGGAAACTGTCAGAAATTCCCTAAAGATAGCCAGAAGTCAGAACAGAGGGCTGAGTCTGACTTCTCAGGCGAGAGGGAAGTAACAAGCCTTAGTCCAACAGAGCATCTAAATATCTAGCCACCAGCTGCTGCTCTGACCTTGGGTAGGTGCTGCTGCTCTACTTCAGGTCTGGGTCTTTTGTTGCTAAAAGGACAAGACACACAGAGATGTTAAAGATGACCAGAGGACCCCAGAAGTTGGTCATGGAGAGTGACCATCTACTACCTCTAGAGTCAACCAGGAATATCAACAAATAGGAAGGGCTCTTCTGTAAAAATGAAAGCTTCAGGATAGCCTGCCATAGTTCAAGGACAGTGTTGATGGGGACCAGCACTTAGGCTACATGGCCTTGCACACGGTGTTTACATGGTTCCCCAAGCTTACATCTTCCTAGTTTGTGAAGAGAAGTCAATTCCCACACAAATGATGAAGGTAGATCTGAGGTCACCATCACTCAGTCATGAGAGAAAGGCTGAGGTGGCCTCTCACCCTAGCCTTTGTGGGTAGGGGACAATATAACATGGGTTCTAGACTTCAGATAAGAGGCTCTGTCAGTCCCATCACAGCTGTGGTGATTCTTAAAAATACATAGGAGACCACCTCACTAGCAGGTATGATACTGACTGGGGACATGATGGAACTGGAAGGCTGCTGTTAAGAGGGGCAGATTCACTGGCTGGGGAAACCTGAGGGCAAAGGGCCAGCTGAGATGACCCACAGCATAGAGATGCATGCACAGCTATAATTCCCAGACTTTGCAAAGAGAGGAGCCCAGCCAAGTGTAGTGAGCAGAACTTGGAACTCACTGTGAGTTCCATGAGGGGCCTTTCATATCTACTTCCTCTTCTGCAGTAACTAAACCTTTCTTTAGAGTGTGTGTGCATGTGGTGGGGTTGCTGACAGGCCTTGCAAAGAATCATGCATAACAGTGGCAGAATTACGATTCATAACAGTGGCAAATTTGTAGTTATGAAATAGCAACGAGAATAATTTTATGGCTGGGGGTCACCACAACATGAGGAACTGTTAAAGGGTCACAGCATTAGGAAGGGTGACTTATAAACATACTATGACCATGCCCAGAAGGAACACATACTTGCATGGCCAGGAAAGTACAGGATTCCAGGTCAGATCCACGTGACTCCAAAGCCTACACCCTGACCACCACGTGGACCAGTGTGGAGTCTTTTCCTCTGTAATCATTTCACCCCAGTATTTACCCATTTCCCTGCCAGAGGCCTTTGCTTATGTCCTACCCTTTCTTACCGCCTCCTTAATCATGACCACCTCCACCTAGGCTATACGACACACAACACTCAGCACAGTAACACCATACAGACACAAATCCAGCCTCTTGAATCTTCCATGCATCCAATGGACTTCTGCCAGTCACTGTCTTTCTGGGTTTGGGTTCTCTTTTCTTTACAGTGAGGACAGCAACACGGCTCATTAGATGTGTCCTTTGAGCCTCAGGCTCTTGCCATGACAGAGCTTGCCTCTACGCTAACTCTGGGAGATAACCAAGCCATTGTTCACACAGCATCAGTTCTACATCTTGGCACATCAGCATTTAGTAAATGGTGACCTTCTTCCTTTTATTCAGCTCTGCTTTATCTTGCTTCATAATGCAGTTAGCTGATGTAGGAGTCAGCTTCCCACTTCCGTGGTCTCATACCAGACAGACATCTTAAGAGGTGGGAAGGCTTATTTTGACTCATGGGTCCAGAAGGTTTGGTCTGTGGTAGCTTGGTCTGCTTATTTTGGGTCTGCAGAGATATCATGGTGGAAATATGAGGTCGAGGAGATCCATTTACCTCATCATCATGGTCAGGAAAGAGGAAAG
Source organism: Acomys percivali (assembly GCA_907169655.1). Lineage (NCBI taxonomy): Eukaryota > Metazoa > Chordata > Mammalia > Rodentia > Muridae > Acomys > Acomys percivali. Next base: position 29,164,360 of record OU015745.1, read on the forward strand.
AGTGCCAGGAAAGAGGAGGAGTGAGAAAGAGGAGAAAGAGAAGAGAGGGAAGATGAAGTGGGATGCAGAGAGAGGAAGAGGAGGAGTCTAGATCCCAACATCATTTTTCAAAGACACACCCCCAATGACCTAACTTCCTTCTACTAGGCCTCACTTACTAAAGGTTCTGTCATATCCCCTACATTGCCACAGCTAATAACTGGGCCTTTAACACACAGGCCTTAGGGGGGACCATTTAAGGTTTAAACTATAGCAGCTCCCAACACAGCTGGCTATGGCTTTACTCAAAGGCTAAGGGCTGTATGTGTCCTCACAGGCTTTGAAGATTTTCTTACTAAGTCCCTTGCACACTGTAAACACTAGACTGATATGAAATTCAGATCCGGGCTAAGGACAAGTGAACACCACACACATCACCACACACGTCTGTGATGGGCCTTTGGTGTGGGACTCGGGTTGCTCTGTTTGTCTGCTTCAGGTCTTTCTACTTTATCCCATTGGCAGAGAGGCAGATTTGCTGAGCACACCGTGACCAGGCCCTGCACTTGGTTTTGAGAGCAGGCTGAAGCTAATGAATGAATAGGAGCCCATCCTTGAGAGACTACAACAGAGCGAGCACTGTGGGAGGCGGGGTTCAGGGATCCTGGAGGTGGGCTGTGAGGGGCACAGTGAGTCGTCCCCCCCCCCCCCCCCGTGGCTCCAGTCCTGATCTAGAACCTGCTGTGAAAGCAAATTCCTGCAAGGCAGAATGTGTCAGCCTGAGGAAAAGTCACCTCCAGGGACAGAGGCGAGCTCTGCATGCTGGGTGACACGGTCCTGACGCAGCGGGCAAGTTTGCATGCTCATTAGGATGGCTGAGTCCAATTGAAATCCTTGTCCACAGGGTATCAAAAGATGACCAGATTCGGGAGGCAAGGGTTTAAGCCTATTTCATGGTGGATTAAGATTAGCCAGGGAGTCAATGCTATTGCTATTTTCATCCCCTCCATAAAAACCACAGAAATGGAAACAATCTCAAAATAAGCCCGAACGACATAAATATTCCATGCTGTGCCCAGCCAGGCTTACTCTGGTATGAAGAGCTATTGCACTGCCTTTAAAAAAAATGCCTAATACCTTGGCTAATAATGATTTAAGCCTTATCCATCTTCTTGGACTAGAAGGCTTCTGTCACCATAGCAACCAAGCGCACCAAGAAAGCACACATTCCCTAAAGTAGATTCGTGTGTGTGTGTGTGTGTGTGTGTGTGTGTGTGTGTGTGTGTGTGTGTGTGTGTGTGTGTGTGTGTGTCCTGGCTCTCTTGAGCACACTTATAAGGATGGAAATGCAGCGAACAGCAAAGGCTCGGGCAGGGACCATAGCCGCTGCCAGGCTCCTGAGCCATGGCAGAGAATAATCCTGTCCCCTCCCTCTCACATCACTGTCACTCTTCTGCCCCACTGCAGCTCAGAAGACACCAGGATCATCTTTTAAAGGCCAGCCTATAAGATCAAAAATTCAAGTGACACCACATGCTGGCGAGGATGTGGAGAAAGAGGAACACTCCTTCATTGCTGGTGGGAATGCAAACTTGTACAACCACTTTGGAAATCTATCTGGCGCTTTCTCAGAAATTTGGGAATAAGGATTCCTCAAGACCCAGCTATTCAACTCCTTGGAATATGCCCAGAAAATGCTCCACCACATAACTAGGACATATGCTCAACTGTGTTCATAGCAGCCTTAGTCATAATAGCCAGAACCTGGAAACAGTCTAAATGTCCCTCAGTTGAAGAATGGATAAAGAAACTGTGGTGCATTCACACTATGGAATACCACTCAGCTATTAAAAACAAGGAAATCCTGAAATTTGTTGGCAAATGGATGGAACTAGAAATGATCATACTGAGTGAGTTAACTCAGAAACAGAAAGACTCACATAGTATATACTCACTTATAATTGGGCACTAGCCCAAAAGGCATGTCCCACGAAAGTCTTCACTTACCAGGAGATTGGGATAGATGTGAGGACATCCTACTGGGACTCTATGTAAGAGAAATATAGGAGATGGGGAAATAGGAGGACCCAGAGGGTCCTAGAAACCTACAAGAAGAACATCGTGACAGGTGGATCGGGCCCGGGGGGGGGGTGCGGGGAGGTCTGCTCAAACTATTGCACTAACCAAGGACAATACAAGTAGTAAATATCCAACCCCTACTCTGATCTACCCAATAGACAGGACATTCTCCACAGTTATGTGGAGAGCAGGCACTGACTCTGACATGAACTCTGGTGCCTCATACTTGACCACCTCCCCTTGGTGGGGAGGCCTGATGTCACTCAAAGAAAAAATAGGCAGGCTACCAAGATGAGACTTGATAGCCTATGACCATATAGTGTGGGGGGGAGGGTCCCCTCGGTCTTAGGCCTAGGAAAGGGGAATAGGGTGAAATCAGGAGGGAGGGAGGATTGGGAGGATACAAGTGATGGGATAACAATTGAGTTGTAATCTGAATATATATATATATAAAGGCCAGCCTATCAATTTCTTAGTGCTGATTTGTCCTGACAGACTTAAAACCCTTCTTTACACTTCTGTTTCTCCTTCCCCCTTCCCTCTGAAAAGCCCCTTACCCCAGTTTGTTTTGTAATGTATTCCCTTAATTAACTAAACAGCCAATGGATCAATCAACCAAATCTGATGAGCAAAGTCTTTGTAAAATCTCTGGCCTGGGGAGATGGTTCAGTCAGCAAATTGCTTATGTGCAAACATGAGGACCTGTGTTTAATCCCCAGAACCAAAGAAAAGGGCTTGGCAGAGTGGTGTGTCCTTTTAACCCAAGAGCAGATCACTGAGGCCTGCTGGCCATCCCAGCCACAAAACAGGAAGCATCAGGCCACTTAGAGACCCCGACTCAGAAAGGAGGTTAGCTCCTGCAGAGAAACACACGAAGTTGACTTCTGATGTCTACACACACGCACAGCGCACCCATGAACATCCTCCCTAATAAGTCGAAATAAACAAGTAACATAAATTACAGCCTCGGGCATTTAATTACAGTAATGAAAAACAGACTAAGACTTTTCATTCTCCCTTTACCCCTTCCTGGGAGCCCTGGAGAGAAAGGAACTGGCCTAACTTCGAGATCCACCTGCATATGCCTCAGGAGTGCTGGGATTAAAAGTGTGCACCACTAAACCCAGTGTGTGTGTGTGTGTGTGTGTGTGTGTGTGTGTGTGTGTGTTTTAGAACTGAACCAAGGTCTTGCTCGTGTCAGGCAAGCCCTCTTCCCCTGAATCACACCCCAGCCCTTTTGCCTCCTATGGTCTCAGAGGCTACGGATGGGGCTGGTGCCTCTCAATCCCACTCACAAACATTGTGGAGCCCCAGAGTTTAAGATCTGCATTTTCAAGTCCTTTATGATTATGTCTGACTGGATTTTCCACAACTCTGCATGGAGACCTGCAAGTTCATGTGTTCAAACCCACAGTTCTCACATTCTCCCCCAAACCTGCACCTCCTTCTACCTTCTTCTTGGCCTATGGTGTCTCTGGCCCCAAGTGTCCCTTTTCACTGCAACTTCCTCTTCCACCCCTCAGTTTGAATTAAACTCTTGAACAACAGTTACTTATGGGCACTTGGAATCCAACCTAAGTCCTCAGGATGAGCAGCCCATGCACATCATCACTGAACCATCTGTCCAGTCCCTGGTTACAATATCTTAAGATAATTGAGGTCACTTGTTAACATTTAGAATGTCTGTAGCCATTGAGATGGCTCGGTGGATAAAGGCGCTGGCTGCCAAGCCTGAGGATCTGGCTTCAATCCCCAGAAGCCACCGATGGAAAAAGAATGGATTCCCTTAAATTGTTCTCTGACCTCCGCATACAAGCCATGGCACAACACATGCTAAATTTTTGATAGCATACTTATAATGTTTTAAAAAGATGGAACTAAGTTTTTTTTCTTCTTCACAGAAATATATCAAAATAGGTTGGTGGAGTTTGATTCTGAAAAGCAGATGTTAGAAATATGATCTTGATTCCATTTTTTAAAAATTCCATATTTTCTTGAGGCAACCCTGTACTTCACAGATCCAACAAAAGAAGAAAGCTCACGCAGGAGGAGGCCGTATCATGTTCTGTTACTGTGGCCTAAACACACACACTGCCTGATAGTGCCCTGACCAGCAATCTGAGGCCAGAGATGCTGAGAATCCTGTGGAAGAACCTTTACAGTAGCAAGTGTCCATGTTGCTGGGCCACAAAGACCAGCACAGGGCATAGTGCCAACCAAGTTGTGCCACCTTCTTGACTTCTGTTCTTAATGAGAGGCACAGTGCACTTGTTAGTGCATAAAATAATAATACGATTTAGTTCAGGTAAAATATATCAGCCAACCATTTCTCCTTTTAGGAGCAGGGCACAAAATAAAAAATCAGATGTAATCGATTGACCTGGAATGTAGAAAAGCGTACCTACCCAAATAACCCTATGATTTTTTTTTTTTTATAGAATTCGTAAGGGTTCATGGGAGCCCTGATACCTCTTCAGGCCCTGAAGAAAGAATCTTAACATGTATGATGTAGTCCCACTTCACATGCCCCTCTTCTGATCCCAGACATCTCAGTGGCATCCCAGACATCTCCTCATGTATCCTCAGGGGCAACTGCAGTCTCCATAGGAACTGTAGCTCCGCCCCCAGTGCACTCCTCTTCTCCAGTGGCACCATGCCTGGCCTGGCCATCTAGCTTGCAGCCTGGGTTTCATCATCAATCTCTCTGCCTCTCCAACCCACCACAAACAGATGGGAGGGTTCAAACTCTGGGGCACTTCCTAGCTCTGTGCTCTTCTCTCCACCTCAAGGCACCCACCGCCTCTGACCTACACTCCCTCCATGATTGCTTACACCTGCTCACATGCTGTCACCCCCCCCCCACCCCCAGAGGCAGCACTGGAAAGAAGCCAGACCTTGCTACTGCTTGGCTTGCTGACATGTCCAAGCTGTGTTCTCTGGGCCACATAGGTCCCAGGATAGCTATGAATATAGCCCAGAATATATGTGGATGACAGCATCGTGTCACAATGTCAGAAGGCCTTTTCAGTGACCAGATGCATTCTGGAGGCTTTCCCATCCCATCCATTGTCTCAAGGTCTAAACAGGTGTTTAACACTTATTGATTGGCTCTGCTTCAAGATGCTTGGCTGCATAAAACAATGGAGCAATATCATATGCTTCATTTCCACCATGTGACCTGAAGCAGGTCCTCCTGCTGGCCTCTCATCTATAAGTGCCATAGAATTCTTAGGAAGATTAAGTTGTGTAGTGCAAGCTGGTGGTTAAGTAACATTGCTGAGACTCCTAGCATGGAGACTGAAGAGGACACCCTCTAACTAGACAAGACTCCTAGTGGAGGGAGGAGAACACCAACCCACCCATAAAATCTTCGACCAAAAATTTACCCTGCATACAAGATGTGCAGGGATAAAGATAGAGCAGATAGAGCAGAGATTGAGGGAATGTCCAACCAATGCCTGGCCCAACCCAAGACCCACCCCATTGAGAGAGCCAACCTCTGACACTATTAATGGTACTCTGCTATGCTTGCAGATAGGAACCTAGCAGGGTTGTCCTCTGAGAGGCTCCTCCCAGCAGCAGTTCGAAACAGATGCTGAGACTAACAGCCAAACATTGGGTGAAGCAGAAAGAGTTTAGTGGAAAAGTAGGAGGAAGGATAAAAGGATCTAGAGTGACAGGAGCTCCACAAGAAGGGCAACAGAGCCAACTAACCAGGGCCCAGAATGTGCCCTGGAGACTGAAGTACCAACCAAGGACCATGCGTGGACTGGACCTAGGCCTTCTACATAGATGCAGCCAATGGGCAGCTCAGGCTTCGTGTGGGCGCTCTAGAAAGGGGAGCAGGGGCTGTCTCTGACAGGGACTCTGTTGCCTGCTTTTTTGATCACTTCCCCCTGGAGGGGCTATCTTGCCAGGCCACGGGGACGAGGACATGCTCAATCCTGATGTGACTTGATGAGCTGGGGTGGGTGGGGAGGGGAGGCTCCCTTTTCCTGAGGAATAGGGGAGGGGGAAGGGGGAAGAAGGAAAAAGGGTGGGAATAGGAGGAGAGGAGGGAGGGGCTACAACTGGGATGTAAAGTGAGTAAATAAATTAATTAACAAAAAAGAAAATTACATTTAAAAACTATTCAAACTACAGGTCTACAAACAGCTCCTTCTCACAACAAAAATTCCACTTCTTGTGCTCTGCCTTTTAAATGCAGCATGTAACATCTACTTGATATATAAAAAACAAAACATGCAAACCATTTATATTTATTGGCAAGTATTTATGTGTTGGGATATGGCCCAAAAATGGAGCAATGCAAGGGGAATTCTGAGTGCCTGTGATAAAACTCCAAGAAAATAAGAGAAGAGTCTTGTGATCTCAGTTTCTTTAAAAAACACAGAATTGTACTTGGAATGTGCTTTTGTGCCCATCTCAGGTGTAGCAGATGGGAATGAGTTTGATTTAGTTATTCATTACAACTGGGTAGTGTTATTTGTTTATATGCCTTGATGGAAAAACATGTTTTTAACCAAACATAACTTGTCCTTGTGATTCTGCACTTTACTCATGTGACTCTTCTTAATCCTCAGAGTACAGACTGTCTGATGCTCTGAATAAAGTTGGCTGTTGAAAAAAAAAAAAGTAACATCACTCATGATATCATAGAGACCAAAGCACAGAACTAAAAATCAAAGGACTAGCAAATCTAGGAACTCTACAGTGCACCCAAGGCTTCCAAATGGCCAGGCAACTCTGCAGGCAGGGAAGCTTAAAGTCTGGTATATATGGAACTGAAAGGTTTTATTTGGAGCTGTCAAGGCTTACATAGCCAAGGTTTTTGTTTGTTTGTTTCTGGTTTTGTTTTGTTTTGTTTTTTCTCCTCTTAATTAAACAATAAGGTTTCTATAAATGCAATCACCACTCAAGGTGATTCCCCCTTTCAGATCAATTGTGTTGCTATGCCAACACCCACATAACCCTCCTGCCCAAGGCACCATTCCTGTGCAGCCATGTTTATGACCATTGCAATTGTGGGGACTTTGAACTAATAATACCTGTGCTTACTTGAAGCTCTTATTTCAAGATGGAAAACCCAGAGCAGTGGTCCTGATTGGGCTGCCATCTTGCCTCATGTCCACATGTGCTCCTCACAGCTAGACTCACTGCTAGTGGATCTCCTTGTGTTGGCTCACCAGCTGGAGAATTTACAGATGTGCTGTGATCCCAAGAGTGGGATCAGAATGGTCTTATGAGAGAACAGGTGAGGTTAATACACTAGAAGACCAACCACCTCGTGCGGGAGCTTGATTGGTTGCCAGCTGAAAAGATCCCGTGAACAGACTCTAGGAGGAGATATATAAATGAGCCCAGAACTGGAGGTGGGGCTGGGGGGGGGAGTTTGGAGACTTGGGATCGTTCTGGCTGTTCATCGCTCCTCTTCGAGATGCTCCTAGAGAGAACCGCTCGAGGGAAGGTTTCAGGGACCCAGCTCCTGTTGAAGTTCCAGGTCCTGGTTACTACAGGTTCCAGCAGAAGAAATCCTGCTGATTACACCAGTAGAATCATTCCTCAGAACTGATATCCTTACGGTTTTGTCATTGTGTTCTTTAATCCTCTTTTCCTATTGTTTTGGTTAGTCGGGTTATAAGTGACGTATACTCGGTTAATAAGTTGTAATAAAATATATTGGTTAAGAAAATTGAGCCTACAGTGCTGCATGTAAAAGCTGATATCTTTGGCCTTTTCTGTAACTCAGCAAGGTTTTCTGGAATCCATCTGAACAGGCTGGCTGTATGACTGCCATCTGAGGCTGTAAGCAGGAGGCCCTACAGATGTGAGTGGCTGAAGAAACACTAAGCGTCTGGATCAGCAGGCCTGGCATGGAGCAGGTGCTTCCTAGGGCTTTGACCAACACACTGAGCCAAACACAACTGATTTATTGGGAAAAAGACTTTGCTGGCTTCTGCAAGAGCCAAATACAGTCTGCCCCAATGTTCTCACTGGGGGTACTCATTCGTTACACACCTGAGGTTGTCAAACAGGAAGGAGACAGCTGTTGTCACAGTACAGAGCACAGTGTGAGGCCTGTCCGTGCCGACCTCCATTTTCCAAAATTACACTTCTGCTTAAGAACCATCATCAGTGGCTCCCCACTGCTCATGAGACCTTGGGTAGGTGGCACACACTCTCACTTCCCAACCTCTATGGCCACCCTCAGCTCCAACTCCCTCACCTCTCCTCTCCTCCAAAGGTAGGCCCGGAGGCAGCTTCTCCTCCAAGAAGTTTCTCTCAGGAGGTTTTCCCAGCCCTCCCAATGCCATGGCAGCATGCTAATCCAAACAGCAGCGACTGGACAGCTACTGTTTGCTGAAGAGTCACTGTGAATCCCTGCAGATGAGGGGCTCAAGCCTACCCACCTACTCGGAACCAGAGAATGAGCTCAGCAAGGCAGAGAGAACTCAAAGTCCCAGCAAAGCTAGCCACGGTGTCTGCTACACACAAGGTAGGTTTCCTTATATCTCAAGAGGCAAAGAAAGGTCAGTGGTCACCCTGGAGGACGGAGCAACGGTCAAACCCACATCTGCCAGGGGCCGGAGGCAGGATGCGGTGGTCTCTGCTTTCCTCTGTGTGCTGATGAGGAAGGGTTTGTGATGCACTGTGACAGATGGGTTGCACCCTGGCTCACCTGCTGGGTGTGTGACTTGGTACATCACTTACCTCTCTGGACCTTAGTGCCATTCCTGAAGTGGGTTAGCCTACACTCACATGAACACCTGCTGTAAAGGCTGAATCCCACGATGACAGCAGAACACCAAGATTCCATATCAGGAACACAGTAGGTGTCTCAAAAATGCTGCTCCTCAGCTCAGTGGGAAGAGCCTGGACCTGGAGCCTGCCCCTGTCTGACTGCCGTCAGATGGCTTGTATGGCATTTTCCCAGTGCTTCCCCCTCGATGGTGGTCAAGCTCACTTAAAGCTGGTGCTCGAGGGCCGCACACACTCTGAATCACAAACATTTTTTTACCCACTCTGTGTCAATGTTCATCTTCTCCCTCAAGACAGCATTTCCTACCACTGTTCCCTGAGCCACTGAGGGTAGAGGAGATGTGGCGGGAGAAGCATCAAGTGTGTGACTGCCCAGAAAATGCTGTGGCTTGTCGATCTAGCAGGTCTTTTCACACACTGGGCATCACATGCTTATTGGACCACTCACTCACTCAGGTCATCATTTGGCGCATCTGTGTGATTTCCTTTGGGGACAAAGTCATTGCTGCTCTCAGCATCCCTGACCTGCATGGAGCTGACCATGTTCACTGGCTACAGGGAGGAAGGAAAGAGGAGAAAGACTGATGTATAGGTACCCTTGTTCCACATATATGACCATACCCTAAAGTTACTATCAAAAGTTCAGTATAGGAAACACATGAAACAGCTGTGTACATCCTCATCGTAAGTGCACAGAGAATAGTTGCCTACTATACTTTATATAGCTAGGGCAACCACTGTGTCCCACTGGCATCAGCACCAGCATAGAAGAATGTGCTGAATAATGTCACTGTGCTGTGACATTATAGTGCCTCTGATGTTACCGACAGGAACTTTCCAGTTCACTGTTACTCTTCAGCACCACAGTTGTGTGGTCCCTTGTTGACTAAAACATCATTGTTTGGCACACAACTGTTCTCTGAGCAGGCATGGGCTAAGTATGGTGGCAACAGTGATGCTGAAACGGGGCCTGAAACAGGACCCTGAGAGAATGGAGCAGGTCCCATCCACCACAGAGCAAACTGGCCACTGGTCTGCAGATGATGGTGTGTAGGGACACCTACAATGTGACAGATGGCCACCCATCTACTAACACCCTAGGGAATATGACTCACCCTTAGTGCCCCAGGACATTTGTTCACTATGGTATGGTTCTACCACATGCACAGAGCTGGCCTACATTGTAAGTCCCCCTATCCTGAGCCATGCACACATGGTGACACACAGTGCCTTCCTTCCCTGTACTACACACTAGAGAATGCCTTCTGCAGCTCTGCACCTTGTTAAACACCCTTTGATGTAAGAGGAAACTGAGGCTGGACTAGCAGCACTGTTGAAAGAGAAAGGGTACCTGTTTGCTACCTGTAGACTGTCACCTCTCATCACCTGGGCCTCTGACAGTACTAACATCTTCTGGGGGCAGAACAAAAGCTCCCCTTGTTTCTGGCTTGGTTTCCCAACAGCACAGTGCCTGTCTCTGATGGGAGGAGAGCCTCTTTAGTTATTCTGTGTCTATCTTGCAGGGCGATGATGCCCCGTGTCCCTGGGAGACCCACGAACTCACACAGGGTTGGGGCTCTACACAGTACCAGGTGCCAGGGAAGGGCTGTAAAGGGTTAATAGTGACTTCCTTCCCCTAGGCCCCATTTGAGCTCCTGCAGGCTTTCTCCAGAGCTGGCTGGGCCTACAGAACAGCCCCCACCCCCCAGCAATCACTCGGACTTTGGGGGGCCTTTGTGCTTTAATAAAGACGGTATTACTGAGTGGCAAAGCTTCCTCCTTTCCAAGTCCCCTTGCTGCCAGCGTTCTGCTAAAGGTGAAACTCAGCCATTCAACACCAGAGAAAGGGCTGAATTGGACGCTGGACTCTTTTGACTCAGTGTCACAATCTACCGGGCTCCCAAACTGCGGCAGTTAAGAGTAGCACCCTGACACTGCACTGTGGCTTCGCATTTGGGGACTCCTGGCTAGGATCTTTGCATGGCGGCTGCTGGGGTGCTCTGCATGCCTCTCATGATCGCTCCAGTTTCCTCTCTGAAAGCAGACATCAGCACCACTGGGCCAGCCCCACCACCAAGGCTGCTTAAGGGCTGGGAGGAAGGGCTACCCAGATCTGTTTCTGGGCCTGTCCTCTGCTCTCTTTAACTCCCTACCCCCTTCACTTTTCCTCCATGCCTCACTAAACCCAGTAGGTACTTTACAGGGCGCTCCTGATGTATAGATCACCCATGCAGGACTCCCTGTCTTTGCTAGTGGCTATGCTTCAGTGGTGGGAGGGATAGCAGAGTCTTCCAAGCCTCCCTCCCATTGGCTGTCTCCATCTTCAGCTCCAGCTACAAAGCCTGCACCCTTGGGCCTCCATACACCTGCTCCTCCCAGAACCCCATGGACTCTGACGGCATCCCCCAGGACAGAGTGAGTTAAGAGTCTGGGCGAAGGAGGCTCCTCAGTCATCTGCCTCACTACTTCTAACATCCACCAGATGACACGGTTGGTCTGTTTAGGAGTCCTTGTGTCACCTCCAGTTCCTGTCCTTCTGGGTGAATGAGGGAAGGGAAAGAAAACAAACTCAATTCAAGGCTGTTTGCAGCTGTTTCTGGATGAGGGTCTCTCTCTCTCTCTCTCTCTCTCTCTCTCTCTCTCTCTCTCTCTCTCTCTGTGTGTGTGTGTGTGTGTGTGTGTGTGTGTGTGTCTTTTTAAAAACCTTTTTCCCCTTGCCTTGGTGTCCTGGGGCTTTGAAAAGAACAACAGAGTCCTAGAGCAGTGAAAAGACAGGATTCTTCTTCAAATCCCGGCTAATCCTGCAGCTTCCTCTGAAGGGGCAGCAGGGGGAGGGGGTAAGGGACCAGACTTGTTTTTATAGGTCCTCCCCTCCCAACCACTGCTCCTGGAGACCAGGAAACGAGGGGGAAAAATCCATAAATCATCCACGGTGAAGGAATGAAGGGACAGAGAAAGACGGGGTGCCAGCTGAAGAGGAGGCATAGGGACAGCCTGAGGGTTTATTCTATCTGCTGGATAGGACGGCTGTCTACCAAAAGCCAAGTGTCCAATCCAGAAGCTGGGCTGGCCACCCCTGCTCAAAAGGTGGAAGACAGCAAGGGCTCAGTGTCTATGCGTGCAGAGCAATGCCACCCCAAAGGGGGTTTGGGTGTAACCGCTCTGCCCCAGGCCTCTGCCACTGCTTCTCCAGTCATCTGTGAGCCTTTTAACAACAGGCAGAAAGTTAGCCATGATCCTCTTCCCCAAAGGTCTCCTCATCCTTAGACTAAATCCCCCGCCCCACACCCTTGCACAGGGTAGGAGGTCTGATTCAAGTCTCTGCTCATCTCCCAGTCTGTCAATCACCACCGGCTCTTGCCCTGGCTCTACAGTGCTCCTGACTTCATCATGGCCTCCCCACTGGGGAACTGACCCTAGACTGTCTCGTGCTGTCTTTGGGGAACCCCTTCTGTACCCTTCTGCTAGACTCCATCATTCTGCAAATGGCATTTCTGTTACTTATTTCCCTCCCTCTACAAGAAATTACGGGCTCCATGGCCCGTGGCACTTGCCATTGACTAGAGCCTCTGCCTCATGTGCAGGGCACAGTGGGTGCACAGCCAACACTCACTGGATGGGTGGAAGTGTGACCAGAAGGATCAGGCTCCCTAGAAAACGAGTTCTGGGCTGGGCTAAGAGCTCTGTGGTAGAGCTGTTTGCCTACCATGCCCAAGGCTCTGAGTTGCACCCCCAGCACTCCCAAAATAACAGACTAAACCTCAAACACATGGAAGAGATCAGACATGGGAGATACTATAGGTGGAGGCAGAATAAGCAGTATGTGTTTGTGATTGGCTGTGTGGGCATGTGTATGTGCGTGTGTGTGTGTGTGTGTGTGTGTGTGTGTGTGTGTGCGTGTGTGTGTGTGTGTGTGTGTGTGTATGTATCTATGTATGTGTGTGTACATGTGTCTGTGAGTATATGTGGATGTATATATAAATGTGTTTGTGCGTATATACATTTGTATACATGTTTGTGTGCATGTATATGCATGTGTGTGCATATGCACATGTGTGTATATGTGTGATTGTATGTATCTATGTGTACGTGTGTGGGTATGTGTCAATGTATATGTGGACATGTGTATATAAGTGTGTCTATATGTATGTATGTGTGTGCATGTATGTATATATGTGTATATGTGTGTATATATATACATGCATGAGTCTATATGTGTACTATGTATGTATGTGCATGTGTCTATGTGCATACATATGTGCTCACCTGCATGTGTGTGTGTGTGTGTGTGTGTGTGTGTGTGAGAGAGAGAGAGAGAGAGAGAGAGAGAGAGAGAGAGAGAGAGAACAAATTTCAGTATATATATGTATGTATATACGTATGATAAATATGTATATGTTGTTTCATTTGGGGTGTATGTGTGTATACATGTGTGAAGAATCTTTCACAAACAGTATTGTTGTTTCTCAGTGGTTGAAATAGCTCATACATTAGGTGGCAGCAGTTTTCAGTCATTTCTTATTAAAAGGGAAATGGGTCACATAGGCACTTGAGAAGATTGGACGAGCCTATTGAGCTACTAAGCATTCTGTCAAGGGTCAGCTCATGAGTACAGGCAGAGTATCTAACCTTACTTTAAATGTTTGCAACTAGGATTGTTTGTGATTCCATATTTGGGATGTAATATATATATATATATATATATATATATATATATATATATATATATATATATATATTACACATTGAGATAGCTTAGATATGGGACCAAGACTAAACACTAAATTCAGCTATGCTCTTACATGTCTTAAATGCATGGCCTAAAGTAATTATATATTTTAGCAGACTTGTACATGAAACGAAATTATACAATATGCAACTCCTTCAGGTGTCATACCAGTTCCCGGAAAGCTTTGGCTTTGGGTTTTTGATAAGGGATGCTCGACCTACCAGAGAGGTCTTGTGGGCCACACGGCCCCTTGCAGTGTGTCAGTGCCGCCACTTGTGGCAACACTCGTGTGAATAGGTATAGCTTAAAGATGCAGGCAGTGGGTAAGGTCTGCTGAAACCGCCCATGGCTGGCCAAACACTGGGTTAGACGAAGGCTGAGCAAAGCCATCACAGGGGAATGCAGACAAAAAGCTTCCAAATACACAGAGCTTCAAGCAGCAGCAGATCAGCCAGCCACAGCCCAGCCATAGCCCCGACTCACATCAGTGTTCTGATCAGATGAGGTGAAAGATGGGCCCTGCAAACTCACTTGCAATTGTGCTTCATCCGACACAGGGCACTTGAGTGTGCTGGTCTATGTACAAAAGTGTTTTTGTCTCTGCAAAGGCCGTCAGCAGACTTGGCTGACAACTGGATGACGGGTTAGATGAGCTGGTCAAAATAATTTAGTGCTCTTGTGCCCCGGGACCAAGAAAGGAAGCTCAGGGCAGAGGCAGGCATGGTGAATTTGGTAGATGTATAAAACACAGACACAAGAAAATCTCAAGGTTGCCTCAATGCTCAGGGCCTCTGGTGTTTGTCCTCCACAGTGACACTTTATCACCTGGGAGGTAACGAGTCCTGATTCAGCCTTGTTCACTCAGGACTTACAATACGATCAACAAACATTTGGTTTCCTTTTTCCATAGGATACTTCTGGAGCGTCCATAGTCTCTAGAACAGTGATTCTCAACCTGTGGGCCATGACCCCTTTGGGGGTTGCATATCAAATATCCTGCGTATCAGATATTTACACTATGAGTTATAACAGTAGCAAAATTACAGCTATGAAGTAGCAACAACAATAACTTTATGGTTGGAGTTACCACAACATAAGGAATTGTGTTAAAGGGCCGCAGCATTAGGAAGGTTGAGAACCACTGCTTTAGAGAGAAGGAATGGAATTGAAACCTCAGCTGTGTTTCTGGGACAGGGAAATAAAGTGATGAATGAGCAGCTCCTGTGTGCTTGAAACTATGACCACCATCTTGTCCTTGAATTTGCTCCTTGCTGAGGACACAGAACAGGAGAAGACCTAAATTTGATGCTAGCAAGGCTCCTAGCCAATGGGCAGCCTTGGGCCAACTTTATAGTCTTTCATGACTCATAAGAGAGTTTTACCTTAAAAAACAAAGATGCCCCCACTGTTGAACACACTGGATTCTAACATTCAAGAAACCCTGGACAGTCTTAGGATCTGACTTGCTCAGTTGTTGCATTACTGAGGACCAGCGTGTGGGCACTCAATGGCAGCTGCTTATCTGAGCATGTCTACTCTTACAGGCTGCATGCTTGCCTACCCATCCTTGAGAGCTACACACTGCATGCTCATCGAGGACCACACTGTACACTGTCTCCACTGGCACAGGGTAGGATCTGTGCTCTCTACCAGGTTTATGAAGGAACAGATACGTGGCGGGGCCCTTTCCTGCATCCCTTCCAACTTGGAAAAGCATCTATTGAGGTTAGGTTTGTTCACTGGACCCAAGAAGATACTTTGTGATGGCCTCTGTGGTGTCTGACATCTTCTGAAGGAGATATCAATGATAAAAAAGATATCAATGTGGCCCATCATGGCCATCCATCTTAGACATATCCCCACTGGACAACTCTATGAGGACTTTACTTGTGGCATGTCGCAGCTTCCTCTGGAATCTGTATGTTGTTAATTGTTCCCAAATCCATTGATTATGAGGCCAGGCCAACAGTGTCTGCCTCTCTGACCAAGGGAAGAATGGAGCAAATTGTGCTGAAGTCGGGAGCAGTTTTCACGTTGGAGATAGGAGAGACCAGGAACTCTGACATTAATGAACATGTCAGCTACAAATGTCTGCTGAGCTCTGACTCTGGTAAGTATGCTGGATCTTCAGGAAGGAGATGAAGAGGAGATTCCAACCCATCCAGACATAGACAGTCCAGAGAAGGGAAGGTGGGTACCTACTTCCTTGAGGAATGCCATGCAAATGACTCTGGCCAGGGCCTGCATTCTGGGATCAGAGGGAGTCACTGCCCACACATGACATCCCAGATAACCCAATGTGTCATTTTCGGGTGCTTTTGTACAGCATTAAAAAAATCCTTCTGGGTTCCAGACTCATCTCTAAGATGCAGTAGATAAAAAACAAACAAACAAACAAACAAACAAACAAACAAACAGAAGCTAGCCCATGCCACAGACCATTCCCCCAAACCAAGTATACCTCCATAAGTTTCTGGATGTAATCTTGGAACCCCACCATTCATAAAAAGCTCAGGGCCTGACCTGACACACTTGCTCTGCAACACTGGACAAGTCCCTTTTTGTCTCCATGCCTCAGTTTCTTCATACATAAAGTCGGGGTGGTGTGGCCTTGATGGCTTAAGGAGTTTTAGTTCTGGACAAATAGCTCTCACCGTGCATATCACTGTGGTGTTGGGGACACAAGGAGCATCCTATGAAAGCCAGCCTATAAGAGTAAGGTCCATCAGCTCACCA
The DNA here is from genome assembly GCA_907169655.1 of Acomys percivali. NCBI lineage: Eukaryota > Metazoa > Chordata > Mammalia > Rodentia > Muridae > Acomys > Acomys percivali. The sequence goes on from OU015745.1 coordinate 29,180,642, forward strand.
GATACAGCATCAGTACTGCCTTGAAAAGCACTTGTTCAGACATATGCAGCAACTCTTGAGTACCTAAGGAGTCCCCTTAACCTCCTCCTAATTAGGTCACAGGAGCCATCACTGTCCTTAGGATACCACAGGTATGGTACGATGGTGACCTTACACAGAACATGGCCTGTGCAGTCCCCAGTGCTTAGATTTCAGCCCCATCTGCTGCTGCCTCCTTGGGTTAGTTTCTCAATCTGCTGCCTCTGCAAACAGGGCTACTGAGCCCCAGCCTTGCAGGGTTGCTCCAAAGCCTGAGTGGAGCATCCACCAGACCCAGTACAGAGGATGGTAACGTATCGCCAAGAACTCTGGTTACGATAGCAGATGTGTTGTCACTTCTACCAAAGATGTAACAAAGGGAGCTGAGGAAGGTATGCCCCTCATGACACTACAGCAATCTCCATATTTGTCAGGTACATGCCAATGGGTGTGGTGGCATACATCTGTAACCCCAACACTCAGAAGGTGGAGTCAGGAGGATTAGAGTTTAAGGTCATCTTCAGCTATACAGCAAGTTTAAAGCCACAAAAGCAAAACAAAACAAAACAAAACAAGAGTCAAAGAAAGGCAGAGAGCAAATTTCTGAGTTGAGGTAGAGGCACAGTCACAAGATACAAGGCTGGTTGATCACTCAGACTCTGGATTTCCCCCTGTGAAACAGAACACTAACTCCCCAAAATGGGGAGATAAATGTCCAAGACAGATGTATTCACCCCCACCCCAAGTGAAGGACTGGGAGAGAAGACATGGCTGAAGTTATGCTTACTTTTCCTCTTCCTTGGCAGCTTCATCTGAAATCCCGTAGGCTGCACCTACCCTTCTTAGAGCCCAGTTCCCCAACAGGAGTTCTCCAAACACATGGGCTATCCACCACCCCAAACAATGACACGTAGTTCATGCAAGAGTTGAGTGCAAATGCATCTTGCTGTGGTCACATGTTGAACTCTTATGGGCAACTCCTGTACATAAACCCCAGATGGCTCAGCTTTCCCTGTATTACACATCACTGCTGCCAAGCCCACTAAACTAGGAACAACCCTCAAGAGACAGTACTTGGGGCTGTACTAGCTGAACCTGGCCTTATCCCCTCCAGGTTCCTCAGGCATTTCCACTGACCTACTGGGGAAGGGTACAGAATGCACTTTCCTCACTTGTAGAAACCTGTTGAGGGTCAGTAAGATAGCTCAGCAGGGAAAACCATTCGCTGCCAAGCCTGACAACATGAGTTTGATTCCCTCAACTGACTCCAGTAAGCTGTCCTCTGTGGTCCCGCTCCCCAAACACATACGCCAGCTTAATAAAAATGTGAAACCCACTAAATCGTGCTAGTCTACAGCAGGACTCACAAACCACCTTTACTATTTTTGTCCTTTTTGTTTCCCTTCTCCTCTTGTTCTTCCTCCTCCTTTTCTTCCTCTAAATAGGGTCTTGCTACACAGCCCAGACCCCAACTTTGAACTCAGTCTTCCCACCCAGCCTCCCAGGCACCGAGGTACAAGAAATGTTTCATTTCCTATTTCTCACAAGAAAACAAAATGAGTTCCAGACAGGAGACTACTGGCCTTGATACTCAGCCTCAGGGGACAGTGGGAGACGGTGGCCAACCAGAACACCTGATTTTTAAACTTTGCCAATGAGTTAACTCTTCTCCTTTAATTCATTTCTTTTTGTAAACCGCTCAAGTGAGATAGACATGCCCACAAACATCACACGGCTGATCTTCTATTGCTCTTTCAGTGGCATAGTCCATGTTGTGCTATGACCAAAGACCCCCTGAACTTCCCAGCTCCTAGGACCTGGCCGCGGGCCATGGTTCTAACCAGCAGCCTGTGAGTAGAAGAGACACACACAACTTCCAGGCAGCTCAGAGTTGGCCACCATCTCCCCTTTCTCCTCCCTTGTCACCCTGGAAGTCACCTGGTATCGCTGGCACAGCAAGGCTGCAAGACAGAAGTCGCTGTTCCCCATTCCGCAGTGTAGGGATGTGAGACACAGAGACATGTAGGGAGGTCAGTGGGAGGCCAGCACCGTCTTCCCTGGTATGTACCTGGAGTCAGGCTCAGTAGCATAAGAATTATAATAGCCCTATCTGCTTGGCACAGTTCAGTTTTCAATACATCTTATCCTACCTTACCTATTGGCTCACCCAGAAAGGTGGGATAAGGCTTTATTCCACAGAGAATAGCAAAGCTTAAAGCAGAGCAGAATAGCTCCAAAGGGTGTGGCAGCTCTGTGGAGGAGCTAACTCCGTTCTCCCAGGCGGACCCTTTATCCAGTGTCCCTCCTATCAACTTAGAGCTTCCTGCTGGTCTACAGGTCACTTGTTAGCTTCTGCAGAAACTGCTCAACAGTTAGCCTCTTACCTTTCCAGTCGACTTAGTACCCTTCCAGATGCAGAAATAGCAGATGGTCCAGGCCGCCAGGAGACACAGTGCCAACTCCCATCGGAGGTTCCCAATGTGCTCGATACCATCAGATATAGCCAAGACTCGGCGTCTGCAGAGAGAAGGTGGGAGAGTCACTGGACCAAAGATGGCCCGTTGTGCCCCTACCTGTGGCAAAGCCTGGGCAATAGAGGGGCAAGGATGGGCTACCTTCCAATGCCCCCACCCTCCATCATTCACCAACTGTGAAACCCTGGGCTGGGCAAGGGGCCTCTGAGAAGAACAAGACCCAGCCTGTGTCTTTGTGGAACCGCACGCTGGAGGAAAGTAAAAGCATGCAGCACAGCAGGCTTAGGAATCGCCCCCATCAAGTCTGCTGGATCTGGGAGACTGCACTGCTGTGTAAACAGTCTGTGTGTTTTCAAGGAGACTATACATCGCTGCCCTGCCGAACTCATGGGTGGCGAAAGGACCATGGAATGTGTGTCAGATCAGAGAGAAGCTTCCAGAGCTGGGGATCATGGGGATCCCTGGTAGAAGGGATACAGGATCTGCACCCTGAAGTAAGGCCTAGTGAAACTTCTAGAGACAGAGGACATTTGGGGGACAGAGGCATGGGGCACAGAGGGCAGATGGAAGGTAGGAGGAGTAGACAGAGGAGGGATCCACACCAAGGAGGACGAGGAGGACCCATGCTAAAGGGAAGAAACCAAGTGTGCCCAGGCCGTAGAGCATCAAGGACAGCAGGTATGCTGTAAATGCCTCCCCCACGGCCTTCCCCGAGAGCCCAGCAATTCTTCAGAGTCAACGCATGCCTGGCTCCCAGAGCCCACCCTGGGGTTGTGTTTCTTTAAAGTCAAACTCGCCACGCTCCATATTGTGTCCAACCGTGGCACCAGCACAAACCCCCCTCCACACTTGCTCCACGAACCCCATTCTGGCTGCCAAGCCACCCCTACCAGACGGTGCCAGTTGCCTTTAGTGCTCTGAGAATGTCCCCGGAGAAAGGAACTCCCATCCCACCAAGCATGAAAGCCACCCTCAGTGTCTGTCTCCCTGGGAATCAGCTCGGGCCTGATTCTGCATTAATTACTCAATGACACCAATTAGCACTGGTCAGCGGGCTCCCTGTAGCCCCAGCCCCTGCTGGAGAAATCAGGCAGGCCCCCAAACAAAATCAGGCTGTGGGCAGCCACAGGGTTACTAGAAACCAGATCATGGCGAGAGGAAACGGGAGCAACAACCCTCAGTACACATCTCCTGGGGGCCTACTATGTGCTGGGCACTACCTTAGGTTCCAAGAATAGAAGGTCAGGATGTTCAACTAAGCTAAGCTGGATGTAAGAGGGGTGCAAGTTAAGTGAGACGAAAGGAGCTGGCTGGTTAGGCCCAACAATGACCATGGTTCTTGCTTCGAGTGCTTTAGTAGCCCTCAGCTTGAAGTCATCTGAGGCTCTCATGCCTCACAAAGACCTGATGAGTCTTTAAAAACCTTATAGAACGTCTAGTGTGGAAGCCAAGACATATCTTTGCGAAGCAGAACCCTGGGCGCACTGGGCCACGTCTTACGTGGATTTCTTACCAAAGGAAACATTTGGATTCAACAGAAGTAGGACTCCAAAATGGAGAAGAAATTTACAGTTGCCACTTGAGTCATTGCTAACTTTGCCTTTTTCTTGACAGGAATTGGGGGATGGAATCGCCTCTACCTTCCTCTGCTGGCTCAGTTCCTCTCACTCTTCAAAGTGTGTCCACCTTTAGTTTCTTACAGGAAGATTTTTTTACACACACACACACACACACACACACACACACACACACACACCCTGTATCAGTCAGGACAGGTTGAGTCTTGCCATAGTAACAAGCATTCCCCCCCCCAAGATCTATCTCAAAGGTGGGCAGCAACAACATTCTTTTCTTGCTTGCATACACTGGGTCCTTTGAACAATTATTGCAGGGATAGAATTTCTCCCTAGAAATATAACTCCCTAAAGTGTACAGGGAATTTCAGGGTGCCCATTTCCTCTCCCGTCCATTAGGAACCCAGTAGCAGATGTGCATCTATTGTCTTATAAGTTGCTATTCCAAACACTCCAAAGTGCCCTCCTTGCCCATTGGTTGGCAAGAAGAAAGAATCTAGACAAGACCTATGGTCCTTGTGCATAGACATGGCACAGCACGCTCTGTATCTATCTATTCTAGGTTTGGGACAGCTCATGGAAAACCACACAGGTTACCCAGCTAGAAGTTGTGTGCATGTTCATGTGTGTGTGTGTGTGTGTGTGTGTGTGTGTGTGTGTGTGTGTGTGTGTGTGTGCTTGCGCACAAGAGTGTGTGTTCATATTGGTGAACTTGTCTGTTGAACTGTGGATCTGAAGTCTGAAAATACACAGGCAGGGACAGAGAGAGGAAGGAGAGAGCAGGCCTGCCAGGAGTGAGCTGGCTGCACTCCTCTCTTCGCACTGTGGAAGCTGCAAGCCTCAGAGCCTTGTACAGCCTGCTCTGGCGCCCCCTCACTTAACTCAACAATCTCCAATTGGGAAGTAGCACACAAAAAAGCCACAGCAGATGAGCTGCTCTTTTGTTCCATCAGACTCTATTTGAAAACACCTTCAAACTATTTTCTTTACATTGAACTGATGCTGCTTCTCATTCAGAAGGTTCTGGAGAAAAGCTGGGCACAGTGGATGGGGTTTTCACCTTGCTGGGCTGTGGGGGCTGTTTTGAGACCCACAAGGGCAGCTTTTGAGAGTGTGGGGGCTGGGGCCCTCCACAGCAGAGACTCTTCCTGGGAAAAAGCTTTCTTAATGACCCTCCCCGATAAAGCACTGGAGCACAAGAGGCGGCTGAATGAGGAAGAGCTTGCTGCCAACATGCTGGCCGGCAAGGACCCAGGACCGGACCTCTGGACACTGTGCCCAGAGTGGAGCGGACACACTCAGCACTCAGGACTAGCCAGAGAGCCTTGGGAGATGGGCGTATGCAAGTCACGCTTACTGAGCACTCTGTGCCCAGCACTGGAGCAGATCCAGAGAGTACCTTTTAGCATATTTCTGGAGACTTCCCCCTGGAGGCTGAAATCAGCCTGGGGGAATACAGCCAGGTGTCTCCAGCCCTTGGCACATACCAAACAGCTGGGCTCAAGCGAGATCTCTCTGGATCCTAGCTTCCTCATGTGCAAAAGAGAAATTAATGGCACCTCCCCCCAAGTCTGCCCAGGCATAAGAGCATCTACCCCAGGAGCTTTGAGGCAAGGACATTTACGATTATCGCTTCAAGGATGGGGAAACTGAGGTACAGCCAGGTTAAGGAAGTTGGCTAGAGTCATATCAGCAAGTGATGGAGCTTAGGTGGGAACCCAGAAACCTCCACTGGGGCTCCCAGAACCCTAACATCATGACCGCATTCCTTCCAGCTTTACTAACTACAGCCCAGAGCTGTCACACACACCTCTGCACAGTGGATAAAAGAATTACCAAGTACCTATCACTACTGTGTGGATTGCTATATTTAAGTGCTTACTGAGCACCATGCAGATTATGGGTGCTGTACCAAGTAAGAGGTCCCATAAGAGCTCAGGACCCACTGGAAAAGGAGACAAGGTCAATGAAGCCTCAAGGCACAGTGGGATATTGTCACCAGGGTCAACACCAGTATCAGAATGTGGAAGTTGACAGGAATGCCAAAGGCTAGGAAGAAAATTAGAAAAAAAAAGTGTGTGGGGGGGGGACAGAGAGAAAGACACCTTGAGAGCAGAAAGTGAGCCCGGAGCGAAAGCTGGAAGCTAGAAATTGCACAGTGGAGCATGTGCAGCCAGTGCAGAAGCAGAGGTGCAGGAAAAGTAGAGTGTGAGCCTTGCAGTGTGTGGGGCTGTATCTCACAAAGGTGGCGGAAGCCGAGAAGTCTACAGAAGGGAGATACCTTGTCAGGTCAGACAGGTATTTCTGGAAATCCAGCTTCACCTGTATCCGGAAGAATGGGTTGGTAAAGCTGGGGTAATATGGGGTGCGCAGTGCAGAAGACTTCGCCTTAGGGCAGTAAACGGGGAAGGTTAGGAATCAGGGAGGGAAGTGACAGTGGTAAGGGAGAGATGAGTTTGAAAGTGGCTGGGGCAGAAGGTGAGCCTGCAAGAGGAGAGCAATGGACCCCTCAGGTGATGGGGAGATCCAAAAGAACACTAGGGAGGCAGGGAGGCAGGGAGGCAGAGGAGAAAGTGGTGGGTGGCCACTGTTAAGGTAGACAAGATGGTGTCATTCCTACTTTGCTTTCTGTTTCTGAGATAAAACACTATGCCCAAAAACAAGTTGGGGAGGAAAGGGTTATTTCATCCAAACCTTTAGCTTAGGAGGGAAGTAGGGGGTGGGGTGGGAGAGAGGGGGGGGGGAACCTCCAGGCAGGAACTGAAGCCGAGGCCATGGAGAAATACTGCTTCCTGGCTTGTTCCTCATGGCTTGTTCAGCCTGCTTTCTTATACCACGCAGGACCACCTACCCAGGGGTGGCACCACTCGACAATGAACTGGGCCCTCTCATATTAATCAGCAGTCAAGAAGATGTCCCATGGGAATTGCATACAGGCCAGTTGACGGGGTCATTTTCTCATGTCAGGTTCCCTTTTCTTAGATAACTCTAGATTGTGTCAAGCTGACAACAAAACAAAACAAAACAAAACAACCAAACACCCCAGGTGGCTCACAGTGAGACACAGTGATTGAAAAGCCCAGAGGCCACTCCAAGGTCTCAGGATCCAAAGCTTAGAAAACAGACATAGGGTAAAGGGCCAGACCTAAATCTGGTTCTGGCACTTTCTGAGAGAGCTAGAAAAGTGGGGCGGTCTGCACCTAGCCCCCAGAACCCTGAGTCCAGGGCACAGAAAGAACAGGAAAAACCTTAAGGGGGTACAGATAGGGCAGAGAGGCAGGGCAGCTTGGGAGAAGGGCACCCCAAGAAAAAGAAGAGGGAAAGTGAGAACAAGTGGCTGATCCGCGCAGAGAGCTTTACTCTGCAGGAGTGGATTGGGAGGACCTATGGGAGTGGATGGGAGGTGAGACTCAGAGAGGTGTCTTTTTCAGGAAGTGAAGCTCTTGGGTTAGAGGAGTGAGAAGGTTAAAGGGACAAGACAGGACAAAAGGCCAAGAAGGGAGGGAGGGAGGAGTTCCAGACACAGGGGGATGATGGTATAAGGAGAGGGGTAGGAAGGACACCTCCACAAAGAAAGCAGAGCTGGTAGAAACAAGCACAGAGCCCACAACGTGCCTCCCTATGAGGAGGCTGAGAGGCCGTGAACAGAAGAAGCTGGTGGTGGAGGGGACTATGTCAGCTGCGAAGGGAGGGGTACCCAGCTCACTTTATTCCATCCTTCTAGTGGACAGCTGCTGTGGAGAAGCTAGTTCCATCATCCTCTATGGCAATGGGGCATTGATTCTTGACCCTGCAGATCCAGGCCCTTCTATGTTAGCATGGTGAAATAGTCGCACAGGATCCTGGGCAGCCTGCCGCATGTTCTAAATCACCTCCTAAGTAGTTCTAATGCCTCGGCGCTCTTCAAACAGCTGATCTGCTTGGGGACAAATGAGCAGGAGAAAATCCAATCTGTTCAGGACAGATGCAATCCTTTTTTCCTCTGAGTATCTTCAGTCTGTGCTTAGTTACAAGGTGAGATTCAGAACCCAGATATGGAGTTACTGACTATCCACTCATGAATGGGGAAACTGAGGTCCGGGCTGGTGAAGCAATTGTCCAGGGTGGGATTGTGGCATTGGATTGGCTGACACCAGCTGCTTCTTGGAGCCCTACCAAGGGGAGGGTGTTTTGGGCTTTGAACTTCTGTCTCCGAAAGCCTAAAGGAAGCATCTGGAACTCCCAGTGGGTTCTTCCAGCCTTCCTCTCCTCTCCCTCTAGGTGGCTCACCTATCCAGTGTGGTGGCTGTGCTCTGGGCAGAAGACAACTACCTCTCAGAGTGAGGTGCCTCCAACCAGAGGCTGCAGAGTTGGAGGCCAGAACTGCCTGTCCCTTCTCTCCATCCATCCCTTTCTCCATTAAAACCTGAGAGAGGCCATGCAGAGAATAGCTCCCACCCTCCCCTGGGATGCCTCATTTTTATGTCCTGCACGGAGCCTGTAAACAGATCACCTTTCTTTAACCTGCCATGTGGGAAAGTGCTGGCAGGAACATGGAGACCGCCCTAAAAGCTGGCGCGGAGGGGCTAGACTATAAATAGCTGTGCTGGTCTCCCAAAGCAACCAACTCCAACAGCAAAAAAAGGCCCATCACCAAAACAAGTGTGCTTTCCTGGCTGCTCCAGTGGAGCCAGGGTGGCCTCTGGATTCTTCTGCCCAGGTTCTGGGAAGGAACTCAGCTCTTGAACTCTTCCCATGCCTGAGGGGCTCAGCCTCTCCCCACCCCCAACCAAACTGGGATGGAGGGTGAGGCCTCTCCTCCATGTGAGTGCCTTGTCTTGAGGGGTCAGCCAGATCAGATGTGCGTGTTGTGGGTGAGAGTTAGAACCCCAAGAATCCAAGAAAGGTTCATAATCGGGGGGAAAAAACTTCGTGTCAAGTTTCTGGGGCTCTTGTCTCTGTAGAACCCTCCAGATAGCTAAACAGGTCTCCCATCAGCCCATGTGTGTCTCCACTCTCCTGTTTCCTCTTCAGGGAAACTTCTTCTCAATTTCCCCAAGCCCACAAAGCTTTATCCACCTCATATGCTCCAGTTCAGACAGTACAGACCACCGCATGCCTCCTTGCTCCCATCCCCAAAGCAGGGTCACCCACACATGATGTCCCTACCTTATTGTGCACCAAGATCTCTGAGGCCAGAGCTGTGCAAGCTGCACTATGGAGGATCAGCGAGCAGACACCTGAGGCTTTGCAAGGCATCTATCCCCAGCCCAGACCTCAGCTTTGCCCCTGTGAGCGAAGGCAGGGACAATCTGCAAATGAGGGCGATTATCTTCCGATAAAACTTTATTTACAGAAGCGAGGATTTGGCCAGTAGTTTTCTGACCCCTGTGACTTCTTTGCGACATTTTTGAGTTCCCAGCCCATAGTGGAATCTCACTCAAGAAAACACTGTCCACTCCAGACTTCCGAAGGGATTCTCTTAGAAGGCCTGAAATAAACATCTTGGTAGCTCTGTCTGACCTAGTGCTCTCTAACTGCCTTTAAAGGCATCCTTCAAGAAGATGCAGAGCAAACCCACAATAACGCCCACTCCCCAGCCACTAGGATGGCTGCAATGCAAAAGGCAGAAAGTAACAAACAGCATCAGAAACAATAGAGTCTGATAAATCATAGGGATGTAGCATAATAGGTCAGCAAGCCTGGGAGCAGCTTGGCATTTTTGCAAAAAATTAGACACATATACACACACAAACAAACAAAACAAAACAAAAAACAAAAACAAACAAACAAAAAAACCCTAACAATTCGGGCTGACAAGGTAGGTAAAAGTACTTGCCATGTAAGCCTGATGTCCTGAGTTTGATCTTTGGAACTTGTAGTGTCGGGGAGAGAAGTGACTTTTGAAAACTGTTCTCTGACCTCTACACATCCATTCTCTCTCTCTCTCTCTCTCTCTCTCTCTCTCTCTCTCTCTCTCTCTCTCTCTGTCTCTCCTAATCTCTCTCTCATGCACACACTAATAATAAGAACAAAGATTTAAACTGAAAAGAAAAAAGCATGCCGCTACCCCAGAAGTAGCAAACACAGGTGGTTCAAGCCCAAACCCACACAGGAATGTTCCCAACAGCATTGTCCTCACAGCCCAAAGGAGAAGACACTCTTCACCATTTGAATATCAACAGAATGGGCAGTGTCCACATGACCTAAATCTTATTGTTTCAAAAAAAGGAATGACGTGCAGGGTGAGGATTTCCAACCTCAAACGCAAAGTGCCCCCAAATCAGAAATGTTTGTGTGGCAATTTGATGTCATCAGTAGAAAACTCCACACCTGACCTTACAGAAACAGGTCACACTGGGAACACTGTGTAAAGTTACCCTTCACTCTGCTGTATGAGCTGTGCAAGAAACATAAGTGATTTTTGTGTTTAAACTTGTGTAAATATCCCAGAAGCTAGGAAAGAATTGAAAGTCTGAAACACTCTGGCCTAAGCACTGCAGATCTCCACCCCCCACCTGCCACACTGAGTTTTGCTGTAGTTTCATGAATGACCCTGAAACTATTACATGAAAGAAGCCAATTACCAAAGACCCAATACCGTTCATATGCTCTGTCTAGATGAGGCAAGTCCATGGAAACAAAGCAGATGAGCAGTGGCTTGGAGGTAGGAGCAGACATACGGTAGACTGCAGTGACTATTTTGGGAGATAGGAGTCGGCTAGGCCTATGTTCTGATGTTGCCCTCTGTAAACTTATTCAAGGCAATTGAACTGTGTGCTTAAGATGGTCTCATCTTATAGCATGTAAATTGTACCTCAATAATGCCCTCCTAGCATGTTTCTACTTTTCCAAGGCACATGGTTGTCCCCAACTATTGAGACTTCAGTTACTGATAGCCTGCCATATTCTGAAAATAATAAGTGGGAAGTACCAGAAACAAACAATTTTTGAGTCTTAAAGAGTATATTGTTCTGAGTGGCATAATAAAATCTCTCACTGTGCTGCTACATCCTGTCCAAGGATGAATTGCCTCTTTGACCAACATATCCACAGTCTATATGCTACCTACCTTAAAAGTTACTCTTATTTTACTTAATACGGACCACAAAGTGCTAGAATGGGGATTTGATAACTTTGTCACAGCGTTATTATTTGATGTTACTATTAGTTATTGCTGTTAATTACTGTTGCAAATGTACCAATTAAACTTTATCATATGTGTATATGTGTAGGAATCTATAGGGCTCAAATTTCCTGTGATATTTAGAACTCTAGATTTAGAGCATGTTCCCCAAGAATAAGGGGGCTACTGAACTTCTAGAAGTGTGCATGACATAGACAGAACCCCAGAAACTTATGATTGTCATTTTGTTTTACAACCATCATTATTAAGAGGAAGTGTAGGCACCATACCACCACACACACGTTTAATTGCTGTGGTGGTTTGAATGAGAATTTTGCCCACAGGCTCATGTGTTTGAATACTTGGTCCAGTACTGACTGGTTGGTGCAGTTGGTGGAATATTTGGGGAAGCTTAGGAAGTGTAGCCTCTTTAAAGGAATCACATCACTGGGAGTGGACTTTGAGGTTTAAAAAACCCACACCATTCCCAGTATTCTCTCTGCTTCCTGCTCATGTTCAAGATGTAAGCTCTCAGCTCCTAGCTCTAGTCACCATGCCACTTGCTGAAGTGTCTCCACTCCCTGGTGACCTCTTGCCCTCTGGATTCATAAGCCCCAGTGAACTCTTCCTGCTGTAAGTTGCCTTGGTCAAGGAGTTTTATCACAGCAATAGGAAAGTAACTAATACACTTGTCCCTGTCACAAAACCAATGGGTGGCACAGCCTGGCTTTGAACTCTAGTTAAATAAATTCCTCTTCTGTCCCACCCCCTATAACTGTGCCATGTGACCAGAGGAGGAGGAGGAGGAGGAAAGGAGATGGGGACAGTGAGTCTAGAAGTGGACACATCCGAGACAGCAAGGACACAGAGCCCCTCTCCCCCCTTCCCCCCAAATCCTGCTCCTTCTTGGGAGGAGTAAACAGTTCAACAGGCCGGAGACAGGTACAACCAGGGAAGGTGGAGCAGCAGAGGGCTGCATAGCTTCTGGTGACTCATAGCAGCTTCACAGCATAGTCTGTCCTCATGAATGGGACCTCAGGTTTGTCTGTCTGGAACCAGGATCCTGCCTTCCCACCTCTTCAGCAGGACTTGGGGAGCTCAAAGGCACTGTCCCCATAATTGCTCTGCACTAGTGAGAAGTAGTAAGCCCAGGGACACTCAGTCCCCTGTGCCTCACTTACCCATGGTAGTGGGGCATTACATAGAGCCACAGTTGTGGCCCCTTTTGGTTCTGTTTCTTAACAATTAGACTTTATTATACAACCCAACTATCCTATACAGGAGGGAAAAAAGGTTAAAGGGAAACAAGAATAAACCTTCTGGTGTCAGTCTTATGGGGGTGGATCTTTAGGTGTCTCTGGCCTGTACACTGGTCCAGCCCGCACACTGGTCCTCTCCCCATCCACGACGTGCATGTCCTCTGAACCTGCAGCAATCTCTCTTTTCTCCTCTGGGTTCCCTCCTCTCATCAAAGTTTGATTAGAAACACAATAGCTTGGCTGGAGTTCACCCCCCCAGCCCCCCACCCCATTTGCTCCCTGAATTCCAGATCCAGGATGGTTCCTCCCAGTCTACAACAATGCCCATCTCAGTGCAAAGCCTGCCAAGACTGCCTTCACCTGGGATCACGCCTACAACCCTTCCACACAACACACAGGCAATGGCAATAAAGAGTAGAGTCTGCCAGAGGCCACCTCTGTCCTGCTCTTTCATGCCTTGGAGCTCTAAACAGAAAGCGGGTGCGGGAAGGCTGCCGGAAGTGACAGGAGCACCAAGAGAAGCCATTATGGACCAGAGATAGCATCCTATCCACCCATCACCACATACCCACTGCAGCTCAAAGTAAGGTTTAGAAACTGTTCCATTGACGTTGGGCCTCACCTGATAAGCCTACTGGCAGTAGGAAACACCCAGAGTCTAAGAAGTGCTGGGCACAGTTAACTGAGCATCCGGGAGCTGTAACACGGTACACTGAGTGTTGGTCCTTTACCCCAAGATTGCAGGCCCACTTCAAGCTGTAGCTTCCTGTCCTTGCCCCATGTACAGACAGGATAGACCATGCATCTCTAAGCAGGAAGCAAACGCAGCCTCCAAATCAAAGCCCTGTGTATGAATGCTTACCATTTTCACACCCTATAAAGGTGAACATGGTAAGTGAAACAATCGTGAAGCCAGGGGTGTCTACACAGACGCCATGCTACTGAGAGATGGGCTGAGAATCTGAGTTACGTTCCTTTATGTTAATGAAGGAGCTTTGGGTTGCCCCAGCTCTGGAGACCTCTTCCTATCCTGGATGTTGTTCACCTGTGTGTGTGTGTGTGTGTGAGTGAGTGAGTGTGTGTGTGTGTGTGTGTGTGTGTGTGTGTGTGTGTGTGGTGTGTTTTAATTTCATGCATGCAAATCTGGACAGTATTAAGATGCTCTTATAACTCTGTTAAAAACAATCTGAAGTCATGATAAAACAGCCATTTCTAAGCCACTCTGCTCCTGTCCCTGAATTAAAATCATTTATCCAATGGTGCTTCCTGCCACCAGTGAAAGGGCCACAGAGAGCATGACAGAGCCAGCACCAATTCCCCAGCTCCCATCCTCCCAGCAGGTAGCAGTCAGGACCTGTCTCACACTCAGCATCCGGCCCAGCCCAACATGGAGCAGTCTTTCTAAAACAAGACTCAAGCCACATCCTAGATGAGATTCCTAGAATCCAAGAAAAAGCCACAAGCACCAGGTGCATTTGTTCAGTACAGATGCCGGAGCCTTCTGTGAGTTTCCTCCAGCCTCCCTCCCTTCTATCAGGAACATGCCCTGTCTAGTGACAATCTCCCATGGCTGGGCTGCTGGCACAGGACTTCGGGCACAGGGCTGCTGTCAGAACTCTATGTGGGAGGCACGTGCCAGTAGGATGCTGTCCTTGAGATACAGTGGGAAGCTGGCAATGTTTCAGAGGCAGGAGAGACGAGTGAGCAATCGCAGGAGAATGCAGGTGGCTGGCTCACCCTGGGAGGTACCACAGGCAAGCCCCTTACCCTCTGACCTTCTGGTACCCTGTGACGTGCAAGGCAGGGCAGGTAGTCAGCCTTGCCATCTATCTCTGAGCAGGTGAGTGGAAGGAAGAAGCAAGCCTAAGTATCTCTGTATGGTGGCAGGGTACACATTAGGGGTGATCTGAAAGTGACCTTCCTTTCCCTAGTGTAGCCATCAGGATGTAAAAGGGGACACATGCAGCCAACTCAGGGTTATATGGGGGGTTTTCCCCATTATATAGTGTAAGGTGTCAGCTGAAACTTCTAGTGCCCTCCTGGCTAATTTTGGGCATGAGTATTTTTGCTTGAATGGTCACAAGTGTACAGCAAGAGTAGGCCCCAATGACGCAGAGTTTTACGAAGGCCAGTTTCTCCTGCTACGACACAAAGGCTGGGACAGCAGATATAAGTAGTAAGCCCAAGGCCACTGCACAATGATTCTTGCTGCTACCCCCCCCCCCCCCCGGCCCAAGTCTCTGGCTCCTCGAGTCACACCATGACATTAACAACTTTTTGCAACTGCCTTACAAGTAATGCCTGATGCTCAGTGGGGCTTTCAGTGTGGGGAACAGACCATGTCAGAACACAGACTGACCCTTCCTGAGATGAGGCTCTGGGCCAGGAGAAAACCATGGTGGGGATGGCTTAGGGCAGATAGCTTCATAGGATGCACAAGAGCAAACAAGGTCCACCGCCCCCTGCCCCCCATGCCCCATTCCGGGCCTCTTCTTGGCCACTCACATGATACTGGAGGTAGAATGGAGAGAGGGCTACCTCCACTCGAAGCTTTGTGGGGGCCACAGGGAGGTTCTGTTGGGTATGGTGAAGCCAGAACAGTAGATTTTGACGAGACTCTCCCGGCTTCAGTAACACAGGAACCCAGAGGCAGGAAAAGAGTGAATTGTTAGTGGTATGATCTCTTAGGGCCTGTGGGGGAGGCAATACACAATTTATAATCTACTATAGAAACATAGGTCTTCTGTATTTTTGTTGCTAAAAACTCCACTTGTTACTGTTACAACCAGTTACATATCCAATAGTTGGAATTAAGAGGTCACAATCTTGCTGGGACAGCAAAGAACTGCATTGGTTTGCATTGGCAAGTGTCTGGACCCCTTCCCTGTTCTCCTTAGCTGTATTCAAGGGTCTCTAGTGCCTCGCTGCGGGGACAATGGCAAACAGAACCCTTCCTGGGTCAGAAGAGATTTTCTGCATATATACTACCTGTGGCAGCAGAGAACGGGTGCCCAGGGGTGGAAGCCGATGATGGACTGGCTTTGAGGTTCAGGTCCATGAGTTGGGGCAATGCCCCTACATTGGTTAAAGGGAAGATAGAGATCTGTCTTCTGCCTGCCTCTTGGGGATGACTGCAGAATTAAATGCATTAATATTAATAAGAAGGAGCTAGTAAGTAAAGATTAGCATGATGGGGCTGGAGCAAAGTGGGACTGTCCCACAAGCAAAGGGAGTCATCATGACTGACAGTTCACTTCCCAAGGCCAAGAGTCCTGCTTTTATTATAAAGTGAACCATGCCACTAGTTGTAGCTTTAAAGTTCAAATACTATGAGAGAGCATAGAGCAGGGAAGCAAAACTACCTACTCCCTCCCCCCATGTTCTACTGCTGGGTGGTCTGCTGGTAAATGACAGCCCATGTACCCTACTAGGTATGTCTATGGAGATGAGGGTATGTGTATCTTCAAGCATACATAAGTACAGGTGGAGCACCCTCTAATCTAAAATCTTAAAATCTGAAGTACTCTAAAATCGTAAATGCTCCCTCTTTCTTCGTGTGTGTGTGTGTGTGTGTGTGTGTGTGTGTGTGTGTGTGTGTATGTGTGTGTGTGTGTGTGTGTGTACATGAGCACATGTGTATATGCAGTGCCCATGTGGGCATATGTGTGTGCAGGTACTCATGAATGTGTGTTTGCATGTGTGTGGAGGCCATAGGTTGATGTCAGATGCCTTCCTTGATCATTCTCCATTTTACTTACCGAGGCAACAGCGTCTCTGGGTGAACCCAGAGCTCACTAATTGGGTGTAGCTACCCTTCTTGCCCAGGAATACCCGGTCTTATCTTCTCAAGTTTAGAAGATTATATATGAGATTATAGGTGGGCCAGCGTGCCCACTCATCTTTTATTTACCTCTGAGCTGAGGTCCTAAGTATGTTATGCACCAAGCCAGAAAGGTGAGCTTTCTGAACAGTAGCATTCCACAGTAGACCTCACGTTACAAGTTGCAATTGAAATTCCAGCACCCAAAACAGTGATATAAAAGCAGGTTTAGGTCAGGTGAACTATATATATATACCTTCATGATAAACAATTGCATGTGTAGACTCTGGTCCCATCACCATTCACTATAGTTATGCAGAGATTCCAGAAGCCAAGGAAGAAAGGGCCACTTCAGATGCCCGCAACTCAGCCTACACATGCCTCTCTCCACACCTCACCCCTTCCTCACCCCAACAGCACCTCCTCTCTGGGCCAACAAATTTTCTGCCTTGCTCTTTTTTTGTAGTCACTGCATAATTTCACTCACAGGACATTTCATATGTGGTTTTGTTCTCTTTTGGTGTTTTTGTTTTTGTTTCTTTTTTTTTTCTTCCCCATCACAAATGGCTCTTCCATGGACATGCTCAGGTTGTGTCTAACTAGTGTGGTCACACCCCAGAAAAAGCTTTCAGAAATAGGACAAAGCATACATGCATCCCAAAAGCTGATACCTAGAAGACCTGGCTCCTGTTGCTGTCAAACAAACAGAAGAAACAGACCTTGAGTCCTTGCCAATTTGGAGCCTCCCATGAGACTCTATTGGGAAAGGCCCACCCAGGATGTGATGTGAGGCCAGAAGCCACATTACGGCAAGGGGTAACATTGCTGGGGCCTTAGTAAGTCAGGTCTGTCCTTTGCATCAGGGAGCAGCATGGCTGAGCAGGATGAACCACCACACCCCAAGATCTCTTTCATAGATGCTTTCCTAACAATTGAGGACAGTCATGCCCTAGCCTCCCTCTGCCCAGTCAGAAACCTGCTTCCTGCATCCAGCCTACACCCAGAACTCTTGGGTGGAGGGTGGAGCTCTGTCTTATTTCCAGAGCCACAGGGGTGCCCTTTCAGGAAAGTCTACAGAATCATTTTCAAACATTCATAAAGTCACTAGGTTCAGATTAACTTAGGGCCTGTGCTGGGTAGAAATTTTGTCAACGTTACACAAGCTAGAGTCATCTGGGAGGAGGGACTCTCAACTGAGAAAATGCCCCCCATCAGATTGGCCTGTAGGCAAGTTTAGGGGAGAATTTTCTTGATTAATAAATGGTGTAGGAGGGCCCAGCTCACCATGGGTAGGCAGGTGGTCCTGGGCTGTATGAAAAAGCAGGGGGAGTTGAGCAAGCCATAAGAACAAGCCATTAAGCCTCACTCCTCCACGGTTCCGGCTGCTTCTCTCCCTGCTTGAGTGCCTGCCCCGACTGCTCTGAAAGACTGTGGTCAGGACAGGTCATCTAAACAAACCCTGCTCTCTTCAGGCTGCTTTTATTCATGCTCTTTATTACAGCAATGGAAAGCAGAGTAAGACGGGGCCTCTCTGGCGTGTCCATCAGGAAAGGTCCACCTTACATGGGAGTCTCAGAATGCACACATCTTCTATGGTGGGGTCACATCCTGCACTGTTCCTTTGGCCTTAAAACTTGTCCTCTCAGTCCCTGCTCAAATGCCATCCCTTCAAAGAGGCCCATTCTGACCCTGACACTCTCAATTCTGTCAGCCTGTTGGAGTTTTCCTTAGAGGATTTCCCTTGACTTACAGGAGCATTCTCTTACTTGGTTTTGTTCTTGATGTACCCCAGGACCTCCAAGACACCTGGAATAAAGTTAGCTTTCTTGGAAGACATGCATGGCAGCTCCCCCTAACCAGAGAGAACATGCATGGTGTCTCCTTCTGACCAGAGAAAACATGCATGTAGCTCTTCCTTATCTAGAGAAGACATGCATGTGGCTCTCCTCTAACCAGAGAACAGATATGTCAAGGTCCCTAATGGCTTCCTGACACCACACAGTAGTGAGTCCCGTATATACACCATGCTCTCCCTATACATCTAAATGCTCACTGAAGTCTAATGTATAAAGCAGGCACAGGGAGAAACTAGAAAGGCATCACCCACCCGAGTGTATAGTTTGTCCTTTCAGAGACCAAAAAAAGGAGGATTGAGAATTCCAAGTCAACTTGAAATTCAATACATTCCAACCAAAAAGAAAGCTGAGGCCAGTACTCTTGGGGTGGAGGGGAGACGGAGGGAGGGAGGGAGGAAAGAAGGAATGGATAGAGTGATTGGTTTATTTATTTGTTTTTAATCATTTGCTAGCTCCTCTTTGGCGTATCTGAAATTTCAGCATCACTCTTGTGTACTTGGGCCATTATTAAATAACATAAAGGTCACCTGAATGCAAGCAGCTTGGTACCACCACAGCATCCGACCAAGATGCCACAAGTGACTGGCAGGCAGAAAGCATATAGGGTGCTGATACACCAGAGAGAAAGGGAGAGAAGTAATAGGAAGTAATTAAGGAAGACGCCTCTGGCAACCCCTGGCCTGTGCAATCTCTCTCCCTTCCTTTCACTCTCTCTCTACCTCCCTCCCTCTCCTTCCCCAACGCCCCCTCTCCTTCCCTAAATCCGTCCCTCTCTCTCTCCCAGCCCCACTCCAGGACAAATGACATTTTATCCAGTAAAAGCAGTACAAGATGTCATCTTACTACTCAGGACAGTGTGAAAATTTAAAACACAGGGACACCAATTAATTTGTTTCTGGAATTTCTCATTTACTATTTTTGATAAGCTGACCACAGGTAAGGAGCGGACTACTGTATGTGAACGAATGCTCTGACCCGCCTGCCCGCCCGCCACCCCAGCCTCTCTCCACACACACTATAGCATTGCACGTGAAGTCCACGAGCCCCTAAGTGTGACCTTGGTATTTATGCTCCAGTCTGTTAGTCCCTTCTCCTAGCTCCACAGTCAACCATGTGGACTCCTATTCATCCTTCAAAGCCCAGCTTAGGTCCAGCATCTTCATGAAGCCCATCCCACAGCTAGATGGGCAATCTCCCTCTTCTTGGCTCTGTGCAAGCATCCCATAGATTTACTGTCATTACTTCAGAAACCCCAATCCTTCTTTCTTCCTGGCTTCCTCCACGAGGACAGGTGCTTCCCACATCTCTCTGGGTGCAGATGTGGTGAGCACACCCAGGAGAAGGGTTGGAACATGTTAAAACTGTTTGTTCAGCACGTACCCTGTGCTAGGTGCCCTGCAAACACCGCCGTCTCATTTGATGCTAACGTGACACACCCAGCTACATTCAGAGGAGCGCACACAGACTTCCAGAGGCCACACAAGTTGCCCAGGGGCACACCCTTCATGGGAAGAAGAAAAGGGGGACTCCAGCTGGGCCACAGTGCCTACCCACTGAGATCTACACTGCAGCCACATACAGACAGGGTGATGGGTGGGCGTGGACCAGGGTAAGGAAGTAGATGGTACCTCAGTGTTTTTAAACTAGGCAAGTGGTCTGGGGCCCTTCTGTCCCTGAAGCAGTAGGATGAAGGCTTCTTCAGGTCATGGGATGACTGCACAGGCCACGACAGCTCAGGCCCAGCCACTACTCAGCCTCAGGAGAGGTGACCAGAAGGGACACTGTGGCTCAGTGTGCTGGTCATTCTCAAGATGGGAACCTCAGCTGAGAAAATATCTCTATAAGATAGGGCTGCAGGCAAGCCTGCAGGGCATTTTCTTAATTAGTGATTGATGTGGGAGGGTCCAGTGCACTGTGGGTGGTGCCACCCTGAGGCTGGTGGTCCTGGGTTCTATAAGAAGGCAGGCTGAGCAAGTCATGTAGAAGAAGCCAGTAAGCAGCACTCTCCATGGCCTCTGCATCAGCTCTTTCCTCCAGGTCCCTGCCCTGCTTCAGTTCCTGCCCTGACTTCTTTCAATAATGGACTACAATGGGAAGTGTAAGCCAAATAATATACCCCCAACTTGCTTTTGATCAAGGGGTGTCACCATAGCAATAGTAGCTCTCACTAGGATAGGGTACAGGAGCTAACCTGTGTATCTGCTTACAGCCCACCCGGGTGTGTGTGGGGGTGTCACACATCACACTGCCTCAAGCATGCACACAGCTACCCAGACAAGTCAGTAACACCCAGTAATGGCACCATGGGGAGGCCATGGGACCCTTAGGAGGGTGAGTTTAGGAGGAGGAGGAGGTTAGAACACTGTGTGCCTGTGAAGATTACACCCTGACCCAGCCCCCTTCCTGTCTCTGTCCATTTCTTAGTCACCATGAGATGAAGCCCCCACCTCCATCACTTGATCCCATCATGATACACTCGGCCACCATGGACCCAAACAGAACTAAGTGAGCAAAGGCTGAAACATGTGACGCCATGAGCAAACATGGACCTTTTTCTTCCTTGAAACTCTTTATTTGGGGTGTTTTTTTTTTCACAGCAAGGAACACTGACTAGCAACAAGTCCCCATTTCAAAGGTGGAAGAGCCATTCACAAATATTCTACCCGGGAAGCAGACCTATCCACACAGCTCAGTGCAGGGGAGGTGTCATTGCCTCCAGCATTAGCAGGTAGAATTATTCACTTCCAACCTCTAGCTGAAATGGAAAGGGCCATGCAATGTGCACTCATTCATTCATTCACTATTCCATTCACTGATTTTTGATGGTATTTTCTAAGCACCTCAAACATGCTGGCAAACAACAGTGAACAAAGGATACAGGCTGTGTTAACACAGACTGTAAACTACATTGAAGATGAAGGGGAAGGAGCCAGTTGATAGGCCCAGGATTTCAGAAAAGATCTGTGCAGAGAGAAGGCTGGGGGAGTTGGCACCTCACCCCACTGTGGCACTCGGAAGGGTGTTAACATCTGAATTAAGACTCAGTGAAAACACAGAGCCAGACACAGGCAAAGGGAGGGCAAAGGCCAGGAGAGCGACCCTGGTACAGGCCTGGGCATGGATGGGGAAAGACAAAAGCCAGCAAGGGGAAGAACAGGAGGAAGATAGTGAGGGAGTGAGGGAGGGAGGGAGGGAGGAAGGGAGGAAGGGAGGAGGGAGGGAGGCCAGTGAGTTGCGGGGAAGAGGATAAGGGGAAAGAAAGGAGGTAGAAAGAAAAAAGAGGGAGGGGAGGGAGACCAGCAAGAAGGAGGAGGGCAGAGGAGAAAGAAAGAGAAGGGAGGAGGAGAAGGAGGAGAAGGAGGAGGAGGGAGGAGGGAGGAGGAAAATAACAGAGGGAGGGGCAGAGGCAGCAAGGGGGATGCCCAGTCTCACAGTCAAAACAGGTTTTGTTTCTCTGAGTCCCAATTTCTGCCCAAAGATGATGAATTAAGATATCTATGGGGGGTTTTTAAAAGTACAAAAGCAACAAATAAATCTGCAGTAAAGCTAATCCAGAAAGACAAGGCTGGCTCCCAAATAAAGAAACGGAGCTGAAACCCTCAGAGCCTAACTGCAGCCCAGCACACAGTATGTGCCACAACATGTTTCTCACATGGGCTCCTGTGCAGGGTGATTGTAACTGTACACATCGGGAACCTGGGGTTGCTCATGAAACCCTGGGACACTGGGAAGAGTGAGGGGACCGAGAAAGGACAGTGAGCACAAGGTCCGTCTAACGCTGCCGAGCTCAATCCCACCAGAGGATGCAGGCTCAGGATTTAGAAATGCAGACACATTTAGATACACACATGGACTTGGTGCATAATGGTTACTAAGGGAAACCGTGGCCCGATTTTGAAATGTGACATTAGAAAGACAAGCTGTCCCACCCTATAAGCCCCTGCCAGAGCCAGAACCAGGACAGATGCAGGGCCTGGCTTGTCTTGTTGGCCGAGTGACTCATTTAAAATACATCCTGAAAAGGAAAATGAAATTGTAAAATGGGTCCGATGTGGCTTGGCCTGAGAGCCAGACCACCTGTCGGCAGGGAAGCAGCTACTTGCCATATGGATTTTAGAATCACCTGTGAGTTTGTTTCACCTATTAGAGTGATGTGCTAATATTAGCATATTAGAGACTGGCAGCTGTCATCTCTGCATCCCTCAGACACAGCGTCTTTCTTACATACACCAAGAAGCAGGCATTTGTAGAAGGAACGAACCAGCAGGCAGTCAAAGCCTGTGCTTTGACCAAGTGTGGTGGCCCTGGTTTGGAGAACAGGGACACACTGGGGACTTGAATACAAGTGGGGAAACTGAACAGGCCACAAATAAGAGAGACCAGGAAGTATGATAGAGGGAAAGCTCCGGGGAAACTGACCCAGTATCCAAGGGCTGTCAGGGGAGAACTAGAATGTTTTTCCCAAAGCCCCAGCCTCAATGATTAGCCCAAAGCAAGAAAGAACCATGCCTTAGCAAAGCATTCTCTACTGTGGGTGTGGTGGAATATTCATAGTATCCAGGGCACACAGTGGAGAGGTGAGTCTAAATGATTCCAGTGAATATAAGATGGTTGGGGCTCAGGGGAAGGACTGGAGAGATGGCTCAGAGGTTAAGAGCACTGGCTGCTCTTCCAGAGGTCCTGAGTTCAGTTCCCAGTAATCACATGGTGGCTCACAACCATCTATAATGAGATCTGCTTCCCTCTTCTGGCCTGCAGGTGTACATGCAGGCAGAATACTATACACATGCATAAAATGAAATCTTCATACTTTTTTTTTTAAAGATGGTCAGGAATCTGGGTTAATCAAAGGTACACACATGGTTCAGTCAAATGGTACAGCCACCAGTTCTCCTCAAATTTCTTGGCTTTTCTACGATCTTCACAGGATGATATGAACCCCTGCACAGTCTCTGAGAAGGTGCATCGGTAGGGTCTAACAAGAGGCGCCCAAGGTAGTACTGTCAGTACACAACAACCAGGGCCATGTAGATGATGCAGAAACATCGAAGTGATGATGTCTCCCATGGCCATTCATCTGGAGTGACCAGGCAGCTGGAGAAGGTTGGTGTTCTGGTGTCTAGTAAAGACACTGCATGGGGGTGCTGGGCATGCTGGGTGCTAATGGGAAGCTCGGTGACGATGGGTTTCTGCCAGGACCTCCTTCCCACTTCTCATGTAGGGTTTTCTATTGTACCACTTGCCTGCCTTCCTCCTCTGTCTGTTCATTCTATCAGTATTCACTGAGAGCCTTCCCAAGCCTGGCAGTGGTCAAACTGACTGAGAAACACAGCCTGTGGGCAAGTACATTGCATACACAGTGACTTGGGCTGGCAAGGCGGCTCCATAGGTAAAGGCACCTGCCACTGAGCCTGAAGACATGAGTTCAGTCTCCAAGACCCCCACATGGTGGACAGAGAGAACCAATTCCAAGAAGTTGCCCTCTGACCCTCACAGTATACTGTGGCATGTATATAACCTCTTTTAAAAAGGCACTCAGAGGAAGGATAATAGGTCACCAAGAAGAGACTCGATACCCTATGAGCATATACAGGGGGAGGAGGTCCCCCTCAGTCACAGACATAGGGGAGGGGAGTAGGGGGGAAGTAGGAGGGAGGGAGGAATGGGAGGATACAAGGGATGGGCTAACAACTGAGATGTAATATGAATAAATTAATAAAAAAAGATAAGAGAAAAAAGAATAAAAAGAAAACAAAACCACTAAAGATTTGCACATAAGTCTCAAAAGGAATGAATGGTATGTGTTGGGGGGAGGGAGCGGGGAGAGAACACACAGGGCCTTATATAGACCTTGTTTTAGGTTGGGTTCCTTATTTTTTATTTATTTATTTTATGATACTATTTTTTATTGAAAAATAAAATTATTCATATTACATCTCAATTGCTATCCCATCCTATGCATCCTCCCATTCCTCCCTCTCTCCTGCTTTGACCCTGTTCCCCTTCCCTATGACTGTGACTGAAGGGGACCTCCTCCCCTTGAATATGATGCTAGGGTATCAAGTTTCTTCTTGGTAGTCTGCTATCCTTCCTCGAGTGCCATCGGGCCTCCCCATCAAGGGAACATGGCCAAATATGGGGCACCTGAGTTCGTGTGAAAGTCAGTCTAGGTTGAGTTCCTTATTAAAAAAAAATATTTAAAATTTTTTTCATAGACCTTTAATTGTGTTCAAAATAAGCCCCCGTACACTTCTCCAGGAAATCCCAGCCCAGTATGTTTGGGTAAAACCCTGCTGCCCTGCCCAGAACTGAAACTATCTCCCTAGTGCATACCTTTAAAAAGCTCCTTTTAAGATTGTGCCTGACTAGATAATATGCCATTGGTTCGGACGCTAACTGCTCCAAAGGCCACACTTGAAAGGCATTCAAGAGGCCCAAATAAACGAAGTGTCAGCTGAACCACTCATAGACTAGAAGTTAATACAGGAGAGACAACTTTCTTCAAGTTAAACTAATAGGCCAACAGACTTCCACCCCAAATCCCCCAAAAGTTGTTTTCACTTATTTCATGTTGCTTAGGCTAAACAAGCCGTTTCTAAAAATCATTTGGAAAAGTAAGATCATTTTAGAGCTGAATAAAGCATGATCAGGCCAAGGGCCATAACAACAACACAGGGGGGACAGCAATACAGAGACGAAAAGATCACGAAGAATGCTGAAACAGACCTGTGCTTTTAGGAAAATCAAGTCTAGATGAGAAGGCACTGCAGACCTTCTGAGAAAGGGTGAGATGGGTAAATGCGGCTGGAGAAATCCAGGACTCACATAAGAAGAAGAAAAAGCTACAGTCCCATCTTAACACACACACACACACACACACACACACACAC
>OU015745.1:29205647-29224205 GCA_907169655.1 Acomys percivali
GGCACAAAGATATATAACTCCAGCCTCGGGGGATCTGACGCCCTCTTCTGGCCTCTATAGACACTGCATGTATGTACTGTAAATAAAATAATCGCATCAAGAAGAAAAAGAAATAAAAGAAGGAAAGAAAGAAAGAACAAAAGAAAAGAAGGAAGAAAAGAGGAAAGAAAGAAAGAAAGAAAGAAAGAAAGAAAGAAAGAAAGAAAGAAAGGAAGGAAGGAAGGAAGGAAGGAAGGAAGGAAGAAAAGGCAGAGCAGCAGAAATTCATTCAAGTTGATATTTAGGTTGCACAACAGAGCAATTTCTACATCTGACAGAATGGATAATGTGTGTGGCCCATGACCCAGCAGGTACACCTTGTCATGGTTTGGATGTGTCCCCTTACATTATGAGCTGAAGAGTGAAACCACAACATAGCAATATTGGAAAGTGGATTATAGAAACTGATTTGAATTGTTACCATGGGACTAACAGGGATTTCCTAAGGAAAAGCTGGATTTGGAGCCCTTGCTCCTCTCCCGCCATGCTGCTTTCCCATGGGATGATGGTGCAGGAGTGGACTCTTGCCAGGCACCACTTCTCTCCACCCCAGACTTCCCAACCTGTACAAGTATAGGAGACACATCCCTGTTCTTTACAAATCACACAGTCTTAGATATTTTTACAGTAGTATACAATAGACTAAGAGGAGTTTACAGATTAGAAACCTTCAAGAAAACTCAGCTAGTTCAGTCTGGGTGGGGATGGACGAGTCTAACCTACCAGGAAGACTTGTAAGTACAAAGTAACCATTCACACAGTGGAACACTATAAGGGTGTCTGTGTGAAGAAGCCAGGATCTTTGTATCAACCTAGACTCATCCTAAAAACCACTACTGAGAAAAGAAACATAGTGAAAAAAAGATGTAAGGATTGGATACTAGTTCTGGAAAAGTTTACAATGTGTAACGCAGCGTCTGGTCTATTCCAGGCACACATGCAAGCAGAGCAAATGTAAAGACGACAGGAGAATGATGAGTCTAAATTCAGCCAGACTTCTAGAGGGAAGGAAACAAATGGTATCTGGAAAACAAATTAAAATCACCCAGAAACCCACCATTCAGCTTCATATGTTACTATTACTAATTAGACACAAAGTAGGGGAGACTTTGTCGATGAAGTCAGGTCTCTGCAGACTGAGAAACCTCAGGGAGCATTTGGTCTAGGCTGCTTATAGAAACCACCTATGTATACCAGGCCAGAGGGACTCCCCTGTGGTAGGAGTTGGGGCCACTGACTACTTCTGCAGGTCACGCACGACACACTTCCACAGTGCCCATTTTGCAAGGCACCTCAGAATGATGTTCCCTGGGTTATGCAATGCACAGGTTAAACAACTGTAGGCCTCAGCCCTGTGAGGATTACAGTGCCTTAGAACTCAGATAAAATTGTACCCATTTCCAGGATAAGGGTGCTCACAACCTTCTGGGGTCCTTTTGATCACACATCTTTCTTGAATATAGTTGAAAACTGGCTCTCCGCACTCTCCCTCCATTAAAATAGATTTACTTTTTCACACATGACTTCAGGTACTAAAGCAAGCTAGCCTCCACTCCCAGAGACTTGTGCTTTCTAAGGCTAAATATACTCCTGGCTTCGTTTACAGCAAGCATGTTCTGGCTTCTCCGCTGCTCAGAATTAATTTTTAAACTGTCTTTTTTTACCAAGCCCTTCTCGCTCTAGTAAGCACTGGGCCTGCTGACATGTTTCAAAGAACCAGAATGCGTTCCTCTCAGCCGCTCCTATGGGACACCCCAGAAGAACCCACACACATGCTTGCTTCTACAGCAGTTAGATGGCCACAGGAGCCAAGAAGCGTGGTGTGCGGGGAGTCAGGCTAGCCGCTTCCAGGAGGGGGGTGGGGATAGGAGAAGATGGGGAGACATGGATGAGGACAAGGCCAGCTGATCCTTCACTTACTCCCAGAACTCCATGACCGGGGAGGTGGCATTCTGCAGGGACACGTGACTGTAGTTGCTAAAGTTCAGCTTCTGGAACTCCACACATTTCTCTGGGTGGAAACAAGACAAAACACACAGGAAATTAACCTTCATGGGGCTGAACCCGAGGACCTCATAGAACTGATGGCACAGCCAGGTGGTGTTGGCAAACAGGGGACAGAGCACGGAGGCAAATCCATGCTTTGATGACAGTTTCCCTGGTGGCCTGGTCTGGTTCTAAGAAGAGCACAGCCTTGCTCTCTGTTCCTGTCCAGAATCTTACCATGTGCTGCCCCAGGCCTCACCACCCCCACACCACCATCTGCTTCTCCTTCTCTGCTTAGCCCTGTCCATGGCAGTGGTCTCTACTGCCCAGTGCCCTCCCTGGAAAGAAAAGAACAGGCCAAGCATCCCCAGGCATTCTGATGGGGCTCGGGTTCCCTTTCACATAGAAAGGGATGACTACTGTAGCAGCCTTGTGAAGAACTGGGGGGGGGGGGGGGAGGGCTGGACGAACTAGCAGGACCACACACAAAGGTGGTCCTTGGTTTCTACATCCCCTCACCCATGCCCATGAGTCAAGAAGTAAGTAATTGAATGACTCTTCTCAAAAAGTTAAGCGCCAAGGGACTCTGCAGCAGAAACAACCTAGTGTCAAGGTTCGGAGCAAACCTGAGCCACCTCCTCCTCCAGGAAGCCTTCCCTGACCTCCAGCTCCTGAATTCTAAGTAAACGAGAACCCTAAGACCCCCCAAGAAACCACCTCCTCTAACTCTTGCTTATGAAGAGAAAGAATCCAAGGCTAAAGAAAAGCCGAGGTGAGGCCCCCATATACATCTTCGCCCTCCTCTCTAAAGCCCACAGCCTGCTAGAGACAGAACTGAGGGCTCCATTCAGCCACTACAGACCCAGCTGCCTGAGCCACTGGGCTGCAGGCTCTCTAGGGCAGAGCTTACTGCACCAGCTCCCTGATGACCTAGGCATTTATCTGGCTCAGAGTCCAGGGAGGGATGGGTGCTGATACACCTGGCAGTGCCTTCTCACACAGACAAACCACCATTACACCTGCTGTTTGGGTAGCAGCATCTTAGGCACAGCAAGTGTTCGTGTCACAGGGTATGGAGGCCTGTGCTCCACTGGGGATAAATGGCCAGGCTGTCTGTATCATCCTCATTCCTCCTGGCTAGTGCTAGTGTCTGCTGAGAGCAGGTGGGTCTGAGTGCCCAAGAGTGTCTCCAATAGCGTCTAGAACCCGACACTGTCAGCAAATGGACTGGATATGCCCAGGCCTGTTTCTGCAATGACAGCATCCTTGGCTTTCATCACTCTAAAATGGCACTGCTTCATATTTTCCCTAAGGGTTAAAAAGAAACTCTACCAGGTGTGGTGGTAACAGCCACAACACTTGGGAGGATGATGCAGAGGGATCACTTGAGATTGAGGCCAGCCTGGGTCACAGAGCAAGTCCCTGTCAATACTAAACAACTAAACCCTAGCAGAATAAAGCAAAGCAGACAGACAGACACAGACACACACAGACACACACACACACACACACACACACACACACCCTTTCTCAGATGTGTCCTTTGCCTTAAAATTGATTATATACAAATAAACAATGGTTAATACCCTGTGTGACTATTCTCACAGGTAGATAAGCAAATTAAAATTGTAGTAAGTCAATGGCTTCTTAGTCTTTGACTGAGATCTTTGAGCTAAGATCAAGTGTTACCCAAGTTATAGCTGCCCTATGCACACTTGTACTCCTAGTACCTGGGTAGTGGAGGCAAGAGGACCAAGAACTCCAGGTCCATCCTGGGCTACATGAGAGTCTATCATAAAGATGGATTAATGAAGTTCCCCAAACTGGGGAACTGGCCCAATGCAAAGCAATGCCACACCCTCCCCAGGTGTGCAGAATAATTTCATTTGGTGATAATAAGCTGCTTTCCCAGTAGAAAAGCAAACCTGACAGTGCAGAGGCACGCTCTGTGGAACTAGGCTATATATTCCTCCATTGTTTCCCCAGCTCATCCTTCTGCAAGACCTTCCACCTCACAGCATGCCTCAGCCTCAGCTCATACCAACATGTCCTTCCTTCCTCCCTTCCTTCCTTCCTCACTTCCTTCCTTCCTTTTCTTTCTCAATGCTGGGGATGGAACCCAGAGCCCTGTGATGCTGGTCAGTTATTGAGCCACTGAATCACATGTCTTGTCCACACATGATCTAAAAATGAAGTCTTGAGAAATTATAAACACAGATTCAAGCAACAGAATCTCTTGAGGGCCCTCAACAGTAGTGGCTGAGGTAGGCAATCAGGGCATGTGCAGGTTAGTAGTTTCCTTAACACACCAATTATCAGGAATACAAGAATGCATCCCTGAACTTTGGTTTGATAAACATCTCCATGAGGCAGGCTGACTGAACCCTGGGCCTGAAGAGAGTTGACATCAGTTACCACAGAAGTGACTGGAACCGAGGTAAAACATAGTCACAGAGGCCTAGAAAATACACTGTAGTGCTTTCTTAGACCTAATCCTTACTGCTGCTTCTCTTGGTGACCTGTACAGTATGTAGGCCACATTGTTTCTCAGTTTTCAGGGTGATAGGTCTCTCTCAGACATAATATAACCATAAATGCTAACATAGATGGATAGCTATGTGTCCCAATTCTAGTCTAAAGGCAGCACCACTGAGAAGGGCTCTGAGGCCAAGACTTGTCTCAGAAAGCATGAGTGCAATAATCCATTAGTGATGTCTGCCATGAGCATAGGAATCTCAGAAAGGGGTTGGACAGGTACTCTCCTCCTTTATATTGCCAAAGACATCCTGATAGGTTGACAGATTAAAAGCAAACCATGTATCTAAGCCAAAGGTAACCTATAAGACTCCCCACTGTGTGTGCCCGAGGGGGGGGTTGCTGCCTTCAGCTGTTTAGCTTGTTTGAATAAGTAAAGCAAGCCACGCAACTTGGGTGTGGTGGTGCCAACTGAGCCACAGGAATCAGCTGTTTCCCAGTCATGTTTGTGGCTGCTGTTATCAAGTAGGGAAGTTGCCAGAGACTTAATTTTTGAAAAGAAGTTGGAGGGCTGAAGAGTTGGCTTAGCAGTTAGGAACACTGGCTGCTCTTCCAGAGGACCTGGGTTTGAGTTCCAGCACCTACATGGTGATTCATAACCATCTGTGATCCCAGTCTCAGGGGATCTGACACCCTCTTAATGGCCTCCATAGGCACTGCATGAATATAGTCATATACATGCAAGCAGACGACACTCATACACATAAAATGAAAATAACTAAATCTTTTAAAAGAGGCTGGAAATCAGGCTTTCCACATGATGTCTCCTGACTTTCAAATTCTGGTGACCAAAGGCATTTTCTAGTTTGTGTTAATTACTCTAAGTATACTCATCTTAATGGCCCTCAATTTAGTCTAACTTCTGAATTTTATGGAAGAAGAAGGACCACTCAGAGGGGCAGGGCTAGAGAGGACTCCTGATCCTCAAGTTGAAGTCTAGAGCTTGGTCACACTCTAACACTGTCTCCAGGGCTCGGATTCACCTGGAACTGCTGAATATACTCTGGCCAGGTGACCACTGTTCCAGAGGCCACTCCCAGGAAACAGAACTGTGACAAGAGCTCAGGGTGTACCACCAACCCCAGTTCCCTCCACAGGACCAGGAAAGAGCCAGCCTAGAGACCATACCTGTGTTCCACTCATGCCCACAGGTGGCCCAGGGGAGCTCGGTGGTGAAGCAATTGCTTAGGTAGAAGATGGCCCACGCCAGGATGATGATGTAGTAGACATTGAGGTGCGCCTCAATCACCTGTGTTGCGTAGCCAATGCCTGTGAAGACCAACGGGAAAGAGAAGATGGCATCTTTGTCCCTTTAAAACAGCCTTCAGTGGCTCCTGGCAACTTGGTGTCAAGGAGGCAAATTTTTCTTTGCTCAGGAAATCCAACACATACCTTCAAATAAAGGGCAGACTCTCCTCCAGCACGTGATGCCACCTTCACTTGTGAACTGCCCCAGAGCCGTTTCCAGGAAGAAGACAGGAATCCCACAGCAGATGAAGAAAACCACGTAGGGAATCAGAAACGCCCCTGTGGGGATGTAGAGGGATGCTATGGGAACCGCCTTGCTGTTTCTCCATCAGCACCAGCCCTCTTCAGTGTGCATCTACCAGAGCGCGGCACGAGGTCCTCTTCCAGATGAAATTCCTGTTTGGCTGGGAGGGCCGGAGCCAGAAAACATGGAAGCAGCTTTTGTGTTCTCTGCCACCTTTTACCTTAAGAGACTCTCCATCACATCTCTGAACCTTAACTTCCCCAGGTGTAAAATGGACTTTAATAATCAATATCTGCCACTGATAACTTCCAAGGATGGCTATATGATGAAAATGGGAATGTTCAAAATATGTTCTGTTGATCAATTCTTTTTTTTTTTTGTATGTGTGATTTGCTTTCTGCTAGTGTGTGTTTACACATGTTTGTGCACATGTATGTGGAGGCCAATGCCAAGTGTCCTTTATAATCTTGACCCCATTTATGATACAAGGATGCTCACTGAAGCCATGGTTTACTGATTCAGCTAGACTGCCTGGCCAGTGAGCTCCAGGCATCCTCCCATCTCCACTTCCCCAGAGCTAGAATGACAGGTGTGCACTACCACACTTGGCTTTTTATGTGGGTGCTGAAAAATCTTCATGCCTGAAGACAAAGTGCTTTACCAGCTGAGCCAGCTCTCCAGCCCCCCATTCCATCCCCAGCATAGATTACCCTCTCTCACACCCTATGTGTTGTTCCCACCTTAATTCTAATCTCAAGAGGGTGAGAGAAGGAGACCACCCCCTCTTTATTTTTTTGTAGAATCCCCCTAAAAAATTTCCCTCATAAAGAAAAACAACAACAACAAACCTTTTCAGGGAATCATACAGTGAGAAGCACCAGGCTTTGAAGGGTTAAACACCCCTGCACATGTGATCAAGCTATGGAGCTGAGCTCTAAAAAATTTGTAGCATAAGACCCCCTACCCCCAAGCTGCTTTAGGGTAAAGACCACCCTAAACACAATATCCATGGCTCAGGTCTTTCTGCAAAATAAATGAAATGAATGAAGTGAGCATGGGTTCCTGGGCACAGCTGGGACACCCCCACTAAATCCCTTATTTTCTTTCTCCTGTTTAGTAACAATGAATGGCAACACAGCATTCTTCATCCGATGTTACAAATGGAGGCTTTACCTGAAATTGCTTTTGCTAAATGAAGCCTCTGTAACCACTGGATTACTAGCAACAATCTTGATTAATCCTGATAGTGTGGCCCTGTCTACCAGGCTTTGAACAGGTCTTAACCTTTTCTGGACAAGGGACTAATGCAAGATTTTGCCCCATGAATGAGATATTTTCAGTTACTGTGGACACAATTATATCTAAAGGAAGTCAGAGGCCTGCTAGGTTGAAAACAGGACTTGTGTGTGACAGGGGAAGGAAATGGCCTCTGAGGCCTGAATTCAAATTTCTTTTATTAAAAAGCTGAAGTGGTTCCCTTAAGAGCCTGTAGTTCACCTGTGTGAGCCTTCAAGAACCCAACAGACGACACTGGGGAAGAGCCAGCTGGCCTGTGTACTCACAAAGCTAGTACTGTAATTCTTAAAATAACCAACACAACCAAACCAGGGTGTCTGCATGGACGAAGGCTTTTTGGCAAATCAAAGAGAAGAGAAAAGAGAACAAAACCAACAGTGAGTCATGTTTCTTCCTTACTCACTACAACCTTAACAACAATTTGTAGCAGAATTTGTGGCTAACCCAATTATCTCCACTTTCTTCTTTAGGCCTAACATTTCCTAGATGAATAAAGACATTAAAATAGTTTCTGCCCCCAAACTATCCTAAAGGGCTCCTACAGCTATCCCTAAGTGCACCTGGTGTCTTCCAGAGGCTCAGTCTGCACAGTGAGGCAGGCCCTGCCTGAGAGCACAGGGCACATTTTGGGTCTCCAAGTCCCGGCTGGCTGTCTCCTCTTGCCAAGCCACGAACACCACTGGCCACTTCATTACCAGTGCAGGGCAGGCCCAGAGCAGCCTGTGCCTTCAGGGTGAATGTCCCCAAAGAAAGATGCTGAGCCAGGCAGTGCAGTTCGCAGGGCCCGTGCCAGCCAACTTCTTTGCCACCTTTTTAGAGTTGGAAGATCTTCTTGAAGATAAGAGGTACCACAAAGAAGAGGGGAAATGCCAAGATAGGCCTTTTCGGAGAGGAACTGTGCCACCACAGGTTTTAATGGGACTCCTTCCTTCTGTGCTGTCTTACTGAGATATTGGGGTGGGGGTGGGGGGTGGGGAGCTGGATCTGGATCCTGCTCTGAGCTGGGAGGGCTGAGGCCCGGAGTTTTCATTCTTCCCAATGGCACTCTGAGATGCTGTCTCTGGAAGGGATGGATACCAGTCTTCTTCCTCGATATCTAAAGCATCTCTTTCTCTCACACACACCAAATCAGCGTGGATGCAGTTGTGGTGGGTGAGTCTGAGCCCAGTAAAAGAAACTGCTTGGTGCCAGTTTTTCCTCCAGAGAGGCCTAAAATACTTTCCCTAGAAAGGGCTTGAAGAGCACATTTAAAGGACTACAAAGGAGAGCACGCAGCACACCCTGTCCAAAAGTTCTCCGCGGGGGCGGGGGTCAGTTCAAACCTGCACACAAAAAAATGAGGCCTTTGGTGACAGGATCCCACTCTCAGCAGTAGAAGTAAAACAGAGACTTTCTTGGACCCCCTAACCTCATGATCTTTGAGATTCGTAAAAAGACTGCTTTCCGAGGCGTCTGTGAAGAAAAAAAAATTTACCAAAACACGGCTAACACTGGGTGCTCCTGCTCCTGGCACTCCAGTGGCCTCTCCAAAAGACTGCCCAGATCAGTCTTTTCCAGTGAGTACAGCTGAGCCTCCAAGGCTAAATAAAGGGTTTCTGCCTAAAATGCCAAGAGAGTTGCCTGAAAGCAGAGCTCCTGGGCCAGGTCTGTCTCTCACGCAGGTGACAGACTCTGCTCTGGGCCCGTGACAGGTGGCAGGTGGTGGCGCGCTCAGGTGCGAAGCGGCTTCGTGCACGCAGGCGCAGAGGAACAGGTGGGCCCCGCTCAGTCCCTCAGCTCCCAGGGATTGGGAGGAGGGATCGAGGTTCTGCACAAGAAGTGTCTCCCCTCACCCCGCCGAGGTGTCGCCCTGCGTCCCCGCCATCCCCACCGCGCTCACCTCCGCCGTTCTTGTAGCACAGGTAGGGAAAGCGCCACACGTTGCCAAGCCCGATGATCTCGCCTGCTACGCTCAGCACGAACTCCACCTTGTTGTTCCAGTGACCGCGTTCGTGGACCGCCTTGTCGCGCGCCTCGCGCGTCCCCGCCGCGCCCCCGCCGCCGCCGCCCAGCGCCTCGGACCCCCGCGCCTCCTCAGCCGCCTTCCCGTTGCCCAGGGGCAGCGCCTGCTCCGCAGTCATGGCCGCCCTGCCGCCTCGTGCGCCGGCCCCGGCTCTGCGCCGCCGCCCCGGGCGCCCGGGCTTTTGAGAGGCTGGAGCGGCGGGCGGGGGAGCCGGGGGTGGAGCCGAGGGAGCCAGGCCGCACGGGACAGGGGATGCTGTGCACAGGCCACTTGCAGGGATAGAGGTGCTGCAAGTCCAGTGACTTCACCTTATGCCCCCAGCACCTCTCTCAGTACCTTGACCTTGTGCTCCCAGCACTCTGCACACACTCAGCCCTTGACCTTGCAGGAATCTGCTTTACTGAGGGCACAGGGTTTGCCCTTCCACCCGACTCAAGTTCTGCCCCTCTCGGTGGCTTTCAAAGCCTGGGCCTCGGTTTTCCCATCTCTACTCAGAGGGCAGCTCTAACTTACAAAGAGCTAGCAGCTGTGTGGATCTGGTTCCATTGCAGGGGCCTGGTGGGGTAGGGGTGTGGGCATGAGATGGAAAGAGCCATAGAAGCTCCCAGGTGATGCTGATAGCGCAGGGCTTTAACTCCCCCGCCCCCACCCACATTGGTATACTGTACCCTGGAGGTCTCATTCTACCCTTGGTCCCTGCTCTACACACAGGTGAGTCACAACAGTGTGGCACTGAGTACAGATATCCAGAGACAGGAGCAGACAGACAAATCTCAGTTGAATGACATGCTTCACTTATATGAGTTGTGCGACTTTGATCAGTGTTCTGGTGCCTCTGTTTCTCAGTTTACTGGTCTGCAAAGGATGTTTCCGACATTGCCTTTTTATGTATATTTTGTTTTGGCGAAAGGTTAATGAAAGTTCCCCTAAAATTGTCAATGACCATTAACCGTTATTGTCACCGTGCAGTATGCAGACACACATGTGTACACCTTGTTCAATCTGGCCCTCCAATTGGTTGTACAGACAGCAGCCTATGTTAACGACAGAGAACTTAGCATAACATACTTCACAATACGTACTTAGGAAATATTTGTAGATAGAAGGCCAGGCATATAGTGCAGTAAAACAGTGCTTGCTTAGCATATGCCAAACCCTGAATTTCGCCCCCACAACCAAGCTGAAGTCCGGGTAAGTGTTTAGAATTGGAATTGCTCTGGTTTGGATGACGCTTGTGAGTTGACTTCTGGTCCCTTGCCTGTTGGTGCCCCTGATGGTGGAGCCTTTAAGAGGTGGGGCCTTAGAGGAAAGTCGTCAGGTTATTGTGGGACATGTGTTTGCAGGTAATGTGGGAGTCCACCATCCTCAGGTGTGTCTCTCCTGCCATCCCAAGGCAAACCCTTGCTGCTCCTACGACACAGTTCAGCATGAGTCCAAAGTGCAGGGGCCTCTAGAAGCCAGTGTCCGATCCATCTTGTAAACTTTTATGAGCTTTTTGTAACAGCACTGAGAAGCTGACTGACTGACAGGAGGGGAAAGGAGAGGTTGTTACCACGGGGGTCTGCTGCGCTTCTTGCACAGCCCGCAGAGCAGACTCCTTGTGTTATCCTAGGTCCCTCTGGTCCCAGGGCTCCAGAGTACCCTGCCCTGTGGCCCTTAGACACAACCTAAATGCCCTTCTTCCTGGTTCCCAGTATTTCTTGAAAGAATAAGCGGAGTTCTGGGTTACCCTCTGAGGACCAGGCTTGCAAATCCACAGCCTGGATTTTCCTGGCCCTTAGGCTCATCCATCCACAGGCTGGCTGAGCTCTAGGTGGCTTTGTGCACCTCGCACCCTCCCTGCAGTTCCCACTCACCTGTTTTTTTTTTTTGTGGCTGTCCCCCCCTCCCCCCCACCTAGTCCCGGTTGCTTGTTCTGATCTGCTCTTTCCCAGGCCTCCAGCCACCCAACTAAATGCTGGTGGTTCCCTACCCCTCTGTCCAGATGCTAGAAAGCTACGTTACAGCAGGTTGCTCAGGGGAAGGACTAGCTTCACACCTAGTCTCTGTCGGCGGTAATTTTTGTCAACTGGACGCAAGCCAGGCTCATTTGGGAAAGAGGGAGCTTCAGTGGAGACGATATCTCCAGCAGAATGCCCTGTGGGCAAGCCTGTGGCACATTTTCTTCATTTATGATTGATGTGGGAAGATCCAGCCCACTATTGGGCAGTGTCACCCCTGGGCTGGTGGTCCTGAGTTGGATGAGAAAGCAGGCTGAGCAAGCCATAAGGAGCAAGCCAGTGAGCGCTGTGGCTTCTTTGTGGCTTCTGATTCAGTTCCTGCCTCCAGGTTCCTGCCCGGAGTCCCTCCCTGGCTTCTCTCAGTGAAGGGCTGTGAGCTGTAAGACAGAATGCCCCCTTTCCTCCCCAAGTTGCACTTAGCTGTGGTGTTTATCATCGCAAAGGAACCAAAACGAAGACAAAGGTTCTGGGCCTTTGAACTGTCACCACATTGCTTCAGGTTCCGTCTGTCAAATGGGGTTGCATTACTCGTCACCCAGGATGACCTGAGGATGACAGGCCTTGGTTTGTTTCTGAGACATGGAATATGGGAAGGAAGAGGAAGAAGAGGAGGAAGAGGAAGAGGAAGAAGAGGAGGAAGAGGAAGAAGAGGAGGAAGAGGAAGAAGCCGCAGTGTCTTTCCCCTGCTGAAAGCCTTCGATGGCTTTTTCCCCCTCCCAGAAAAAAACTAAACTGTTGACCTTGACATCAAGTTCTTTTGCCTTCTGATCCCTTCTAAATCAAAGCTAATTTTCCTCACATGCTAAGACAATATTTTCTTTTTTTCCCTGGTAGTCACTAGTACTTTATAGAAAACAACAATCAAGGCAGACATTCAAGTTAAGAGCCCCTGCACCCAGCAGCACATGGTTACTAGGACTCAATCTGTTCTCTGAACAACAGCATCAAAGGTTAGAGATTTATTTCTGAGTCTTCATGGTGGGGGCTGAGCTTGTTACCCTAGAGGCCTAGGAAAAGCACCTTCAAGGCTAAAGAATTAAGACTCCTCACTTCCTGTGGAGCTCAGCAGGGCTAGCTCCAGGGACTGAGCTCTCTGAGACGGTCCTTTTCTCCTCACTGTCACAAAATATCTGACCAAAGCAATTTATTTGGGCTCAGATTTTGAAAGTAGAATCCTCCATGGTGGGGATGTCATGATGGCAACTGCTCACAGGGCAACGGAAGTCACCCCTCAGGACCCACAGACAGGAAGCCCCTCCCACCCTAGGCTGGGAGGCCCAGAGGCTCACCTCCTAGATGCTTTTAGACCCTGTTAAGTTGGCCAGTGTGGCACTGGTATGCATTTTCAGCAGTGGGTGACAAGAGAGTGAATTTGCATGGTAAAAACATCACTGTTAACACAGAGGGAAGAGAGGATGGGGTGAGGGGCAATAATGGGCTATCTAAATTACTGGATCTAGTCAGGCGGTTGGTGGCTTAGTGTAGAGTGGGGAAGGCAATGGGGAGTGATAATGAAAGAGGCCCTTCCACAAGGGCTTGACCTAGGAGGAGGCACGAGGTAATGTCAGGTACCTCGGTGTTCATGTACCCCAGCATCCCATCTGGGCTACATGAATCCAGAATCCAGAATCCAAAATCCAGAATCCCTGGGTTGTGAACAGGAGTCAAATGTGTGCCCAGCTGTGAAATCAAGAGCACAGAACCAGGATGAAAGAGACCTGGCAGCAAAGAATCTAAAACCAGGGTGACTTTCCTACACTCACTGACAGGATAACCTGCATCAGGAGATGCAGACGTGGACTCTGGGCTGTCATCAATGGCACAAGAGATCCCCTGAGACAACCTCTTATCCATGAGAGTCCAGATTGAATTTCCCAAGCAGTTTTCTGCAAAACCCTGCTATGGTAGATTTGCATTACTATCTATGCCCAGTTTCTCTCCCTTTCCTGTATCCATGGGATTTTCTAGATGATTTTGCAGAGGCCTCACAGCAGAAGAGTTCTACCATGGGCTTGCTTTGGCCCTGGCTCCAAGCTTCACTGCCTTCTGTTTCTGTCAGTGCTGTAAGACCCAGCTTCCTCTGTCAGACAGCTCAGGAGGAAAACAAGTTCCTTCTCAGTCCAGAAGGAACCATGTGTGCTTACACACACACACATACACACACATACACACACACACACACACACACACACAGAGTCCATATGGGGGTTCCTCCAAGTATGGGGTTCCATCCAGGATGCAATGGCTGAACTCTGAGTACCTCACCTAGCTGAGGTGTCCCAGACAAACCCAGACCTAAGAGAAGGCCCATCCTACCAGCACCTCAAACCTACAATCGAGCCCAGCTTAGATCACTACCAGCAGCCATCCAATCTGCTACCCTCCAGCCGCATTACTTACAACTCTAGAATAGTCAATGAGCTGCTCTGAGCCAGCAAGTATTAGCTTAGCTGTGCACTTCCTAGATGCCCCCCTTTGCCCATAAAATAACAAGGCATCAATGTAAGCCTAGTTCAACTTCTTCATGCATCATAAAGTACTTGGTGCACTCTCAGGACTCAGGGCACCTTTCAGTGCTCTGGAGACTTTGTACACCACACTTTGGGAGTAACCTGGCCAGGCAACTAGGGAAACACTTGTTGCTTTGATGCTGTCTGTTCTGGCACAGTGAGGCATCCTTACAACTGGACCAGAATAAAGATAGAAGGATGGGCAGGCTTTCCTGGTAATGCCTTCTTCCCCTGACCGTTGGTAATCTAATTTTTATTACATATGTTTGCCTGAATATGCTAAAAACATGACCTGGATTTCCAATGATTAGATGAATGGCTATGTGTGGGTGATGATTCTGTTTTTGTACCGTAGTGAGTTGAGTTGGTGGCCCTGCCTCCTCTTCACCTCACCCTACTCTTGATCTCCATCCTTGTGCTTGCTGTGGCCCCATGGCAGGCACACTTCTCTGACCCTTTTTTGGGAGGGGGGGGCCTTTGGTCAACTTGAGTTCCAGAAGGAGGTCACAGAGCAGACACACCTGAGCAAACCCTCAAGCCCAAAGCTGTCCAAGCCAACTGAGTCACAAGATGATGGACTGTGTTCACTGTCATGTACCAGTGTCACACAGCAAAAGACGGCTAATGCACAGCAGGCTGTACATGGCATCACATATGCCTCTGCGCTATTGCACACCCTCTACTAAGGGCTCATAAGCATGGCGATATTTTCTATGGATGAAGACGCTGTGACTCAGAGAGGTCAAA
The DNA here is from genome assembly GCA_907169655.1 of Acomys percivali. NCBI lineage: Eukaryota > Metazoa > Chordata > Mammalia > Rodentia > Muridae > Acomys > Acomys percivali. The sequence continues at coordinate 29,220,255 of OU015745.1, forward strand.
TGACATTCTCAAATCACTCGACGTACCTCTCTGACCTGTGCTTTAAATATGAAGTCTGGCCTCAGCAATAGTCTCAGGAGAGACTCTAGCCATGTAAGCTTGTTGCTACAAATGGAAATGGTTGGGTGCAAAAGAGGTTGTTCACGTCTTCCTCATCTGAGGGGAGCAAACCTGTTCACATTACTCAGAGTTCAGCCATTGCATCCTGGATGGAACCCCATACTTGGAGGAACCCCCATATGAACTCTTTGTCTGGATGCATGGTGTTTAAATTCCAAGTCTGTGTACACTTGCCTGTGAGTGCAAGCTTTCTAGAGCTGGCCAAGTGTGTGTGTGTGTGTGTGTGTGTGTGTGTGTGTGTGTGTGTGTGTGTGTGTGTAAGCACACATGGTTCCTTCTGGACTGAGAGGTTTCCAGTTTGCACCTGTACTCTTCAGTGAGTGGCACATTGGGAACATTTGCATTTACCTGAGGTAAGTCTTCTGAGGACATAGCATCTGTCACCACACATGTACTGTCCCTCTGCAATGTCCCCTGAAGTTACACAACAGGATGACTCTGTGCCCCTTCGGACAGGTCACATGTGACCCCAGGGTTTGGTTCATAAAATGCCATGTTCGCTCTTGTCAAATTTGTTAATTTACTTCCTGCTGATGACGTGTCCTGTGGCCCTAGATACACAGTGCCTTGTAGCTATGCTCCATTCAGTGTCTGAACCACAGGGAGCTCTGAAGCCGACACATAGTATTCTTTTCAAGCCTCAAATAAAGTTTAACTTATAAAGTAGGACCAGGAAGAGATGAACAATAATAAAATAACAAAAATCAAATAATAAAATCAAATAAAAATTATTTAAAACTTAGAATTTAAAAGCCCAGGCATGGTAGTGCACTCATTTAATCCCAGCACTAAGGAGGCAGAGGCAGGTGGGTCTCTGTGAGCTCAAGGCCACAGCCTGGTTTACACAGTGAGCCCTATCTCAATAAATACACAGATAAAATTTAGAACTTATTTCTGGGATTTTTCCATTTAATATTATCAGTGGTAACTGAAACAATGGAAAGTAACTGGACAGATAGCAGGGGCCCTGGTTACCCAGGTGCTCAAGTATTTCTTAGAGGGCAATGTGGATCAAGAATGGAATGACAGTTCAGTGTCATGTGGCCTCAAGCTGTCATTCTCTGGTTCGCAGTGAGAGGCAGTAAGCACAGATGTGAGCCCTCTGTTGGGCTTGCCTGCGCCATATTACAAGGGAATCGGGCACACAAGTCACGGGTGGGCAAGCAGTTCACCACTGCACTCCTTCATAGGAAGCTCTTCCCAAGGGCAAGGAACCATGTTTGGTGGCCAACACGCTGGCTCTTTCTAGGAATCTAAGTGGTGTTGCTGACTGCCTGTGTAGTCCGGACCTCACCCCTGTCTCCCACCCTGACCCCACCTGCCCCACCATAGTCCCCTCTGGTGCAGCTCTCTCCTGTCTTTGCTTCCCTATAAATCAGCAGTAGGTGATGCTGTTTGGCGAAGGTCAGATTTTCCCCAGACCTCTGTGGGATACCACCGAGTAAAAAGTACAGCCTGAGGCTGGATCAACCCCGTGCAAAGTGCAGGATCTGGGGGCAGCATCCTTCTCCTCAGCAGTGTAGCAGGTCTCACTGGAGCCCTGGTTTTGCAGCCAGCTGCCTGAGGTTGAAAACACTTAATAATCCTCTGCCCTTGGCGCAGCTTATTCCTGGAGGCTAATTCCTCTGAGAGCAGGAAAATGTTAACACTCCCTGGGGGCTCTTAGACTCATTGCTGATCTAGTGTTTTACCAATTTGTCCTATCTAGCTCCTTGAATATATGTATATATATATATATATATATATATATTTTAATATTCATGTACCAACTGTAGTCATGTCTAGTATTTTCTGTGTGAATTTTATGGCAGTTTTGCTGATCTGTATTCCACATGCTTTGCAGCCCATCCATTTAAAGTGGATGACATAGATGGCCAACCATGAGCATAAGCACTTCCCAAACACCACAACTTCTGTTCCCCCCTCATAAAGGAACGGTGTCCTTTGAGCTGTCACTCCCCATGCCTCCCTCCAGCCCTAGACTATTCTCTCATCTGTCTTTGTGTTTTCACTTATTCTGAGCTTTTGCATGACTAGAGCTGTAAAGCATGCAGCCTTTCCCACCCATACCTTTCCCAGAACAGTCCTTTTGAGATCCGCCTGCTGCAGATTCAGTTATCCTTTCCTTGGCTGCATAATGCTCCACCAGATTTTATTTATTCATTGGTGGGAAGTTGAGTTCCCTGCAGGATTGGATGTTAGTTCATTCCCGCACAAATCCTTTTGCATGGACATCTGTTCTCACTTCTCTTGGGTATAGCCTTAGGGGAGAAGGGCTAGGTCATAGATAATTGTTTGTTTAGCATTTTGGGGGTACTGCTAGCCTTTTTTATTTTCTTGAAGCAGCTGAACTGTTGGACCTGTCCGCCAGCTGTGCATGGAGGTTTCATCTGCAGCACATCCTGGCCAACACTTGTTAGCATCTGTGATTAAGAAAAGAAAAGAAAAGATAACATCCTCATTTGCACAGAATGGTTAAATGTGGCTTTGGTCTCCTTTCTCCTTCCTTATTTTATAGGAATCATTTTTGAGGCAGAGTTCTGCTTTGTAGCTCATGCTGACCTAGAACTTGCTATGTAGCCCAGGCTGGCCTCAAACTTCACGATCTCCTGTCTCTGTCTTGCAAGTACTGGGTTTACAGATGTACACCACTTGCCTAGTTCCTTACTTATTTTGAAAAGAGACTTTGCCTTATAACATGAACGTCCACTTCAACACCACAGGGTAAACTGAGTCAGGGTGTAGACTGACAGCTGACTGGTCACCCAAAAGTCTTTCTCCGAAGGCAACTTCCAGGCTGGAACTGATTGTTACAGACTGCAGTTTCCACTGATAGTGGCAAGCTGAGGGGCCAGAATTAAAGTGCTGGCATCAGTCCAGTGCTTGTAGCTTTCTGGTGTGGGCTTACACTTATTATGGTAAGTGTGGGCTAGAGCTGTTGGCTCTAGTGTGGGCTTTCCACTGGTGGAAAAGAAAGAAGGGGAGAGAAAGAACACACACACACACACACACACACACACACACACACACACATTCACACATTACATGGATGGAGCAAACTCCAAAGATCAAGTTCTAACCCAACCTTACACACATACATATGCACATATATACTTATATACATTTAGTGGATGGAACAAAATTCAAAGGGCAAGTTCCAACCCAACCTTATATACATACATATACACATATACACATCTTTGAAGAAGATGGAATAGATTCCAACCTCTGCAGCTACTGTAACATATACACATCTTTGTAGGTAGAAAAGACTCCAACCTTCCCAGCTACTATACATATACACATTTGTACATATATACATTTGATGAATGGAACAAACTCTGAAGGGTGAGTTCCAACAAAATTTATTATTTCTCCCATAGCTTATATATCCCAGTAAGGTCCATCAAACAGTACAAAAATCACAATGTGGTTACATTCTATTTTTCTTTTAGTAAGTGATCATAAACAAACAATATGTTCTCTCAATATTCTTAGTAAAAACATTTTGCATATTACAGGTGGATAAAAGCATTATTTTCAAGAACCCACATACATTTGTAACTAAGCAACCTGTTATAGGTTAACAAAGAGTGAGCAAGCAAGGTAATTTCTCGCCAGTTTTTTTCTTTACTAGCAGGCTACAGTTTGTGGTTACAAAGAGAGAATTATTTTAAAAGCTAATCTTATAAAAATATTAAAAGAATCACAAATCTAAACTTTTATGTAAAAAAAAAAACAACCAGCCATTTCTACTTTAAATCTTTAAGGTGAGCATCTACTCATTAATAATTTTTTATTAAATCCTATCAGGAAGCTTAGGCAAAAAAA
>OU015745.1:29225079-29243887 GCA_907169655.1 Acomys percivali
CACACACACACACACACACACACACACACACACACACACACACACACGTACGCACGCATACAAGAAATACACAGACACGAAAATCCAAAATACTCCGAGCAGCAGGCGTTGCAGACTGTGTTACGGTAACACCTGTCTGTGTGCTGCGTGGCCTGATTGATGTTTCCTGTGTTTTAGAAGACAGCAGTCTAATCCATACAAGGGTTTTAACAATGTGTGGCACGCAGATGGTGCTTAATAAGTGGCAAGCTGTCGTGTTGTTATTTGTGACAAACACATACAAGCGTGAGCTTGCCTTCAATTGGCCTGTCTTTGGAGAAAACCAGGTACAAAGAGAGATCAAGAGAATCCTTATTAAAGGAAGGGTGCAGCTGGGTATAGTTCAGGGGGAGCAGGAGGCCCTGGCTTACATCCCCAACTGTGGGGGAGTGGGGAAGAAGGGGGATCTGGCTGGCTGGAAACAAACATCTATGCTGGTTGTTCCTTATCAAGTTGACACAAACCTATCTGGGAAGGGGGAACCTTAACTGAGAAAATGCCTCCTAAAGTTGTCCTTAGGCATCTATAGGACATTTTCTTGATTAATGATTGATGTGAGGTGAGGGCGATCAATGCACTGTGTGTTATCCCTGGGCATGTGGTCCTGAGTGGTGTAAGAAAGCAGGCCAAGCAAGCCGTGAGTGTCACGCCAGTGAGCATCCCTTCTCCAAGGCCTCTCCTTCAGGCCACCTTGTTCCATGTCCAAAAATATTGTCAGTTTCAGTCCACAAGCAAACAGATAAACAAATAGACAGATACAGAAACACCTTTGTCACTGGCGGGGGCGGGGGGGAAGAAAACTAGACCAGTGGACAGAGGCCACTTATCTACACAAATAGATACAAATAAAGACAGAAAACAATGCCAAAAATCATAGTAGTCCGGACTATACCAAAACCAGAACCAAATGAGCGGTCGACCCGGTCATCAGGCGGGCCGAGGGTGCTCCCCAAGTGGAGGGAGATAGACTCCCTTCCTGGAGATCAGGAACGTCTTCCAGCCTCCCTGTCAGGAGGTACACCATCCCCTGGCACAGGCAAGGAGCCACCTTGACATTGTGACTAACCCAAATGCTTGAGCTCCAGAGTGAAACTAAGAGGGACAGAGAGACAGATAAAGAAGACAGACAGAGAAGAGTGGCAGCCACCTTACCTAATTCCTCGACTGGAGTCCGGGTCTTGGTGATCTCGGTGGGACCTCCAATGTAAGACTGAGACCTCCAATGTAAGACTGAGACCTCTAGAGAGATCTCTAGTCTATTCCCAGAGTCCCCATGAAGAGACAGAGTTCATTGTCGATGCAAATGCATAGGAATAGGAATTTATTGAGCCATCGCGATGGGGTCTGTCCAGCTCTTTCAAGCTGCAGACCCCGAGAAACAGAGGCACAGGCCTTTTATAGGTTTTAGACAAAGAAATGAGTTTTACAGTATGTGATTGGTTGGCATTTGGGCAGAAAAGCTGCAAGCAGGGAGTTATAAGTCTTGGCGTTTTGTGGTTGGGTAATGGGTGGAGGGGCAAGCTGACCTATGGGAAAGATTGGTTGAAGCAGTCACAGGGGGCGTTTAGGAACTTTTTTAGTTGGGGAAGGGTAGTGGAAATTTTAAACACAGCTGGTTGTCCTTGAGTCCAGCTGGACTCTGAGCACAGACTGGGACCTTGAGTCAAGTTGGACTCTTCAAGGTTTTTCCTGTCGCTGCCACACACATACAGTGATCTGAGATCTGTCTGTCCTTGGTTCAAGCTGGACCCCCTAAAAATGTACATGCTTTGGCCTTAATGGGGGTCTTTGAGGGGGCTGGTTCCTTCACTGTTTCAGTTCCTGCCCTGACTTCCCCGGCTTGTTAACTGCAGCTGTAAGCTAAAACAAACCCTTTCCTCCTCCCCAAGTCATTTATGTCGTGGTGTTTAATCCCAGCAGTGGAAACCCCAAGACATCATCTTAGAGCAATGAAAGCTATCAGTGTGTTGCACTACAGAATTCACCAAATAGGAGTAAATATAAAATTTGAGGTCAGCAGTTGGGTGACAGATGTTGAGCCTGGGCCTTAAGTCTTTCTTCATTTTCATGTATAAAGTCCTCAGGCTTATCTGAGGCTGTGATGCACATGCTGGCCTTTGATGCTGTCCCCCCCCCACCCCTGCCACTCTTGCTGCTGCAGCTCACACACTAAGAAGGCAGCACATGACCTCAGCAGCTGGCATCAGAGCTCAGGAGCTACAGAAACCTCTCTGTGTTCACCAGCTCCTCAGTGACACGTGTCACCTCTTTGTGTAGGTACCCACAGGTTACTTGTTGAAATGGGGCCCACAAAACCACTAACAACAAAGGGCATGTTAGAAATGTAGAATCTGGGGACCCATCCTAGCCTTGCTCGGGCAGTACCTGCATTTTGAAATGCTTAGGGATTTCAAGCACAAGCTAACATTTCAGAAGACCATAGATTACCGTGGGTTTATTCATCCAAGAGCCCGATGTGAGAAACTGCCCTTCCCCAGGCTCTGCTAAGTGCTAAGCATATAAACCTGACGAACTCCTCACTTCTGTCACGGAGAAGGTTTGGTGTAGCCAGGGAGACAGATGAGAAAACAGAGATTCCACACCTTCCCCTGACCTTGGGGTTTTTCTTCTCACTGAGAAAGTAATTGCTTTATTGATTTTTCTAAAAACGAATTGCTTTGGGCTCCATGGTAGGCTGCCATGGGTGGCAGGGTCTGACGAGTGTGCTGTCCCTTTCCTGTTTCTCATCTTCCCTGTCCTTTGGGAAACATCTCTCCCACTCACTTTTAAAGCGTCTTCACTGGGGTATTGACAGACAATCTATACTTCTATCGATGAGTTTAGCGAATAGGATCCACCTATGAGTCCTCACCACAAGCATGCCACCACTTGCCTGATGATGGTGACGGTGATGACGAGGTTGATGACAACGAGGTGGTAAGGATAGTGGTGGTGATGATGGTGCTGGCAGGGATGACGGCAGTGGTGATTGGAGACATTCAGTGTAGCATTTATCACCTTAGCAGATTTCTCAGTCTTGTGATCCAACGCATAGTGCAGCGGTGCTGGCGGCGTGCTCTGTGCTGTGAGTCCTGCAGATCCAAGACTACATCTTTGACTAACACCTGCCTCAATACTGTAACAAAATACAAGGCAGAAGCAATGTGGGGGAAGAGGGACTTATTTCGGTCCTGGTTCCAGGAGTTGAGTCTGTTATTGCAGGGAAAGCTTGATGGGCCTGGCAAGGAAAGGAAGGCACAGCATAGATATCCTGGAGCAGGTATCATGGTGGCAAAGGCCCTATGGGAGTGACATGGTGGGTTGGCACGGTGGGGAGGCAGGGTGAGGTTGGCCCATGGGAGAAGGCCTGGTGGGGACAGCATGGTAGGAATGTCCTGGTAATGCAGCTCCATGTGACAGAATATTAGGGAGGTTTCTCATTTGACAGTGAAAGGAAGCAGAGTTTAGTTTAGACGTGAGGTCGGGCTGTGACCCTGAATGTCTCCCCCAACAGTTTCACAAGCAACGCCTCCTGCCCTGATGGTTCCAGTCTTCCGAAGCCATTGCCAGCTGGGAACCAGGTGTTCGCCCACAGGAGGTACATTTCCTGTTCCAGCTTGACTGCCTGCTGTTTCTTCCACCCCAGCCTACACTCTTATCTGCTTCTGTGAGTTTAATTGTGTTTAGGTTCTTAACATTCATATCATTTCATATTTGCCCCCATGTGTCTGGTCTATTTCATTTCACATAATGTTCTCCAGGTTCATTCATGTTGTCACAAAGGACATCTTTCTTTCTTTTCTTTCTTTCTTTCTTTCTTTCTTTCTTTCTTTTTTCCTTCCTTTCTTCCTTCCTTCCCTTCTTCTTCTTCTTCTTCTTCTTCTTCTTCTTCTTCTTCTTCTTCTTCTTCTTCTTCTTCTTTTCTCTCTCTCTCTCTCTCTCTCTCTCTCTCTCTCTCTCTCTCTCTCTCTCTCTCTCTCTCTGGTTGGGTAATAGTCCGCATGGTTATAACCACATTTTCTTCATCCATGTGTTCACTGATAGATATGTGCTTTCTTTTTATGTCTCAGCTGTCATGAACAATGCTGTGGCAGGAGTGATCCAAAATTAAGATTGCCGGATGATATGGTAGCTGTAGTTGTAGTTTTAGAGATGCTCCTGTTTTGTTTTCTAGAGCGGGATCCAGTTCCCGTCCCCATACACAGCACTCATGGCTCTGCTTCCACATCCTCGCCAACACACATCACTCTTTGCTAACGATTACCTTAATTGGGCTTGCTTTGTATTTCCTCACAGATTAGACCCAGTGAGCTCCTCTGCATCTGTTGGTTTCTTTGGATAAATGAATGGTCCTCTGCTTATTTTTTTTTTTGAAAGCTAGCTTGGGTTAGTTTGGTTTTGACAGCTAAGTTGTAGGAGATTTTTGAGATAGGTATTTTGTTTTGAGACAAGGCCTCTCTGCAGAGCCCTGGCTAGTCTTGAACTTGCTGTGTAGACCAGGCTGGCATCTGTTTCTCAACTCTTGGAATTCCAGGCTTGTTCTACCTTGTATATCTAGAATAGAAGCACTTTTATTAGATGGGGGCACAGGAGACCTGTAATTTATTTCTGTTCCATGGGTTGGTTTTTCCATTTGCTAATAGTTTCCTTTACTGTCCTGCAGGGCTATACCCACTCTGGGGCATAAACCGGACATCCCTTTATCCCCAATGTCCTTGTCTCTCAGTATTGCTTATCATTCACACAGAGAAGAAAGTTACTCTTGATTCTGTCCTCTCCCAGAACTTTTCCTACACACTACAAGATCTAGAAGGCATGGGGCTAAGATGAGTGCCCTCAAGGGTCCTCAGTGAAGGTGCTAGCGTGGCATGGTGGGAATGGCAAAATGAGTGAGCAGCAGGCTTCTGCTCAGCAGATCCGCAGTGACAGTTGCCACACTCCTGTGATATGGGTTTGGCTTTATCCTCACACTTCATAGGAGGAACAAGAATCCCAGAGGAGCTAAGGAAAGCCCCTAGGATCACACAGAACCAGTGGGTAAGATAAAACTGAAAGTAGCCTGACTCCAGGGGCTAAGGGTTAAGGGTCTTTAACGTGTTATCCTTGGGGATGGGGTCATGGCTCAGATGGTGAAAAGGCTTTCTGTGCAAGCACAAAGACCTGGGTTCAATTCCTAGAACTTCTATTAAAAAGCCCACTGTGATGGTGCCAATGTGTAATCCCAGCACTGAGGAGGCAGAGGCAGGCAGATCCCTGGAGCTCACTATCCTACCTCCTAACTTGCTCCTTGTGCTCTTGGCCACTTCTCCTGAGGAACAAAGACTCAAGCTTTTCCTCTGACCTCTATATGTATGCATGAACACACACACACACACACACACACACACACACACACACACACACACAGAAACCAATAAGTGAATACAGAAAGTTTACAGGATACAAAGTTAATATACAAGAATACTAAGGGGTGGGGAAATGGCTCACCAGTTAAGAGTGCTTGCTGCTCTTACAGAGGGTCTGAGTTTGGACTCCAGGGTCTACATTAGGAGGCTCCTAACCATCTGTAACTCCAGATCCAGGGGATCTGATGCCCTCTTCTGGCCTCTGTTGGCACCTGCATACTCATGCATGTACCCACACATAGACACATATACATAATTTAAAATAAAAAAGAGTTAATTAAGAATAATTATATTTTACAGACCAGCAAAAAATAAATGAAAAAAATTAGTAATGGCATAAAAATATCTTTGTTGTGATATATTTTGGGGCAAAAGGTTTTATGAGACATCTTCATTATTTGTGTGTATGTGTGTGTATGTACATGTGTATGTATATGTGTGAATGTGTGTGTGTGTGTGTGTGTGTTCATGCATACATATAGAGGAAAAGCTTGAGTCTTGTTTCCTCAGGAGAAGTGGAGAAGTGGCCAAGAGCACAAGGAGCAAGTTAGGAGGTCAGACAGTGAGCTCCAGGGATCTGCTTACCTCTGCCTACACACACACACACACACACACACACACACACACACACACAAACACACACACTTGGTAGTAACTATTTTAATACTTTTCTATGTAGACTAATGTTGCCTGCTAGTAAAGTCAGTTCTTGAATCCTGTGCTCCCTTTCAAGCTGTCTGTCTTTTCTTTCTTTTCCTGGCTTTATCTTAGGGGGAAAGCAATTCAGTATTTCTCCCTTGACTACCATGATGACTGTGGGGCCTTCACAGGTGCTTAGCCAATTGAAGGCACCCCTTCTATTTCTAGCTTGCCTACAGTTTCTGCCACAAATGCTTCTTTTAGCTAAGTATGTGTTTGATGGGATCATGTGTGTTTACTCTTTTTGATCTACAGATATAGTGAATTTAATGATATTTTTAGATGTAGAACTGATCTTGTATTTCTAAAACAGGTTCTACCTGATCCCAATTTTTAAAAGTAAAGATTTAATTTATTTATTTATTTATTACATATACAGTGTTCTGCCTACATGTATGCCTGCACACCATGAGAGGGCACCAGATCTTATTATAGATGGTTGTGAGCCACCATGTGGTTGCTGGGAATTGAACTCAGGACCTCTAGAAGAGCAGACAGTGCTCTTAACTGCTGAGCCATCTACCCAGCCCCTGATCCCAATGTGAGGTAGCTGTTACTAAAATGTTGTATTTTTATATCAATGCTTATGTTATTGTTATTTTTCAAAATACCTTTGATTTTGCTCTCAGGTTAATGCTTGTCTCGTACTTGCTCTTCTTCAGGTTTCTGAATATTGTATAAAATTGGTATTATCTTTCTTACCTTGTTATCGGATTTTCCAGTAAAAGCATCTGAGCTTAGGGTCTTGTTCATGGGGAAGATTTTGGCTAAAAATTCAGTGTACTTCTTTTATGACTCTTATGGCCACATATTCATTGTTGCATAATCTTTGATAATTTATGTCTTGCAAAGAATATTTTTATTACCCCTGTGTTGAATTTATCATTTCATTCTTATTCCTTGTTGGCTATTTGTTGCATATAGACTGTCTGCCAGCCATTTTCATATCCATGTTGATAATCTATGTCTTGTTTGTTTGTTTGCTTGTTTTTTCAATTATTCTGGCTTGAAGTTGTTGACTTATTGATCAGCTTTCAAGATCCAGCATGAAGTCTTCATCATTTTTACTCTTTTATTTTCTTACTGATTTTTCTGTTTATTATTATTTGCTTAAGTTTTCTGTTCTTTTTCTAGGGGGAATCAAACTCAGGTTGTCAAGATCATTGGCAAGCACCTTTCCCCTGAGTCACATAACTGCTGTTGTTGTTGTTGTTGTTGTTTGTGGTTGAGGTTGGCTTGGCCTGCCTTCCTGATCAAGTGAGAAGGTGTCCAGGAAACCCACAACTCCAAGGCCTGGGAAGGTATCTCAGCTCTGAGTAAAGGAAATCTAGGACACGGGAGCCTAGGAAGCACACAGCTCTGGGGTGGGACAGTGTCCCATGGGTATCCTGAGGCATAGAGAGCACAGAAATCACACAACTCTGAGAGGAGGCCTCCTCTGCAGAGACATTGCAGCTCCCAGGGGAGGGTTATCCCAACCCTTGAGGAGCTGAGGAGCTGAGGAGGCTGAGCTCCTCTCCTTCTCCAGCATCTTCTCTCTCTCTCTCTCTCTCTCTCTCTCTCTCTCTCTCTCTCTCTCTTGTTTTGTTTGCTTTTTTGTTTTCTTCTTCTCTGCTTCCTGAGAGAGTCACACCAAGTAGTAAATCTCTTAAAAGAGATTTATTGGAGGGATGAATCCAGGAGTGGCTACCTCTGCTCCCAAGAGAAGGCAGCAGGGAACTGGGCAGACAAAGCTTTTATATAAGATTTCTTAGGGGGTGGGGCTTTCTAGGGCAGGAATTTCCAGAGTGTGATTGGTGGGATTATAAATCCCGAGTTTGGGGAGTTCAGGGATTGGTGGGCTTTCCTGTACAGGGATTGGTAGGTTCTCTTGCTCAGGGATTGGTGGATTTTAGTGGGAAGCTCAGGGATTGGTCAATTCTCTTGCTCAGGGGTTAGTGGGTTTTTGTCAAAACTTTCACCTCAAATTAGCATAATCGGGGATGAGTCCTCCTGAGGGATTGGAGATGGCAGTTACAGAGGTCTGAGGGAGGAACTTCCTCTGGCAGGGGACTGGCTACTTTTCTACCTTGAGTGGTTACAAAGTATACAAAGAGTCCAAAATTTACAAAGAGCCCACTGTGAAGGCAGCAGGCGGAGGCAGGAAAAGTTGTCATCATCATGGACAGCTCCCATGATGGCAGTAGGCATTCTGAGGCAGGAAAGGGGTTGGCTCTCATAGCAGTAGGCTGACCTAAGAATAGTTACCATGGACAGCTAGCTTCCCCTGAGGAGCCAACAGGAGCCACCACTGTATCTCCCATCTCCACAGGCCCAGGGTGGGAAAGAAGGGCTGACAGCCCTGAGGTGGGAAGGAGGGGTTGGCAGTGCTGAGGCAGGATGAAGGGGCTGGCAGCGTGCCCACTGCTCAAGGGCTAGACATAGAAGTTCATATTTGTTTTTTACCTTCATAATCTCTTCTTTGATCCACAGTTTAAATATAGACTCTTTCTTTTCCTCAGGTGTTGGGGTAACCCTCCCCAGGAGCTACAATGTCTCCGCAGAGGAGGTTTCCTTTCAGAACTGTGTGGTTTATGCCCCTTTCATGTCTCAGGGTACCCTTCTGAATATTTAATTTTATTTATGTGTATATGTGTATGCTTGTGTGAATGTATGTCACATGCAGATACCTGTGGAGTAGAAAAGAGGGTGTCAGATCCCCCAAAGCTGGAGTTATAGGTGATTTGTTAGCCATCTGATGGGGGAGCTGGGAATTGAACTTGAGTCCTCTAGAAAAGCAGCAATGTTCTTAGCCTTTGAGTCATCTCATGGACACTTTATTTTTTTCTCTAATGTCAACTTTTTAATCAGTCAGCTTTTTTCTCTTATGCAAAGGCTAGCACAGCTGCTGCTCACGAATTCTGACATGCTGTGTTTTCATTTCCATTCAGTCCATATTTATGTATTTATGTATTTATTTATTTATTTATTTATTTACCTTTATGATCTCTTCTTTGATCCACAGGTTAAATATAGATTCTTTCTTCTTCTAATTAATATTTGAAAGTTCCCAAGCATCTCACTTTGGTTAACTTATAATTTAGTCTGATTATAATTTAAGGACATAGTTTATATTACTTCAGTGTGTTTACATTTTTTGACTGTATGTTGGTGCTGCGTCTGTAATGAGTGACTTGACTCTCTTGTATTTATTTTCATTGTTTGCTTTGGCTCTTAGGTTGGAAGCAAAGCTGTGGGCACTCTGTCTTGTTCCTAAACCACAGGGCAAGAGTGTCATTTCACCATGAACTGTGCTGTTTGCTATGGGTTCTTAACAACTGTCTGCTTAAAGAAGTTCCTTATAGTATTTTGGTTTTGACATGGCTTGGAGGAGGTAAAATTAAGACAGGGTCTCACTGCCTTGAACTCACAGTGATCCTCCTGCACCCACCTCTACAGTGCTGATATTATAGGTATCTACCACCATGTGTGATTTTATGTAGCTCTGGGAATGGAACCCAGGGCTTCTTCATGCATGCGAGGCAAGCTCTCTACCAACTGAACCACACCTCCAGCCCCAAGAAGTTCCTTCTAGTCTCAATGCTGATTTTTAAAAATTATAACTAAGTATCGGTTTGTTGAATGTTTTTCTCTATTCATACTGAGGGGTTTTTTTTTTTCTGTTAGCATAGTCAATTGTATTTTGTTTTGTTTTGTTCAAATGGCACATTTTGAAATTAAGCTTACTTAGTTACTCATTTACAGTCCTCTAACATTTTATTTAGGATTTTTGTGTCTGTTTCCATTAGGTATCATTAGTTGTTCCTGTTCTTTGCTTGTAACATTCCTGTCAGCTTGCAGTTTGGGGTTCCACTGTTCTCACCACAAGCAGGGAACATCTCTTTCAAATATCTATAAACCAGCAAATTATAACTGTATGCATTGGTGAAGTAATATGTGGTATTTGCTAGATTTACACAATGTGGAGGGTTGAGTCAAGCTGGTTATACATGTTACTTTGTAGCTTATGGCTCCCCAGGCCTTTTCCTAACGTAACACTGCAAAGTCACTCAGTTGCTTTGAAAGGTGTTAACACCTGGGTTGCTGTGTGTTGTCGTTCAGTGGTCCAGCAGATGCTCAGATGTAGTCTGTCCAAAACTTTGTATCCTTTAAGTGACAATTCTCAACTCCCTCCCCCTTACCCTCACCGTCTCTCCAACTTCTACTAACCATCCCTCTAACCCAGTGCATTGTTCTCAACCTGTAGATCATGGCCCCTTTGGTCAAATGACCTCTTCACAGGAGTCTTAAATCAGATATCTTGCATATCAGACATTTACATTATGATTTATAACCGTAGCAAATTGATAGTTATGAAGTAGCAACAAAAATAATTTTATGGTCAGGGGTCACTACAACATGAGGAACTGTATTAAAGGGTCCAGCATTAGGAAGGCTGAGAATCACTGCTAAGCTCTGTGAGAAAACACATATGTGAGAACAGTGGCATTTATCTTTCCATGCCAAGTAGATTTCACTTAGCACAATATTCTCCAGGCCATCCACATTTTCAGGAATGACTCATTTCCTTCTCTGTTGTGGCTGAACAATATTTATATACATATATTCATATATACATGAATCTTTTTAATAGTAATTCATCTATTGGTAGGGATGAATTTGGGTCCTAATCTTGGATGCTGTGAGTAGTGGTGCAGGGAGCTTGGAACTCAGATGTCCCTTTGAAATGTTGGTTTTGGCTCCTCTGGATAATTACCCAGAAGTAGGGTAATTGGATCATATGGCTTTTTTTTTCTGATTTGTAGGATTTCATTGCCTTTTCCCCCTTTAAATACTATAGGACTGCTTGGGTTTTCTATTTCACTTACCTTTGGTTTTGTTGAGTTGAGTTTTTATAGGAATGGTGTAACCCAAATTCCCCATTCAGAATGATAGTACATGGCAGCTACATGCTGAACCTCCTGAGCCAGGTTTGTTTTATCCCATCAGAATCCTCACTGTGGCCATGAGGCAAGGCCAGAAAGCCATCTCAATAGTGTAGGGGGAAATATTGCAAATCTACGTGTCGGCCTTTTACTTGCTATGTGTGTGTGCTGTTGACACTGCTGGGTGTGTGTGATATGGGGAGTGTGACAGAGTGCTTGCCTGCCTCATTCTTTGGCTGAAATTCCACCTTTGGGTTAAATCGGGATGGAAATAAAGTTTGCCCCACATCTCCCAACAGCCAGGGGAAGCTGCCATGCGTACTGTCACTACTCAATCCAGAGTGCTGGGACTGACCTGCAGTTAAGATATTTCCTTGGAAAAAACTGTGGTCTCCCAAAGGACTCAGGCCAAGAACTTTCTGGAAGCTGAGGATGGTAAAATTAGAGCATGGTTCAGAACGCAGAGGACTTCTCACAAATCTAGACTAGCAACCTCAAAATCAGACATAAGAAAGGCCAGGCCTTGATTCTCTGAGCTAAAGCCATGTCCTGAGGGAGGATATACTGTGCTCTGAGCAGCACCCTGCCTGGCTCTTGCACTAGGGCCACAGCCAGAGCAGCCCTAGCTACACAGGTCGGTAGGTGAGTCACCTCTGGCTGGGGTAGGGCAAATGTGGGCATTAAGTCTAGACTCTTGCTGGTCATGGGTCACTACCAAAGTGTTGGGTTCTATGAGTCACTCCTAGCCCGAGGGACATAGGCTATGTCTTTCCTACCTGCCATTTCTCCACTGATCTAATATCTACTCTCTTATTTCTTTATCTCTCTATTACAGCCTCCTCTGTTCTTTTTTCCCGTTACCCCTCCCCATTCTCTCTTTTATTCCTCCTTCTCCTCCCTCCAACTCTCTTCTGTACTCTCGCTCACTCATGCCCGTTCTGCTCCTCAGCAGCTCCAGACCCCCCCCCCAACCCCTCTAGTTTCCTTTCTTGTCAGACAGCAGAACCTTGGAGGAGGTTGCCAGGATACTGGGGTAAAACAGCCACAGAAATGCGAATCCTGAGTTCTGGAAGCAGGCACGGATATGAAGCAGATTCAGATCAGTAGATGCCAAACCAGACCCTTCAGATACAGGCAGCTCTTCCGCTCTTGGAAGAAATCACTGGGGGTCTGTGTCCATGGAGCTTAAGCAGGAAAAGCCTGAAATTGCCTTCATGCTTAGTAAAGTTACCAGATACCTTTGCCAAGGGCGATCTATGCCTGCAGATCCACAGATGGCCACTGGGGGAAGCCGTGCATTAAGACTAGCTAAAAACAAAAACAAATTGTGTGTGTGTGTGTGTGTGTGTGTGTGTGTCTAGATAGATAGATAAATAGACAGACGGACAGAGAGATGAGAGAGAGAGAGAGAGACAGAGAGACAGAGAGACAGAGAGACAGAGAGAGACAGAGATATGATAGACAGAAAAACATTTTCCTTTTGGAAACATGTCACTAAAGCAATATCATCATTCAGCTATTCCAAAATCAAGCCCTTACCTCCAGATTCACAGTAGAAAAATGGGGCTCCCAGCCAACCTTACATCTTCCCTCAGATTAATATTTTGCTGGGCTCTGTGTCACACAACAGGCTTATTTCTCTGGGGATGTAGAAAGAAACGTTGCCTTCAGGGCCTCCTGGGCTCCTTCTTCAAGCAGGGACTTCAAACTGATTACTTTGGGATCTTTCCACTCATTGGCTGTTAGCAGACACCATGAAATAGCTAGATACCCCTTTTAGGCCACTTGGATTTGGCAACTTCCCGTCCTAACAACTTCTCTCCCCGACCACATTTCCCTCCCATCCAAATACAAGAACCTGAGCTGTACTATGGAGGCACAGGCCTGGGCCCCCAGCCCTCAAGAAAGAGGATTATGATCCAGCTGGAGATACAGACACTGTCTTCAAAATCGTGCGTGCATGTCTGTGTGTGTGTACATGTGTGTGTGTGCCTACCTATGTGCATGGAAAGAGAGGACCAACTCCTACAGCTTGTCCTATGACCAATGCACCTACTCTGCAGCACATATATGTCCACTCATATACACAGAGACAAATAAATAAAGTGTCATTTTTAAAAGGTGAGGAGTGACACCTAAGTTGACCTCTGGCTTCCGTGCATGCATGAGCTTGTCTGCTTGGTGGCAAGTGCCTTTACTCAGTGAGCTATCTTACTGGCCCAACTTTAAAGAAAATACTTGTATTAATTTCTTGAGCCTTTAACACACTATATTTTGATGACATTGTCTATGCAAAAAAACCATACCTCTAATCTTGAGGGGAAAAAAAATACATGGTCTCTTCTACAGTCATTTTGAGTGACCATGGACTAGGAATACAAATGTGGGTTACTCCAAATGCCATGGCCCAACATGGAAGTAGTTTCATAGTTTTATATAACAGAGAAAGGTATAAATCAAGGTAAGTTTAAAATACATTGATGGGTACATCATGGGGGCCAGTACTTATTACAGTGAGATGGGCAAGCTTTTATATAGGCCTAAGATCTTACCTGATGATGCTCTTTGTTTGGAAGTTGGTAGAAGTTTATCATCTGCTAAGTTAATATATTTCTGTCTATTAGTCTCATAAAGGTAGTTCAGACACAGAGAAGGGCAAGCAATGGCTGCTTCTGAGGGCTAGATCAAGCCCAAGATAAGGGAGCTCGATGTTGGACGTGCAACATTCCAGTCTCTCCACAGTACTGCAGTTTCAGTCAGTCTCTTCGGACTCAGCTTCTCCCATGGAGTTCTCATTCTCAGTACTCAGTCCCAGTTTCCCTCCTTCACTTTCCCAGTACACACTCCTACCTCGCTGGCCTCCCCAACTTCATGTCATCTTTATTTATTAATATCCCATTGACTCCAAGTGCACTTTCCATGTGCTTTTAGGTCTGGGGACATGCACTGGAGCATGGTCAACCTACCAAAACCCAACTTTGCCTCTGCCACAGATCCTCCTCAGTCACAGGTGGGGGCTTATGATCCCCTTTCACTCTATGTTGGAATGCCAACCGGCTTGATTTTTCACAGGCAGCCACAGCTGCTGTGCATCCTGTCACATCCAGAAGACAGGTCCTGCCAATCCTCTGCCTCTCATGGTCTCTCCACCCACTCTCCTGTGATGATTTCTAAGTCTTTGGGGGTGGGGTGTGTAGGCATAAGGTTATTTTGTAATTCAAATGCTGACTGCTGTACCCTGATGTCTGGTTGCGATCCTTGTTCTGAAACTCTCCTGCTTCAATGTTGTGTAAACACTGCTCTCCAATTGTATGTGCCCTGATAAGCCAATAATTACAGCCAATCACTGGGCCAGGGAGAGAATAAGGTTGGAATTCCTGCCAGCCAGAGGAGGAGGAGTTAGAAGGCTCATCCACAGGAGAAATCCAAGAAGCATCAGGAGCAGGGACTGGAGAGGAGTGGGAAAGCTACAAAGTGCAAGTATCTATGAGAGGAAATCAGGTTAGTTTAGAGGGTTAAGAATAGAGTAATAACTGCTCAGTTATTGTGTTGTGAAGCTTATTATTAAACAAATATACATGTCTCAATTATTTGTGTGATAGCTGGCTTAAGAGAGAAATTGGGAAACAAACAGTTTTATAAAAAATATCCTTAACAGGGGTGTGATATAGATGTCCTTTTTCCAGTAGCCCTGGCTGGCCTGGAACTCACAGAGATAATCATTCCTCTGCATCTAAAGTGCTGGGATGAAAGGCCTGTGCTACTGTCTCCACTATTTCATTTCTATAGCTTTTCTCCAGTCATCAGAATGCCCCCTCCTTCTGTTACTGGTTTTAAACTTCAGGCTCACAGTTGGTGTTACTTACTGCATAGAGGCAGATTGAATCACTCATTAAAACTCTTATTATCAAAGAAAGTGGAGAGATGCCTCATTGTTAAAAGCACTTATATATCTCTTGCAAAGGATCTGGGTTCAGTTCCTAGCACCCATATATTAGTTTAAAACCATCTTTAATTCCAATTCCAGGGAATCTGATGTCCTCTTCTGACCTACACAGACACCAGGACAATACACACTTAAATATGTACAGGCAAAATGTTTATACATATAAAATAAAAATAAATATTAAAAGAAAAAACTTGATTAAAGAGCTGATGAGATGGCTCATTAAGCAAATATACTTGCCCAAGAACTTGACGACCTAAATTTCATGACTGTAGCCCACCAAAGGAGAAGACTAATAAATTCTGAGTTACCCCCTAATTCCCACACACTTGTACTTACAAACATCATATACAGATGCACTAACAAGGAAGAATTGTTTTTTAATCCTACTACCAAGATCTTATGCATTAGGCTTAACATTTTGCATTTTCCCTCTGAATAGTTAAAATGTTAAGAGCACTTGGCAAGCTGAGATTTTTTTTTTCATTCAAGTAAACTTGTTTTATCACCTAGTAAAATACATACAACTATATTCACAACTACTATATGATTTACATGGAAAGACAAACTAAAACAAGAAATTACAGAATCAGAAATCCTAGTTCCATCACACACTTTCCAATAATATAATATAATACAAGTTTTTTCTCGTGATCTTTTTTTTTTATTTTTTAATTTATTTATTTATTAATTTATTCATATTACATCTCAATTGTTAGCCCATCCCTTGTATCCTCCCTTTCTTTCCTCCCTCCCGTTTCCCCCTCTACTCCCTTCCCCTATGTCTGTGACTGAGGGGGACCTCCTCCCCCTGTATATGCTCCTAGGGTATCAAGTCTCTTCTTGGTGACTTATTATCTTTCCTCTGAGTGCCACCAGGCCTCCCCATCCAAGGGACATGGTCCGATATGGGGCACCAGAGTTTGTGTGAAAGTCAGATCCCCTTCTCCACTTAACGGTGGAGAATGTCCTGTCCATCGGCTAGACTGGGTAGGGGTTCGAAGTTTACTGCTATATTTTCCTTGGCTGGTGCCATAGTTTGAGGAGGACTAGAGGGCCCAGACCCGCCTGTATTTTTCCAGGACCCACTGGATCCTTCTATTTCCTCATTCTTCCAGGCTTCTCACCCCTAAAGTCTCAATAGGATTTTCTCCCCTCTGACCCACTTTCTTGGTAGGTAAAGTTTATCATGGGGGCGTACCCCTTGGCCTAGTGTCTCGATATAAGTGAGTATATACCATTTGACTCTTTTTGCTTCTGGGTGAACTCACTCATTATGATAATTTCTAGTTCAATCCATATGTCCACAAATTTCGGAAATTCCTTGTTTTTAATAGCTGAGTAATATTCCATAGTGTAAATATACCACAGTTTCTTTATCCATTCTTCTATGGATGGACCCGTAGGTTGTTTCCATGTTCTGGCTATTATGAATAAGGCAGCTATGAACATGGTTGAGCATATGTCCCTGTTGTGTGGTAGTGCACCTTCTGGGTATATTCCAAGGAGCGGAATCCAGCTGAGATTTTTAACAGATGAGTCAATACCGAGTCTTCTCCAACTCTCTGGGAGCAGAGTTGCTGCAAAGCCACTGGGCAGCTCAGACCAGCTCTTCCTCTGAGCCAGCTTGTTTGTTTGCCTGGACACCAAATTGCCTCATCACGGCACATTGGGCTTCCTTTGTGATACCGAAATTCCTTAAGTGTCCTTGGACACTGTCCAGCCTCCCAAATGTTAGTCACACAGCTGATGCCCGAACAGCCCTTCGTGTCTGCACTCTGAGACGCTCCCGTCCCTATTTGCATGGAAATTAGATTTCGCAAACCATCAAAATGAAAACAAGTTTCACAGCCCATGTCCACATATGCCTCTCCACTGGTGAGTGGACTGTAAACTTTGCTTCCAAACATTGTCTTTCAATGGCATCAGTTTAAGATGCCCAAGATGCCAAGGCAGGAACTGCAAGCTGGCACCCCACCACTGCCACAGTGGAGACTCCCTTGATGGAAGTTCCTCCTCGTAGGACTTTGCTTCGATCTGGACTGAGGGCCTTTTACATTGATAATTTTTTCTATAATGCTTCAACAAAATTAAATCAGTTTTAGATTTTGAGTCTGTAAGGTACTGCATCTGATTTTAAGCACCAGTGGGTATAAAAACTCACATCATGGTTTGCAAGTGACAGAACATCCACTGCTACCAACCCAAGCATCAGGCATGGTCACAGTTTAGAATTCTGTCCTGTCACTTTTAATTAGCTCACTAGTTCATTTTTTACCAGGTAACTAACATGTGATCCAAACTGGGAGTATGTGCTGAAGCCTACAGGAAACCAGAATCAGGCCCAGGAAACACAGGCCTTGGGAACAGAGTGACTGTATTTGTTGAGGAGTGAAGGACAGCTCCCCAGCTGAGGTGTCATTTGAACTAGGTCTTAGAGGAGGAAACAGTATCCTGGCATCCCAGACAGCCATTGGGCACTTTGCATGTAGAAAGAGTGTTTAATTCGAGGGAACTTGAAGTGACAGAGCACAGCAGCAGAATGCCGCCTTCTTGTGTGCATGTGTCTGTGTGTATAAACATCGATTTGTTGCTTCTTGAGAGGTCACTGTGGGGCCAGGAAGGCACTGGTCTTCCTAGATCTTCCACCACCCTCCTCTGATTTGCTCTGGGTCCAGAACGCTGACCCTATAGACTGACTGTAGCTGCAGGAACCATGCCGCCTTTTGAACAGTGGAGACCCCAGCAAAACCAGACTAGCAGAGCTGCATCTCCATGCTTTCTTGGGGTTGAAGGACATCACTTCCTCTCCCGACCTGCCAAGCCAGGATGGCTGTGCCTTCCACTAATGCTGAGCTTCTTTGTAGCCCCCTGTGCTGGTTTGAATGAGAATGACCCATATGTGTGTGTGTGTGTGTGTGTGTGTGTGTGTGTGTGTGTGTGTATATGTATGCATGTATATATATATATCACCATTCATATATGTGAATATATGATTTCACATATACATATGAATTCTTAGTCATCAGCTGGAACACTGTTGGGAAGAATTAGGGGGTATGACCTTGTTGGAGGAGGTATGTCATTGCGGGTACTGGGCCTACAATCAGGCCCGGTGTCTCTGTCTGCTTCCTGTGGATCAGGATGTTAAGCTCTCAGCTACTGCTCCAGTGCCAGGCCTGCCTGCTTCCACCATGGTGATCATGGACTAAGTCTCTGAAACTGAAAGCCAGCCCCCAATCCAGTGCTTTTTTAAAAATAAGAGTCGCCTTGGTCATGGTGTCTCTTAACAGGAAGAGAACAGTGACTAAGACACCTCCTTGAACTCCATGTGTTCCTTCATTACCAGTTCCTTTTACAAGGTCCCGAGTATCCAGAGTGGCCTGTGGACCACCTGTCTTCTTCCTTTTAGAGTGCAAGCCGTGAGAACTGTAAAGAGGTTTCAGCTCTCATGTGACCCATCATCCAGTCACCGTGAACTAGCTGAATTCACTTTTTAGAAAGTTTATTTATTCTCTCTTTCTCTCTCTCTCTCTCCCTCTCTGTGTGTGTGTGTGTGGGGGTCATTGTTCTGATGGCATCTCACCCAGTAGCAACTTCTTTGATGCTCAATGTGACGCTGTCTTTGTTAGCATCCCTACCACATGCCCACCCTCATGTCCACTTGGGCCTCAGTGCACACCTGTGCTTCTTACCTGAAGTCAACCCAGACACCCAGAACCACCTAGATATCCCCCACCAGACACACACACACACACACACACACACACACACACACACACACACACACACAC
>OU015745.1:29243897-29258983 GCA_907169655.1 Acomys percivali
ACACACACACACACACACACACACACACACACACACACACACGATCCTTGATTACATTGGAGCTTCATCCATGTAAGTTCATCGTAAGCTGAAAACATCTAAGTAGTAGATGTGTTTAATATAACTAACCCACCAGACAGGCCAGCCCAGCTCAGCCCAGCTACTGTCAGCATACTCAGATCACTGACAGAACTGCTGCTGGGTGAGATAGTCTGGCCAAGCCTATTCCAAAGTAAACACTGGAGAGTTGGGCACTTTATACCATGGTGGTGAAAAGCAATGACCATGTCAACATACTTTCACCCCAGTGTGAAAGCTGTAGTAAAGTGGAGTTTGTGCATACAGGACATGCAGGAAGAGGGCCCAGACCTTCCACACTCAGTGAGGTGTCCCCTCATCTCAGGAAAAAGAAACAGCTGGATTTTTTTAAGAATAAAAATTGTTTCATATTTATTATTTATTTTAAGTGTATAGATGTGTGGCTGTGTGGGTCTGTGCACCACATTTCTCCTTGGGGCCTTCAAAGGCCAGAAAAGGGCATCAGATCACCAAGAACTGGAGTTTGTTGTGAGCAACCATGTGGATGCTAGAAACCAACCCAGGTTTCCTGGAAGAGCAGCTGGTTCTCTTAACTACTGAGCCACTTTTCTAGCCCCTGAGGTTGAAATCTTATGCCATGCACATATCCAAGAATGTCACTGACTCTGTCTTGTCATTGGTGCATGTGTTCGGGGAAGAGAGTCCATTGGCTACCCATTTCTAGTGTTAGTCGTTTCAATCCCACAACTAGGCAGTGTGGCCTGAGAGTCAGTTAAATGACATGTGGAATTCGGGACATCAAAGGATGCTCCAACTAGACTCCCCCAACCTGGAGTCATCTCTAGACTGGCATTACTCTGTTGTGTATTCTCTGCTGTGACTCTCCTGTCCCCTTCTGCTACTCTATATTGATCAGTTTTCCTGGCGTTGGCTCACACATTTCTCTATCACTTCCTTGGTCTCCCTCTGAAACTGGTATTTTGAGATGCTGAAAGAGAAGGAACTTTGTTTGTGACTTTGTTTAACATCTGCATTGACATTTGTGATAGGGTGAGAAATGGGTTGCCCCACTACACCTGCGCTCTCTGCATCTGTCTTCAGTGACAAGAGGTTTGCCAGGCATCCCAGGAACTTAATGCTGCGGGATACAGAGCTGACAGAGGACATGTCTGACACATATAGCCTCACGGTGGCTATATGGGAAGGTAGCCAAGGCCACCCACCTGGTCGGTGATGGGGTTGGAACTCAAGTCTCTTCCTGTGCTAATGGAGCAGGGCAGGGCAGGGATTGGAAAGAGATGCACAGGCATACTCAGACGGATGTTACTGTTGAGCAAGAACACAGAGGCAGGCCGGCTTGTACACTGTGGAAAGACACAGGGAGTCTTGGAAGAAGGTTAGAGTTAAGCATGCAAGGCCACCATTCACTTCCTACTTCCTGAATTTTGTTTTTACACTGAAAAAAATTTTACCTAGAGGTTGAGAATACTTACCATTCCCCTGAGCCCCCAATGCTGCAGATCATTCATTCATTCAAGAAGCTCAGTGGTGGAGCATGTGTGGGAAGGAGGTCCCAGGTTCAATCCCCAGTACTGTAGAAACAGAGAGGGAGAACATCAGAAAGAAGGAAGGAAGAGGGTGGAAGGAAGGGAGGGAACAATGGGAGTAGGCAGGCAGTAAACATGTACCAGTTCATAAGACTGCACAGTGGTCTGGTCTGTGCATCCGGTGCCTTCTAGCATACAAACAATCTCTTTTAGTCATAACAGCGGCAGTGCTTGTGAACCCAAGGGATGCACTGAAGTTTGGTACAACCATTACTAGTAAGGCTGGGATTCAAATGCAGTCATCTATCTCTAGGGTCACCATTAACCCTCACCTTCCTCTGTGCTAGCCCTATGCCCTCACCTCACAGTCTAGCACAGAAATGGAAATCTGCGCAGGAAGAGATTACAACATGGCAGGCCATGTGACCTGATTTACTTTGCTAGGAGTGGGTTTTGCTCTCAGAACACCTGCGTAAGCAATCTCGTTGTCAAGAGGTCCATGGTGAGCGTTGGCTGCTCTGAGCTGTCAGTGCAGAGCCCAGCCTTGCCTTAGCGGGCGACTACTGGTCCTAACTACCCTACATGTGCCTCTGCTGAGCATTTATGTGCCCCCCCCGACCTTGATCTCCATCCTCTCCATTTTCTATAGATGCATCCTACCAACCCCTCTCCTCTACCCTGCTGGCTTCTTCCAGCTTTACCACAGTACACCCGAAATGCACTTCTTCACTTCTCTAAACCTCACTCACTGACCAGTCCATAGGAAGACAGCAACACACAAGACCTGCAAAAGGTACTCCGGAATGCAGAAAAGCCCCAGGGCTGTCATGGCATTGCACCCTCTCACCCTACCCCACCCCCACCCCCACCTTCCGTACTGAGGAGGCTCAAGTGGGAGAGAGGAGTAAAACACAAATGACCCATGTGATGACACCAGGTGAGGGCAGAAAGCAGCAAAGCAGAAAGCAGTAGTGCCCATCTGTGGAAGTTTCTGGTTCTCCCTGCATCTTGCTGGTGGTGGTGGGAGGTGGAAGCACCTGCTGGCTTGTTAATTGAGTGATGGAACCCAGAGACATCTAAAATAAATATTAGATCTTGGAGGAGGCTTGGGGGATGTGGTATGAGGTGGGGGCTCAGAACTGCCACAGGGACCTAACGGAGCTGACACTTGGTTCTTGTCAGGTGAAGCACCCTGGAGCCCATACTCACTCACCTCTGAGTGTTTTGTCACAGATCTTTGCAGCAGAGCTGGCTGTGTTGCCTTTAGGAGAGTAAGACTGTTTAGTTCAAGTTCCAAGTGGGCAAACTCAGCTTTTAGCAGTCAGTATTGGCATGTTGGGAAACACATGATTGGGTGTAAGAAGCATTGACCCTCACTGGAATATGGAGGTAGCACTTGGGCTAAGGCCTGTGTTTTTCCCTCTCCTCTTCCGTATTGCACTCTAAGGTGAAGGCTCCCATCTTTACCTACCCATCGTGTGGTTGGTGGTAGCATATTGACTTAACTTCACTGGCGACTCTTATTGAGGAGGACTTGGGGACATCTAGGAAGGACATGCTGTGATGGCTGGCTGTGTCAGACAGAAATAAAGGATGGAAACAACAACAAAGCCGGAAGCAAAGGCAGCATTCGAGCCATCTGTCCAACAACCCCACCAGGCCATGTTCCCTGCCTGTTAGAATCCCAGGTACCGCCTTGGTCTTGTCCTACTTCTCAGGCACAGCACTGGCCCTCCTCGGGCATGGATGCTCATCACACCATAAGCCTAGTGTATCCTGACTGTTGTCCCCTGTTGACACGCCACCCCCAGCCGTGTTGTTGAATAGGTTGTCAAGTGTCCACTATCTGGTGGCCCCAGCTGCCTCTTAAGTAAACGAGCAAAAGATTGGGGAACTCTTGGCAGCATCTGCATGCTGTTGGTACTGTGGCCTGGGTGGGTTTTAAACCATGTCATCTGTCTTCTTTGTCACTGATAGGGTGAGTGTCCACTATGCTTCAAGTGTTCTCTGTAGCATCTCTCTTGTGTGGTCTTCTGCCCACCTGAGAAGCAGGCACCAAGCCACCACTCTCTTACAGATGGGGAAACTGAGGCTGAGGAAGCCAACCCTTTGGTCAATGCTAGGCAACTTGCGAGTGATAAATGGGGATTTGACTCGTCACATCTGGTCCAGAGCTCAGTCTTTCTTCAGAATTTCCTGATGGGAGCACATCCCCTTGTGACACTTTCCTGCAGCTTTCCAAGCTGAGCCTCTAGCCCAGTGTACTTTTCCTCTTAGCTATTCTAGGCAGGCTATGGGGCTTCAATTCTGCCACTGCTGGGTATCAGCCTGTACTTCCTGCCTGTAGAATATCCCTTGTACTCTGTAGGAACTTTCTGGGTATGTTTGTGCCAGGCCCATGCCCACTATCTTCTCCCAGTCTGACTAGCTCTGCAAAATTCTCTGGTCACAAATCTGGGACCCTGAAAGCTGCTGGAAGTAAGGCTCTGCTCCCTAGTTATTTCTGGAGGAGAGATTACACTTCATTGCCTTTAAATGTATTTAATTGAGCATTTGTTCTGGCTGAATCCACCACAGAACAGGAGGGAAGAGGAGGGAAGAGCCCTCTGAGGGCCCCTGCTTGCCTTGAAAGGAGCCAGGCTGGACACCTGGCTGCTCTGCTCACCTTCCCTGATGGCTGCTGAATTGAGGCAGGAGGGAGGCAGTGTGGACAGGGATGAGGATCACACGGAGACTCAGAGGCAGCAGCGTGGATGAGTTCTGATGCCTGGTGGATGAGTTCTGATGGCAGGCATCAAGGGGAGGCTGGGCTCTTCAGGCCCCTCCCATCTTAGGGCATAATTCCGGGCTCTTTCCAATAGTATATATAACCCTTAGCTGCTGCACTGCCACCTCCCAGGATTGCCCAGTCTCTAAGTCCACCCACGATAGAGTGCAGAAGCAGCCTGGCCACTGGTATCAATCCTCCTCATCTCCCCAAGCCCAGAATGACAAGCAGAGAGCAAATGCTGTTAACCTCACTTCCTGGTCTGAACCTTCGTTCATCCTCCATGCTTAGTCCTGTTTCTCCCCTGGCGCACAGCTACTACTGCCATATTGACCAGGGCTTTCTGCTCCCCCTAAGAGCCTTTATTTGAGGTATCAGGGAGTAGTACCCTACTTGCAGGTGGGTGAGCAAGGGCACCCTCTCTGGTGGGTGTATCTTACCTGAGCCCTTCACGTGGTTTATAGCCCACATACCTGATTACTGATATGAGTACTTCATTCTCATCACCGTCCGTTCATCCTCTGGTCCCCCCACTATCGGAACCTAAAGTGTAACTCACTATCCTGAGTATTCCTGACGGCAACACATCCCTCGTGACACTTTCCTGCAGCCTGCCCACTCTGCCCCCTTGAAGAGGCCTCCCTGAGGTCCCCCTGGGGTGGCTTCTCTGCCCTTGGCTCCAGCCCAACTTCCCCCAGGGCAATTTCTGGCCAAGCGGGTGATAGATTTCTGTTTCCCTTTTGAGGGCCTTTTGTGTGCCCTTAAATTCAGAGCCAAATGACCCCCACCTTCTGAAGAAAAAAAAACCGCTGTGTTTCTGGTCCCTGCGTGAGGAGACTTGGGGAGCTGTAGACCCTGGGGGCACGCTGGCCCAAGCTTGCCTTCTGGTAACTGCCCACCCTCTCCCCTGCGCTGTGCTGCACAAAGCTCACTTGTGGGGCACCAATGAAGCAGCTAATGCGGTACACATCAGCTCAGGGGCACCCACCCTGCGTTTCCTGGCCTGTGATTTATGAGGTGGGCTGGGCTGGCGTGCTCCCGTCCCTGGCTTGTTCAGGAGCCACAGGACCTGGAATCGTCCCTAGAAAGCCTGGGATTGAGCGCTCTGCCTCAGGCTCCAGAGGTAAACTGGAGCCATGATTTGCACTTTACGTATAAAGAAATGGAAGCTTGTTCCAATTGACAGACATGGGTGGGCAGAAATGACCTCAGCGGGATACATCATACCTTCATACATCAGTTTCTCCTAGGCGGTATCTAAAACTACTGTTTGCCATTCGAAGTCTCCTTCCGTTCTCTTTTCTCTCTCCCCACCTCTGTGTTGTGTGTACATATATGTGTAAGTGTGCACATGTGTGTAGAACTACATGTGCCTACACGTGCGTGTCAGCAGTCCATGCCTGAGGTCATCCTCGATCACTCCTTCCCTTACTTCGTGAGGCAGGGTAGCTCACTGAACTGGAGCACGCTGTTTTGGCTGGGCTGCTGACCAGTAAGACCTGGGCACCCTCTTGTCTCTGCCTTCCCCTGCTCTGGGATTGCAGGCATGCCCTGCCATGCCCAGATATTTACAGTGGGTGCAGGTAAGCCAGGACTAGATCCTCATGCTTGTGCAGCAGGCAGATTGCTGCCTGAGCCATGATCCCCAGCTGCTCGATGGCCACCCTGAAGCCTCCTTTCTAGTTGTTGTGAAATGGATGCTACCACAGTCACTAAGACACGCGTGTACAGTGGTCAAGCCAAACACCCTGGTGACAAGA
The DNA here is from genome assembly GCA_907169655.1 of Acomys percivali. Lineage (NCBI taxonomy): Eukaryota > Metazoa > Chordata > Mammalia > Rodentia > Muridae > Acomys > Acomys percivali. Next base: position 29,250,011 of record OU015745.1, read on the forward strand.
GCAATCTCTACAAGAATCTCAGTGCACTACATCATTTCATACATACATGGTTCTCATAAGCCAGAAAAAAACCACTAGAAATACAGAAAATGTTCACAGAGGCACCCACTCAGACACTTTTAATTGAGGTCTGTAAGAAGGGTCCACCTCAGGAATCCCTCTGAGACCCAAAGAAGACTCAGCCCCACCCTGCTCCAGAGGGAGGGGCCTGTGGCTCCCAGTGGCATCTGAGAAATTTTTGAGTATGAACATCCATGGGACTCTGAAGATTTTTCTAGACAGAACTTTCCATCTTCTTAATGAGATCAATGAAGTTCAGAGGGAAATGGGTTTACACAGCAGAGTGGCACAGCCTTTATGGAGAACAGGAGGAGAGAGGGAGTCAGGAGGCCCCTGGCATCTGGAGACGGTTACAGCAGGGGAAGGAAGGTCTCCAGCAACCTGAATGTGATGTGAACTATCTAGAAACGGACGTGTCCTGCAGCGTGTGCTCTGAGTCTGGCTTCTGCCCTTTGTTGGGTTTGTGGTTCTGATTGGCCTTGCCCTGTCCTGTAGCGAAGTTGAACCTCCCTGTAGGGATCTAATGGTCATTGGAGATACTGTCTCTGTGAAGCACCTGTTAGCCCTATTACCCAGGCACCTATTGGGCCACCTCTCCTTTTGTTGGTATGTAGATCTCCTTGGATACGGTGGGCACTGTGCATGAGGTAATTCTGAAGGCCTCACAGATCACCTTGAGTACTTTGGGAGCCCCGGACTTGATGGAAGCCCACTGCATATGAGCACATGAGAAACTCAAAAGAACCCCCAGTGTTCTTTTGCAGAATCGCAGTGAGAGTGTGCTTGGATCTTCTGTCACAGAGAAGGTGTAACACTTTGTCCCTGGCCCTGCTACCACTCTTTGTCACCTTGGACTCCCTCCCCTGCCCGCGTTCTATTCCTAAGGTCCTTGATTACAGCTGGTTTATTTTAAAGTCACTTTTAAGTTACTTGTTGAGCCCAGGGTTCCATTCTCTATGGCGTCAGGAGAGAGGGGAGTCTTGGGAGAATGAGGTGAGAATCGGAACCCAAAGTGTAGCTAGGAATGTCACACATCTGTCACTGTGCCCCAAGTTTCCCCAGGAAAGCTGTGATCCTCCCCTAAGGAACTGGCACCACACTGTTGTTGATGCAGGTATCAGTGTCCTGAAGGCCAGCCATGCCTGTGCATGGCCCTGAGCAGGTCTGTGGTGCCCACCCATTCAATTATATCCTCATCCTTGCCTGAGTCCAGAGGAACCATGCTTGCTGACTTTCTGGGCTCACTTTTATCCCATAATACCACCCTTTACACCCTCAAACCCGAAGTCAACCTCACATTTCTGTTTCCAAGGCAGCAGGCCTCATGGATCCCTCTTGGTACAGTGTCATGTTAGCACCTTGGGGGGGGGGGTTGTGTGGCAGAGGGCTCCAGGAGGCAAGTTTGGTGGTGGGTTCACAGGCATGGTGATGGCTGATAGAAGATGTTTTTCATCGGGGGTCAAAACAGGAAGTCCAGATGGCTTTCAGGAACACACATGGCTGAAGATGATCTCCAGTCACTATTGAACACCTCTCCTGAGGCTGGACATACATGACTCTGCTGCCTAGTTGTCCCCCAGAGTGGGGCTAGAAAGATCTTGTGGAAGCTATCACTTTGACATTTCGACGGTGCTCTTTTGCCTCCAGGTGGGTGACCCAGAGCATGTGTGTGTTGGGCACAGACCAAAAATAACATGCACGGATGTTCGAGTCACATCCCCCGAAGCGCTTCCGTTGTGCATCCGAGTTCTGAGAAGATGGTTTAAAGGTTAGGTGTCTCCTCCAGGAAAGGCAGCTGGTTGTCTTGCCTGAGCAGAAATGGATGGATGCGCTTACAGCTTCCGATGGGTCCTGCCAGCCAGAGCGGAAGGGAGAGCTCATGCGAAAAGGTCAGACTTAAAACATGCCTAAAACACTGCCGAAAAGAAAAGTGAAATACAAGAGAAAAAATCCAAACACAAACAGGTAGCTTGAGTCCAAACACAGCCTGGATGTGCAGCTTAGCAATTTGTGGCCCGAGTGTGACCACCAGCAGTGTCAGCCAGCAAGCCGCATTGTGCTGAGGTAACAAGCAGCCCCTCCATCTCGATGGCTTACAACCACACAGATTCTTTCTCACTCAAGTCTTATTTTTTGTCTGCCGTTTGTGAGCCTCTCCTTGTCATGTTGCTTCACTCTGGGATCCAGGCTACAGAGCAGGCATGTGGAACGTTGCTGTCCAGTGCTAAAAAGAAAACAGGCCAGTTAGATGGCTCAGTGGCACTTGCTGCAAAGCCTGAGAACCTGAGTTTGGTGCCAAGGACACACATGGTAGAAGGAGGGAACCAGCTTTTACAAGCCATGCTCCGTATGCATGGCACACATGTACCCCATCAACATACACACTGAGGTAAATGGCTACTAATTGAGAAAAATGCCCAATGCCAACTTTTGACCTTCATAAACACTTGTGTACGTGTGCCCATGCAGCCACACCCATATGTGTACCTTCACACTGATAAACACATATGCATGTGTGCCACACACATGCAAAAGGAAAGGGCTATCTGGGCCACTTCCTTGAGCTTCTAGGTCAGTACTCATAATTTTAGCCAAGCGTTAGAGTCACCAAGGGACCATTTAAAAAATCCTGATTCCCAGGCCTCTAGCATCTTTGAGGATGAGACTCAGCATGGGTGTTTTCTGTACTTCATCTGAGTGTTCTAACAAGTAGCCAGGTTTGGGGACCACTCCTGGGGGCTGGTAAATCTGGGTTGCCTTGCTCCTGGATTAAAGCAATGACACGCAGAAAAAGGCTGGGGTCAGTTGGCAGCCTTTTCCCACCTCTGTTCAGGTAGCAAGCAAGATGCCAGCAGAATGCCAAGTTGCTGGGCTGGGGAGCATGTCCACCCCAGAGTATGGGAGGAGTCAAGGTTCTGGTGCCAGCTGAACCCTGAGATGCTAACACAACGATGCTGTGTCTTTGTGAGGACTTGGGAAGAGCCGGACCATGGATATGCCCTGTGCTTCCATCCAATTTGTCACTTAATGCAAAAACACAGGAGCCCGTTTCTGTCACCTTTGCCCTGACAAAACTTGCACTCCTTTGCTAAGACTAGGATGTGTGTTGTTCCTTCTACATCTTTCTGGAGACCTTGAAGAAGGTGCTGGCTCTCAGATTCCTTACACCTTGGACTTTTCCCTAAGCGTCTAGGATAGCTGTTCCTTAGATCCTTTTGCTTCCTTAAACAGACTCTCTTTTCCAAATCCACAGTTCTGCAGGCTCTGTGTTCAGACCTCCCACGAGCCAAGGATCTTACTTAAGGAGGTGTTCTTCACCCAACATCTAGTAAGAGAGAGACTGGCACTAGGTAAGACCATGGCTCTGGTCTGAGGACATGTTTCACTGCCCCCTGCTGTAGCCAGAGATGATCTTGTCACACAGCAGAGTGCTAAGTGTGAAATAACTTCGAGATTTTGATAGATGTCTCCACAGCATATCCGAATGTCCTTGTAGCCTCTCAGAGCACAGACATTCTCAGGCTTTTCTCTTCAGGATCCTTGATCGGAGTTTAAAAGGAATAGAGGAGAGTTTCTGACTGGTTCCCTAGAGGAATGGGGAGGGGGCTCCTCCTGGCTAGTTTCCTAGAGAAATGGTGACAGGGCTCCTGACTGGTTCCCTAGAGGAATGAGGGACAGGGCTCCTAACTGGTTCCCTAGAAGAGGAGAGCCTGGTTGATGCCTGTGGCACTGGGTACAACAGGTAGAGTCATAGCTGTACCCGTTATCCCCACTTACCATAGGGGAGAGAACAATCTATAGCTCCATCTGTCCCCCCAAAGCTGGGGGCTAGTGCTCCCTCACCTTGGCATCCCTGTGATTCACTGCTGCAGCGGATACTTCACATCATGGGGCAGAGTACAACCATGTCCCTGGTCACAGCCAACCCTGGTAGCCTCCAGGCTTCCGCTGCCTACCCTATTTGCCGGAGTGTGGAAGCAAAGCAGACTTTAGGCTCCCTTAACACTCAAGATGGGACTGGGGGGACATGGCACAGGCATAATGAGTTTCCGCTTTACTGTGGCTGCTGCAGTAAGAGAAAATTAAAACTTGCCTTTTGAATTACAAAACAGAATTGGTTTCCTTTATGCCTCACGGAGGGAGAAACATTTCCATTATCTCAATTGATAAGATGCCATCTTGAGGTCAAGAAGAAATAAGTGAGTAATTTCAGAAGCCCTCAATTTGGTCAGTTTCTAAAAATCCCATGTCTGAAATTGCGGTAATGACTTTCCTATAAACCTTGCCTTCCTGGGGCCAGTTTTTCCTCTGAGCTTGAGGGAGCTATGACCCAAGGGACAGGCAAGGACAAAGACAGAGAAGAAAGAGTGCACAGAGTGGCAGCAACTTGGGAGGCCTGACATAGAGCCTGTTCTCTCTCTCTCTCTCTCTCTCTCTCTCTCTCTCTCTCTCTCTCTCTCTCTCTCTCCAAGGCCTTTGCCTCTAGCCCACCTGTGTCGGGATTGCTGGAGCCATCCATAAACAACCTGCTATAGACCTCCAATGCTATGCTGGGATTTTTCACTTGGGAGCTACAAGGTAATGGGAGATGCTGAGGCACAATCAGGCAGAACTGGCCTGGGCTCCCCAGTATCCCCAAAAGGATGCAGTTGCAATTGCCTGAAGGAGCTCCTCATGAGATGTGATATTTAAATGTAGATGTCAGCCCAACTGGATTCAGTCAGGATATCCACACAGTTGCTAAAGACATTTCTGGGTGCTCTGTGAGTGTAATGCTCAGGGAGAATGACATGCGAACACATGGGTAGGGGACAGACAGCGCCAATCAATCAACTGAGGCCCTGAGTAGAAGAGACTGTGACGGGGAAGTAGGCAGAACGCTCTCCCAGAGCAGGTTCTCTCCTGCTCACAGACATCGTCGCTCCATGTTTTCTGCCTTTGGACTTCAGTGCTTATACCAGCACTATACCCTTGGGTTCTCGGGCTCTCTACCTTGTACAGAGATGCTAGGGCTCAGGGCTTACACTGGGCTCGCTGGCTAGCACCCTAGGCTCCCTCCCCAGCATTCAGGCAATCTATGGTGGGACTTCTCAGCCTCCATGATGACAAGAATGGATGTCCTCAAGGGACACCTTTTCCTGCATCTCTCTTCTGGGTGTCTATCCACTGTGTCAAGTCCTCTGGCCACTATGCTGTAGCATGCCTCTTTTCCTTGGCTTACTTCCCAGCTCTCTGCTGCTGCTTGTCCTTGAACCCTTGTTTCAGCCTTTGCTTCTGGGGAGAGCCCAAGTCCTGCAATGGGTGGTGAATTTGGATAGGTGTTTTGGCCCTGAAAGTCTGCATTTTCTCATCTGATGTTGCTCGGGTCGCAGGCATGTTGCTATAGACAGGTTGCTACAGACTGAGAGGATAACTGAGGTGTGGTCTGTACATGGGCATTTTACAGTCATTAATCTTTTTGTTTTGGTTTTGGGTTTGGTTTGGTTTTTCAAGACAGGGTTTTTCGATGTAGACCTGCCTGTCCTGGAACTTGCTCTGTAGACCAAGCCTCGAACTCACAGAAATCTACCTGTCTCTGCTACCTGAGTGCTGGGATTAAAGATGTGCATCGCTACCATCCAATTTCCAAACAGTCTTTAAGTAATTTGTTATGGATTCGATGCCATTCATCCCAGAAAGGAATGCATAGTGTCCCTACAACACTTACAATTATAGAGTAAATATTCAGAGTCCCTCCAGCTGGGGTGTGGTCACCATCTATCCCTCCCTACGGACACTTGTGTTCAGGAATCCTTTGAGGACTGTTCCATGACGTGACCCACAGGAGGGCCCTGCCGGGGAGCCTTTTGCATGTGACCAGAGCTCAGCAGCCACTCATTATTGATGTTGAGGCTATCTGCTCCCCACCCACCCACCCAAAGCAGTGGAGTCAGCATCTTGGAAGTTGGCAGGGAAGCCATTGTGAGACCAGGCCCCCTTCTGAGTGGCATAGTCAGGACTGGCCCAGGCACAACATTAGGTGTAGGTGTGACCAGAGGCCTGTATCCTGGGCCTTAGCTGCAGGGATCAGGAGCTGCCACTCCTGTGGGTCCTCAGTGTCCCTGCTATGTTCTGTTCACGCTGTTATCCAGCCCAAGACCACCTGTTTACTGCACAGCTCCCCCTTTTCAGTCAGAGGCAGGAGAGGAACCAGGAAAGGGCAGGTGAGGGAGACCTTCCAGCAGGGGCTTCCGGAGGAGGGGGACAAAGGGATGGCCCGGAGTTCCACCCCCTTGGGCAGACCCGTCCGTCCGTCCTCTCCTCTCCGGGGCGGAGGTGGACCTTGGGCCCATGAATCGTGGCCAGCGGATGAGGCTTTGTTCAACTTGCGCGTCCCCAGCCCAGGGCCCAGGCGAGAGAAGCTCTTTCCTGAGAGGCCGGACTTTCCCACAGGAACAAAGTGTGGCTTGTTTGCCGGGCATGAATCTTGGCGTGGGGCAGCCAGGCCAGGCTTGGCGCTGCCCGGCGGCGGCCGGGCGATATCAGTCAGGCACATTCCGCCTTCCCCACAGCTGGGGCTGACAGCAGGAAGCCGCGGGGAGCCTCAGGACAAAGGCAGAAAAATGGGCCACGGTTATTCATTCACTGACCAGCCTGGGCCTGGTTGGCCCATGGGCCTGTCTCCATGGCAATGGGCGGCCTTGGTGCTCTTGGTTGGCTCCCCTGTGACCACGGCCCCCTGTGGCCACACCCCCAACACAGGCCGGGCATCATGGGGGCAGAAGCTGCCTGGAGCCTCTACCTCATGGCTAGGGACCCTGGGGGAAATGCTCTGCCTGAATTCCAAAAGCCAAAAATTTGGCCATGCCTGACATATTGAGGTGAAGGCAAGTGACATGGGTCCCACATTAGCTAACACCTAAAATGTGCTGGTTTACAGACGCGTGTATCATGCCCTCTCAACTTGCTCACATAAATTTCATTCTCATCGCTTTCCAAAATTTATTCCTGGGGTGTTTGATACCCCCACAAGCCTTACAGTCAGTGGGGAGACAATCCCAGGCAAGGTGAAGAATAAAACTGAAGTTGGCACCATCTTTGCAGGCGCTGGGTCAAAAGCTTCCAGAAACTGGCCACGTGGTTTTACTCTTCTTACACATTTAAGTAGAGTAAAACTTCGGAAAGGGGTTTCCATGTGACAATTACCACAACAAAGCTTTAGGCATAGCTACTTTGAAACTCCCTTGCAAAGTAGCCAAGTGCCTGTGACCTTTGCAATAAGGATGAGTTCTATTGGCTGATGAACAGAGCCCAGAGCTAGGGCCTAGAGGATGGGCCTGTGATAAGTGTAAGGGTGGATTCTATTGGTGGAGGATGCAAAGTACATGGAACCGCTTTCATAGAGAGAGGTTCTATTCACGAGAGACAAAGGTTAGGATCGGGACCTAAACAACACTCAGACTGTGGAGAGGGAGAGGATTCCGGTGGAGCCTGGCTCCTAATAAAATAGCAAAGGACCACCAGGTTGTTGAACCACTTTCCCTCCGGCATTTCAAATGACCAGGTGTCACTCATTTCCCTCCTTTGAAGAAAATGGGCCTGTGTGATTGCCAGTCCTGGTTTCTCCGATGCTTGGCCCGAGCCGTGCTTCCTACACTGGAAGAGAAAGCGTCAGGGAAGCTTACCGGAGGAACCGCTACGGGCACTGGGTCCTGAAGTGCGCAATGTTGAGCAGAGGCCTGGCAGATACAGCACTAAAGCCACGCGTCCCCAAAGGGCTTGTGCCCACAGCTACACGTCTATGTGCTGCCTTGACGCCTCAGACTGTTGTCCTCTGTACCTCAACTCCAGGTTCCTCCCACCCTTCAAGGCCGACCGTTTTAAATTCTGATTCTGCAATCTGTCCTGAGTTCACCTCACCTGGTTGCAGCACCTAGAAAAGAAAAAAAAAAATTTTTTTTTTGGGCTGGATTGATGGAGGGAAGAAAAGATGACTGAGACTCACAGTAAAGTCCTAGAATAAAATTGAAGGTGGGGGCACGGCTAAAGATGCATCGGCAGCAGGAATAACAACTTAGAACCATTTAGAACATAAACAGCCAACATACAGTGTGAGGCACCATAACTCCTACATCCTCATAACCACAGCTAGTTAGCATACAAACTCCTCTGACGTCAGAGCCCCCAATGGATGAGGCAGACATCATCGAGCAGGGCCAGCATTCAAGAAGACTGCACCCAGCATCCCCGGCCTTTCTTTTATGCTTTCTAAAGCCAGCTCTCATTGGAACCTCATGTTCACTCTGTTGGCCAGGCCAGATGTGACCATCTTGATTGTAAAAGTGAGAGGCTAACATCAAATCCCATCACCCTCAGCCACTTAATACCAGCAAGAAGGAGGCAAAGGCCAGAAGTCCCCCCTGTGGACCGAGTGCTGGCCTCCGGGTGCATCCCTCCTTCTGTTTTGTTTTCTTCCACTACTATTTTCTGCTTCCTGACTGAAGGAGAGAGCCACCTCCCCCATGTCATCTGCAGACATCAGGCTGCGCCAAATCTAGCCATCCCACCCCAGCTCCCAGCTTCCCCTGTGGCTTCCCGAAGCATGAATGAATGCTGCTGTCACAAATGCGCCCTGACAGCTGCTGACAAGGAGAGGCCAGTGATGTTCATTCAGCCCTGCTGGGCAGAGGGGACTGCTGGAGAGCCTGGTGAGCCACTGTACCAAGAGAGCCAGTAGGGCAGCACAGGAGGGTGCATGCCCCTCCAGATGATTTTGAGTTCCAGGGCACAGCTGACCCAGCTCTCTGACCTTGCATTTTCCTTGGCTGCTAAGCCACATGAAGCCCCATTATCAGACTCAGACCTCTTCTAGATACATCATCCTCTCTCTCTCTCTCTCTCTCTCTCTCTCTCTCTCTCTCTCTCTCTCTCTCT
>OU015745.1:29258993-29286398 GCA_907169655.1 Acomys percivali
TCTCTCTCTCTCTCTCTCTCTCTCTCTCTCTCTCTCTCTCTCTCTCTAATTTTTTGCTAACCCCAAACCTGGAATCCCTGTCATACTTATACCATCAATAAGTACCAACAGTCCCACTATCAACCTGCTTGAACCATGCCTGGACCCTATGTCCAAACAGATGTGTTCCTCACACCAATGGGTCTTCCTTGCACCCCACTGGTACCCTAAAAACATTAGTAGTGGATTTCTGACACCCCTACACTTGTCAGAGCCTGCATCAGTTGCAGCCAATCCCACTAGCTGGGCTCACCTTCCTCCCCATCACCCACAGACAGACACTGCCCTACAGTACCTGGCCAGGTATTTCCTCCTGCCTTCCCAGGTACCATTTGCTCTCCAGACAAAAAGCCAGCCAAGCATTTATCAGTCCATCTCTGTCCCAGAAAACTCCCCTCTGTAGTAACCAACACCTGTATTAGATGCTGCAGAGTAACAAGAACGTACTTTGCACCCCCTTTGTCCAACTCACATGACTCTCTCTCATCCAGGATTAGGCACCAGTGAGAAGCTTTGACACTATTTCACAGATCTGGCTCACATTGTCCTAGTGTGAGCATGCTAATGTCACACAGGAAGTTGTGAGCACCTGCTGTTGGTCAAACACTGTCTGGCTCCCTACGTGCACAGACTCAAGAAACCTCTGTGCATCTAAGAGAAGCAGCCTACCATTTTTTTTTTTTCATAGATGAGGAAACTGAGCTCAGAAGGTCTGTTTAGCCTCAGGCCGAGTCAGCCAACTAACACAGCCATGACTTCAATGGGAAAAGCTCAACAGTCCACTATTAATGTCTGTGTAGGGCACAGGAATGAGCAGTAAAGGTGCACGTGACATGGAATTCTATTGGTCTCGACATAGTAGAAAATGTAGTGTTTATAGTAAGTTCTTAATTATGTAAAAAGACAAGCTGAGAAAGAGACTGGCATGTCTGGAAGCAGCTGAGGAGGTAGAGGGAGGAGCCTCATGAGGTTCACCCCACAACCTGGCTCTGAGGTACCACAGGCCAGGGCCAGTTCTTCCAATGCTTGCTTCATTGTGCTTTGTTCCCTTCTTGGAAAGGATGAATTATGTCAAATTAAGATCTGGAAGGTCCTGTCTGACCTCAGGGTCCCTAAATAGTGCCAGGGTGGAACTCAGGATTTTTACCCTGCAGCCACTTGCACTTCACAAGCGCCAGTTGTGGCGTCCTGAGAGCTTCAGTGGCCTCTTTTTTTCAAAGTTTTGCTGTTGCTTTGTTTATGTTTTCCAACCATGGCAATGGAGCTCTCAGGTTGCACATGCGACAGGCAAGTGTTCTGCCCTGAGCTGCATCCAATCCACTAAGGCTGCATCATCTTCAGCATGTGCTCAGTCTTCTGCTTCCTTGTGCGGGCCCACCTCTTCTAGGTCTTGTCATTCCCCAATCAGAAAGTCTATTTACACGTTCCCCATCCCGGAAATGCCAGGGAAGCTTCCAAAAGCTCCTCAAGCAATTGCCGAGGCCAGTCATGGGTAAAAAGTACTATTTACAACTACATCCAAGAGGATAAACAAACACAGAGGAGCCAAGCACTGCCCAACAGCCACACTGTTGGCTTGGAGATCCATTATTAATGTCTGTTTAGGGCACAGGAATGGGTAGTGAGAACATTACTTAGGCTGTCTATGTGACCCTTGCATCTACTGTGCTCCAGATATCTGCATATATTCATTTACTCAACAACCTTGTTATTAAAAATTAAAAACAAAATGTCTGGAAGCAAACCACATTAGATAAGTCAGCCTTAGGTTCCTGAACTATTCAGACAGTTAATAATATTTCCTATCTGGATTACTCTCGTAGCATGGTGTTTGTTAAAACTCATTTGGTGGCTCGCTTAAGAGCTGTGGCTTTCATAGAAGGTAAATTTTACTTTGGAAATAAATCCTGACCTGCAGGTGATGACATGGGACAGAGCCAGAGGAAAGCCCACCGCTTACCTGGGGGTGTACCAGGAAGCAGGCTGGACAGAGGGAGCAGTAACTACACAACTATGCTGAGAGTGGCCTGTGGCTAAAACATAAAACCAAGTGATATGTGGGTGTGTACTGCCCTCAGGTGGCCAACACTAGCATTGTACTATTGGTATGAGCTCAGATACCAAACACTAGGCTGGGTCCAGAATATCTGTGTCCTGGGATTGGGGGCTTCATGCTGCTTGTTATGTAAGAGACGTTGGTTGCATTTAAAATTATTCCTTCTCTATGTTAGCTAACACTGTCTTTATGATGTGTGGCATCCCCTCAGCCCTACAGCTGCCTTGAGATGCAGGGGAAATGACTAGCGTGAATAGTCCCTGTTGCTGGTTACTCTGTGGTCATCAAAGAGAGCTTGCAGGTGGAAGGTGTGATTCTCAGGTGAGGAAACAGAATAGAAGCATCTAAGTTACACAAAAAAAAAACTGGAAACTCTGGGTTTGGCAACAAGGACATGATCTTCATTCTGAAATGGAGGCTGAGGAAAGTGCTCCTTGGGCCCTCTAGGTCCCCAGGTCACCGAGACACATTAGGATAGCTATTGGATGGCCTTTTTATATTGTGAGGCATGGCTGTGTGATGCTGTGTAAAGTCACCCTCCCACACACACTCTTAGCCTCACTTCCATATGGCAAAGGGAATGGCAGTACTCTCACCTTTGAGGGGTTATGCACACACGAATATTTGTCTATGAACAATGCGTGGTGAGCTTACTCCTCTCTGACTATGAGTGTATGAGTCTCTCTGAGAGCCAAGTGTGTTCAGAGAAGCCAGCTCCCTCAGAGGAGCAGAGTGAGAGCAGACCATGGAATATTTAAGTCTGATCCCTGAAGCTGAGTCCTGGCTATGCCTCTTCAGCTTAAGTGACTTTGCACACGATCCCTGGCTCAGTTTCCTCACATAGAAAATAAGGGTAGGGACCATCCTCACCTTGAAGGCTGTGCTCATGGCAGACACAGCAGGTGTGTGAATCGGTACCAGCAGGAGGACAGCTGCTGCAGGTGGGTGCTAGTGTTCTGAGCACCAATGAGTCTTTCACACTGACTCCTCTCAAGATGGTGCCAGACACAGATCTGACCTCCTGTGTTGGTTGGAAGAAGAGAGACAGTAATGGGCATGTCTGTTTGGTCCCGTAGTGACTCAGGGGGCTCAGGGTCCCATTGTCTTATGTGGTTTTGAACCTCCATTGAAGGGAACCTGGCTATAGACCAACTTCTATAAGGTGACCTTCCAGGCTTGAAGGCCAGGCCTCCAATGGTAAGACCTTTCTTCTTTGGCAGATCTGACTGCACAGGCCAAATGTGGTGTGGGGAGGGAAACTGGTACACGAATGGTTACTTTAAGCCTGGACACCACATGCTTTGAGTGTGTATGTGGCTTTCTGAGTTCACACATTACTGAAATACTGGTTTTATCTTTATAGTTCCACTTCAAGCCTGGAGTTTCTAAAGCTCCAAGGACTCCTCCCTCCCTCCTCCCCCCTCGATGGCATGGGTTCAAGTATCCAGGAATAGGAGTAGATTGCAGTGACCCTGCAGGTATTCTGAGGGTCTGTTACCAGGACAGGCCATTTGCTGAAGTCATAGATGAAACCACACTATGCATACATGCACACTCACATGCACATTCATATTCATGCACACACAAGTACAGGTATATGCAAATATACATGTGTGCTTGAACACATGCATACACGAATACCCCATCAAGGCAGGGAGTGCTTGTCTCTGATTACCATGTTCTCAGGCAGGCTTTGGCTGGCTTGTGTCGACCCATCAGCCTTCTGTAGAGATGATGGTGAGTCTGAGAACCTCCACCTGGGTCATTGAGACACTTGAGGACTCTACCTTGGGAGCTGACTGTGAACCAAGTGTGCCTACATGGCCAGCAGGTGTCAGGAACCCCAGTGTATTCTATTTTGTGCTTCTGGGTCCTAGTATCACATGCACAGATATGAGGTTTCTTAGCTCTTGCCTCTCGGGACTCATCACTAACATCCCCAGGTTAGTGCTGTTCATATCTTTGTCTCTTTGCTACGGTAAACTTGAGACTGGTCAGCAGTGCCTTTCTCCCAGGGGAAGCTTCCTGTGAACAGACCACAGGATCAGAGGACAGTCTCTGTTTGCCAGTGGGTCTGCGGCTTCCTATCTGAACAGTAGCATCATCTGGGGAGCAGTAGAAACTGTTAAGTCCTGCCTATCTCTGAGATCCCAGTGAGATGCAATGGTCTGGGATTTGACCTTGGCACTTCAGTATTTAGGACCAACCCTTTCTAATATGCAGCTGAAGGGAAGACAGGAACCACTCTGACGGACAATTACGCCGTACTGCAATAGCTCTAGAAGAAGGGGCTGAGAACAGTTAGAGGAGGGGCTGGGTGTGAGGCCATGACAGGAGGGACCTGTATAAACCCCATCCCCAGGAACAGCTGGTAATGACCTACAGAATCTCCAGCTTTGGGAGTCCTAATGAGGACACAGAGAGGACGGCCCTAACCAAAAGCAACCCAGCAAGGCTGAGGTTTCTGACTTCACTGTTCTGGCGAGGGGCTGCTTGCTGACCATCACCCACACTTTGATGCCTGTTAGAACGACTTTAGGGTAAAACCTCAAGCTTTGATCCTCCGAAAGTCAGGAAAGGAGCAGTTGCCTGGCCAGGTTGGCAAGCGCCCAACTGTCTGGGAACTCTCCAGGGTGCTGAACCTCTCCTGGCTTCTCTCTGTCTCCAGGGGCCCCACCCTGGTCCCAGGCCTGCCTTTCCCAGAGCCAATTTCTGAGCAGCATCCTCTGGGGAGCACACAGGGAGCATCTAGGGATCAGGACAGCTTCGAAGATACATTGCCCTTGAAAACACCTAGAAATCTATTTTCAGTACACTTTGAAGCTACCCTACCCCACATACACTCTTGTTGTAAGTGATTTATTGAACAAATGGCTTCAAACACATGTAGAAATTTTCTCTCATTCTGTAACTGTTTTGACCCCTCAGGCCATGTGCCTGCCCTCATCTTTCTCCTCTCCCTTTCATCCCACTCTTTTCTTTCCTCTTTCCCTTCTCTATTTGTATCTCCCTCTTCCTCTGTTTCTGTCCCTCCTCCCTCCAGGGGATGAAAGTTACCTGTCCTAATTATTTTTGGAAGCAATGATTCTCATTGGCTTCACCTTATTCACATTCTAAATTTGAGCTGGAGTGGTCCTGCTGTCCTCTAGGGTAGAAAAGTCTTTGTCTACAACTCCCACACTGTGGCCACTTCTTTCTCGTGTGTTGAAGAAGAAAGTTTAACTTGAAGCCATTTCCTGTGTCAGTCAGATTCCCACTACTGTTACTATAACAAACACCTGAGGTGATGAGCAATTGTGAATAAGAGAACCAAGACCCTGACGCAGGGAGCTGACACACTCATCCTGGAACTGACAGTGTGATTCCATCAGAGGCAAAGCCCTCCATTAAGAACAGTCATGGTCACTGGAGCATCCCAGGGTAGAGTGCTAAGCCAAATGCTCAACCTGGAGGGAGATCTTGTCTTCCCCTTCCATTCACACATACGCTCAAAGTCCCTGGGCGCTTAGTGTGAATACAAAGGGTGTTGTGTTTCCATGCTACTATTCCTTCCCATCTTCAAGATGACTCCCAGGAAGTATGTGTGCTGCTCTGGGCCCTGGCAACCCTTGTTGAGGGTGTCAGCAGTGGAGGCTCAAGATACAACACAGGGTTTCAGTTCTGTAGCCTGTGAGATCACGTAAAACTAGAAAAGGAGCATCACAGGGGTGGAGACACCAGGGGCCACAGAAATGCTCTTTAGTAGGATTGTGTGGAGGCAGGAGTATTAAATTGTGACATAGCAACTTGTCATCAGAATGATTAATGTGAGGCCCAGAGGATTATACATCTTGGAAGCCCACATGGCAGTTGCTCTCATAGATATGAACTAAGCAGCAGGGAACAGCAGTGACTTAGCTGAGGTTATGCAGAGCTAGAACCAGGCAGGATTATGCCAGCATGTCTTGAAGTCTCTCTTCCCCTTGCCTCTTCAGAATCCCTATGGGATGGAGTGTCCCCAGGAACCTGTGTGTAAGACACTTGGTCACAGAATGACATTCCTGGGAGGGAGCAGAGCTATTGGGAAGTAGGGCCTGATGGGAGGTCAAAGGGGACTGTGGAACCTTGGACCTTCATCTTCTTCTTTTTTATTTTCCATCATGGTGGGCCTGGTTTTGCTCTTTTATGAGTCATGGTTTACCACAGGGTCAGTCACAGGCCTAAGTGACCATGTAGATGCTCCAGATGGTGACTGCACATAACCTTATATTCCTCTATGAGTCAACATAGTTGTAGAATGTGTTATAGTTCCTGAAAGTGACCAACATAAGGGCCTTCACAGGGATGGTCCACATGTTGTTCAGAAAATACATTTGAGTTTGGGGGATGCAGTTTGATGCTCTCAAGGAGAAAAGGGAAGGTTGAGAGGAGCTGGGACAGAGAGTCTGGTGAGCGACAATTTCATCCCATTGCTGTAGTTTGGATTTGATTTTCCATCATGCCTGGATCTCAGCTGATCGCACACACTTGTGACTTCTGATAAAGTTGCAGGATTGACGATGGATAGATGGGTGGATAGATGATGGATAGATGGATTGATGAATATATGGGACAATGAATGGATAGATAGATAGATAAGGGATGAATGGGTGGATGGATGAATTGATGGAAAGATGGATGAAAAGACAGATGAAGGATGGAGGGAGGGAGAGGGGGATAGGTGGACAAAACAGCAGGTGGATAGATAGTTGACGATGGATGATAGATGGCTCTACACCCAGGAGACACGCACCCAGACTGCAGTTCTCTCTTTGTCCCAGATTTATTGGTGTACACTTGACAACTAAAGTATTTGTATTTAGGTGAACAACATGATGGCATAATACATGAAGGCTGTGAAAAGGTCACCATAGTTGAGCTGTCAGCACAGCCGTCTATCACCCTGTGAGGCTCCTGTATGCATGGGGAGAAATCTCAGATCTACCTTTTTACAGGGGAACAAGGATCTGACACATTGTCATTGGGCACACTGTTACTCACTAGCTAAGGGGCTGCTGCTTAAAGGAGCATGAAAGGCCAGATACCCAGCCCAAGTTCAGCTCTCACCCCGGGAGATGTGGGGCTGGGAATGGTCTTAGCATTGGCGAATCTAGGTTTAAGCAAAGCAGTTGCTCTCAAGTTGAATCCAGAAAAATGTGCCTGGAAGAGAGGGTGTCTATACTCAGACTTTGATTATTTGAGACAGGGTCTCACTATGTAGCCCAAGCTAGCTTTGAACTCCTACATGAGTATCCCCAGGGCTGGAATTACAGGGATGCACCACCATGCCAAACTTAGGCTTTGTCTACACAGTCAGTCCAGTCTTGTAGGCTAATTATACTGGGTAGTTACTGCAGAATCATCCATTTCATTGCCATTCCTCAGTTCACAGCAACATAAACTGATCCTGACAAGGGAAGTGGCTTGATCACATGGATGACACCATGACTGAGTCTAGAAGTAAGAATAGGTGTGAGTGGGAGCCTCGGGAGAGGGAGCCCTGGTGT
Organism: Acomys percivali; assembly: GCA_907169655.1. Taxonomy (NCBI): domain Eukaryota; kingdom Metazoa; phylum Chordata; class Mammalia; order Rodentia; family Muridae; genus Acomys; species Acomys percivali. The sequence continues at coordinate 29,266,614 of OU015745.1, forward strand.
GGAATGGTGTGAACGAAGGTGCAGAGGTCCAGGCTCTTCTGATAGTTCTGGGAGCCCAGGACTGGGCTGAGGCATGGAAGATGGCAAGACTGGAGTGGTGAGGGGCTTTATGTGCTGGGTAGAGAAATTCAGACATGATCCTGTGAGCTGTGGGAAGCTGGTGAGGAATTTGGAGCACCTGACCTGAGCAATAAAGGAAGAGGATGAGGAAAATGCTAACATAGAAGTTTAAAGTGAGGACTCTGGAGCCACACTAAGTTTCCAAATCCGGCTGCAGACACTCACTGCTGTGTGATCTTAGAAAAGATGCATTGCCTCTCGGGGCCTTGTTCCCATCTATGGACTCATATCTTCTCCCAAAGGCTATCACAATGATAGATGCTCCGTGATCATTGAAAACCTCACCCAGTGCATGCCAAATGCCATGTGTGGACACTGCAGCTGTCGTGCTGGACCTTGATGATTGACTATTGCCACATTAATCACGGCTGTATTCTGACTTTAACCTTTAATTCAAAAAGTTTTCTTTTTGCCGGGTGTGATGGCACATGCTTTTAATCCCAGCACTTGGGAGGCAGAGGCAGGCAAACCGCTGTGAGTTCAAGCCCAGCCTGGTCTACAAAGCAAGTCTAGGACAGCCAGGGGTACACAGGGAAACCCTGTCTCAAAAAACCACAAAACAAACAAACAAGAAACAAAAATGTTCTCTTTTGGGTGTCTGTGTTGTCCACAGTGATGGGTTTCTTCCTTTGGTTTTGATTTTTGGTTTTTCTGTGTAGCCTTGGCTGTCTTGGACTCACTTTGTAGACCAGGCTGGCCTCAAACTCACAGAGATCTGCCTGCCTCTGCCTCCTGAAGTGCTGGGATTAAAGGCGTGTGCCACTGCACTTGGCTATGATGGGATTCATGAAGGCACCTCTGTCATGTGCACCATGTTCCTCCATTCCTCTCCCCTCCTCCCATCAGACTCCTTTCTTCACCAGGGACTCCTTCTGCTTTCATGGAATGTGTATATTGTGGACACAAACAGGAGCACGCATGCACAGACAAATGCATATACTCACACAAATATTATGCAAGGATATGCAGACACACATACACACATTCACACACAAATGTGCACACAAACACACACACACAGGGATGCAGATGCATAGACACAATACATTCACACATATACACAATTACATACATATACACATGGGCACATGGGCACATATATACACACATTCACACACACAAATGCACACATACATACATATGGACATATATACACAAATACATGCATGTGCTTACACACACACATTTACACAGATACCCATGCACTCATGCACATATGTATGCATACACTCATACATTTACACATACACAGACATATACATACACATACACACATAAATGCGCATACATACATTCACATACACACTGCTACACATACTTATACATACATTCATAATTGTACACACATACATAGATACACAAATGCACACATGCACGCATATATAAACAGGTACACAGACACACACATACACATATGTGCACATATATTTATTTATACATTATACACACATACATATATGAGCATGCATGTGCACACATATTTCCATACACATATACCCATGCACTCACACATATACTCATAAGAATATACATACATGTTTTTAGCTAAATATTTTTAATATAGTTTATTAATTTATTCATGTTACATCTAAAAAGCATGGAACGCTTCACGAATTTGCGTGTCATCCTTGTGCAGGGGCCATGCTAATCTTCTCTGTATCATTCCAATTTTAGTATATGTGCTGCCAAAGTGAGCACTACATTCATGTTTTTATCTATATGCATACTCTAAGATCTACAAATGAGAGAAAATGTGCTATCTGTCCATCTGGCTTATTATACTCAATGGCATAATTTCCACTCCATTCATTTTCCTGAAAAATGGCAGAAATCACTCTTTGTTGCTGAACTGACTGTGTTGTGTGCATGTACCACATTTTATCTGTTCCTGTGTTGATGAACACCAGGCTGATGCCGTGACCTGGTTGTTTCTACTGGGGCTGAAGTAAATAGGGGCATGCAAGTGTCTCCGTGGGGTGTGGACTTAGAGTCTTCCCAGGGTGTCCAGGACAGGTATCATAGTTTCATTTTCATTTGGGGGAGGAGCCACCCTCTGAAATTCCATGTCGTCTGCACCAGTTTACACCCCCCCAGCAGAGAACAAGGTCCTTCTCCCACATTCTCTTGGTGACAGCTACTCTCACTGGGAGAGATGAAATCCCACTGTGGTTTTAATTTGCACTCCATTGATAGCTACAGACCTTAAATACTTTTTGTACATTTCTTGGCCCTTTGTTCTTCATCTTTGAGCACTATCTGCTTGTTTCATTAATTCTTTTGTTGGACTGACTTATTCGTGGTATTTGGTCTTTTGAGTTCTTTATGTATTCTACATACTAATCCCTATGGGTACACAGCTAGCAGAGTCTTCCTCCATTTTGCAGGCTCTGTCATCTCTTGGTGGTTTACTGTGCTGTTTTCCTTTGTTGTTTGGTCTCATGCAATCCTACCATCATTATTGCTTTTATTTCCTGGACTCTTGGCATCTTCAGAAGGTCCTTGGCTCTGCATTCATCTTGCAGTGTCTTTACCATGCTTCCTGGTAGCAGTTTTAGAGCTTAGGTCTCACATTCAGGCCTTTGATCATTTGAATTGAATTGTGTACAAAGTGAGAGATAGGGATCTAGTTTTGTTCTTCTGCCCATGGACACCCACTTTTCCCAGCACTGTTGGCTGAAGAGGCTGTCTTTCCTTCAGTGAATGATTTAGGCAGCGCTGTCTAAAATCATGTCTGTGCCTCACTCCTCAACTTTCCTAGATTCTCCTAAGAGCAGCTCTTTGCAGGGTGTGGCTGCAAGTGGGAATCTCAGATAGGAGCCAACGGGGTGTTTTAGGACAATAGAGGAAGCCATGGCACCCTTGTTTGTATGAAGTTGTATTTGTGCAGGACTGCAACCCCTCATTTACATACTGTCTGTCACCCCACAGCAATAGGAAAGAGTAGTTGGGGCAGAGACCGTTCACTCTTCAAGCATGGGCAGAAAACACTCATCTAGGCCCAATGACAAGGATGCTCTCCTCTTGGCAGGGAGCACAACTCTTGCCATCAGAGAAAGGGACTACCCACCCTCTGAAGATCCAAGACCTGACTTTACCCTGGATTTTCCCAGAGGATGCCTCTAGAACACAGGAGTGAGCCCCACAGCTCCTCCCACTCCAAGCTCTTCTGACTAGTTGCTAGGGCCTTTATGGGTCTTCTGAAAAATAATTCTTGAATCTTCAATTCTGGAAAGGAAACATTAATGAGAGCAACCAGTGACCTTTCCAATGGCTTTCAATGTCTCTCCTCTTTGTTTTTAGCTTCTGTTCCCCCTAGGACAGTGAGCGCCTAATTATTTCTTAACTAATCGTGTCTCCAGGGTTCTGAGGAAATCTAGACGCTTGTCCTCCATTACGACTTCCAAATTAGTTTCTCTTTAGTTGGATGTGCTTTCTTTGTCTTTCTGTCTTAGTTTGGCCAAAAATAGTCTCTCAAACGGAGAGCTAAATTCTCTGAGATTTTGTTCACTTCAATTAACTTTTCTTGGGTGTCTGACTGTGTTAATGAGGTCTTTGCTCCTCAGGATCAGGGTCCTAGATTGCTGGGCTGATGTTTTTTTAATGCCAAGTCACAGCCTCACCTTTTGTCCCCTATTAGTAGGGGGAAGGGACAGGTATAGAAGGTGACAGAATCTGGTGAACCCAGACCCTGTAACTTATAAACCAAAGCCTTGAACATATTCAGCTTCTGTGAAAGCTGGTATGGTGTGTGTGTGTGTGTGTGTGTGTGTGTGTGTGTGTGTGTGTGTGTGTGTAAATATGTGTATGCTAGTCCGAATGTGTGTACATATGCAGATGACAGATGTCAATCTTGGGTTATTCCCCAGGAATGCTGTCTACCTCATTTTTTGGAGGCAGGGTCTCTCAATAGCCTAGAACTTGTTGTGGGCTACGCTGGCTGCACAGCCGGGCCGTGGGATTGCCTAACTCCCTCCCCTTCCCTATGCCTGGCTTTAACATGGGTGCCAAGGATTGCGCTCAGGGCTTACTGACTTAGCCATCCCCATAGCCAAGCACTGCCAGCTATAGTCAGAGCTGGGTTTGATTGTCACATCCGGTGATGGAGCGCTTAGCCTTGCTTGCCTTAGACCATTGTTCAGAGGCTGTTGGCTGGTCCGAGTATGTGCCCATGCCTCAGGGTATTCTGCGTCCTGCTGGAGTCTTGAAAGATACTAGCCTATTTCACAGATGGGAAAGCTGAAGCCCAGAGAGATTTAGCCACAGACCTGAGGTCACACAGCTGAGCAGGGGCAGAGTCGCCACAAACACCAAGTCTCACTTTTCAAAAGAAAGTTCTTCGTGGACCCCAACCCCTCAGTCAGTGGCTTTGTAACAGTCTTACAGTCCAGATGTCAGGCTTGGTCCAGGCTGAGCCAGGAGTCTGGTTACATGGGACTCACTGGACTTGAGGTCAGGATCTGGGCATATTCATCTGGCCTCCTCCAGGGATTGAGGGGACACAGTGGACTCCACACAGGGAATCCAGGGTCTGAGCTCCCTCCAAATCTTGGCTATGTCACTTTCTAGCTGGTTGGTGCAGGTTGAGTCTCTGTCACCTCATGCTTCAAGTCAGGGAAACAGTATCCAGCTACAGGCAAGTACTGCATAAGTACCAGCTCCTTCCTCTCCCCTTCCCTTCCCTCTCCCTCCTTTCCCTCTTCCCCCTTCTTCCTCCCTCCCTGTCCCTTCCCCCCTCCCTGTGCTCTTCTTTCCACTCACCCCTCCTGCCTCTTGGCTTGGCCCACCTGCCTTCAATCTTCCCAAGCAAGCATTGGTGCCTGAAGCACTTTTAGATCCACTGACAAGATCCTCTCATCCTTTCTAGGAGAGGGAGCTTTAGAAATCTGGGAGTCACAGCGAGGATGGGTGCACTGGGTTCTCACTCACCATGACAGGGACTGAGATACTGACTTTGGCCCGTAGTTGTGGGGGTCCCAGCCTGTGCCAGGCACTTCTGTGACTCTCAGCCCTCATTTGAGGACTCTAGATGGCTATGATGGGAGTGTATAGGAAGTTAAATAGTTCATGCCATGATTAGGAAGTAAAAGGGGCAGAGGAGTCAGGGTCCCCCAGTCCCCTTCCCATGTATGTACTCAATGGTCTGTTTTCCTGCTAGCCCCCACTTGTTAAGGGTCCCACCTCCTTCCAGTAGGCCTGTACTAGGAACCAGGCCTTTAACGCACAGGCCTCTGGGGAAACTGCAGATCCAATAAGAAGAGGATGCTGTGAGGGAGCGAGAGGATAGCAGAGGTTTAAAGATGAGAGAGTCAAGGGGACTGGAGGTGTTTCAGTGTGTGTGTGTGTGTGTGTGTGTGTGTGTGTGTGTGTGTGTGTTGGGCACACACCATTAATCCCAGCACTCCAGGAGGCAGAGTCAGGCAAATTCTGTAAGTTTGAGGCCAGCCTTGTCTACAAAGTGAGTCCAGGACATCCAAGACTACACAGAGAAACCCTGTCTCAAGAAAAGAAAGAAAGAAAAGAAAAGAAAAGAAAAGAAAAGAAAAGAAAAGAAAAGAAAAGAAAAGAGAGAAGGGGGGTTCTTGTCTAAGAGTTCTTGCTGCTCTTGCAGAGGACATGGGTCCAATCTCAGAACACATGTTCAGTGACTCACAATCAACTGTGATTCTGGATCCAGGAGATCTGACATGTTCTTCTGTCTCTGCAAGCACCTGAACACACATGGCATACACTGACATAAACATGGTGCACAGTGGCACACACACACACACACACACACACACACACACACACACACACACACCATTAAAAAAAACTTTGAAGGTAAGCGTCACAGACTCCCTGTGAACTGGCCATGGTGGAGATGAGAGCTCACCCCTGTTTTTAAATACGAAGTCTCTTCTAAAGTGTATCTACAGGGAGCAAGCATGGGGCTTGTCTCCTTTCTTAGGACTCATTCAGAGGCCTTCTGCTGGTCGACAGGGTGTATTTACTATGGAGCAGCTTGGGAACTGGGCCCAGGACTCCTGTCTGCCTGGGACCTAAATGCAAATCTCAGCTCTGATTGGTCCAGCTCTGCCCCGGGACCACGGACGACACCTCTCCATGTCTCAAAGATGCCACGGGCATGGGCTGTGTGAAATTTTTGTCTTAATCATAGTCACAAGGCTTAGTGATGGTAATGAATACACTTTAAGACATGAGTTATGAAGCCATCCTAGAATATATGTGTGCAAAACTAAAATGTGTATGATGTCATTAGGTGGAGACGCAATGTCATGGAGGTGCTGACACATATGTGGTCATCATTCAAGACACGACCATGTTTATCATATTTTATGATTAGCTATGACTATAGAATAACATGCATAATATATGAATGTATACATATAATCCGCACAAGTGGGAAACTAAAACAGGATTGTTAGTTTAAGGCCAGCCCAGGCTATTTTCTTGTCTCAACAACAAAAACAAAACAATAAAGGAAAGAGACTTTAACAAAATCTATGCTATATATACAACATTCTGGAACATACAGTAACCATAAGAACAACCACTTTAAAGCATAGTCAGCCATAGCCCACCTAATGCAAATGTCACCTGCCTCCAGGGGTAGCGGGACCAGGTTGAATGTCTTCTCCCTTAGTACAGCTCTGGGTTGTTGGAGTGGTGAACTGGGGTGAGGACATGCTTTGGGCAGGGGAGTGGCTGGCACCCCTAAGTCATCACAGAGTCTTCATCAGTGCATGGCCCCACTCCCAGGCCATGCACAGGGTGGCAGCCACACTGCAGGCTGCTGTGGTGATCCAGGACAGCGCTGGGTGGCAGGCTTGTCCTGGTTTTAAGGACACCGAGTCCCTGCAGTGTGGAGGAGACACTGCTGGCCCAGTGCCTGTACCCTCCCACAGGAGGCACTGTCCTAGAGTGACCCCAGTCAGCCTGGAATGCAGATCTGCCACCTACCCTTTCTCCCAACCCTTGGGGCCCACTAGGGTGCCCACTGCTTTTCAGAATGTTCTGCAGGGTAGGCAGATGCATTTTGCCCCCTGGGGTCCTACCGCAGCTACTCCTGCCCTGACCAGACACTAGCTACGCAGTAGGCCCACACTCTAGCCCAGCACATCTCTAGTCACTTCTTGCATCAGCCCTGATCAGCCTGCCCCAGCGGCAGGACCAAGGCAGCCACCAGCCCCATAAATCCTGGTGGTGGTGGGGGTCACTGAAGACTGCCCTTCGTGGCCAACTCTATCCACAGTCTCTTAGCCCCTCATCCCGTTAACTCTGGAAACTAAACATTTTCTCCTACCTCTTCCTCAGGGTTAGCCTAGGATCTAGGATCATTGCCCAGACCCGTTATCTCCCTCTAGGGATACTGAGGTCTCTTTCAATAGACATCCTATACTGCCTGACCCCCAAGTCCAAACTGCCTAGCATACTCCATCACCATAAATCATTTCTTCCCAGCATCCTGCTCTCTGCAGAGACCTGTGTCTGAGCTGTCAGCAGATAACCTTCCCCCATAGGCCTGGACTCACACAGACCTCTGGCCCAGACCCTACCACTCTGTGGCCTTGAACAAGGTACTCTCCTCCCAGGTGAGTCATCTCATTAGAAAACTGGCTAATAGCCCCTGTGCTACAGGGGGCAGGAGGATAGGCACCAAAGTTCCCAGCTAGTTAACCCTGTCTCTGCCATAAAGGGGAACATTCATTCATTCATTCATTCATTCAGTCAGTCAGTCAGTCATTGCATATTGAGCATGTTCTATGAGCCTAGCCCTGGAGACATAATGGTTGGCAAAGTGCAAGGCTGGACCAGCCTTCCTGAGAGAGGCCATTTGAGATCATTCACGTGTACAGCCAGCACGTCAGAACAAACACCTGCTGATCCACAGTTTTAAAGGTCAATGGTGGCTCTATCTGGCCACCAGAGATGCCACATCTTGATTTCAGCAGGAAACAGGCCTCTGTGGTGGTGGTGGGGGAGGGGGTGGTGCAGGCATCTGGAATGGAGCCTTCACATTGTGGAGAGGAAAAGCCAGAAGCTGAGACCATCCCCAAGAAGTTCATATATGGAGCTCTTTCCCAGGCTTTGACCTCAGGCCCCATGTGCTGCACCCAAGCTGGGCAGCACACATGTCACCCTGGATCTGCAGAGAGAGCGGGAATGATGTCATGATGACCAGAGTGGAAGTTACCAGTGCTGGGCTCCCTCTGTTGCGGTGCTCGGATTCCTGGAGTAACTCAGTTTATCCAGGGAACCTGGTTCAAGGGGATGGCAGGATTCAGGGGCACCACCGCATCTGCCTGGTTGGAGCAAAGTTTCAAATTGTTCACACTGCTCCTGCTTGGGGGAAACTGTGTCAGAGCCCTTCCGGACCTGTCAGTATTAGCCGCCCACAACTTTTCAGAGTTTGGAACTGAGCGGTTCAGAGGGAAAAAATGTCCTAGTTTTGTAATTGGCTCCCATGGCACTGCTCAACGGTTATTAAAATACGGACACAAACCTCCCAGAGAAATCTCTCTGGGCCTCTATTTATCATGTACATCGTAAGACAAGCAGAAGCCATTCCATGGAGTGTCAGCCACTGGATGCTTCAAGGTCAGATAAGTAACTTTATCAGGAAGAGTTGAATTTGCAAAGCCAATGTGAATGAGGCCTCAAGAGCCTCCCCCTCGATAGAGCCCACTGCCTAGCGCTGGCTTCAGCATATGCTGTTCTCAATCGCATCCCTTCTGAGGAGACTGTCTCTCCCATCCCCAAAGCCTGCCAAGAGGTGGCAGAAGGTCAGCAAACTCCTGGGACAACACACTAAGTTCTCTTCATGCCTCTGCTGTGTGTTTTTTCTAGGTCAGTAGTTCTTGTGGCTGTGAGGCTAACAGCAGTAGCCTGCCCTAGGAACATTCTAGAAATCCCCATTCTCGGCCTCCTTCCCCAGAGGCACTGGGCATGCAACCCAGTCCTATATGTTTTCGCATGCACCCCATCCATGGTCAAGTATAATGTATGTGAAAGCCATGCTCCGCAGAAGGCAGCAGTAGAGAGTAAGTGTGCCACTCTGACAGGGCTTCTGTCATGAAAGGGCTCCCTTTAGGAGCCGTGGAGCTCTAGGTGACAATTGTTGCATATCTCAGGACCACAGACACAGCAAGTGTGACAGCTCCTAGGAGGGTGAGGAGAGATGGGAAAGAGACAGAATAAGGTGAGTGGTCAGGGCCAGAGGGTGAGATAATTCACTCAGCAAACATTTGCCAAGCTCCTATTATGTGACCTGAATGTTTGGCTCTAGATACACACCTTGGTAGGTCACATATTCATGGTGTTTGGAGGTGAGGCCTCTGAGAGACGAATAGGTCCTGAGGGCTCAGCCCCCATGGAGTAATAATAGGATTGTGGGTCACACAGGGATGACTTTGTTATGAGAGTAAGTCCTGTCGGGTATGTTTGCTGTCTCACCATGCAGTGCTCTGTCACCTCTGGATCTTACAGAAGGCCCTTGTCACTTGCAGCTCCTTTTCTTAGGCACCTTAGCCTCAAAAACTACCAAGAAATAGGGGGTTGTTTTGCTTTGATTTTTACCAGATGACCCACTCTCAGGTCAGTCTCTGCTCTAGTCTATTTTTAAATTAGATTAAATGTATATTTATGTATATATGTCTATGTTTGCACAAGTGCGTGTAAGTGCCCTCTAAGACCAAAAGATGATATAAGAGCCTCCAGTTGTGAGCTAAGTCGATGCTGAGAAACTTAGGTCCTCCACAAGAACAACAAGTACTCTTAACCACTGATCCATCTCTCCAGCCCAGATTCTGTTCTGGACACTGGGAACAGTGAAGATGGTCAGAGAAGGAGCCAGCTCAGAGAAAATGGCAAGGACAGCATCCAAGACTGGAGAAGCCAGTGATCAGCTGGTGTGGGGGACTTGGAATGGGAGAGCCAGTGGACTCTGTTAATCCAGGCCAGATGGGGTCCGCCCGCTCCTGCCAAGATAATGCCCACCACTGACTCCAGGCACAGTTCAGTGTCCCTTGGTGTAACAAGAGGATCCTAGCTGTACATCAAAGCCAAAATAAGTGTAGAATGGCAGCTGGAGATGATTATTGGCTTGGGTATTGGGAAAGGAGGCGATATGTGTCAGCTGAGCATGAACTAAGGACAGGGCCCCTGGGGGACAAGAGTAATGGGATGATCCTCATCCTTGGGACACAACCAGGTCTACATTTAACAACTTCGTGGCTTAGGGAAACCCTGGCTCCCAAACACAGCTGCCTCCTCTGAAGGCAAGTGGGATGGTGGCTCTGGTATGAACACCCATCCCCAAACCCATTTGAAAAATCAGTTGCCATAGGGGCAGGATCATGATTTAGGGCAGGGTCATTAAGAAGTGATGGCTTCTGAGGGCCATCTGTGAATAGATTGACGGTGTGACTGCAGGTGTGACTACAGGTGTGACTTGATAGCCTCACTGCTTCACACCCTCACTTGTCTTTCTGCTTTCTCCCATGAGATGATCCAGCACAGAACTCTCACTAGATGCCTGCACCATGCTTGTGGGCTCCTCAGCCTCTGAAAACCATGAACCAGACAGACCTTTACTGTTTATACATTACCCAGTCTACAGTGTTCTGTTACAAAAGTAGACTGTGCCAATGTCCACTGTAGGAAACGTTTATGGGATCTGGAACAAGACAGGTTATAGGGTCCAGAGTTGACCTCTGGTAGAAGTGTAGATGAACAGTGGGGGGCCTATGGATCACTAGGAGCCATAGATGGAGTGACTGGCCACATTCTTTCAGTTCTTACTTCACCAAGCCTTGGCTTTCTCCCCTGTACAATGGGTGGGAGAGCCATCCATGTCTGGGAACAGATGCAAGGGTCAGGTGGGGTTCTTGTGCATGTGTACATGTAATATTGACGTCTGACATCTTTCCCAATTACTTTCCACCTTTGCTTTTGAGACAGGTTCAGCCACTAAGCCAGGAGTTTGCTGACAGGCTAGAATTGCTGGTCAGCGAGCCCTAGGGATCCTTCTCTTGCTGTTTCCCCGGGTCAGGAGTTACACCTATGTGCCACCACAGTTGGCTTTTTATGTGGAGCCTAGGATTCAAACTTGGGGTCCCCGTGCTTTCACATGGAGCACTTCACTAACTGAGCTGTCTCTTCAGCCCCTGGAATGTGTGGCTCTTAGCACAGTATCTGGAAGAAGCTGAGCCATCACTAAATGGTTGCTGCTGTTACAGTTGTCACTATCCTTGTTGACACTTGTGGGCAGAGAGTGATGTCTCAGGACTGCCTGAAGAATGCCCTGAGTGGTGATGCCTAGGTCATCTGCTGCAGGGCCCTCTGATGTGACCTGTACACAGGAGAGAAGCAGGAGGGGACAAGGCATCAGCCATAACCCAAGAGTAGCAAAGCAGGGGCAGAAGGGGGATGAGTTATAGTCACCTCTTCCCAGAAGCCTTCCTGGGTTTTTATGAAGTCTCCTTGCACTGACTTTAGGGGCCACAAGTCCTGACTGTGTTCTGATAGCCTGTCCCTCTGTCAGAGTGAATGCCCCTGGATGCTGACACCTGGGAATGCTTTACACTTTTGGGGTCAAACTCAGGGTGTGCAACAGGTACTTAAATGAAGAAATGCCTGATTAAAAAAAGAAGGAATGCCTAAATGAATGAGAGTCAATTCGTTGATTCATTAGTTGGTCCAAGAAGAAATAAGCTGGATTTGGAGGCAAGGTACCCTAGAGCCTGGAAGCCTCTTGACAGCACCCAAACTGCATCTTCCATTTGGACACAAGGTGGCGCCACCACCATAAAGCTCTGCATGCAGTGATTGAAGAAAAGGCAATGTGGTTCTTCAGGCATACAGGCCTGTTCCCCTTGGCTCTAAGTTATCCTTAGAGCTTGAAGGAGAAGACAGTAGCTCACAGCAGCAGTGCTGAGCTCAGGAACACACCCAGGCCCATTCCTGAGATGCCTGTGCTTCGAGCAGCAAAGTTCTCTCTGTGTAGTGAGAGCAGCCCTCAGGGTCCCGGCAGCCACTGCTGGAAAGGGAAAGTGAAGCTTTGCAGCCCTCCTCCCTTCTCCTGCTACAGCACGTGATAGCTGGGAAAGCTTAGCCAAACAAGACCCACCTTCCCCCCATTTTGGGGCCATTTTCCCTTTTTTATTTTTAAAGCACTCCGAACTTGCAGAGGGCTGCAGCTGCTGAACCACTTGAGAACTTAATATGATGCCCCATTGCTCCTTCCTATCTCGAGTGTGTGTGTGTGTGTGTTATTTGTGTGTATGTTTCTGTGTGTGAGCACCACATGTGTGGGTTCCTACATAAGCCAAAGAGAGCATCAGATTCTTTAGAGATAGGGTTAGGGCACTTGTGAACTACCAGACACAGGTGCTAGGAACTGAACCAGGGTCCTCTTCAGGAAGAGCAAGTGCTCCTAACCTCCAGGGCATCATTTCCAGCCCTCATATATATTTATTACAAAAGCAGGAAGCTCAGTGCATAGTGTAATCTCCCGTGCTGGGGTGTAATTATGTAGTCCCCAGATCCTGTCGCCGTTTCAGCAGCTTCTCCAGTGATGACCTCAGGGCCAGGCACCCTGTCCTGGTCCACACAGGACACTTAGCTCTTTTGTCTCACAGGGATGTGCAGTTTGGTGCAGCCAAATGTTTCCAGGACAGAGGCAAATCCCCAGGCCCAAATATACTTTCCTTGAACCAGCCAATTTGTACAAGGCTTCGTTCTCTATTGCATTCATTCATCCGTTCATTCATTCATTCATTCATTCACTCACTCAAGGGTCCTTCACTCTGGAACACCTCCACTCTCAAGAGAGCTGCTCTTCTTAAGACTACAGGTCACATATTGTATAGAATGTTCCTGTTTCTGCCTTAGAAGATTTGACTTGCATGTTTTTTCAAAAGAATGTCACAAATACGAGATGATTATGAGTTCAAGGCCAGCCTGGAGACCATACTCTTAGACACAGAACATTACTTTTTGTTCAGTTACTGGAAATGTGGGCCTGATCTGATCCCTGAGGAAGCAATGGCTGCTGCTATTCAATGGTGTGTGTGTGTGTGTGTGTGTGTGTGTGTGTGTGTGTGTGTGTGTGAAGTCCTTCCTCTATGGCTGGTATGGCTATCAACCATTACAGGCTCTGCGGCTGAGGAACTCTGCCATCTACCCCTTTCCAGGGGTCCCTCCCTAAGCCCTGGGAAGTTGCCTCACATGCTGTGCTAACCAGCAACTGTCTGGTCCTCTGGTTTTCTGCCTTTAGGCACTAGCATCTTCGAGCCCTGAGGAGTCTCCCTTTTGCTTCCTCAGCTCAGGAGACAGATCTACCAATCTTCATTTTCTGTGGCCAGGAAAGTTCCACCAGAAAGGAAGCCTGGTCTCAAGGGCTCCCTTGTTCCCTCAGGATCATTATGCCATGGTCCTACTCCCTCAGAGACAAGCACCAGTATTTCATGTAATTTAATGTAGTTTAATCTTCTCTTCTTGGTTGGTGGTGGTAGTGCTAGTGGTGGTGCTGGTGTTGGTGCTGTGGTGTTGTTGTTGCTGTTGATGGTTATGGGCACTGGCTATGGTGGTGCTGTTGGTGGTGGCAGGGGTGACAGTGGTGCTGGCGGTGTTGGGGTGGAGGTTGGTAGTATTGTTGGTGGTGGTGTTGGTGGTATCTTATGTAAGGAAATTTTTCTTTAGGCCATGGTTTCAGAGTATGTCCTTCTAAATCCATTTTTCTGGGCTTTGGTGAAACAGAGAATCATGGTATTCAGGAAGCAGTGGGCAGGTATATCATTCAAAGTGACACCCTAGGGATTGATCCCCTTCCCCAGTGAGGCATACCTCTGATATTTCTACCAACCTGCAACATAGTGCCACCAGCTCTATCAACCTTGTCTTGGCCTTACCATCATGCCACCAACTCATTAAAGTCCCCAAAAACAAAGGCTCTACAGGTTGTATCTCTTCTTGTTAGGGATTCCCATACTCCCAACACAGAGACTGTCTCAGAGCAGCTCTTAATGTTTGATGAATGGATGGGTGGGTAGGTGGATGGATGGATGCATGGGTGGGTGGGTGACTAGATAAATGGATAAGTGATTGTATAGATGGATGGATGGGTAGATGAACAGATAAATGTTGTATGTATGTATGTGTGGACGGATGGATGGATGGATAGATGGATGGGTGGGTGGATGAATACGTGAGTGGGTGGGTAGATGAATGGATAAGTGTTGTATGGATGTATGTATGTTGTATGGATGGATGGATGGATGGATGCATAGGTGATTGTATTGCATGGAGTACAGACTTCAAACCTATGGCTGAGTTTCTTTTTAAATTTTGTATTTTCATTTGTCGGGGGGGAGGTATCTGATGTCTCAAGGTGCCCAAGTGGAGGTCAGTGGACAACTTTCAGGAATCTGTTCTCTCCTCCACAGTGGGATCTAACTCAGGCTGTCAAGCTTGCACGGCAAGAACTTCTACCCACTGAGCTACCCCCCTGACCCAACGGCTGAGTTTCTTCACACAAGATCGAAAGTGGTTTCTCTTCTCCACTCAAAATGAAAGCAGTGAGAAGGGCTTCTCTTTTTCTCTGGAAGGATTTCTGTGCAGTTTATCGTCTGCTTCGCTTTCCTGAGCTCTCTCAAGTCAGTGTGGTCAATAAAGCAACTCCCAAAATGTTTCTGAAATAGAATGAGCAGTATCTGATCTTGTGCGTAGGAGAAATCTGCCTTAAGGGGGCTTCTGGGGGGTGTCTGGGTTATCTCCAGCCTCCCAAAGTGAAGCAACTACATTGCAACCTTTAGTCTCTATTAAACTTGCTAAATTGGAACTAAGCACTTGTTTTTTTATGCGTGTTTGTGGGAGGATGTGTGTGTGTGTGTGTGTGTGTGTGTGTGTGTGTGTGTGTGTGTGTGCAGGTGTGCTCACCCACACATGCATCTGCAGAAGCCAAGCATCTTAACTGGGTGTCTTTCACCATCACTCTCCAACTTTTTGGTTTGGTTTGGTTTGGTTTGCATTTACATTTTTATTGAAATACAAAATGATGCAAACAGTGAAGTGCCCGATTGGTGCCAAGGAAGTCATGGTAAATGTGAATACTGGATTCACAGTAAGAGCACCCCCAGCTAGACACTGACAGGGCAGGGCCAGGAAAAAGACAAGAGAGGTGCCAAAGGCTCCTCAGTAAATGGAATGGGGATAGAGTTTCTTATTGGTTGACCTAAAGCCCATGGATTCACTTCAGAAGCTGGCCAGCAAGCCTGGGGAATCTGCCTGTCCCCACATCCTCCAGGGCTGTGGTGTGGGGCCACACTTAGCTTTACATGAGCTCTGGAGATCTGAACTCTGATGTTTATGCTTGTCTGACAAGCACATTATCTCTAAGCCATCTTTCCACCCCTAAGAGTTACTGGACTTTTAAATTTTATTTTATTTTTATGTGCATGGATATTTTGCTCACATGTATATCTTTGTACCATGTGTGTGCCTGGTGTCCACACAGGCCAGAAGAGGGACTCAAATTGCCTGGAACTAGAGTTAGGGGTGATTGTGAGCTGTGGCCTCTGGGAGTCGAATCTGGATCCATGAGAAGAGGAGGCAGCGCTCAAGAATGAGCCACTTCCCGGACTTGAGCCTGTGTTTTGTTGGGTTTTAATTTGTTTTTTTTTTTTCTCTTAAATAAAAATATAAGAGCTGGAGAGATAGCTAGGTAGGTAAAGTGACTGCCCTGCAAATGTGAGCGACCTGAATTCGGATCCCCAAGCTGGGCATGATGGCTTGTAATCCCAAAGCTGGGAGTGGCAAGTTCAGAGACAGGAGGGTCTCTGGGGTCTCACAGACCAGCTAACCATCCCAAATCTGTAAGCTCCAGATTTAGTGAGAGAACCTCTAAAGGTAAGACAGAAGACCCCCACATTGACCTTTGGCCTCCCTGTATGTATATTTGTGTGTGCATGTATGTGTGCACACACACACAATGTAGACATATACACACACCACACACAAAAACCAAAATATAAAGTAATAAAATATATTCTTAGCTGTGAATATATTGCCTGGAAATTCAGTTACTACCCTGTGTGTGGTTTGGGGGGAGCTGCCACTAGAGTTCTCTTTGCAACTACTAAAGACAAAAAAAAAAATTAATTGCTCTCAAATTTTAGTGAATTAAAATAGTAATTTTATCCTCTCGTGATTTCAGTGGGTCAGGGGCCTCACAGAAGCCTCGGCTGCATGACTCTGTTGCAGAGTACACCAGAAGCTGAGCAGGGTATGGGGTGGGACTGGCAGGGCTTCCTGTATCTTCACAAGTCCCCAGGCCTACAGGGACATCTTTGGGATTTCTCACAGCCCAGCAGCCTGAACTCTGTCTTCCACGGTAGCTTAGAACTCTGAAGGAGAATGTCTACAGACTCCCAGAGGAGATGAAATTGCCTCCTATGATCTAGCTGTAGAAGTCAAATCATGTCACTGATGCTGGTCTCTGTAGGTGCAAACAGGAAAGCCCACCTAGTCTGGGAGAGATAGGAGGAAAATACAGTCATATTGGCAGCATGTGGAGGGGGCTGGGGAGTTGGATCAGCAGATAAAATGCCTTGCCCACGCGCAGGAATGAAGACTGATGTCTAATCCCAGCACCATCATAAGAACTGGGTGGGGGCCAGTGAGATGGCTCAGCAGGTGAAGGCATTTGAGGTGTGAAGCCTGTAACCTGAATTTGATCCCCCGAGCCCATTAAAGATGGGAGAACCAACTCCACAAAGCTGTCCTTTGACCTTTACACATGTTCCATGTCATGTGAACCATCCCCCTTCAGTTATGCACATACACCTCAAGATTATTTTTTTAATTTCAAAGTAAAGCAGACATGGTGGCTCGCTTGCAGTCTCAGCACTTAGGTGAAGACAGTGGGTCCCCACGGAAGCCAAATCAGCAAGCAAGCCCTGCATGCAGTGAGAGACCCTGGCTGTTGTAATGAAGTGGAAAGCGGTCAAGTAACACACTGGATGTCAGCCTCTGGCTTCTGCATGAACGTGCACTCCCTCAGGTATGCACACACATATGTGAACACACGGACACATGAACATACACCATATACATGTCAAACAAAGGAAGAGCTTGTGGGGTGAGGGGCTTTCTTGTGTCTGTCTTTGCAAACTGGCCTGCCACTGCAAGCTTGGGAGACATGCTCGGGACAATTTTGATTGTACCAAGGGAATCTATAGAGTAATGTGATAATGTACAACTACAGAGGTTGAGGTGGTCCAGGCCAGGAGGACTGGATACAGTGAAGCTTGTGGATCAGGAGTAAGAGAGATAAAATTTGTTAGGGGAAGGATTAAGGAGGTCACCACCATCACAGGTTTGACATAGCTTGTGGGCATCAGGGCATCTCAGGGTCTTTTCCTTCTACATATGAGGTCTTTCCTACCCTGTTGTCATCATGGTATTTACTGACACCAAATTCAATTGAAGTTAATTATTTTCCATCTAGAAGAATTCTGTATAGCTTAAACACACACATAGACACATACACAGACACACACACATAGACACACACACACAATCATGATTTCCCACCAGGTGGGACACCATGGTAATTCTCTTCCTTTCTCTCAAGTGTCAGCAGCATGCAGAAGCATGTATAATGTGTTACCATTAACTGAAATGTTGAGATGTGTGCACAGATCACTGTATTTTTCTGTAAACAAGTAATTACTTCAAGTACAAGTTTTTCAAAAATCCATAAGTTTACCTTCTGAAAGTTCTGGTTGGCTATTTTTATCTTGTTGTTTTTGTTTTTCATTTCTGCGAACAGCATTTATATTGTTCCTGATGAAT
This sequence comes from Acomys percivali, assembly GCA_907169655.1. Taxonomy (NCBI): domain Eukaryota; kingdom Metazoa; phylum Chordata; class Mammalia; order Rodentia; family Muridae; genus Acomys; species Acomys percivali. The sequence continues at coordinate 29,284,587 of OU015745.1, forward strand.
CTGATCTCTCAAGGTGTGTGTGTGTGTGTATGTGTGTGTGTGTGTATGTGTGTGTGTGTGTGTGCACGTGCATGTGTGTGTGATCTTGGATGCAGTTTCTCAGGCCTATCACTTATCTTTTAAGACAGAGTCTGTCACTAGCCTAGGGCCCACTGACTGGGATAGACTCTGGCTAGTGAGCCCTAGAGATCCATCTCTACCATCCCAACTCTGGGATTACAAGTGTAGGTGGACTTTAAACAGTTTCCTACCAATGGGGCATCTGTGCTGTCTTCCAGCCACGTGACCTGCTGGTGCTGGGGATTGAACTCAGCTCCTCATATCACTGTGGCTATCTGCCCAGATCATGAATATCTGTGTATATATATTTATGTGTGTTAATGTGTGTATATATGTATATGTATGTGGTATGTGTATGTTTGTGTATGTATGTGTATATGTGTGTGATGTGTGTGTTTATGTGTATGTAAATGTATATATGTGGTGTGTGTTATATGTGTGTATGTGTATACGTATGTGGTATCTATATCTATATATCTATATCTCTCTCTCTCTCTATATATATATATATATATATATATATATATATATATAGAGAGAGAGAGAGAGAGAGAGAGAGAGAGTGTGTGTGTGTGTGTGTGACCTCTTAGTTTTTCTAGCTCTTGCCTGTAACAGTTGGTTTCTGGTATAGTTTGTGATTTTTACTCTGAAGTGTCTGTTTTCCTTATAACTGTTTTTGCTCACTCTTTGAAGTCTTCAATAGAGCCAGATTCTTCCAGAATAGAAGTGTTTGCTTCTTCAGTCTGGTGGAGTGGTGCCAAGCTTGGACTTTGTTAATTTCATTCTGCACATGTGGTCTGGAGACAGTGTTAGTCTGAGCTCTTAGGGGCTATTTCTCTTCTCATCACCTGGTACCAGGGACAAGATGAGCAGATTTGCTTTCTGTCTGCTTCTATGTGGGCTGTGCTTTTAAGAAACACATTCCAGCTCACTTTGCCTGCACTCTGGGCTGAGGTAATGGGCGTTGGCTCTGCTCTCAACAGCCTTGGTTTGATAGTGGACTTTGAAAAGCTTCCTACCAATGGGGACATCTGCACTGTCTTCCAGCCATGTGACCTGCTCAAATCAGCACCTGTAGTTCGGTTTCCTAGAGTAATGTAGAATCAGCCCCATTCCCATAGGCTTTGCTGAGGATTTAGCCACGCTAAGCCAAGAAATGCACTTAGGCCTGAAGCAGGCCTCGGATGGCCTCTCGGGGAACCAGAGCTTTGCTGGAAAATGCCATCTGGTACAGAATCAAAGGCCCCATATGGTGACATAGAAAGAATGTAGACTTCCAGGCAGACCCCATTGCAAGGAATGGCTGAGCCACTTTTTATCCATATTATTAGACAAATCACTTCATACATGCCTTCATGCATTCATCTACCCACTCCTACCCACCCATCTACCCATTTACCGGTCCACCTATTCACCTACCCATCTATACATTCATCCCATCCATCCACTCATCTGTCTAGCTGCACATCTTCCCATCCACCTATCTATCCATTCGTTCATGCACTACCCATCCACGTGTCCATTTATTTACCCATCTACTCAGTCATCTGTCTCTGCATCCATCTATCCATTCATCCTATACCTGTCCATCCATGGACCTGTCTACCTATCCACCCGCCCACCTATCCACTCCCACACCAATCTGCCCGCTCCCTTAGCCATCTAGTCACTCCTGCCGCCATTTATGTACCTACTCACCCACTAATGAAAGCACACACACACACACACACACACACACACACACACACACAC